>OZ026846.1:12848882-13495430 GCA_964023205.1 Lutraria lutraria
AAAAAAACAATTAGAATGTGATCATATCAAAACATGAAAATAATCAAAATAGTCTTCACCTTTTCCTAAATCCTCTTCATCCTCTTCACCATCCTCTTCACCATCTCTGTTGAGCTTAAAAAGAGAAAAAAAGAAAAAAAAACAATTAGAATGTGATCATATAAAACCATGAAAATAATCAAAATAGTCTTCACCTTTTCCTAAATCCTCTTCATCCTCTCATCCTCTTCACCATCCTCTTCACCATCTCTGTTGAGCTTAAAAAGAGAAAAAAAAACAATTAGAATGTGATCATATCAAAACCATGAAAATAATCAAAATAGTCTTCACCTTTTCCTAAATCCTCTTCATCCTCTTCATCCTCTTCACCATCCTCTTCACCATCTCTGTTGAGCTTTAAAAAGAGAAAAAAGAAAAAAAAACAATTAGAATGTGATCATATCAAAACCATGAAATAATCAAAATAGTCTTCACCTTTTCCTAATCCTCTTCATCCTCTTCATCCTCTTCACCATCCTCTTCACCATCTCTGTTGAGCTTAAAAGAGAAAAAAAGAAGAAAAAAAACAATTAGAATGTGATCATAATCAAAACCATGAAAATAATCAAAATAGTCTTCACCTTTTCCTAAATCCTCTTCATCCTCTTCATCCTCTTCACCATCCTCTTCACCATCTCTGTAGATCTTAAAAAGAGAAAAAAAGAAAAAAAAACAATTAGAATGTGATCATATCAAAACCATGAAAATAATCAAAATAGTCTTCACCTTTTCCTAAATCCTCTTCATCCTCTTCACCATCCTCTTCACCATCTCTGTTGAGCTTAAAAAGAGAAAAAAAGAAAAAAAACAATTAGAATGTGATCATATAAAAACCATGAAAATAATCAAAATAGTCTTCACCTTTTCCTAAATCCTCTTCATCCTCTTCATCCTCTTCACCATCCTCTTCACCATCTCTGTTGAGCTTAAAAAGAGAAAAAAAAACAATTAGAATGTGATCATATCAAAACCATGAAAATAATCAAAATAGTCTTCACCTTTTCCTAAATCCTCTTCATCCTCTTCATCCTCTTCATCCTCTTCACCATCCTCTTCACCATCTCTGTTGAGCTTAAAAAGAGAAAAAAAGAAAAAAAACAATTAGAATGTGATCATATCAAAACCATGAAAATAATCAAAATAGTCTCACCTTTTCCTAAATCCTCTTCATCTCTCATCCTCTTCACCATCCTCTTCACCATCTCTGTTGAGCTTAAAAAGAGAAAAAAAAAACAATTAGAATGTGATCATATCAAAACCATGAAAATAATCAAAATAGTCTTCACCTTTTCCTAAATCCTCTTCATCCTCTTCATCCTCTTCACCATCCTCTTCACCATCTCTGTTGAGCTTAAAAAGAGAAAAAAGAAAAAAAAACAATTAGAATGTGATCATATCAAAACCATGAAAATAATCAAAATAGTCTTCACCTTTTCCTAAATCCTCTTCATCCTCTTCATCCTCTTCACCATCCTCTTCACCATCTCTGTTGAGCTTAAAAGAGAAAAAAAGAAAAAAAAACAATTAGAAATGTGATCATATCAAAACCATGAAAATAATCAAAATAGTCTTCACCTTTTCCTAAATCCTCTTCATCCTCTTCATCCTCTTCACCATCCTCTTCACCATCTCTGTTGAGCTTAAAAAGAGAAAAAAAGAAAAAAACAATTAGAATTGATCATATCAAAACCATGAAAATAATCAAAATAGTCTTCACCTTTTCCTAAATCCTCTTCATCCTCTTCATCCTCTTCACCATCCTCTTCACCATCTCTGTTGAGCTTAAAAGAGAAAAAAAGAAAAAAAACAATTAGAATCTGATCATATCAAAACCATGAAAATAATCAAAATAGTCTTCACCTTTTCCTAAATCCTCTTCATCCTCTTCACCATCCTCTTCACCATCTCTGTTGAGCTTAAAAAGAGAAAAAAAGAAAAAAAACAATTAGAATGTGATCATATCAAAACCATGAAAATAATCAAAATAGTCTTCACCTTTTCCTAAATCCTCTTCATCCTCTTCATCCTCTTCACCATCCTCTTCACCATCTCTGTTGAGCTTAAAAAGAGAAAAAAAGAAAAAAAAACAATTAGAATGTGATCATATCAAAACCATGAAAATAATCAAAATAGTCTTCACCTTTTCCTAAATCCTCTTCATCCTCTTCATCCTCTTCACCATCCTCTTCACCATCTCTGTTGAGCTTAAAAAGAGAAAAAAAGAAAAAAAAACAATTAGAATGTGATCATATCAAAACCATGAAAATAATCAAAATAGTCTTCACCTTTTCCTAAATCCTCTTCATCCTCTTCATCCTCTTCACCATCCTCTTCACCATCTCTGTTGAGCTTAAAAAGAGAAAAAAAAAAACAATTAGAATGTGATCATATCAAAACCATGAAAATAAATCAAAATAGTCTTCACCTTTTCCTAAATCCTCTTCATCCTCTTCATCCTCTTCACCATCCTCTTCACCATCTCTGTTGAGCTTAAAAAGAGAAAAAAAGAAAAAAAAACAATTAGAAGTGTGATCATATCAAAACCATGAAAATAATCAAATAGTCTTCACCTTTTCCTAAATCCTCTTCATCCTCTTCATCCTCTTCACCATCCTCTTCACCATCTCTGTTGAGCTTAAAAAGAGAAAAAAAGAAGAAAAAAAACAATTAGAATGTGATCATATCAAAACCATGAAAATAATCAAAATAGTCCTTCACCTTTTCCTAAATCCTCTTCATCCTCTTCATCCTCTTCACCATCCTCTTCACCATCTCTGTAGATCTTAAAAAGAGAAAAAAAGAAAAAAAAACAATTAGAATGTGATCATATCAAAACCATGAAAATAATCAAAATAGTCTTCACCTTTTCCTAAATCCTCTTCATCCTCTTCACCATCCTCTTCACCATCTCTGTTGAGCTTAAAAAGAGAAAAAAAGAAAAAAAACAATTAGAATGTGATCATATAAAAACCATGAAAATAATCAAAATAGTCTTCACCTTTTCCTAAATCCTCTTCATCCTCTTCATCCTCTTCACCATCCTCTTCACCATCTCTGTTGAGCTTAAAAAGAGAAAAAAAACCAATTAGAATGTGATCATATCAAAACCATGAAAATAATCAAAATAGTCTTCACCTTTTCCTAAATCCTCTTCATCCTCTTCATCCTCTTCATCCTCTTCACCATCCTCTTCACCATCTCTGTTGAGCTTAAAAAGAGAAAAAAAGAAAAAAAAACAATTAGAATGTGATCATATCAAAACCATGAAAATAATCAAAATAGTCTTCACCTTTTCCTAAATCCTCTTCATCCTCTTCATCCTCTTCACCATCCTCTTCACCATCTCTGTTGAGCTTAAAAAGAGAAAAAAAAAACAATTAGAATGTGATCATATCAAAACCATGAAAATAATCAAAATAGTCTTCACCTTTTCCTAAATCCTCTTCATCCTCTTCATCCTCTTCACCATCCTCTTCACCATCTCTGTTGAGCTTAAAAAGAGAAAAAAAGAAAAAAAAAACAATTAGAATGTGATCATATCAAAACCATGAAAATAATCAAAATAGTCTTCACCTTTTCCTAAATCCTCTTCATCCTCTTCATCCTCTTCACCATCCTCTTCACCATCTCTGTTGAGCTTAAAAAGAGAAAAAAAGAAAAAAAAACAATTAGAATGTGATCATATCAAAAACCATGAAAATAATCAAAATAGTCTTCACCTTTTCCTAAATCCTCTTCATCCTCTTCATCCTCTTCACCATCCTCTTCACCATCTCTGTTGAGCTTAAAAAGAGAAAAAAAGAAAAAAAACCAATTAGAATCTGATCATATCAAAACCATGAAAATAATCAAAATAGTCTTCACCTTTTCCTAAATCCTCTTCATCCTCTTCATCCTCTTCACCATCCTCTTCACCATCTCTGTTGAGCTAAAAAGAGAAAAAAAGAAAAAAAAACAATTAGAATCTGATCATATCAAAACCATGAAAATAATCAAATAGTCTTCACCTTTTCCTAAATCCTCTTCATCCTCTTCACCATCCTCTTCACCATCTCTGTTGAGCTTAAAAAGAGAAAAAAAGAAAAAAAACAATTAGAATGTGATCATATCAAAACCATGAAAATAATCAAAATAGTCTTCACCTTTTCCTAAATCCTCTTCATCCTCTTCATCCTCTTCACCATCCTCTTCACCATCTCTGTTGAGCTTAAAAAGAGAAAAAAAGAAAAAAAAACAATTAGAATGTGATCATATCAAAACCATGAAAATAATCAAAATAGTCTTCACCTTTTCCTAAATCCTCTTCATCCTCTTCATCCTCTTCACCATCCTCTTCACCATCTCTGTTGAGCTTAAAAAGAGAAAAAAGAAAAAAAAACAATTAGAATGTGATCATATCAAAACCATGAAAATAATCAAAATAGTCTTCACCTTTTCCTAAATCCTCTTCATCCTCTTCATCCTCTTCACCATCCTCTTCACCATCTCTGTTGAGCTTAAAAAGAGAAAAAAAGAAAAAAAAACAATTAGAATGTGATCATATCAAAACCATGAAAATAATCAAAATAGTCTTCACCTTTTCCTAAATCCTCTTCATCCTCTTCACCATCCTCTTCACCATCTCTGTTGAGCTTAAAAAGAGAAAAAAAGAAAAAAAACAATTAGAATGTGATCATATCAAAACCATGAAAATAATCAAAATAGTCTTCACCTTTTCCTAAATCCTCTTCATCCTCTTCATCCTCTTCACCATCCTCTTCACCATCTCTGTTGAGCTTAAAAAGAGAAAAAAAGAAAAAAAACCAATTAGAATCTGATCATATCAAAACCATGAAAATAATCAAAATAGTCTTCACCTTTTCCTAAATCCTCTTCATCCTCTTCATCCTCTTCACCATCCTCTTCACCATCTCTGTTGAGCTTAAAAAGAGAAAAAAAGAAAAAAAACCAATTAGAATCTGATCATATCAAAACCATGAAAATAATCAAAATAGTCTTCACCTTTTCCTAAATCCTCTTCATCCTCTTCATCCTCTTCACCATCCTCTTCACCATCTCTGTTGAGCTTAAAAAGAGAAAAAAAGAAAAAAAAACAATTAGAATGTGATCATATCAAAACCATGAAAATAATCAAAATAGTCTTCACCTTTTCCTAAATCCTCTTCATCCTCTTCACCATCCTCTTCACCATCTCTGTTGAGCTTAAAAAGAGAAAAAAAAGAAAAAAAAACAATTAGAATGTGATCATATCAAAACCATGAAAATAATCAAAATAGTCTTCACCTTTTCCTAAATCCTCTTCATCCTCTTCACCATCCTCTTCACCATCTCTGTTGAGCTTAAAAAGAGAAAAAAAGAAAAAAAAACAATTAGAATGTGATCATATCAAAACCATGAAAATAATCAAAATAGTCTTCACCTTTTCCTAAATCCTCTTCATCCTCTTCATCCTCTTCACCATCCTCTTCACCATCTCTGTTGAGCTTAAAAAGAGAAAAAAAGAAAAAAAAACAATTAGAATGTGATCATATCAAAACCATGAAAATAATCAAAATAGTCTTCACCTTTTCCTAAATCCTCTTCATCCTCTTCATCCTCTTCACCATCCTCTTCACCATCTCTGTTGAGCTTAAAAAGAGAAAAAAAGAAAAAAAAACAATTAGAATGTGATCATATCAAAACCATGAAAATAATCAAAATAGTCTTCACCTTTTCCTAAATCCTCTTCATCCTCTTCATCCTCTTCACCATCCTCTTCACCATCTCTGTTGAGCTTAAAAAGAGAAAAAAAGAAAAAAAAAACAATTAGAATGTGATCATATCAAAACCATGAAAATAATCAAAATAGTCTTCACCTTTTCCTAAATCCTCTTCATCCTCTTCATCCTCTTCACCATCCTCTTCACCATCTCTGTTGAGCTTAAAAAGAGAAAAAAAGAAAAAAAAACAATTAGAATGTGATCATATCAAAACCATGAAAATAATCAAAATAGTCTTCACCTTTTCCTAAATCCTCTTCATCCTCTTCATCCTCTTCACCATCCTCTTCACCATCTCTGTTGAGCTTAAAAAGAGAAAAAAAGAAAAAAAACCAATTAGAATCTGATCATATCAAAACCATGAAAATAATCAAAATAGTCTTCACCTTTTCCTAAATCCTCTTCATCCTCTTCATCCTCTTCACCATCCTCTTCACCATCTCTGTTGAGCTTAAAAAGAGAAAAAAAGAAAAAAAAACAATTAGAATCTGATCATATCAAAACCATGAAAATAATCAAAATAGTCTTCACCTTTTCCTAAATCCTCTTCATCCTCTTCACCATCCTCTTCACCATCTCTGTTGAGCTTAAAAAGAGAAAAAAAGAAAAAAAACAATTAGAATGTGATCATATCAAAACCATGAAAATAATCAAAATAGTCTTCACCTTTTCCTAAATCCTCTTCATCCTCTTCATCCTCTTCACCATCCTCTTCACCATCTCTGTTGAGCTTAAAAAGAGAAAAAAAGAAAAAAAAACAATTAGAATGTGATCATATCAAAACCATGAAAATAATCAAAATAGTCTTCACCTTTTCCTAAATCCTCTTCATCCTCTTCATCCTCTTCACCATCCTCTTCACCATCTCTGTTGAGCTTAAAAAGAGAAAAAAAGAAAAAAAAACAATTAGAATGTGATCATATCAAAACCATGAAAATAATCAAAATAGTCTTCACCTTTTCCTAAATCCTCTTCATCCTCTTCATCCTCTTCACCATCCTCTTCACCATCTCTGTTGAGCTTAAAAAGAGAAAAAAAAAAACAATTAGAATGTGATCATATCAAAACCATGAAAATAATCAAAATAGTCTTCACCTTTTCCTAAATCCTCTTCATCCTCTTCATCCTCTTCACCATCCTCTTCACCATCTCTGTTGAGCTTAAAAAGAGAAAAAAAGAAGAAAAAAAACAATTAGAATGTGATCATATCAAAACCATGAAAATAATCAAAATAGTCTTCACCTTTTCCTAAATCCTCTTCATCCTCTTCATCCTCTTCACCATCCTCTTCACCATCTCTGTAGATCTTAAAAAGAGAAAAAAAGAAAAAAAAACAATTAGAATGTGATCATATCAAAACCATGAAAATAATCAAAATAGTCTTCACCTTTTCCTAAATCCTCTTCATCCTCTTCACCATCCTCTTCACCATCTCTGTTGAGCTTAAAAAGAGAAAAAAAGAAAAAAAACAATTAGAATGTGATCATATAAAAACCATGAAAATAATCAAAATAGTCTTCACCTTTTCCTAAATCCTCTTCATCCTCTTCATCCTCTTCACCATCCTCTTCACCATCTCTGTTGAGCTTAAAAAGAGAAAAAAAAACAATTAGAATGTGATCATATCAAAACCATGAAAATAATCAAAATAGTCTTCACCTTTTCCTAAATCCTCTTCATCCTCTTCATCCTCTTCACCATCCTCTTCACCATCTCTGTTGAGCTTAAAAAGAGAAAAAAAGAAAAAAAAACAATTAGAATGTGATCATATCAAAACCATGAAAATAATCAAAATAGTCTTCACCTTTTCCTAAATCCTCTTCATCCTCTTCATCCTCTTCACCATCCTCTTCACCATCTCTGTTGAGCTTAAAAAGAGAAAAAAAGAAGAAAAAAAACAATTAGAATGTGATCATATCAAAACCATGAAAATAATCAAAATAGTCTTCACCTTTTCCTAAATCCTCTTCATCCTCTTCATCCTCTTCACCATCCTCTTCACCATCTCTGTAGATCTTAAAAAGAGAAAAAAAGAAAAAAAAACAATTAGAATGTGATCATATCAAAACCATGAAAATAATCAAAATAGTCTTCACCTTTTCCTAAATCCTCTTCATCCTCTTCACCATCCTCTTCACCATCTCTGTTGAGCTTAAAAAGAGAAAAAAAGAAAAAAAACAATTAGAATGTGATCATATAAAAACCATGAAAATAATCAAAATAGTCTTCACCTTTTCCTAAATCCTCTTCATCCTCTTCATCCTCTTCACCATCCTCTTCACCATCTCTGTTGAGCTTAAAAAGAGAAAAAAAAACAATTAGAATGTGATCATATCAAAACCATGAAAATAATCAAAATAGTCTTCACCTTTTCCTAAATCCTCTTCATCCTCTTCATCCTCTTCATCCTCTTCACCATCCTCTTCACCATCTCTGTTGAGCTTAAAAAGAGAAAAAAAGAAAAAAAAACAATTAGAATGTGATCATATCAAAACCATGAAAATAATCAAAATAGTCTTCACCTTTTCCTAAATCCTCTTCATCCTCTTCATCCTCTTCACCATCCTCTTCACCATCTCTGTTGAGCTTAAAAAGAGAAAAAAAAAACAATTAGAATGTGATCATATCAAAACCATGAAAATAATCAAAATAGTCTTCACCTTTTCCTAAATCCTCTTCATCCTCTTCATCCTCTTCACCATCCTCTTCACCATCTCTGTTGAGCTTAAAAAGAGAAAAAAAGAAAAAAAAAACAATTAGAATGTGATCATATCAAAACCATGAAAATAATCAAAATAGTCTTCACCTTTTCCTAAATCCTCTTCATCCTCTTCATCCTCTTCACCATCCTCTTCACCATCTCTGTTGAGCTTAAAAAGAGAAAAAAAGAAAAAAAAACAATTAGAATGTGATCATATCAAAACCATGAAAATAATCAAAATAGTCTTCACCTTTTCCTAAATCCTCTTCATCCTCTTCATCCTCTTCACCATCCTCTTCACCATCTCTGTTGAGCTTAAAAAGAGAAAAAAAGAAAAAAAACCAATTAGAATCTGATCATATCAAAACCATGAAAATAATCAAAATAGTCTTCACCTTTTCCTAAATCCTCTTCATCCTCTTCATCCTCTTCACCATCCTCTTCACCATCTCTGTTGAGCTTAAAAAGAGAAAAAAAGAAAAAAAAACAATTAGAATCTGATCATATCAAAACCATGAAAATAATCAAAATAGTCTTCACCTTTTCCTAAATCCTCTTCATCCTCTTCACCATCCTCTTCACCATCTCTGTTGAGCTTAAAAAGAGAAAAAAAGAAAAAAAACAATTAGAATGTGATCATATCAAAACCATGAAAATAATCAAAATAGTCTTCACCTTTTCCTAAATCCTCTTCATCCTCTTCATCCTCTTCACCATCCTCTTCACCATCTCTGTTGAGCTTAAAAAGAGAAAAAAAGAAAAAAAAACAATTAGAATGTGATCATATCAAAACCATGAAAATAATCAAAATAGTCTTCACCTTTTCCTAAATCCTCTTCATCCTCTTCATCCTCTTCACCATCCTCTTCACCATCTCTGTTGAGCTTAAAAAGAGAAAAAAAGAAAAAAAAACAATTAGAATGTGATCATATCAAAACCATGAAAATAATCAAAATAGTCTTCACCTTTTCCTAAATCCTCTTCATCCTCTTCATCCTCTTCACCATCCTCTTCACCATCTCTGTTGAGCTTAAAAAGAGAAAAAAAAAACAATTAGAATGTGATCATATCAAAACCATGAAAATAATCAAAATAGTCTTCACCTTTTCCTAAATCCTCTTCATCCTCTTCATCCTCTTCACCATCCTCTTCACCATCTCTGTTGAGCTTAAAAAGAGAAAAAAAGAAAAAAAAACAATTAGAATGTGATCATATCAAAACCATGAAAATAATCAAAATAGTCTTCACCTTTTCCTAAATCCTCTTCATCCTCTTCATCCTCTTCACCATCCTCTTCACCATCTCTGTTGAGCTTAAAAAGAGAAAAAAAGAAGAAAAAAAACAATTAGAATGTGATCATATCAAAACCATGAAAATAATCAAAATAGTCTTCACCTTTTCCTAAATCCTCTTCATCCTCTTCATCCTCTTCACCATCCTCTTCACCATCTCTGTAGATCTTAAAAAGAGAAAAAAAGAAAAAAAAACAATTAGAATGTGATCATATCAAAACCATGAAAATAATCAAAATAGTCTTCACCTTTTCCTAAATCCTCTTCATCCTCTTCACCATCCTCTTCACCATCTCTGTTGAGCTTAAAAAGAGAAAAAAAGAAAAAAAACAATTAGAATGTGATCATATAAAAACCATGAAAATAATCAAAATAGTCTTCACCTTTTCCTAAATCCTCTTCATCCTCTTCATCCTCTTCACCATCCTCTTCACCATCTCTGTTGAGCTTAAAAAGAGAAAAAAAACCAATTAGAATGTGATCATATCAAAACCATGAAAATAATCAAAATAGTCTTCACCTTTTCCTAAATCCTCTTCATCCTCTTCATCCTCTTCATCCTCTTCACCATCCTCTTCACCATCTCTGTTGAGCTTAAAAAGAGAAAAAAAGAAAAAAAAACAATTAGAATGTGATCATATCAAAACCATGAAAATAATCAAAATAGTCTTCACCTTTTCCTAAATCCTCTTCATCCTCTTCATCCTCTTCACCATCCTCTTCACCATCTCTGTTGAGCTTAAAAAGAGAAAAAAAAAACAATTAGAATGTGATCATATCAAAACCATGAAAATAATCAAAATAGTCTTCACCTTTTCCTAAATCCTCTTCATCCTCTTCATCCTCTTCACCATCCTCTTCACCATCTCTGTTGAGCTTAAAAAGAGAAAAAAAGAAAAAAAAAACAATTAGAATGTGATCATATCAAAACCATGAAAATAATCAAAATAGTCTTCACCTTTTCCTAAATCCTCTTCATCCTCTTCATCCTCTTCACCATCCTCTTCACCATCTCTGTTGAGCTTAAAAAGAGAAAAAAAGAAAAAAAAACAATTAGAATGTGATCATATCAAAACCATGAAAATAATCAAAATAGTCTTCACCTTTTCCTAAATCCTCTTCATCCTCTTCATCCTCTTCACCATCCTCTTCACCATCTCTGTTGAGCTTAAAAAGAGAAAAAAAGAAAAAAAACCAATTAGAATCTGATCATATCAAAACCATGAAAATAATCAAAATAGTCTTCACCTTTTCCTAAATCCTCTTCATCCTCTTCATCCTCTTCACCATCCTCTTCACCATCTCTGTTGAGCTTAAAAAGAGAAAAAAAGAAAAAAAAACAATTAGAATCTGATCATATCAAAACCATGAAAATAATCAAAATAGTCTTCACCTTTTCCTAAATCCTCTTCATCCTCTTCACCATCCTCTTCACCATCTCTGTTGAGCTTAAAAAGAGAAAAAAAGAAAAAAAACAATTAGAATGTGATCATATCAAAACCATGAAAATAATCAAAATAGTCTTCACCTTTTCCTAAATCCTCTTCATCCTCTTCATCCTCTTCACCATCCTCTTCACCATCTCTGTTGAGCTTAAAAAGAGAAAAAAAGAAAAAAAAACAATTAGAATGTGATCATATCAAAACCATGAAAATAATCAAAATAGTCTTCACCTTTTCCTAAATCCTCTTCATCCTCTTCATCCTCTTCACCATCCTCTTCACCATCTCTGTTGAGCTTAAAAAGAGAAAAAAAGAAAAAAAAACAATTAGAATGTGATCATATCAAAACCATGAAAATAATCAAAATAGTCTTCACCTTTTCCTAAATCCTCTTCATCCTCTTCATCCTCTTCACCATCCTCTTCACCATCTCTGTTGAGCTTAAAAAGAGAAAAAAAGAAAAAAAAAACAATTAGAATGTGATCATATCAAAACCATGAAAATAATCAAAATAGTCTTCACCTTTTCCTAAATCCTCTTCATCCTCTTCACCATCCTCTTCACCATCTCTGTTGAGCTTAAAAAGAGAAAAAAAGAAAAAAAACAATTAGAATGTGATCATATCAAAACCATGAAAATAATCAAAATAGTCTTCACCTTTTCCTAAATCCTCTTCATCCTCTTCATCCTCTTCACCATCCTCTTCACCATCTCTGTTGAGCTTAAAAAGAGAAAAAAAGAAAAAAAAACAATTAGAATGTGATCATATCAAAACCATGAAAATAATCAAAATAGTCTTCACCTTTTCCTAAATCCTCTTCATCCTCTTCATCCTCTTCACCATCTTCTTCACCATCTCTGTTGAGCTTAAAAAGAGAAAAAAAGAAAAAAAAACAATTAGAATGTGATCATATCAAAACCATGAAAATAATCAAAATAGTCTTCACCTTTTCCTAAATCCTCTTCATCCTCTTCATCCTCTTCACCATCCTCTTCACCATCTCTGTTGAGCTTAAAAGGAGAAAAAAAGAAAAAAAAACCAATTAGAATGTGATCATATCAAAAACATGAAAACATCTGTTACATTTAAGTAATAAGTAATTTCCTAAATTCAATTATAATAGTAGAAATAAACTAGAGTTAATTTGTGTAGGTTGGGAAATTAATTCTTTATCAAATGGTTTTGGCATTAATTCTATCTTATTGTAACTGGATCTTATTGACTGAATTATGCTATTATATTGTAAAAAATTTGTTTTTACATTAAATTTTTGTGAAAATGTTTCATATGAATAGAAATTCCCATCAGAGTTCATCAAGTCACAAACCAAATAAATTCCTTTTTCTAAAAATGCTTTATAGTAAAAGCTTGTACCTCCAATCTTAAAACTTCTATTATGTCAAATAGGTGCATATAGTATTTCTTCCCAAGAAGTTATCTTATACCTGTCTATCAAATCATTGTAACTATTTAATACATCTTTCCAGAAACTATTTTCAGTATTATGAGATATTGATTTAATGAAATCATTACCAAAACTACTAAACTGATTAATATTTGGACATAGCTGTTCTACTAAATTAAAGTATTTTGAATTTATCCTTAGGTATCTCCTAAGCCAAGTTATTTTTAAGGCTTTCGTGAAATCAATAATATCTATTACTCTTAAACCCCCCTGATCAAAATCTTGTATGGTACATTTCCTCTTAATTTTGTCTTTTTTATCATTCCATAAGAAACTATATATTAAATTTTGTATCTGTTTAAGCATATTCTCATTTGGATTTGGTAAGCACAAAACAAGGTAATTTATTTTAGACAAAGCTAGGGTTTTAATTACTGTATTTCTTCCAATCGGAGTAAGATTTCTTTTTTTCCAGATTGCAAGCAGTTTTATAATTTCTTGAATCTTTGACTCATAGTTAAGTGAGACCATTTCATGTAAATCTTTTGAAAAAGTTATACCTAAAAGTTTAAAATGGTTCATTTCCCAATTAAGACCAAGCTCTGGACATATTATAGTATTTCTATTTTTAAAAGATCCAATCCATACTGGTTTTGTCTTGTTAATATTCATATGTAGTCCTGAAATGTTTGCATAGAATTTTAAAACAGACATTGTAGTTCTTAGACTTAGTTCTGTACCATCTAGCATAAGGGTTGTGTCATCTGCATATTGTGAGATCAAGAATTCAGTTTGATTAATTTTTATTCCATTAATATTTTTATTTTGCCTGATTAAGATAGATAAAATTTCAGCACATATAATAAATAAATATGGGGATAAAGGGTCTCCCTGTCGACAGCCTCTATATAGTGTGAACCATTCAGACAAGTGGCCATTTATTATAACACAAGAGCAAACATTTGTATAGAAAAGTTTAACCCAACTTATTAAGTGTGGACCAAAGTTGAAAAAAGCTAAAGATTTGTACATAAATTTCCAAGACAAAGAGTCAAAAGCTGTTGCAAAATCCAGCAACAGTAACATTCCTGGCTTTTTGTATTTTTCTAAGTAAAACATGATATCATATATAACTCTAATATTATCACCTATGTAACGTTCTGGTAAAAATCCACTTTGGTCTTCATTTATGATTTTTGGTAAAATGTTTTTCAATCTGGACACAATTGCTGAAGAAGCGATTTTATACGAGATGTTTAGTAAAGAGATTGGTCTCCAGTTAGATAGTACTAGTTTATCCTTGTCTCCCTTAGGTATGCAGGTAATAATACCTTGTTTAAAAGTAATTGATAATTCTTTATTTATAAGGGCTTCATTAATAGATCTAGTTAAATAGTATCAAATATCTATCAAAAAAAAATTATAAAACGATGAAGTAAAGCCGCTGCTACCTGGGGATGTATTATTTTTCATTTTTTTAAGACTATTAAGCAGTTCCTCATATGACAGGTTGGTTTCCAACATTTGACTTTCTGCATCTGTTAATTTCCTTATATATTCACAATCCACAATATTATTAAGTTCAACATTTTCTGTTTCTTTATTAGAATAAAGTTGTTTGTAGTGACTTTTTACTTCAGATAAAATTTCGGATTGATCATTTAAAAGTGTTCCTGATTTTGAATATAATTTTGACATTGATTTTGAAACATAATTTCTATTTTCTAGATTACAAAAATAATTGGTAGGTTTCTCCCCTTCAGATATCCATTTAGCCCGAGATCTTATCATTTTACCTTCTATAATTTTTTTTCTCAGTTCCTTTAATTCATTATTCTTTTCATTAATAAGATTATAATTATCAGTGTACTGATTTTGTAAAATATTTATTTCATTGATCAATTTTTGTTGTTTGTTTGTATCCAACTTCTTTTTATAAGATGCATATGAGATAGTGAGTCTACGGATTTCCATTAAAAGTGTTTCTAAAAAGAGCCCATCACTAATGTTAAATTTTATATCTCTTGCATGAATGTTTTTTATTTCTAGATTTGATTCTTGTTCTTGAATTGCATATTGTATTTTAATTCTATTTATTGTTTGTTTAACTTGATTTACATAGTCAGTATCTTTTAGTAAAGAATTGTTAAATTTCCAGTAAGAGTTACCTTTCTTAGACTGACTCATTTTTATAGTTAATTTTACAATAGAATGATCAGTTCTGTAACCATGTTCTATAGATGATGATTCTGTATCAGTATATAAAGTGTTTGAAATTAAAAAGAAGTCTAATCTAGCCTGTTTAATTGGATTTTTCCTATGCCATGTATATTTTCTTTCCTCAACATGATCTTCCCTCCAACAGTCAATTAGATCTAATTCAAATATCATGTTTATAACATTATCTCTTGACTTTGGATTGTTAATATTTACATAATTATAGCAATCAATGTTTGTATTTAGTACTAAATTAAAGTCTCCTACTAGTATACATTCATTATCTAAGTCAGCTATCTTATCCTTTAATTGATCATAGAAGTCAGGGCTGTCCTTATTTGGGCCATATATGCAGAATAAAGATAGTGTTCTCTCATATGAGCTAAAATGTAGGATTATTAAATTACCATTGTTGTCCTTTTCTATTTTTTTAAACTTAAAGTCAAAATTATTGTTAATCATAATTGCTACTCCCCTTGATTGAGAGTTATGATTACTAAAATAGCATGTATATCCCCATTGACTATAAATATATGAAACATTGTTGTCTACAAAGTGAGTATCTTGTAGACAATATATATTATACTTAAGATTTTTCAAATAATTTAAAACATCCCTTCTTTTACCCTTATCCCCCAAGCCCTGTACATTTAAGGATGCAATTTTTAGTTTATCTACCATGATTATTTTGTATAAAATATAAAGCATGTGTTAATATATATAAGTATATATGTTTGTAAAAAGAATAAAAATACTTGTATAGCAGGACACAGTAAAGGATCCCAATACATAGACCAATCAACTGTTCATTCTGAAACCAAATTTTCTTTGTCTCATCACCTCGTCTAAAAAGGGATGTAGAAATATTTATGACAAATTACTAACTAAAAATAATACAATTTTAAAAGCAACAACAAAGTGGGAAGTTGACTTAAATTTACCTGAACAATTTGAGTGGAAATATATTTATAAAATCCCTTTTAAGATTTCTAAGGACTCAAATTTACAATGGTTCCAATATAGGATTAATCATAGAATCTTAGGTACAAACTATCATTCTATTAACTAAAATGGGATTAAGAAATGATTCTTCCTGTACTTTTTGTCACCAAGAAACAGAAACTTTATGTCATCTTTTTTATAATTGCAAATTTGTATCTTCTTTTTGGGAACATCTCAAAGACTGGGTCAATAATATCAAACCAGAAATAACCAATCTCTGGACAAAAACAGAACTGATACTGGGTAGTCCACTTTTATTAACATTAGCAAATCAAATTTTTAATCAAGTAATTATTATTGCAAAAAAGTATATATATTATTGTAAGATGAATGATACTTTCCCTACCCTTGCAAATTTTAAAAAGTACCTACTTACATATCTTAAGACGGAACAGTTCATGTCATGGAATTCTTTTAATATTGACCGTTTTAATAAAAAATGGCATTGTTTCATGACTGTATTACAGCAGGAAACCCCATAGTCCAAACAACTGTATCATTCTGTTATTTCATATTTGAAAACATGACCATATAAATGCACCTTAGGATCATATAGCAGTAAGAGTTCTTGTGAACTAATGAAGTTGTTTTTGATTTCTTCACTTAAAATTGAAACACTTATGCCATTATGAAACCTTACCTTCTTATTTTTTTTTCTGTTTTTTTATAGCTGTAACTTGAAAAATATTTGGTAGGATAATGTCTTTTTTCTAATAAAAACTAACCCTATTCATTTGTCGCATTATAAAATAACACAAACTCATGAATTTTCTATTATTATATTTGCTTGTACACATGTATTCATTCATTCAACAAATGTTCATCTTATTTATTATTTATGATTTAGTTAGGCAATTCATTTTTCTTTTTTTTTCTATTTCTGCATATGAAAATTAATGTGCTCCTGTTAAGAATTAATAAGGCAAATTGTGGTCTAGTTCGTACTTTAAGCACTATTCATCATTAGACTAATACAGTAAGTGTTTTTTTGTTGTTGATTAACTTGGTGATATAAATACACATGATTTTGATATATATAATTTTACCAAGGATAGTTTGGAAACTTTAAATTAGAACCATTAGATTTCTTCTATTCTTCGCTCTATTGATTTTTGAAAAAACGATAAATTACAAATAATTATTAGATATTGGTATATAAATTGAAAAAATGAGATTATCAAATACAATGTATTTTGTTTTTTGCCTGTAAAATAACTAACAACTATATTTACACTATATTTGTACCTATATATATATATACTTGTGTTCTTTTATGGTGTGAAAATTGAATGTGGAAATAAATAATTACAAAAAAAAACTAGAGTTAATAAAAAAAGAAATGCCCCCCAAAAAATCACTTTATTTATTTGCTATGAGTGATTAAGATGGAGCACTCCAAACAAACTAATGCCTTGAATAAGGTTAAACTCATACTGTATCATCACTGTAAACTCATACTGTATCATCATGTTCTTAAAGCATGGATACAAGCATATAATGTGACAAAAGAAATATAACAGCACAATATTTGGTATAGATTGTGTAGAATATCAAAACAGAGATGACTACATACAGCAAAATATTCTAATACATGTACACTGGATGATTTCTAATACACTAGTCTAAATACAAATTACAAAAGTTAGCAATGATGCTTAAAACAACTTTAATCTACAATCATTTTTATTTCTGAAGATATTTTCATTTTCACAACATAATAATTCTGTCATTTTTGCATGCAGTCTTTTCCAAGCATATAAGTTAATGTATCATTTCCTGAATCATTTATAACACTGCTTCCACCAGTAGACAGAAGCACTACAAGGCAGAGAATATACGCTGTATATTGGATACTGTAAAAACATTATTTCTGGGTTACCTTTTCTTGCATAAATATTAATGTTTTCATTTAACCACGGAATTTCAGGCGCACGAATACAGGCTTTTAAAAAGAGATACAGAGTGGAAACAAAATAAGTCATATTTGACCCCAAGTGTGACCTTTTAAACCTTCCAAAACATGCACGTTGTCTTGATAGGATGAACATTTGTGCCAAGTTTCTTCAAAATCCATTGCAGGCTTAAAGAGTAACAGAGTGGACACAAAATTGCTAACTGACGGACCTACAAGACGGACCTTATGGCGTTTTTCTTTCTACATTCCTTTGCTATTTTTCAACCCCACATACACAATTAAACCCCACAATAACTGTTTGGACGTAACGAAAACATCATAATGCTAACCCAAACCCCCTCAATGTCGGTCTCAAAGGCTGAACAGACAGACGGACAGATGGACGCCAGCGTCATAACATAATACGTCGCTTCGGGGTATAATAAAATTCATCATGTTTGGTTTGTAATAATGACTATGACTGCATCTGTGCATTACCTATCACAAACATACCTATCATTACATCTAATATATTTCCTGGTATTTATATCTACAAATAATTCCATCTATATACAAATTTGTGTAAACTCCACTATTTTCTAACAGGTTGTTTCCTTGGAATACACATAACATTGTTGTGAAGTGTCACGACTAAATTAGATCCGACCAAGTGTGAACGTTTTTTTATTTCTGAGATTATTTGGAATATTTAAATAACCTAAATTGCGAAATTGAAAGTTATACTTTGGTAGTGAACTGCAGAAAAAGAAAAAAAAACGAAGAGTTGGCTGTTTTATGCATGGTTTCTCATGACAAGGAGGGAATCAACATCATGCAGTGGTGACGTGGACAATGTGCTCGAGTGGAACACTCAAATAAAACCAAGTTCTAAAATCAAAGACATTTTACTGATGGGACTTTTAATTGTAATCTGTGAGTGATTTTTTCCTTCTTTGTCTGTATAAAATCTGAACAAATCACCAAACATGGGTATCTTAAAAATGGATGTTATATATAATGACTCAAATTAAACCCCTTAGATGGAAATGGTTCATTATAGATATAAAACTATCTTCTCAATGATACATATTTTGTTATTTTAAATTAAAATTGAGAACGTCATACTTTAGGTTCTTTTTTAATAATATTTAGGAATTTGACATTCTTGTAGCTGTTGAAATTCAGCAGACAATCGATATCTTGATTGTATATCAGTTATCGCTGTTAATGGGACCATTATACATGTGTATAATGTGTACTGTTTTATAAGTGGAAAGGACTGTATAGTTTTAAAGCAAATAGTATGATGTTAATTAATAATTAAATACTTGTCTTTGCAAAGGGAATCAAAGTGCTGATAGCGCTATAAGAACAGAGTTTGATCCTGAGGTTAGAGAGTTGTATTATCAGCAACAGAGTGCCACACACACACACAGCCATGACCATGGTCCAGTGGTTAGTGCCTGGATTTGTAACCCAGCAATCTGGGTTCGATTCCTGGTCGCTGCAGGTCATACCTTTCAATGAATACATAGTTATACTAGTATGTATTACATATACTTTGTCATTACAGTAGTTTTCATATGACGTTTTTTAATCGACGCTCTGTAATCGAGCATACCACCAATCTCCATGCTATAAAGCAGTTCGTTTTTCATATACATATAAACCGACTGTCAATAGTTCAGCTGCGCAGTAATCTCTTTATGTTCGACTTTAGTTTTAACGTATTTCATTTGATTCCATTCATTAAGCAAAATATATTACATATAATCTTTACACCAAAGTCGTTTTATATGCCATTGGACAGTGTGAACCAGATATGACCGAATACCGTCTTCTCCTTGGAACTATTTTTTTGGTTGTGATTGGGAAACCATTTAAGCTATTTTTAGATTCTGCTACAGATTTTGATTCTGTGAACATCGAAAACTGGTAGTACCCAAGAACAAGGTTGCAAGCAACCCTGTTCAAAAAGGAAATGACATATTAAAATAAAAGGTTGGAAAGATTCACAGCAAAAGAAGACTGTCAAAATCATCAGTTACCTTTGCAGGCCGTCAACCAAGTCTTCTTCTATATAAATATAGAAAAATATAGGAATATTTTTATTACAAACTAGAGCTGTCATAGAGGTGACTATGTGAATCGCTGGGCATGAAAATTGTGTCTTGCGCATCTACACACCATAGTGATAATATATTCCAAGTTTCATTGCAATACCTTCAAAAATGTTGAAGTACATAGTTCACTCCACAAACCTTATGCGGACGGACCGACCTATTGACCAACGACCGACCAACCAACCAACAGACAGAGTGACTCCAATATACCCCCTCTCAAACTTCTTTTGCAGGGGTATAATAATTATAGGAGTTTTTGGATAGTTTTGAGGCAAAATATAGGAGTTTTCCAACTGAAAATCGTTTCATTTGCAGGCACAGTCATATACTAACAATTTGTACCACTAAACATACTGTTTCTACATTAATCAATGTCTAAAATGAGTAATGAAAAACAAGAATGCTGCGTTCAATAAACGCGTATGCCCCCGGTGGTGATATTGAAAAAACTACGACAGTGGTTTTGGAAATATTTTTTCTTACTATAAAGTGTGCACGAGAGAAAAACACACCGGTTTGCTCGGTTATAGGACCAACAGAAACTATTACGACCGACACATTTATATGCTTATGGGACTTTAAAAAATGTGGAAGTAAGTCACTCCACAAATTTTTTGCTGACCGACCAACCAACCAACGACCTACAAACTGACCGACAGAGTGACTCCAATATATCCCCTCTCAAACTTTGTTTGTGAGGGTATAATAATTCTATAGTACCAAATGCAAACAAAACAAAGCTAATGTCTTATCTGCTTCAAGAAGAAATCAAGTCATAAATGATAATACAAAATGTAATTCTAATGTCACATGAAATAACCAAACACTTGCTAGGAATTATATACTGATCAGAACTTGGATATAACTATATTTATCAATAATATAACCAAAAAAATTTAAAAAATGCTACTTTCTCCTTTATCTTTACTATGCATACAAATCTGTCTAAACTTGAATTCAAGAAAAGTGTTTTATAATGCTTCTTTCGTCCATTCATAGGTTATTTGTTGTACAATATGGGGATCATGCGATACAGAATCATCAAACAATATATTAAGATTTCAAAAGAGCCCTGCCTGTTTAATTCTAAATCAACCACTTGATGCTCCGTCCAGGGAACTATTCAGAAAATTAAACTGGATGAAATTTTATTATCATGTTTAATATTAGAACTGGCCATACTTATTATAATAAAAGCATTCATAATATGATGATTCATATGACCACTTTCATTTCTCATGTAACAATTCTCTTCAAATAAACAAGAGGGCCAAGATGGCCCTATATCGCTCACATGACAATCACTGTTCACTCATTAAAACATTGTTTTGAACCGGTGACCTAGTTTTTGACCCCAGATGACCCATGTTAGAACTTGTCCTACATATAAATAAGACAAACATTCTGACAAAATTTGGTGAAGATCCATTCAAAACCCTGAAAACTACAGCATAGACAAGGTTTTATTAGGATTTGACCACATTACCTAGTTTTTGACCCAAGACGACCTATGTTCGAATTTGTCTTACATATCATTAAGACAAACATTCTGACAAGGTTTGGCCAAGATCCAATTAAAACCATGACATTTAGAGCTTTTACAAGATTTTTACCTAAGATTTGGCCTGGTGACCCAGTTTTTGACCCCGGCTGACCCATGTTCAACCTTGACCCACATATCATTGAGGCAAACATTCTGACAAGGTTTGGTGAAGATCCAATTAAAACTGTGACATCTACAGTGTTAACAAAGTTTTCCTAAGATTTGACCTGGTGACCTAGTTATTGACCCCAGATGACCCATATTTATACTTGACCGTTATATCATTAAAACAAACGATTTGACAAAGTTTGGTGAATATCCAATAATAACTGTGAAATCTACAGTGTTAACATGGTTTTTCATAAGATTTTACCTAGCGACCTAGTTTTTGACCCAAGATGACCCATGTTCGAACTCGTCTAAGATATTATGAAGACAAACATTCTGACAAGGTTTCATGATCACCCAATCAAAACAGTGACTTCTAGAGTGTTCACAAGGTTTTCCAGGAATTTGCCCTAGTGACCTAGTTTTTCACCGGAAATGACCCATTATCAAACTTGACCTACATATTATTAAAATAAACATTCTGACAAAGTTTCATGAAGATCCAGTCAAAAACAGTGATTTCTAAAGTGTTCACAAGGTTTTCCCTTATTTGGCCGTGGTGACCTAGTTTTTTAGCCAAAATGGCCCAATATCGAACTCGTTCGAGATTTTGTTGATATTAACGTTCTGACCCAGTTTTGCTAAAATTGAGCTAAAAATGTGGCCCCTAGTGTGGTCACAATATAAAGTTTGACGATGCACGACGCACACCGCACGACGCACCGGACGGAGAGTGATCCTAATAGCTCACTTTGTGACATGTGAGCTAAAAACTTGTTATTCCTAAACCAAACATTGATATCCTTTGTAAATCCCTATCCTATTCCCTTCCAAAGATTTGGAATTAAATACCATAACAAATTAGAACTGCTGAAAGTCTATCATCTTTTAGGAAATTATCTTACTAAAAAGCACTCTCAGCATTATGTCATACATCCAAATTACTAACCTATTTTAGTTCTCTGGACCTTTACTTATAATTACTAGTTTATAATATTGTTATAACATTTCTGCATTAGTCAATGTATTGTTTGGTAAGTATTGTATATGTAAATGTTTTTTTTAGGCCCACAATCATGGAAGATTGATTTTACCTAAATGACTGCAGCCTCTAATAGAGTAAAGTCATTATTATTTCATTGAATGATATTTCATTTCTATCTATAAACAGGGACTTTTTATAACTGAATTCACCAGTAGAAACCATTCACTTCAACAGCATCACAATCCAGACAGAAGGCTGCTGGATAGCACATCATCATGAAGTGCACAACATCATTATCTGAAGGGTAGACATAGGAATTATCTCACTTGTAAAATAAAGATGCCAAAAGCAGTATCAAAGCAATATTTACTCTCTATTAATTTATTTGTGACAAATTTACACAAAAATATAGGAATATTTTTCAAAATATTGGAAAATATAGGAAATATTGGAGGTGTTTCAACATATAAGATTTTGATCCAAAATATAGGAATATAGGAATCAGTTGACAGCCTGTCTTTGCCCCGCCACAAATGAAGCAGAGGCTTTGGTTAAAGCCTCTGCTTCAATCGTACTTCTGAAGTACTTCATTAGCGCTGCAAAATTTAAAGACCCGCTTCATCTGAAGTCCCGGGGACTTCTTTCATACTTCATGATCATGCTTCAGATGAAGTCCCCGCTCCACCGAAGCGCACGGGGACTTCAGAAGTACTTCATAGACTTTGGGAATTGGATTGATTTTATCTATTTCTTATAAGGAGGGGCTTCATAAGCGCTTCAGTATATTTAAAGGAATGATGATGTTTGATGACATCACAGGTCACATGGTGTAAATTCAAAAAATGGCTGACTGTTATAATCAGAAAAAGTGTGCCAATAATGAAAATGGAAAAACTGCTAAAACTATGATGTTAATACACTGGTAAGTGTACTGGTCTTTAAGTTCTTGTATAGATAAATGTTTTACACCTGCAGAAAACCTAACATGACAGTTTCATATTTATTTAGAGACAATTATGATAAAACCAAGTGGGTGGGGTGTGATGAAACACTTGAGAGGCTGCAATTTGACTGTGTTGTAGTTAGGTACATACATAATTAATCCCCATCTTATAATGTGATCAAACTGCTATTATTGTTAAGTTAAGCTTTCCAATTATAATTAAATTATTTAAGGAAAGACTGGCTCTGCATGTCTGAAAAACTTCTGAATATTTCTCTGAATATAGTCTGAGTGAACTCAATGTACAATATCTGAATATAATTTTTGAGTATTGTCTCAGAAATGTCTGAATTATATCTGAATACTTTTTCTGAATACTGTCTGATGATGCAGACATGGCATATCAGGCATTTCATGATTTAGCATGATGCATGGTCTGAACATAATTTCAAACAGGGACTTCAAATAAGTAGGGGCTTCAATGACGCTTCTTTGAGGTGCTTCAGACGCGCTTCTGTTTGTACTTCAAAGGCGCTTCTGACAAGGGACTTCAAATGCGCTTCAACCTAATTTGCATACTGAAGCACATCTAAGGCGCTAATTAACATAATTGGGACGGGACTTCAAATACGCTTCTCCATTACTTTCATATATGTAATTTTATCCATATCTGTGAAGTTCTCTTGAAGCAGGAGACTTTATAAGTACTTCTTTGATACTCCAGAGGGAAGCTTCATTTGTACTTCAGATATGCTTCAGATGTGCTTCTTTTGTGGCGGGGTGTTGTCCCCATTTTATTGTTTAACTAAGTGTATTGTTTTAATGTACATTTACAAATAATGCAAATTGTTGAGGACCTATCACATCGTTAGTTTTGTGTCGGTATTATTCAAATAATCAACATTCACATATACATGTGCTCTTTCAGTTGTATTTTTATCGTTTAATTCAAGTCGTAAAATTCATGTCCTTTCATTAATTTGCTTATCCACATTACTTCTACGTAATTCTATTATTTTATAATGTTTAAAACTTATATTAATCATTTCAAGAAAGTGTGTATATATATTTCTTTTAAAGACTGAGAGATTACAGTTAACTGACCCGTTCAGTGACCAGTAACTTAAATGATGCCCATTATAGAAATGTGCTATTATAATTATATACTGGCAATTTACAGCCTCATGTTTGTGCATTTTTATTGATGATCCGCAACTTTTAAAATATACCTTCAATTACATAACTTTAATTATACTGTATACGTCTAAATATTGGCGCCCGTTTTATTTTGGCGATATTGGCGGTCAGCATCGGAACTGACAAATCTAGACTGCGCCAATATAAAACCAAGCCAATAATGAACACCGCCAATTATTTTATCAAAGAAAATTATTGTAATTTTTGTTATCAAATGGTGTAACTAACACTTTTCATGTAACTATTTGTTTGTTTCGTATGTTTGCACATGCATTATGTTTATTGCCTTAGGGTAAATCTTAATTGAAACAATGTAAAATCTAAACGATTTAAACAATACAGCTTATTTGTCACACGATATAAAACTAATATCATCGGCACAGACTAAAATTATAAGATCAATTATCGAAACAAATAATCACTTATAGCCATTGTGTTAACTCCTGTTCAATCCTAAGTAATTACCAATACAATACAATACAATACAATTACCAACACTTTGATTTTCATGTAACTTACTCTTGCTGTTTATACATTTCACTTGATACGATAGTATTTAGGAGGATATTTAGTAAATTGTCTAATTATTTCCCTTGAAAATGATGGAAACTTATTTTCTTAAGTGTTTTAATTTTGGCGCCTAAGAAGACCAATTCATGAACAACTCAAAAACGCCAAATTTTGCACCCGCAGAATTAAAGACGTATACAGTACATCAATTAGAACAGGTCTAATTAAAACCGATAATCCAATTATATTAACCACGGACAGGACCCTTAACTAAGACCAAAAATGCTTGTCATATGAAACTAACACATCTGGCTGCATTTAACCTGTCAACCCCAAATGTCAATCCTTAATTGATGTCATGACACATAGTCGCATTAGCGTCCCTTGATTGTTGATTTTTCAGCCGATACTTATTGAGGAGAATTCTTCAGAATGCTTAAGGACGAGCTAAATGTGGTCTCCAATAGTATTTGTGTACAGTGTGCTCACCGACTCAAAGCTATTGAAAACACGACCAATCATAGTCTGTTACACAAATTTTCAATCCACTGAGAACATTTTGTCGAGAGCTTTTAAACTGAACGGTATAAACCAAACTTTGAGATTTAGCGAGACTGACCAAGTGAAACACTGGAGGCGGGGTGGTGCATTTGTCCTAAGCATAAAGAGGAAAATTCTAAACACGATGTGTGAATTCGAAACCAGGCAGGGTGGAAATAATCTTGTCTCACAGGCCTAAATGCATGTCATGCCGACGCGCAAGCCCATATCTACCAACAGTGTGAGTATACAGCAGTGGATCTCTCCACCACCAACCTCACCTACTCCCGGGGAGAAACTGGCTAGAAAAAGATCAAATTACTCCGGTTTTATTATTTATTTTAGTAAAATAATAGGACATTTCCTTAGATACTGAAACTAAATTTATGACCAAAAATGTCCAGATGGTTCTCTTTTGTAAACATTCCCAGGAAACAAAAGGCCTTGAGAAAGTCTGGTGACCTTGGTGCATTCATTTAGAACGATATATTTCATTTATAGAAATAATAGATACTCAGTGTGACTTCTTTTTTTGGTTAAACTTAGCTCTAAACACACAGGTATAAATTATGATTAAATTTTTGGTACAGTTTATGTGCCACCTATTCAGTCACGTTTTTACAAAAACGATGAAATTGAAATTTTTGTAAATGAGATACCGGTAATTCTGATATACAAATGTATGTAATAAATTTGAATATTTATACATTCTTGGTGATTATAATGCCCAAATTGCAGAATTGCAAGAGTTTGCTGTATGTGGTGATAAAAATGGTAAAGCTACTGAGGCATTGATGGCATTCTGAACGAATATATTAAATCATCAACTGATATTAAAATTATCATCTTTATATGTAGCAATATTTAACTTGGTGTTAGAAAATGGTGTTATACCAATTCAGTGGTCTATTGGTGCCAACTACCTATATTTATAAGATTAAGGGAGATGCTCGCTTTCCTGAGAAGTATAGGCGGATTACTTAACTTAGTTGTGTAAGCAAATTGTTCACATCAATTTTAAACCGTAGATTAAATATTATCTGACATGCATAAATTATACATAAAAAGCATATTTTAATAAATTTTACCTAAAAAATTGTTGAATACATAAGCGCATAATCTAGGGCCGGTATATACATTCTTTCGTAAGAATAACTAGTTGGTATGTTTCTACATTAGCAGTAGCCAGCAGCAATGCACACTAAATATTGTGATATATACGTTCTTATAGTCCGAGAAAGATCAGCGAAGTCCATTTTGTAGGGTGAATAGCTTTTCGGTGGTTTCCTTAATTTATAAATATCAGTTATTTGTCTGCATTAGCTGAGATGAAGTGCTTAGCTCAATTGGTAAAGGCTCCAACCTTCAAACTGATGAAGCCTATTAGTCATGATGTTATGTGTTCAGACCCCATGTGAACGCATTTTCCTTTCCGTTAGTATTGTTTTCATTTTGTTATTGCAAATGTTTATTTCAATAATTTGAATGAATTTCATTTAATTTCATATAGTATCAATCACTCCTGTATCAGTAGTATTTGTACAGCAGCCACTGTCAGATTCTCATAATTTGCTTCGTTATAACAATCGTCTGCATACTTAGGAATGTCATATTGACATAATTGATTTTGATTTCAAATACAAATATAATTATACCAGTCTTAACATGAATGCACTGAAATCATGAGCAATGTGTAATTTGAAAAAATAGTGGCAACATTAATGATACGATTTAACACGATTCACTTTCATAATGTTACTAGTGCGGCGCACTGATTTCAGGACTATGTAGGCCTCTTACAACAGTGGCCTACAATATTTTAATGTAAGGTCATGTCAAGTAATGCACTTTATCATTTTCATGATTTGTCATGATTACCCTATATTTCAAAGAATTGAACGATCCTCGACCTTTTGTCACAACTTACTGCTCGATTTCTATCTATAGCTATTTTATTATTTATTAATTTATCTATCATTAAAAAACGCACAGAGGCTATCTGTTGATTAGTTTAGTTTTAGTTTAGGCTCATTTATTTTACATCAATTGTAAAGTATGTTCTTACAACATATATTAACTACTCTCAATGACTGCTTCCTGGATTCTGACCAGTACTCACGCCGAACGAAGGAATTGTGAAGGTTCCTGTTAAATGCCGCCACTGACGGGATTCGATCCCGCAACCTTCGGGTTAGGAGTCCAATGAATTACCCCTACACCACTGCTCCTGCTAAGTGTTGAAGGATTGATGATAAATTGTATAATATGTTATTATTATGCGTTGCATCATTCTGTAATAGTTTGCTCAACAAAGAATATCCTGAGAAAAGGGAAACAACTCCATAAAATGGTTAAATGGTAAAAGCTGGCAATATGCCCTGCAATAACTTGTTAAAATAATCAGTAAGTGAAGGTTTTGAGAAACTGGTACATGTATAAAATGTTCTTTAGAAGCAGTGTGATGATACAAAATGTAGAAAGGAAAAGGGCAGTAACTCCTTCAATTATCAACGTATTAAAAAAGCTCGCTCATTAAATGCAATAATTTTGTCAAGGTTTGTGGAAATTTGCATGAAAAGGGTACCAGTAGGCACATACAAGCATATGTACGTTTTATGTTTTATAAAGGGCAACAACAACTTCGGCAAACTTGGTTGAATGACGAATTGGTAAAATTATGCGCAGGAATATTTGGTCATAATTTTTCAGTGAAGATTTTATGTAAATAGCATGACAAATTTGGAGGAGTTTTGTGCAGAAACATAAAATGTTGAACTGAGCCCAGAGCAAAAAAAATTTTAAGAGACGAATAACGTTAAAATCATTCTGTGAAGGATCGTTGGTAGTTGCGTAAGATATCGAATCTTTACAGTTTTTGTGAAATGCAAGTATAAGAATTACATACTTGTGTATGTAACATGATTTGAGTGCAATACATGTACACAAATTGTATTCGGTACCCATAAAAGTATGCAGTGTGTGGTTCATTGATTGCTTGCAGCTGAAACACGCGGTTGAAGTGACTGACCACAAAATTGAGGATTATTCAAGTAGAAAAGTGTTCATTTAGATAATGCATCTTCACACTTTTATTTTTAGCATTAATAGCATCATGCAGGGTCATGCATTTATATTTATGACCCTTATCATATGTCATAGGGTAAACATTCTTATCAGCTGACCACTGTTAACTATAGAAATAAGTAGTACCAATAAATACTTTATATGTTTACACTTAACAAATGATTAACACCATAATTTCCAATTAAATGCAAGAAAAATGGTTCAATATTGCTCTGTATTAATTGTTACATATAAACTTTAAAGACAAGTTATGATAATATTTCATTCCTGATCTTGCCTTTATTGTATATATGTATACAAGACATCTCAATAATGTGGCATATAACAGCATGAACGTTCCTATAAGTTGTTAAAAAAATGTTTTTAAATGTTTCATGTAAAATAGTTAAGATTTGGGGATATCTCCCTCACAATATTCATATTTTTATTTTTTAGTGAATCTTTGAATGAATGATTTATGAAGAAAAATGTTTATGAATTACTTTAATCAAGGACTTATACACATACATGTGGAGATGGTCCAAATTGTATTTTTTAAAAGAACTAAGCTAATTTACTTTTGTTACATAATTACAATAATTAACATGAACTTTTACATTATGACATAAATGACGAACGGTTTCTCATGAAATCAATTAAAAAATTATACAGAGTGATAAAATTATTAAGAAAATGGAAATTGTATTTCTAAATTTGAAGGTTTTTTTCTACAAGTATTATCTGGTTTCTAATGATATGTTTAATGCTGTTTGAATTAAGAAGTTCTAATGTTCTTTTGACATCTTTGGTATATTCCAATATGTCTTTAATTGGTATACAGTACAACCCCTCCAGAGCAGTCCTCTGTAGAGCAACAACCTCTCTATAACAACACCTTCAAATTTTCCCTAAGATGATATTTATTATAAATTTAACCTCTGTAGAGCAACAACCTCTAAACAATGGCCAATATTTGCAGCTCCCACAGGGTGTTGCTCTTCAGAGGTTGTGCTGTACATGTTTAATATTATATTTTTCTTAAATTTTCATACATCAAACATTCTATAACAAAATGGTATTCATCTTCCAAAAAAAATATTTATTTTACCATTGCTATTCATTTCCCCTACTTTTTACCTCATCACTAATGTGTTTCATTAGTGATCTTTCTATAAGGTACTGTCTATGTTTTCCACGAACAAGGTAAAGTACATAGATAAATTATTTAAATAAACGGCCTGGATTTTCATTGCATAATGATCATAATTACTATTATTTGTAACACAGTTGAACACCTTCTCACAATAAAAGTACTCTGCAGCAAACCATACATGAAATGAAACAAGGCTGGTACTTTAGGTATAGTTCAACTATCGGAAACTTCAGGTTTTTGTATTAAGCGACCGTTGTATTAAGAGACCACTTTTGGTCTTTCCCTTGGGCGGTCACTTAATACAAGATTGACTGTATTACATAAAAAACATTTTCTTTCATCAATAATATTTTGGTTGTTCTGGCCTCTATTTGTAACATTTCAATGGTCACTCTCAAGAGTGTTAGTGACAGAACAAAATCATCAATATTAAAACATTCAAGACACGGTTGGAAATTAAAGGAAGAAATATTCCTATTAAACAAAGCTCTACTAGAGTACAATAATCTAGAGTTCCAATGCTGTATAAATTGATTATTTAGTCTTTGTTTAACTACAAAAACATTCCTAACCCTTGATAAACTTTTAATCTTTCAACATAGAGCACCAGTTACGCCTATTTTCATGTTGTTCAAAATCCCTTTTTAACAAATAATAAATGATAAAAACATATTTGTTTGGTCTAATGTTTCATTATAACTAATTGTTTTTTTTAATTTGTGGTATTGTCCAGCCAAAATAAGGGGAACATTTGTTACAATCCATGTTAAACCTATATATACACCACAGCTATAAGCTGATCAATGTTTACCTTCTATTTACTACTTCCATTCCAGAGAGAGGTCACTGATAAGCACCATTAAGCCTACTACAACCTTACTAAACTTTTTTTCCAGTTTTATCATTGACTAAATATAAGCAAAAAAACATACTATTGCAAAAAACACAGAAAGCAATAGAAGGGGCATTCACAATAAATATTGTGTATATTTCTGTATCAAACAATAAATTAAGGAACAATGACACAGTGGATTACATCAAGCTGAGTTGTTTTCCTTGTGTACATCAATGGGCAACTATTCGCCCACTTGGTCACATAGACCAAATGATTGACTAAAAGATGCAAGCACATGACTAACTCATTCAACAGCACAGACAAAGTACAAAGTCTAAATGCAAAAATGCTTACGTTTAGGTTCTGTGTAGCATTTCTTGTCCTTGACCTTGGCAACCATTGAGACCAAGACCTTGCCGACAACCCATGCGCTGGTCTTCCTCCTCATGGTGCTGTTTCCCTTGGCAGTGCTGGGTTATGTCATTGGTGTCAAGGCACATTGTCAACACCACATCTTAAGAAGAGTTCATTACCAACCAAAGGATAAAAAGTAATGGTGTCTGTCTTTTCATACACCTATTGTGCCATTGGTACACATTTTGTGTGATCTTTTTATCACCCAACTCATGACATATGTTGACTCTTAGTGCAACTTATCCTGCAATCATCTTATATAACACTGTGCCAAATGACTTAAATAATCATTATGCAGAAATCACAAATTTTGTTTCTATTCATTTTCTGCATAATCGGACACATTCATTGATTTTATTGCAGGAAGAAAATGCTATGCCAGAATGCTAAAAGTGATGAATTGAATATAATCCAAAAATGAATGTGACATATACAGGCCTGATGCAGAAACACCACCCCAGTAGGAAAACCTAAAGGTGCCCGGGCAGTTTTTGACATGGTGTGGCCGTAATGTCTTAATTAAGGTTTACTGGACATAACATAATCATCCTACATGCAACAGTGTTCAGACAAAATGTAAAATCAAACAAATGCTCCAAGGATCTTTATTTCAGTCTGTCATGCGCCAAAAGCTAGCACAATGATAACTTAGCCATACACTAAATAAACATTTGTGAAGATAACTGTCCTTGTTTGTAATTTAGCTTTCATGTTAACAAGTAGAACATTCCTTACTATATGTAAGTAAATAAAGACAAAACACTAATTATAAAAAAAATCATCAATGCTCTACATCAATCAAAATTAATCATTCCAAGCCCAGCACTCAAAAAATCACAAGAGAAAAAACTGTCAAGACACTATGTACCCTGGCACCAATGTGAGGACCCAGATCTGAAGACCAATCATCTTAGTGCTGAAATAGAAGAAGAACCTGTCAATAGTGGACTCAATGCTGCACAGGTGTAAACACATAACAGGCATACCTTACACACACTGATGAAAAATAAGATCACAAGCAATGCATCAAAACAGGCCATTCATATCAAATGTCAAATTTATATCACAGTGCCCCAGATAGTGTGGGTATGTGCGTAATTCCCACACAGAAATTTGCCAATTACTGCCAGCTTAAGCATTGTCATATGTACATTTACGCTTGTTGCAATTTGGTAGTTAGATATGCTCAAAATTGAACAATATGTGCATACATTTATATTCTTTATTCAATTTATCCACAAAGTGAAGCATAACAGAATTTCGCTATTTCGAATTTTGACACTAAGATTGTGATAGTACACTATACAGCTAAGTTTAAGGGGACATAACTCTGCAATGAGAGGACACTGGGCATGAAAATTGTGTCTTGTACATCTACGTTTCATATTGATAATTTATTTCAAGTTTCAATTGAATCCCTTGAAAAATGTGGAAGAAGTTTGCTCCACAAACATTCATGAGCTAAGAATGCCATTGTACACTTTATGGCTAAGTTCAAGGGCACATAACTCTGAAATGACTGAATCGCTTGGCATGAAAAATGTCTTGCACATCTGCACTTCATGATGATAACACATTTCAAGTTTCATTGAAAATTTGATCTTAAGTACTAATGAGAGTATGGATAAAATTTGGCAAGTGATGAAAAAAACCCAGCTCTTTGCCTTCTTATCAGGGTACTTCAGTTACAGGTGAACACTCACCAAATAATTGCTACATGATATATAAACAAAAAAAAACTGTCACTGTTTAAACTAAGTACATTTTTTCATGATTCATGAAATTAAGGCACACTTTTGTCACTTTTTTACAGATACAGCTAGTTGAATGCATAATGCAGTAAAAACCTCAATAAAATGCCTATCTTTGGGACCAAAATAAATTAACTCCAATTCATTTCTAAGTCTAAGCAGAGACATTGATAACAGAGATTGGCAATTAAAATATCATGCAAGACATCATTTCGTAAATTCTGTAGCAATTAAAACTCGAAAACCAAATAACATACATATATAAATTATACATTGAAAAACTCGGCAGTTATAGTTTAAATAATAAACTTTCAGAAAATGTAAAATTTATGCATGTGATATAAGTAGGTAAGAAGTTTTATTTCCTACAAAATCAGCAATTTTTGGGAAAAGTAATAGTCACAAGCGCTATTGCATAGGTAACTAGAGCCTACACAGAGGTAACTAATAGTAATACCCCCACCGCCACTTTGACACTCACAATGCAATAGTACACTATTACGGCTAATTTCAAGGGGACATAACTCTGCGATGAGGGAATCTCTGGGCAGGAGAAATGTATCTTGCACATCTACTTGTAAGACACTTCAATTATTTCATCTTGCAACAAAATTTAAATATTCCCTTCTTGTTATCAAAATAGAGCAGTAAATGGTTATCAGAAAACATGCATCCAATATGCATCTTTTTTTAAATCTTAATTCCCAAGGTTGTCAATGCAGATCACCAATGCTCCAAATGTCATGTGTACAATTTAACTTAATCCAATAATTAACAGATTATTTAAATTGAGATTGAGAAATCAAGATCGACCATATCTGATTATCTCAGGTATATCAAAGAAAAATCAATAGCAGGAAAAATTCAGTGAAATTCTTTATTTAGTATTTCTATAAAATTCAACCACAAATAGCTCATCTTTTCAACCAGCGCCTGCACATAATCCTCTATGTAATGAGGGAGTGCAGTTTGAAGAAGAAGAAGAAATTAAAATAATTCATAAATTTGTTTTCAAGTCAATGTTTTCATTCATTAAACCAAAACATTATCTGACATCAATTGTTACGAAACCTGCAAGATGAAAAAATCATGTGAGTTGAGCCAACCTAAATATTTAAGATCTATCAGCTACAGAGCAGTGAAATTAGTTAAGTTAATTGTTCTTAGCCATAATTTGGAAAATCTGTATTGTAAAATGTGTACAGAAGAAACAGAGTAATTGTGAGTTTAAACAGAAACATCAAAAACTACCTGCAACAAATCCAATATCTTTATAACACATTGAAATAAATAGACAAAACACAACTTTCAAAACAACACTTTTGACCCCTACTAAACAACAAACTAGGGTCACTTCCTGCTAAAACATGAGTAAATCTGATTGGTCAGCACCCTCTGTTGACCACAATATATTTATGTGACTACAATATTCATCAATAAAAGTCTATGTTACAACTATGAACTTTGAACAGCAAGTGTGACTTTTTCAATTGAAAAAATACCTGCTAAACAGAAGTTGAACTATAACCTTACACCTTCCAGAGTAACTGTAATACTTTAACAGTTACTGTTATTGTAAGCTATCAACACTTATTTTCTAAAGTTAAATAAGTAAAAACCATTATAATGAAGAAATCACTCAATTAAATAGCACATTATCAAATTTATCTATTTTTTTTACTAATTCAACTTGCATTAGATTACAACAAAAATATGTTACAATATACTTAAATAACATGCATACAATCAATTTTCAAGTTTTCACCTGTTTCCAAAAAGTAGTTTTTTGAATTGAATATTGAATAATTTATAATTTACAATATAAGCTTAAATATATAAGAAACTTACAAACAATTTTCACACTTTCAAATTAATGTATAATTACTAAAAGATAAGCTTCACATACACTTTTTACAGATTTAACTGATTACAGTACGAATATTAAATACATAGAAACTACCTATGAAAATATAAAAAACATACATATAAGTTTCATACAACAATTCTAATGCTTTGACAGTTACAGATGTAAGATTCCTTTACACAAATTATTCAAAGTTTCCATAGTAATGAATAAGCACTAGTGATATGAGCAATTTTTCTTAATTGGCTATGTGAAAGAGTGTTCTTGCAGTTGTCAAAACAGCCATTTATTATATGTATCTTATGTATGTATTTGTCTTAGGAATACAGGGGGGGGGGGGATATGAAAGTTAACTTTTTTTAACAAAAGTGAAAATAAAAAGATTTTGGTATGTCCAGTGTGTAACTTCTACTGGGCTGTATGGAGAGAGGGCACTCTGTAGAAATTGAGTGCATTGGATGGAAGTTGCAAATGCCAGTTGCTACAAGAAACAATAACATATTGTTGTAATAATCATAATAGTATATATATTTATATAAGTCAAGCCACATACAAACTTGAGTGTAAGGAGACAGGTAAACAAACAAGTTGTATTGATCTCTCAGTGTTGGTCAGTTCTCCAGAGGTTTGCAAATTTGTTCTAGGTTTTTTAAAAACGAGAAAAGGTTCCAATTTTATTTGCATGATATTTTTCACTTAGGATGTAATGTTGAAGATAACTTTCAAACTTTATGAAATAAGGTTTTTGTCGAGCCCGCCTGCGGTGAGCTCGACATAGTCGCCACAATGGCGGTTTCGTGTCTGTACATGAGTGAGTGAGTGAGTGAGTGAGTGAGTGAGTGAGTCCGTCCGTCCGTCCGGATCCTTGTCTGGGCTGTATCTCCTTTATGCATTGACACTTTTTAAAATAACTTGGCATAATTGTGAAACACCATGAGATGGTGTGCAGTGCGCAAAATTCAGGTCTCTAGCTCAAAGGTCAAGGTCACACTTAGAGGTCAAACGTTAAAAATGAGCATTATAGACCTTGTCCGGGCTGTATCTCCCCTATGCATTGAAACTTTTAAAGATAACTTGGCATAATTGTTAAACATCATGAGATGGTGTGCAGTGCACAAAATTCAGGTCTCTAGCTCAAAGATCAAGGTCACACTTAGAGGTCAAACGTTAAAAATGACCATTATAGACCTTGTCCGGGCTGTATCTCACTTATGCATAGAAATTTTTTAAGATAACTTGGCATAATTGTTAAACATCATGAGATGGTGTGCAGTGCACACAACTTAGGTCTCTAGCTCAAAGGTCAAGGTCACACTTAGAGGTCAAACGTTAAAAATGACCATTATAGACCTTGTCCGGGCTGTATCTCCCTTATGCATTGAAACTTTTTAAGATAACTTGGCATAATTGTTAAACATCATGAGACAGTGTGCAGTGCGCAAGATCCAGGTCTCTAGCTCAAAGGTCAAGGTCACGCTTAGAGGTCAAACGTCAAAAATGAGCATTATAGACCTTGTCCGGGCTGTATCTCCCTTATGCATAAAAAACTTTTTAAGATAACTTGGTGTAATTGTTAAACACCATGAGACGGTGTGCAGTGCGTAAGATCCAGGTCTCTAGCTCAAAGGTCAAGGTCACACTTAGAGGTCAAACATAAAAAATAATCATTATACACATTGTCAGGGCTGTGTCTCCCTTATGCATTGAATTATTTGAAAATGATTGCCATAATACAATGAGACCATGTGTCTTGGGCAACATCCAGATTTTCATTGGTCAAAGGTCAAGATTACACATTCGGTCAAATATATTTTCCTTGTCTGGGCTGTAACTTCTGTTTGCATTTAAGGATTTTGAAATAAATTGGTATTAAAGTTTACTTCAATGAAATGATGTGTCATGAATATCACCCATACTTGTAGTTCAAAGGTCAAGATCACAAGCTGGCTAAACAGGGGCTCGACATGATGCCCTTGGGCTTCTAGTTTATTTATACTGTTACAGTTAAAAATATGACATTTTGCTAACAAAATCACCACATTGCATGAAACTGGTCATCTTCTATTACTAAATATGACTTCTGATCTAGAAAGAGATGGATTATCATTTAAAAAGAATTGTTCAAGCCAATTGTGTTGTCTCCAAATAAGTTGCAACATAACTGCTATCAAAAAATAGATGTGGAATGGTCTCTGAGTGCTCATAACAAAATATACACAATTTATGATTTCTTATTTCCCTTTTTAGCTCACCAGAGCATGAAGTGCTCAAGGTGATCTATTGTGATTGTGTGTTATCCGTTGTCCCATGCGTGTGTCCGTCAGTGCGTCAACAATTGCTTTAAACAACATCTCCTTCTTAAGCAGTTGGTCAATTATAACGAAACTCAATAGGGACGTTTCTTGCATGAAGCTCTACCAAAGTTGTTAAATACAAAAATTTCATTAAAATTCTGGTTGCCATGGCAATCAATAGGAAAAATCTTCTTGTCAAAAACCACAGGGCCTAGAGCTAAGATATTTGGTGTGTAGCAATGTCTGATGGATGTATACCAAGTTTGTTTCCCCTGGGGTCAAAACTGGCTCTGACCTGGGGGTCAATTGATTTATATAGGCTTATATAGGACAACTTTAGAAATCTTCTTGTCCAAAACCACAGGGTCTAGAGATCAAATATATGGTGTTAACACTGACTAGTGGATGTCTACCAAGTTTGTTCAAATTATGGCCCTGGGGTCAAAATTGGCTACGCCCCAGGGGTAACTTGATTTTACATAGACTTATATAGGAAATTTTTTAAAATCGTCTTGTCAGAAACTACAATACATAGAACTTAGATATTTTGTGTGTAGCATTGTCTAGTGGACTTCTACCAAGTTTGTTCAAATTATGGCCCGGGGATAAAAATTTGCCGCCCCGAGGTTTACTCTATTTTTATAGGCTTATATAGGAAAATTAATAATCTTGTCCAAGGCCACAAAGTCTAGAGCAAAGAAATTTGGTATAAAAATTGGCCCATCTCCAAGGGTCACTTGATCTTTGTAGGCTTATATTAGAGAATTAAAAAAAATTCTTGCCAGCAACTACATTGCCTAGAGCTTAGATATTTCGGATGTAGCATTATCTAGTGGGCCTCTGCCAAGTTTGTTCAAATGATGGCCCAGGGGTTAAGAATGGCCCACCCTGGGATCATTTGATTTATAAAGAGTCATATATAGGAAAAAGGTGAAAAATGTTCTTCTCTAGAGCTCTTTTTTTCTGGTGAGCAATATGAGGCCATCATGCATGGCCCTCTTGTTAAAAATAGGTGGTTTGTGCCCAATGTATTCTATGGTTAATGCAGAATTGTAACCAATGAAGTTTTGTATCTTTTGTAATATAAAAAGAAGTTTCATAAACAAATTTCCAATTAAAGTAATGTGGTAAGTTCAGCTCAGTTGCCCATTTATTTTGTGATTTTACAGATAAATTAGATTTATAATAAATCTAGTATTATCAAAAATCCTAAAATGGCATGCAAGTAATCAACTGAAGCCATACTTTGACAAACATTCTCTAATTCACAAAACCCAGTCAGGTTTAAGAACAAACTACTCATGTGAGGCATGCGCTAACAGCAATTGTTGATGCATGGATTGATGCCATTAATAAAAACAACAAATGTCTTCCCTGACTCAACAAAGGCAATTGATTGAATAAATCACTTACTTCTTTTTGAAAAAAATATGACTGAATACAATATTCAAAATCAATGGTTTAGATCGTATTTTTCAAACAGGACACAGAAAGTGTCAACATCAGGTAAACTGTCATAACAGTAGGTGTTCCCTAGGGTTCTGTACTGGAGACTAGTCTCTTTGCACTTTACATTAATGATCTGCCTTTGCACCTCAAAATTTCATCTACCGACTTGTTTGCTGTGCAGTTGGACATTCTATAAATGATGTATGTAAATTTCTTCAAAGTAGCCTGACACTTATTGAACAATGGTGTGAGCATAACGTGGTGATGCCAAATCCTCCCAAAAATTAAGCCATTTACATTTCCCCATCCAATGATATCTACAATTTAGGCCAAAAAAAGAAGGTAGGTAGTTAGAAAAATGTTGTTTTTTTTTGTTTTTTTTTACTCTATATATATGTATACTAAAGGCATGTTCAATTTTGTATTAGACTAAAATATACCTAAATATTGTTTGCTTTAATTTTAAACATTCATCAAAAAGTGTTTGATATTAACACATCAGTTTATGTACATTTAAGTTAAATACTCAAATTTAATATTTTATAATAAAAACAATTTTAAATCTAACAATTTCCAAAAGAAGTGCTCTCAGTGTTGTCATTTATTCATACCAGTATTTTACAATATATTCAGAAATGTATGTTTGTGCTTTTCTGATGTTTGTGATATAAAATTCTAGAACACTTTTTTCTGATTTAGTTATTATAACTAATATTTTATAATAAAAGATGTACACTCTGATGTATTTGTTGCACTTTGAAGAACTGTGACAAGTAAATGGACACAGGATCGCGATGGTCTTAGCATTAAACATAAATCTGTCAAAATATCTACACTTATGAGATCACAAATAAATCCCTCAATGTCAGAGTGAAACTACAAATATTTTGTAGGTGAAGTGAACCAGAATTGGAAACATTGTAAGCATTGTAATTATTAACAGAATAAAAAATATACAATTACTTAGCTTCAGTCAGGGTTCGACATTTAAGTTTTTTCCATGGATCCCCGAGGACCCCCAGATTTTTAAATCAGTGTCCTCCAAGTTTCCAGTTTTATTAGGGTCCTTTTTACATTAAAGTTAACAAACATGTGTATGTGTTCTTCCTGAAGCTTTATCAAGTTTACCAACATCTTTTACCATTACTTTTATGAGCTGTACATTGGTCAAAAGCTGTACATAGCTTATGTTATAGTTACCTATGGTACACAAAACAATACAAAAATGACAGGCTTGATTTGATATGCAATATCGCTTTTTTACTCTGAACTTGGTCCAAAAGCAATGTTATTGACACATTATTTAATGGATCAAATATCCGGTAAGTGTGAAAAATAAGTCTTGACATAACTTTAATTCAATGAGTGTTGAGAACTTACTTCATATATTTTTTATTTCCAAATTTCAACGTCTCGGACCGATTTGAGTAGCAGAAAAGGGTTAAAGAATAGGTCTATATATGGGCTATTAATGTTCCAGAAATTTCATAAAATTCAGTTCAAAATCGTTGAGATTGTGTAAAATGTCACAAACCTTTCTGTATATTGTTCGCACCATTCTAATTACCCCCCATAAACAGGTCAAGGTGCCTGCAGCAATCTTTTATTAATTCAATCAATCAATGTCCGTCAATAAGCGGTCAATGGTAATTAGTCCAAACATGTGGTTGATAAGAGGAAAAAAATTAATGAATTGATATGTTGCATTTTAGTTTTTAAGTTAGCCCTTTCAATCATAATTTGATTGACTGTTTATGACAAATTATGCAGCAAGCATTGAATTTGAGTTTAGGACTTCAAACGTCATACCTTTCAATACTATTGTCAAATGTGTTTTGTTTCATTTAGTATAATTTCGGTCAAATCAAAGGCGGTGAATTGTTTTAGAAGTCGTAACAGAAAACAGCATCAACGAAATTTTCATGTTAAATCTTCAGATTCTTGAAACTTGATATGAACAGTCAGCCAATACCTTAAAGTGTCTTATTGAATATGTTTGCATTCATTGTAAAATCACTCACCAAAATATTGTGTATGCATGCAAAAATTTGGTGACTTGCTTTAAACGTCTTACTTAAACCTGGCTGTTAATTTTAACTGAAAGACCTAATGAAATATTTATAAATATATACATGCAGTGTCATATTTCAAATAGCATTTACAACAAACATGAGGGGCTTACATGTTTTATTCTAGTATTAAGAAACTGAAATCCAATCAGATTGTTAATTCTCAAATTTCATGTTAAAATTTGATTTTGTTCACATAGATCCATTTATATAGTCCTTCAGAATTTATCTTCTTTAATTGATTTTTGGGACAATGCTTTATTAAGGCAAACAAATGTTGAAATGGGCGCAGCTGCCTTATTGTCTTAATGATGGCTTTTTCATCTTCAGCCGATGACATCACTTTGTGCTTTTAAGCACGATGAACAACCGTAGTATGATCATCAAAGTATCGCAAATTTTCTGTATTCCATAAAATGCAGAGCTTCTTTTTCGCATTGAAGCCTCAGACTTGTTAGAACACATTGCCTTTAGGTGACCTCTTGTCAATCTAATAACGTGCTCCATTTCTAAATCTGCAGGACTGTTTGTATAGAGTTTTCCCCTGTGTTTACAAAGAGTCCATACAGACTTGAATATGCCTGACTTTTGCTCAGCAAAGCAATTTGCTGATGAAGAAGACGGTGTATTTCTAGAGCAAAGTTACTTAGATCCGGTATTATGTCCTTTAAATATAACCATCAGTATTTTCAGCCAGTAACCAATCTCTGTCTGGGTATTTCACCACATCATTCAATTCCATGAATAGAACACCTATTTGTAATACAAGACTTGCATAGTCAGAAAGTGTGTCACAGTTTTCATGCTCTAAGTTATTGTCAAGTTGACATGCATTGAGAATGTTATCCAAAATCGGTTGTACTACTTTCTGTAACCAAAGTGATACAGAGTCACCATCTTTTTGAAATTCAATGGCAGGACCAGTGTTACAATCATTAATGCCTAATTGCTTACATGCAGCCTCAATTAAATAAGCCTTCACAAAAGATATTGTAAGATCTTTACAATGATTGTAATGGTTTTTAACATCATTACCTTCATCATCTTTCCTTAACAGACGAATCTTTTGTGCATGGAGAGTACAGGGCTTGCCATGGTCTTTAATGTATTATACAAAAGTTAGTAAAACATAGTAAGAATAGACATTTTAAAATGGAAAAGCTCAAATGTTATAGGTGTTAAATGGTGAAATCGCTCCGTTTCCATTAATGCTGCTCCTCTTAAACACTTGGCTCCTGAAAATTGTTCTCAGGTTAACTGATCCCAGCCAATAAGAACCTGCATTGGTTCAATGTTTGCACGATTGCAAACAGAAGTAACTAGGTTTTTGTAACTGTCAAGTATTTCGACAACATCTGAATATTTTTGTTAATTTTTTGACACAACAGGAAGTGGGATAACTTTTTTTTTCTCTGAAACTCTGGTAATTCAGCGAACTCACCAATAATTGGTTTGTTGGCTGTTTCTTTTGCAAACTTCATCCAGGGGAAGAACTCAGTCATGATTCTGGTGGCAACTAGCTGGGAGATATCCCTTGTCAGTATATGAATATCTTTTTCTTCTAAGAGGAATGCTGACACATGCAGTGCTCGTAGGTCACATTGGGGTGTATGGTGGGATAAATGACAAAGACATAAGTTTTGTATAAACACCATTGAGCCAAACCAGTGCTCCATATGAGCTGCATTTCCTCTAGATTTACGTCCACGGGTTACACCTACATGAAAATTTATTTTGTCGCCAACAATTCTAAATTTCTATCCAATAACAATGGAATCAAGCAGTTCAGTATCAAAGTGTCCATAGACTTTATCCATTGTATATAACATTCCTGAATGGCTTAGAGTGACACCCAATGGTTGAGGTCTGTCATAAACTTAAAAGGATCAATGAATTTTGTTATCATTCTGTTGACAACCTTGGATTAAAGTGGACAAAGTTTGTCCAAGTGTATCGGTTGTTCAACATTTTAATAATAAAATGTTTTATGAGTGACTCTAGTTTCTAAATTTGTGATTACCTTAAAATATTTTATTCAATGCAGGAGAAATGCTAAAGAACCAAAATTTAATATCAGTACTAGGACTCAAAACAAAGCATACTATAACTCGAGCAGTTAACAATTAATTTAAATGCTAGTTAAAAAGGCAATTATAGATATTAATATATATACTAAGTAAAGTATTGATAATACACTATATAAATGCTTTTAAAATTGAGCACATGGTCTTTTTTCTCATCTACGATCATCTGTTAATATTCACTTGGACTAAACAGCATATAAATATATTGTTATGATCCAGATGGTAGGACCCTTCTACAAATGTAGATCTTCAGTTGGATTTATTCTCATGTCCAACCAGTTTGATAAACTAGCTGTCTCAATGTCAGTGTTTGGTTTGGTAGCTGGCTATTACTGAATAAATTCAGTACACTATTCTGACACTAGGCTATGTTTTCAAAATTACTAATTTTGAACCTGTATATACTAGAGTTATGTAATGTGTTTTAATATTAAGCACTCAACTTAGCAGTACTATCAGCAATGATTCTGATCTTAACAGACAGACAGATAAACAGACAGGTCATTTATCTGATAAATCACAACAGATTTTTTCAAGTCATAAATAATTTATTTATGGAGTTTTATACTCAATAACAACTCTTAAAAATATGATAACAACTTTATGACTAAGTATAACAACAAAATGTAAGGATCTATTCCACTGATACAACAGAATTAAATTACCAGTGAGCAGTATTATACACAATAATTTACAATTGAATAAGACAAAGTCTTTAAAAAACTGATGCTTCAATATCATACAACCTTCCGAAAATACAGACTTGAACTAACTTAAGTTTATCAAATAGCAGTTTAAAATCTCATAAAACCCAAGTCTAAAGAAACTCTACTGTAATAAAATCCTGCATTGTTAAATATCTATGGCAAAGTTACCAGAAATCAGAATTTTTAACAATCAATAACATAAAATATGTTAAAATTTACTTAAATATTAAATCTCTCGTTTAAAACAATACATCAAGCTACTGACGTAGTATACTACTTAAATAATGATCGATAAAAATCTGTTTTTAGAATTTCTGAGAAAAAATGCGTCAGGATGTTTACCAGGCAAAATAAGAATCTGAACTAACTTGAAACACAAAAACTCTCAGCTTTTATACTTGGTAGTGGTAGCAACTACCAAACTTTGGTAGTACTACCAAATACTGGCAGGAAAGACCAGAAACTGGTAGCGCATTGCTACCACAAAATATACTGGTAGCAACCCAAAATTGATAGATTCTCATAACAGAAAAAACATGACTGCTTACAACAAGGAAAATTACAAAGATATATTCATATACATACTAACCAAAGTAATTATCTCTGTAAGTTTACTAAGCTTTAAATAGTAAATAGATTGTTTTCTGTGGCTGAAAATAACTTGCGATTCACTCAAGCATTAACGCTATACCATGATGCAATTCGTACGCACACAGTGGACGCTAGACAAACATTTTACACACAAACAGTTTCATGTTTATTAAATGGATTAAACAAACGGATTAGTGATAAATGTGTGTCAGATTTTGTTACGTTTTCATTGTGTATCAATTAAGTGACACTTTCCAAAAATGTGAATTACATGTAACACTGAAAAATAAGTGATCGTAACAAAGTTTTCCTAAGATTTGACCTGGTGACCTAGTTATTGACCCTAGATGACCCATATTTGTACTTGGCGGTTATATCATTAAAACAAACGATTTGACAAAGTTTGGTGAAGATCCAACTATAACTGTGAAATCTACAGTGTTAACATGGTTTTTCATAAGATTTGACCTAGCGACCTAGTTTTTGACCCAAAATGACCCATGTCCAAACTCGTCTAAGGTATTATAAAGACAAACATTCTGACAAGGTTTTATGATGATCCAATCAAAACAGTGACTTCTGGAGTGTTCCCAAGGTTTCCCAGCAATTTGCCCTAGTGACCTACTTTTTGACCGGAAATGACCAATTATCAAAGTTGATCTATGTATTATTGAAATGAACATTCTGACAAAGTTTCATGAAGATCCAATTAAAACAGTGATTTCTAAAGTGTTCACAAGGTTTTCCGTTATTTGGCCCTGGTGACCTAGTTTTTGACCCAAAATGGCCCAATATCGAACTTGTGCGAGATTTTGTCAATATTAACATTCTGACCCAGTTTTGCTAAAATTGAGCAAAAAATGTGGCCCCTAGTGTGTTCACAAGGAAAAGTTTGACGACGCATGACTCCGGACGAAGACTGATTCTAAAAGCTGACCCTGTCACTTTGAGACATGTGAGCTAAAAACAATCCCCGATCAGATATGAAAGACCAAACCTGGGGTTCATAGCAGAGTGCACAACAGTGGGAACCTAGCATTAACACTTGATATGAAAACTTATGAAGCAATATAACATAAACAGTGAATTAACATTATAAAGCAGTGTAACAAACTAAATACAAAAGAGGATCATGTGTATAACTGATTTGTATTCTTCTTCATTTTGCATCTTCATTTAAATCAAATGCATGCAGTCTTCTAGTGATCTAGTGATCTGTTGAAATTTGAGCTGATATTTTGTCTAAAACGCATAATTAATTGAGTTCCAAAAATTTTCTATTAATTATAATACCAAAAGATGTTCCGGTATGTAATAATTATTCTTCTATAAAAGTTGTGTTAACACAACTAATAACTCAAATTCAGGTTAACATTTGGTCTGGTAAAAGTACATTTGGTCAGGTAAAATTTGTTCCTTTACAAGAGCAAATGTCCTCTGCTTGAAAGTTATTTGTGAAGATCTTTGGACAAATACATCAAACAGTAGTTTGCTGAACCATAACAACTATTTTCTAAGGAGTTATATACATGTACCTGAAAGGAGGCCTTTTTCTAGGAAAACCATGAGAGTCACACTTTCGAAGTTCAAAAAATCTTGCAATTTATAAATTGTCACAATGTTTGTTGTATCATATATATATGTTTTTAAAGGTTATCTTTGCAAAAAAGCTAGAAAAGGCCTGAAACTAACATAAAAATTAAACACAACATCTGAAACCCAACAAAACAAAGTTGGAACAGACATACTTTCTGGCTAGTCTGTTCATCAGCCAAAGTCATGACAGTCATCTTTTGTACTAATGACAGCTCCTGGTATTGTGTTTTCATTAGCATTCCAAACACAGTAGATATCATAGGAATAAGTCTCTGAACACATTTGTTATTTCCTATCTTTGATGTTGGCAGAGAAACTGCCAAGAGCACTTCAGCCAGCAATGGTTGCTGTTCTAACAATTTGTTAATGACTTCATGCCATTTGAGTTCAGCAAGGTCACAGAATTCCTTTTGGGCCAGAACGCTGTCATTTGTTTTGCTGCATATTCAATTTCACTTAACAATGCCACGATAACGCTCCCTATCAAAGGCGATGACAATATGTATACTGCAACTTCTCTTGTGGGGCTGGAGCCTTAATGAAGCAGAAAATGTTAAACATTAATCAATATCTCAAAGAAAATGCATTTAAATATTTTCATTGCCAACTGGCCAAAATATCTGTCAATAAATATGTCTTTCATGAAAAAAATGGCAAAAGATCCTAAAAAGCATGTCAAATATTCTGTTGGTCACAGTTGAAAAAATGTTGTACTAGGCTAAATTTTTGTCTGGCATTAACAGTATCTACCAAATTGATAAAGCTGTACTTACTCTAAACAAATATCAATAAAGGTCAAGGTAAAGACTCTTTGTTTTCAATTAACCATAAAAATCATATTTATTTGTGGAGTAATCATTTACACTTCAAACGATGTCAAGCTCTAACTAGTGTATACTTTTAAAATAAGTGTAAAGGTAAGCATATGTAAAATGGAAGGGTTTAAATTCAAAGTAAGCAAAACATTTACAGTAATACTTACTTAATTTTTGTCTGATATCATGCATGTCGGCCTCTTTTAACTCTGAATAGGTCTGTTAACATCTCAGTGCAGCAGTATTAAGATTTTCAGCACACTTGCTTTTTGTCTGAAATGACATGATCAATTGTAAAGTGATGTTAAATTATGATGTTTTTGTAGCAAAATGTAGTATTCTGTTTTGTTTTTACAATATCATGTATCAATACATGCAGTAAGAAAAATAATTTGTCAGTGTTATTCTTATACACCAAATATCATTGGTCTGGTTCTGTGTGAACAAAATAATAGTTACAAAATTTAGACAAATCAATGACCAGTGCAATTGTTCCTATTTATATTTCTGGGTAGTCAGTACTAATGTCACATTAGTATCTTACATAAAAATATTGTATAAATTACCTCCAGCAATGTTTTTTTTCGTGGCTCAAAGAAAACCCAATCTTGTTGGTTTTACCTGAAAATTTAAGGTTTTCTTGCTTAATAACTAATGTCTGTATTTTACCATTAAGAACACAACTTGGCTTAGCAAAATAAACCTGCATGATGGCTTAGTGAAGGAAGGGTTTTTAAAGTATAAAATATGTCAGTCAGTAAATATTTTTTACAGATATTACCATTGTCTGACAAGACATTTTATTTTTATTCCTGAAAACAAAAGAAAAAGTTATACATTGTATTTCAGACAAAAACACCTGATTATCTATAAAATGGGAGTAATTTTTAAGACATGGACAAGAAATATAGATCTTTGTCTGGTTGGAATAAAGCAGCATACCAAGTCTAAAGAAAGCTCCTAAAATAAACCCAATGAGAGTAAATCATGAAGAATGACTTTGTATAACTGATTAACTGCTTATTTTGTTCACTGTTCTAAATAAGAGTAAGCAATTACTTTTTAAATGAAATGTTTCTTACCTATTCTGATTAGGAAAAGGCCACTCAGTCTGTGTTCCCACACTGTTTCCACATGTCTCAGGCAGTAGTGTCAGATAGCCAAGTTCATCGGAAGCTGAAGAGCTACAGACAGATTTGCTGAATGTAACATTCAATCACCAAGCTGCCATCTTACAGGATTTCCCTATTAATAATCATATACTGATCAATTTGACAGGTTGCATAAAGTTTCCCTTAGCATTAATTAAAGATCAGCGAAAGCTGCAAGTAGCCATGACACTTGTTTTTTGGAATTCACAGTCGAGGTTGAGGTCAATGAATTATGCGTCATATACGTTGTTTGCTGAAAGTTTGCTGAATATCTACCATAAACGCCCATGTATATGTCGCAGCAGTGTATAAGACGCAGGTAATAAAACAGCGGAAATCCTGAGGAAAAGTGTAAGAACGTATAACATCAAATTACATACCTACCTGCGAAATTGTGTCAATTTTATGCAATTAACTAAGTGTCAAGGCTACCAGCAATCCTGTATTTCTTTACAACTAACATGTGACATGAAAAATAATCAATACTTCAGCTGCCAGATTTAAAGTTTACACACACTTTGACCAAATTTTGTGAAGATTCTGAAGTTTATTTAGTGTGCACAAGGGTGTCAATACAGCCAAATTAATATAAGACATATTAAAACCTCAGAGATTGTTTACAGTGGTCAGTATAAAATTAATCACCAGTTCAATCCATTTATTCTCTTGTTTAGTCGTCATCCCAGTTGGTGTAGACACACGCCTTTTACTACCCTGTTTCTGAGGGGTACATGAATCTTTGTATCTAACATAGGTGTGGTCAGATCCTGATCTCCATTCATCTTATATCACCAAGAAACCAGGATTCCTTTCTCTAGATTTGATGTATGTGTGATCCATCTGAAATTGGATATATTCAATATTAATCAATATATTTAACCAACATGTTCCCCACAATATTATGTGTATAAACAAAGCCACTGCTTCAGCCCTCAAAGTTACAAAGTCAGATTCATTTTTTTCAAAGCTACTGCATTATTATGTTACTTTTATAGGTAGTATACAGGCTGTTCCTACCTAACGCCTACCTTACAGTGCAAGTCTGCAATCATACAACTATTTAATCCTCATAAGCAATTCTTCTTCAAAAAACATAAAAATACTCTCAATAACAATAAAATAATACATCAAGTGATGGCATTTCTTGACACACTGACGTCCATATTGATTTTTGCTTGATGACTTTATTACCGCCCATCGACCAATCAAATGCGAGATACGTAGTAACACGGGAAATTTCTGCTTTAGTACTAAATTCCAACCATCTTATCATTTGCAGAAATATCAAAACTGTGTTTTATGATCTCTAATGCATTAAAATGTGACACATTCATATAGCGGTGTTAATTTGGATTGAATGCAAATGGCAGTATGAGCGATAAATTCACTTGACTGTAGAAATGACATGAAAATTAATGAAAAATGTTTTAAAGTTGCGGCATTCATTGTAAACAATAGTCTGGTTCCCTGCAAACAAATGCCAGTCGGAAACGGTTATAGAGGCAATACGTATGCGTGAGTCATTGTTATTATCTGGGCATCAGTGGTAATAGCATCGCGCTGTAATAGGTGTACAAGGGATTAGGGATACCCTGCCCCAAGCCCAACTTAGATTTGTAGGGTTAGACTTTTCTTTGGCCCTTGTGGAGTGAAAGTCACAGCGGTTGAAAACAGTACATTGCTTATGCCATAAGGCACATGTAATTGACAAGTTACATGCATTAATTCAGTTTATTAGTTCACAAATTTTCCAGCAAGGTAAATTCTAAGTAATTAATTCAATCGTGAAGGATCATGATAATGCAATGTAGTATAAATTTACAGATTGTAACATATTTGTATTGTTGACAATTATCAAATTTACTCATTTTGTAGTGACGATGTTTTCAGTTTCAGCAACTGACAGAAACTCAACTTGTCTTATGCAGAATGTAATACCTTATTATGAGTCAGCCAGACTAAATTTCAGTAGTCCAGATATCATGCGTATCTGCGTAAAATACGCATCAGAACTGGTCAGATACGCATACGAAATATTACAATAACGTTCAAAATCGGACCAAACTTAGTTGTATTTGTTTACCGGAGACGATAATGCAAATGAAGTATACATCGACTAAGGGAAATAAATCTTCCATAATTACGTTTATCTAAAACCCAATACAGATCCGTACTTTTCCCGGATTTCGGAGAGTCAAGTTCAACAACATTATGTTTGGCGATTGTGTCACTAATTACAAGATGTTCGAGGCGTTGATAACTTTGAGAATGTGTTGACAGGTCGAGAAATTAAAGAATAACCGCAATTAAATGGTGATACTATCAAAGTTATTACAAATCACGTTTTCGTATAAAATAATTACGTATAGCACAGAGACGTATTATACATCTCTGCGTAGCACAAAAGAAAATGGCGCAGCATAATTTTGGTCATTTCTATGGCCATTTTCTTTGCTAAAAAGTTGTTTGCGTTTCACACATGAATATATTTCCCCCCAGGATTTCTTCTGATTTTTTTACCTGCATCTTATAAACATGTGCGTTATGATGTATTATCTCGTGATACGTTTTTTTTCTGCCATGTAATGATTATATCGTAACCTTTTGTGATGAGCTATGGGTACTGGACGGCTTACATTCCATCCCTCATCAATTATAGCTGCCACATGTTACCATGGCAACTATAATGTGATGTATGCTATGAATTCATTAGAAAAATATCATTTGATTCGGTTCACAACATCAAACGGTACGAAATAATTAATCATTTTACACCTTTTTATAGACAGATAATTCCCCCAAAATATGGCAATGAAAAAATAAAGATATTTTGGTTGGGGAATTTTATTTCAAATTTGGGGAAATACATACTATTCACCTTGGGAAATGGGCCCCGAAAATCAGCCCCAAATTTGCCATAAAAAGGGACCGAGCTTGGATCTAAAACTAAATCGGGGCATACAGATGTGAAGTTTTAATTATAAAACGCTCTTCAATGAGACATGATTCAGTATACATTAATGAAGCGGTTTTTTATGCCAACGAAAAAGATATGTATCCGATAAAAATGTCGAGATAATCGGAATGTGTTCACAAACAAATGTTAACCTCTTGATGATACTGTGTATGAATCAACGTGTTATAATAAGATTGCCTTTGAATAATCCCGAATTGGCGATAGGAACTTAATAGACAATTTATTTCGAACCAGGACCTGCCATTTATTTGTGTATCTTTAATAATGCGTGAAACAATTGCATGGAGCACATTTTTATAGTTTTGATCATAAGATTACAAATAATAAATTCATGTAAGAATGTAGCGAAGTCAATGAATGCATTGTGTGATTGCAAGCAAGTCACATGTTGTATCACACAAGTCTATGAAGGTTGGACAATTATGTTTGATGTTTTGATTTCTTGATATATACGTAAGGTATTAAACAATCGTATTCATGAAAATCAATGTGTGTCTAAGTCGATCAGTGTAATCGTAAGAGTTTTTGATGAACTTCTAACAAAGTTAAGATCTGATAGTATAAAATAATATATATATATATATCTGTATATATATCTGTATATAAGTCTATAAAAAGTTGAAAGGCGTGGGAGTGGGTTGAAGACAAGAGAAAATGAAGGAGGTTCTGTTAGTTAGAAAAGGCTGAAGATAATATGTCGAGGTAAGTACATAATTTTATATACCATTAGAGTCGAATTTCAAAGATATATAAATCATATACGATATATACACCTAAACCAGTTTTCCTTGATTGTATTCTTACCACTCCTTACTAACCACATTCTTTAAGAAATCGACCACCTGTCCACATGTCATAAGAAGCAAATCGACATTCGTTGTTTAAATTTCATAGAGTAATATGACCTGCTGGCATGGGGATTCGAATCCGGATGGCCGGAATACAAGTCCAGTGCACTAACCACCTGACCGCGGCCTCTGACAGAGCTCACTATTGAGAAGCTTCGAATCTAAACGTAGAATTACAAAGATTTGACATAATAAACAATAATAGTACTTGACATTTATGATAGAGCAAATTCTGCATTGATATAATCTGTGCGGATGTTTTGTAATGAGATTTTGATAAATTCGCTGAAGACAGTTCAACTTAACTGGTGCTCCATTTGTTCGGGTTACTATAGTACTCTACAGATACTGAAATGTTAATCACTTTTAAGAAGAAAAAGGAGGGGATTATGTAAGGGTTGTTCAGTGCACTTCAACGCGAACTGTCTCTAAAGCTTATTTAAGTGATTTAAATGAATCATTGTACATACATTTGATATACTCATGTACCTACCTTACGTCATTCAACGTTGGATTATGGAAGAGGACAAATCAAGCTCTTGTCAAAATTCACTAGGATGAAGATTAACAGGAAATCGCTTTAAGTAAGCTGGAGTACTTTGAGTCACATATTGGTGATTATAAAACGTCCTGACTGTATCCATCGTGCATTTACTAGACGTTTAGCCGTAACACGTACTGCATTTAGACTGTAGATATATTTAAGTGTTGCAGGCGAGTGTAGTAAGACGTAGGTAAACAGTTTCGCGTAATTTATTGTTTTTATTATACAGATTTGTTTGTTGTAGTATAACTTATACAATGGATGTGTTGTGGCTGAAACTAATCTGCTTTACGATGATCGTATACCACAAACTTGGATACAATACAGGTATGTTATTGATAATGTTTCTTTCTTGTTCCATATCGAATGATACAAGATTTGTAAACATATCTAGTATCAAAACACAATTCTCCGCAGTACATCTTACATGATCATGAATTACAGTCAGTTTTTTTTATTTAGAACTACAGTGAACGGTGCGAACAATAGTCACCATAAAAACTGTCATTTTTGCCTTCTTTCGGAGTGTTTATATAATGCTAGTGTGCAAGATTCTTGTAACACTGAGTGTGTGTCGAGATGTGAGTCACCGTTCACTATAAGTGACTATAAATCTAGGTTTGTCTGTAATTTATAAAGCATTATACAGTAAACAGACAGTTCTCACTTGATGAAATCTGCATTTAAATTTGGATGATGGAGAGAAAATGGAGGTAACAAAACTCAAACAAGTCGATGGTAAGTGCTAGGTCGCTTATTACAGGTTAAATGAATTTATTCATAAGTGCATTGTACATGGAAGTGAAGGTTTTGTGCCAGAAAATGTTAAAACGTGAACAATTATATCTAATAAGAATGTATAGTACGATAACTGGACGATAGATTATAGATATAAATGTAAAAGGTGCTTGGCAAAATTTCAAACCAGATGGTAATGTTTGATGATATGTTTCCTCGTCAGTTTTTCGGAACAATCAAATATATCAATTTTTTATATACATTGTGTTAAGACAAAGAACAATACTTCAATTGTTAATTCTAATATATAAATAATTATTATACAATAATTATACATGTACATATGTTCACAAAAGTATAAGGAAACAGAAAATGATGGCTTATTTCCTATGTAAAATAATAATGGAGTACAGTCTTATCATATCGTATCAAATAATTGTTAAAAATATTTTCTTTGGGGGGAAGTCTACTTACTCACCAAAAACGATCCAATCTGTTTTGGTCTCGTGGGTAATTATTTATAATTTATAATTATTTTATAAATATATTTTTATAAGTAAAATGACAACAATGCAAATAGAATAATTTGTGAATAAACAAGTGATGTTACTAAGTTGTTGGGCGAATGTTAAAAATTGTAAACAAATACGTGTAGAAATTTCTTGTTCAAGATGTGAATTACGTAACTGAGGCTCGTAAGCGATAATTGGTTTAATACTACAAAACTGTATTTGCCTCATCACTCGAATGTTACGACAAATTCACATACCACAGATAAAGATCTTGGTTCTATTCATTGTAATTGTGTTCACATAAACTTGTATTTTGAATACGAGAGATAGAAAATGAATACACTTTTAATTGATGGAGTGACAGAGAAAGTAAACAAATATTTGGACAAATACACGATCTTTGGAATATACAGATATTAAGTTATTGAAGTGAGGTCTAAATTAAGAATTATATATTTGATCAACAGAGGATGAGAAAATGACACACATTTAATAAAATAAGATTAACAAAAAAAGAGTGGAAAAGAAACATATGTTTACGACCCTACAGTGAAGTCTTTAAAACATTATTGCCTGGTAAACAAATCCTTTCATTGTTAAAAAACTATCATGGAATTCCAATTAGGAATGGACTCATAAATAGGAAAGATTTGGCAATCTTGTTACACCTGTTTCAAATATATATTATAGACATGCATAATAGTCCGAAATGTTGACAGAAATAATGAGGTGCAATAACTAACGTTTAGTAACTAAAGCGTGTTGGAATAAGAAGTAAATCGGACAAATCCAAGTAATACTACATGTATATAGTATATCGATACTATAAGAGTAACCGTCTGCAGGTCGAGTTCTTTTACAATTCCGCTGACCATTCCTTAGGTTAAAAGAGAGGAATCTGGTGGTCTATCTTCTATCAAATTGACTTCAGACCTCGTCGGTATAGTGAGTGAAACTGCAACATAATTACGTATGCCACACCTTGTGCTACATTAACTTCATAAATTCTTCCAAACCGTGTGCACAGAAATACTAAATCCACTAATTGCCCCTACTGCTGTCTGTGGTGGTCATACAGTGTATTTTTACATGGCGTACGTAATATTGATACATGCGTATGTCTGAACAACCACATCCAGGTCCTTTGAGACTCTTTCATTACTGCATGGTTGTCATTCAAGTTTGACGTTGCTCTTTGAAAGTAGCGAGTAAGACCCATGAAATAAATGTTAAGACTAGATTTGATAGGCTTAAAGAGTTCACATTAATTTTGTGATTATCATTATATAGCTCCAACTTCACTTGGTTTAACAGCCGGGTCATTTGGCGATTTTTCTAGCTTAATTAAAGATGGATAAAACACGGCGTACACTAACTGGACAGCTTCCTCGCAATTTGTTTCTGGTTGGAGTTTGAATTGACAGCGGTGAGGGACTAGTAATTAGTCAAATATCACAATCACTCTACCATAGAGGTCCTCGTATCACATAATTACTTGAACTTTGTAAATAAGTTGTGCATCTATTTAGCACACTACATGTATACTCAATCAACATGGTTTGATCAGAAACATTTGTCACGGGTGATTCATTCTAAGTTTTGATAACTGGTGGCCAGATTTTGGTTAAAAATTACAGAACATCAAAACAAACTACATTTGTAGATTGATTTCATTTCCCAATACAGTGCAACCTCTCGCGAGCGACCCTCTCGCGAGCAACAACCTCCATTCAACAACAGCATGATTTGTCCAACTGCTCAATTTAACTATTATTTAACCTCTCTAGAGCAACAACCTTTCAACAACAAAAAGGTACTCCAAAAATGGTGTGGCTTGGAGAGGTTGCAATGTGTATGTATATTTTATTAAATTTTCCTACTGATGATTTTAATGTGTGTTTTTTTTAAAAAAGGCGATTTTTGATTGTTATCAAGATTTGATTCGAAGAAATATGAAAAAGCATACTTGACATGACAATAGAAAAATTGTTATCAGCTACCATTATTTATAATTAGGTCAACTGAGTTATTTTTCAATGATCAGAATTATGACTAATTTGTTCTATTTGTTATCACATTTTTCCGGGTTGTGAATACAATAGTTAAGAAAGCAGTGTTATATAATTACACATCTCTTGATCAGGCGTATCTTTCCTGTATGGTTATATATGTATGCAGTGAAATATGAATATCACAAAACAAAGTTCTACAATGTATTCTGATTCTTTGATCGGCATATAATCTAATTATCCGTGTCCTGCTGATTTTTTTTGCTGCACTAGGTTACTCTGTTTTGTAAATATACTGAGACAAATCGGTACAGTACGCATTATACAAAAATGTAGTACGAAACACATGGGAGTACGGAATACTAATATAATTCACCTATCATTAATATAGTTTTATAAGATGTCACGTAAATTTTATTCTGTGTTCTGATTTCAAATAGAAAACTTTATCTTGTAACTGTAGACTGTTGTCAAAAGCAAGTCTCTGTCATTCTATCAACATATTTTTGACTATGATGTTTGATATACATGCTTGACAGCATGTGATTTAAATGTCATCGAGAAAAAAAGACATTGCTGTAAGCAACTAATGTGATGAACTCTTTTCAAGCGTCCTAGATTTACCGGAAATAGGTACTCGTGCTAATGTAAGTGACACTTGTGATCATCATATAAATTATGCTAACTAAGAATATTAACTTGTTAATTGTCCGCCGTGTTTATTCGTTATTTTGACAGTTTAACCTACAGACAGTCTTATAATCCGAGTTTATGAGTGTTCATATTCTCATTAAAAGTCTTGAAAATGTTCCGCTTCCAACTGGCTATTCTGAACTCACAGCGTAGTTTAATGTTTTTTACAAGAAATACTTATAGTAATAAAAACTAAGTCAAGATAAACCTTGCTAGTTTCTGTTGCAACGATGTTACAAAATCATGATTTTACTAATAACTAGTCCCTTGTAAAGGTGCCTCCGTGGTCATGTGGTTATGTCCTCTGATTAGGTAGGCTATGTATTCGAATCACATCCGGGGCTAGACAAATTTGGTATATGAGGAATCCGTCCAGCTAGCTTACGAAAGATCGGCGTTCCTCACTATTGGTTGCAACAAACCGTGGTGAAATGACTTCAAATCACTGCAACCTCTCACTGATTGAGGGTCGTGGATTCGAGCCCAGCTACCGACGATGTATCTTTATTTGAGAAAGTAGGCAGTTGCTTACGGCGGATCGATAACACTAGTTCTTCACAGGAACAACGGTTAGGTGAACTGTCCGCCTCATATGACTCTGATTGTTTAAAAGGGATGTAATACACAAACACACAAGCAAGCTACCTATAGGTTGCACGTGTGGTGTTTTTCCTTCATCGTTAAAGCTTGAAGAGTCGCCAAATAACCCTGGTCCTTGGTCGTTTGGTGCCTCAGAGTCCTTTGTGAACGTACAAATAATACACAAACCTTCCTTATCTTTCATTGATGCTTCAGGCCGTTCTCGTAAGTTGTACAAATAAATCTCTTGCGGCAGACAGAGTTGCAGTCGTGCCAGTTTTTTTGACGCCTTATCTGGTGGTTAAGAAGTTGCCATATTGTATTATCATTTAACGAATTGCAATTCATAATCACTGGATCGTAATTCTAACGTTGCAGCATAATATTATATTCAACATGTACATGTAGTTATCCTAAGGTTAGAAATACAGGATATAAATCATAATTTATTGAGTTATATTCTACATTAAAGCCTTCATAACCGGAGACAACGGAAACAATGACCTTGCTATAAAGGTGGTCACATTACCAAGTTGAAGTATACAGAAAAAATAGGCCAGTCCGGAAATATATTGGCGTGATAATGAGTTTCATTTAGTCCTAATTGGGAAGTTAAAATGTTGCAAATTGAAGTTTTACTTAACACAACCGAGCAAACCATTTTATTTCACAGATATACATATATATATGTAGAGCATGGGTAACAAAAATGAAACAAAATACTTTTCAAAGATTTGGGAAAAAAGCAAGTTGAATGAAATTTATAATTAGTATTGAAATATATTTTCAGTTGATGGATACTGTTCAACAAGGGTGTTGTCCATACCGAATGGAAGTTACTATCTACGCTCGGGTAATTCTCTGGCGAGGTACGAGTGTGACAGAGGGTTCCAGATATATGGAGTCGAACAGTTGGTTTGCTTTGGCTCCACGTGGTCAAGCGACCCTCCACTGTGTATTGGTAAGTTACCCCCCACTCTGGCACATTACCAATTATTCATTCCTTTATATATCCTAATAGTTTATACTAAGTGTAAATATATGATTACTGTTCTTAATCAAGCGTTACATTCACCTCCACAATATCAGAATCATTGATGAATTTTACATTTGTTAATGAAAGTATAAATGACCTACTGTTCCACCCAATTTCGTAGCCTTAACCAAAACTTAGCGTTTCGTTTATTACTCTTACAGGTCTCTGTGATAAAAGATGGTTTACCAAGTAATATTTCAGAAATATTAACATTCCTTTGAATTATCGGCCATCTGAATTTGCATTTGTGTCTTTTGGAGTATCCATTGTTTCAAAGATTTAAGAACAAAGACAGTTTAATGAAAAGCCATGTTATAAAGATGGAAAAGACAGTATTAATCTAATGTGACGAAGGAAAATATAGGTAACCATGCAACATTAGTAGAGAATAGTAAACTAGTAGTGCTCTGTTGTTGTTTTTTCAACCAGGGTAGCTCTCTTATATTTTTTTGTTTTTCAAAATATGTCGTATGATGAACGATTGGCGTTTTACAAACATTGTATTGATGGTTAAGTTATCAAGTGTTTCGTTATACATTATGTATATATAATTGTAGCTTACGCGTGTTTTATGAACAGAGCTTGAGTTGCTGATATGTGTAGCTCTTATATGTCATATATTGTACTCTAGCATCTATGACAAATATCTTTAAGTGTCAATCACGTTCCCATTCATTTATGATTCACAGCACTAACAAGCAAGATTAATTTATAAATGACTTGCAATATCTAGAGTATCAAAGCTTATCTATCGAGACAAGTGGTTCTTTGGAGGAAAAAGAGCTGATCTGGATATCATTACAAAGAAGTTATAATAATATGTATGAATAAATAAATCATAACTATGAGAGGCGTTTATTTCGAAGAAAAATGTGTTAGTCACGTGACCATAATTGATTTGTATCCATTGGTATGAACTTTTACAATGGACTTTGTACATATAATATTTAGGATGGGACACGAAGTTTCTTGAACGAACTTGACAATGAAAGGCAAAGTAGAATGTTATATTAGTGTGTCAGTTTGCTAAATAAGGTTATTGCGACATTCATCAATGGAATGATAATTAATATAATGATTGTAATCTATTTACTAGATCATATTTCGCGTCTAAGAACCATATCAATAGCGAAAAAGTCACTATAGTCCATTGAACGTTAGCTATTTACTGTTAGAGTATGGAGATGTACAATCTCATATTACAGTCCAATCTCTCCAAAGTATCACCCTTTCGGAGAAGCAAAATTACGTTGTTGTTGAGATGTTGTCGCACTAGAGAGATTACAGTAATAGTTAAATCGTGCAGTTGGAAAAAATCAGGCTGTTGTGGAAGGGAGGTTGTTGCTCTAGAGAGGGCCGCTCTGGAAAGGTTGTATTGTACATAATTTCCTGTGTCTTCACAATATGCAGCAGGAGCATTCGTGTCCTATGTACACTTTTTAAGATAGTTTTCTGATCATGTGACAAAGATATTGAAAAGCTTATAAAATCTTCTCAACATTACAGCAAATACATGCAAAGCAATAGTCCCTACAGTAGCACTTAAAATAACATCGGAAATGGAAGGAGCTATTCTAAAGTTCACGTGTGATGCCATGTACAAATTAAATGGAACGAGTAAACTGATTTGTGACGGGACAGATTGGAGCCACAGACAGCCCACTTGTGATCGTAAGTAAACATGTTTATGACCACATTGTTTGCTAAATGACTTCCTTTTTTCTCATAACACTTTACTTGAGTTTATCACTGCACCAACAGACAAGCTCAATTGGTAACTTTTAACGGTTGGTGGAAACTCCAGTCCCTGTGAACAGATAGAGCTGATTAATGTATAAATACATATACAGGTCAGTTATGCTGTCAGATCAGTATATCAATATTTGAGTTTTGCCTGATCAAAATTAACTTGTAAATATTAAAAATCAGGGTATGAGATTTGAGCTCGGAGACCAAACTGAAGCTTTATAACCTCGGAGCCAAGCGTACATCTGAGGTGAACAACTGCCTTTCTTTAAACTTACCGGACAGCTTCATCATGTGAAGTTTTTCTGGTCCCTGTTTGATTCATACTCGTGGCGATTAGGGACTTGTGATTATTATTCGGAGACATTGACTGCCCGACCACGTAGGCTCCCTTTACAACTGTACAGGAATATCCTATATTGTAAAACCAGCAGACAAAAGAAACAGTCTAATTACTGATACAGTCTCAATACTTTTGCGAAATATTGTGGAGAAACGGAGAACTGGTTTAAAAATGAGTGGCTGTTGTATTGAGGTGATCGTAACATGAAGGTGGTCGATGAGTGAGATAAAAAAGCGTATATATCATGAGATACAAGGATAAAATTACATGATTGGCTAGTCGAGACACAGTCCGCTGTTAACTCAATGCAGTCTTAGGTGTATTAAATGACTTCAGTAGAGGGAGACTTCGTGACTTCGAGTTCTTTGACTGTCGCAGATACGGTCAAACCTTAGAACAAATACTACCCTTGGGAAAGACAAAATGTGTTTTTATTGGCAGGTGGCCTTTATTCGGAGAAGGCCACTTATTTAACACAGGTTTGACTGAATTCTATAAAGGTTGGTTGATATCATTTCGTGCGTCACGTGTTCAACCTTTTTTGGCAGTTCTTTTTGTTTAAATTCAGCTTGGACACCGCCTTTGTCGTGTAATTTTGAAAGTATTGATATATGCGGCTGGTCGCATCACGAAAGTGGTGAGCAAGAATGGAGACGAAATTCTGGTGCCACACCTACTACCAGAACAGGACCTAGTTATGACCATACCTATGGAAAGAATGGAAAAGGTATGTTTACTTACTTTAGTTATGTAAGTGTAGCCTAACAATAAAATGAACATTTTGTTTATTGCAATCACGAATGAATCTACTGACTAGGTACCGTACATAAATGTAACGGTAGAAGAATGACTTAATTTTCAATTGAACAGAAGTGAATATTTCTGCCATTTCATTGCGTTTATTCTTCGTATCGTTATTATCTATGAACTAATTACAAACTAATTAAAACCTAACCATAACCTTCTAGTAATAATAACCTTACCATGACCTAATTATAACCTAACCATGACCTAATTATAACCTAACCATGACCGAATTATAACATAACCATGACCTTCTAGTAATTATAACCTTACAATGACCTAATTATAACCTCACCATGACCTTATTATAACCTAACCATGACCTAATTATAACCAAACCATGACCTTCTAGTCATTATAACCTAACAATGACTTAAAGCCTAAACACGACCTAATTATGACATAACCTTGAACTATTTATCACCTAACCTTGACCTAATTATAACATAACCATGACCTAATAATAACATAACCATGTCCTAATTATAAGAATATTTACCACAGGATATTACATGTACTTCGAAACTTCGAGTCCAGCAAGAACAAATCACAAGGCTATACTCATGTCACCACTGTATGCAGCAAAAAGCAGCAAACTTACCAAATGTTTCAAGTTCTTCTACCACATCCATGGCGAAAATGGTAAGTTACACATCCAAATTACATGTACTTGTTTACAGTGATTTGACAAAGTACTTTGTGAAACGGTTTTGGATATGTTTTATGCCCCCGTATCGATACATCGGGGGCATACTTTTTTTTGTCTGTTTGTACCAAACTTTGACCTATCGTATAAAATCAAAACACTTCTACCTACAATCATTTATGTCGGTTTGTCATAACAATCACCTGTGCATTTTCATGTCAGGTCAGTCACCCAGAGAGCGCATTGTGTTTTAAAAGCACCTTGTTTGGCATTCAAATATTGAACTCTACCTTCGCTCTCTGGTGTAACACGTCGCATCAATAGTTAGGGTCAATTGGCCACTTTAAAGAGGAGAATCTCAAGGGAACTCATGGGTAAAACCACCGACTTTCCGTGAGCAAACTTCCCATTCCAAGATGGGATTCGAACTGGCTTTTGTGATTTCTAGGCTTAATGGAGGAAGCTTTGTTGTCTTATGTGCATCTGTGTTTAGTTCAAGTTTGATGTAAATGTTGACGAAATGTTCTTTAAAAATTTCACATATGATAGTAAGATATGATTCTAGTCACTTAATATAAAGTTTGGAAATCATACGTCAAAAATATGTCAAAAATCGATTTGTTACGTTGCTGTGTCGATCGACAAGTCATAATTCATGATAAACACAGATGTGAATTATCTAAATCTCGAAACCGGAGCGCAGCTTCGACGTGAAAGCATACATCTAGATTTACCATGCGGGTATATACTTATAGTAACCTTGGAATTTAAAACTTTACAGATATTGGTGATTTGGAGATGTTTATAAAACCACAGAGCGCTGATCTAACAACGCTTACGTCAAAGTGGAGTATTTCCCATGCCGTTGGAGATATGTGGATTGAAAACGAAATTCAATTGCCAGAACAATCAGAGCCATTCCAGGTAAGAACTTTTTCATTTGTCTGCAAAATTGCCCGAACTTTACTTTACACTATCAAACTAAACCACAATCTGACAAGATAACGAATACAAGTTTCCAATCGGAATTCCTCGGCGTTAGTAAAAAAGGTACCTCTGACATAATGATGTGTGTAGTTGTGTAATTACATTTGTATGTATGTAATAAGAAATTGTGTATGTAATTGTTTAATGTAATTGTGTACGTATATACATGTATGTATGCTATCATTACTTATGTATTGTACTATGTATCCTTATGGGTCAATTGACCTAATGGTGTTTTAAACAATAAACTTTCAAACTTTCATAATAGGAGGTCCGTCATTTTGTTGTTGTTCACGGGCTACTTTCCATCATGGCTGACCATAAGAATCCATCGATGAAAATAAGCTGTCTCTGTTTTAATGGGAACTTTATGCCTATTTTATCAAATGCGAACGATATGAGAATGATTTTGAAAACGAGCACCTAATGCTGAAAAGGTAGTGACCGGAAGCTGCAGAAACTAGCTACAATTATTGACGAGGCGTATTCCTCAGTAACGGAAATACTCGAGTAGTTACGATTGACAAGTTTCTTGTAGATTCTTCTTTGAATACTGAATAACCGATGCTTGTTTCTTATCTTATTGTTTCCCTGTAAAAGTTCGAGTCCTCAGGAATTCAATATAATCCACGGCCTACAGTCACGTGGTACAATGTTTTGGTAATGATTGATACCAAAGGGTCTAGAACAATGGTGGCGCTCACGAGTTCATAGACCTTGAAAACCGTGTTATATTGTATTTAATGAATATAAATTACAGATAGCATTTGTGGCAACAAGAGGTTCAAGTTACAGGAGTGATTTTGCTATTGATGACGTGGAATTATATGATTGTACAGGTACTTTCTTCTATTGCACTATTTTACAAAACGGTCTCATATTGTCTAGAGGGTGATGATGTAGAATTTCCTAGAAATCTATTTTTCATTTGTATTCATTCTACATGTGTTTATAAATGTAAAATATGATTTTCTATTATTATGATTATAAATTTAAACCTTTTTCACCACCGTAATCTGTATCTTTTATTTTTGTACATCGTTTTAATATATAATTTTTTAATACTTCGTGTTTGTGCCTTAGTAAGATTTTAAGATTTGAAATAAATTTTGAAACAAAATGAATTGTGCATCTTGAAAATTAAGAATTTTTAATGCTGCGAGTGTAGGTAATGAAATGAACATCACTTAAGTATTTACTAAATTCATCTGTTCATGCACTTGTGATTTATATGTGTAAATACAAATGCTTTGCTTCGGTATTTTACATTAACTACAAAATACGAGTTCGTTTCATTTGATGAATATTTCAAATTCGAACGCTCGATTATAATCCAGACGCAACGTAATTGCACGGACGATACTGCTCTTTACTTGATAAATGATATTTTTTAATATTGAAGGAACTCTTCATCCAGTCTCAACTATTGCTCCTAAAGAGACTACAGTTACTATGGAAACGCAGAAGATTACTACACCGAAAACAACAACTAAGGCACCATCAACCACACCTCGCCCAACAACAACACCAACACCAATTAAAACAACAACTACAACAATTAAATCGACAACAACAACAAGAAAATCAACAACAACAACAACTCAACCACCAACAACCACCACTAAACCAGTTGTTACCACGACAACAGTCGCTAAGACAACACGTCCAAAAACAACATTGCAAACGACAGATCAAACTGATAAAATCACAACAAAGGAACAGAAAACGGTGCAGACAACAACATTGAAACCAGTAATTAATCCAGATTTACACACAGCAGACAATCGGATCACGTCGAACGAAGACAGACACGGCACTACAAATATTGTATACATCATAATCGGGATAGGTCTGGTCATTGCCGTAGCAGCATTTGTGATTGTGGGAATATATTGTTACCGACGGAAACAGAAACAGAGACACCAAAGGATAGACAGTTTGTGTTCCAGTAATCCATTATACAGAGTGGTGAATGAGGATGAAGGTGTAAATTTTGCCATAAATCCCTATGAAAACTGAACATTGTTATATAAGATATCGATCTCCATGGTAGTGTATTACAAACCATTTTACGCCATGCGTAACATTACAACCGATATGCCGCAAATTCTCACTTACCTACTACTTCATTATCAAGACCAGTTCATTAATTACAACGACCACATAATATATACATACGAATCCATTGTTAATAAATTGCTATATTTCACATTGATACTGACACCGCCTCTATATAAAGAAAGTTTACTTCTTTATGTTGTCTTAATCTTAATATCAAGTTATTACATTATATTCAAGCATATGTTGTTCATTCTGTAACCGATATATCATACTCTCTACAAGGCTTAATTTCGGGTTTTCAATATCATTTATTACGTTATTGATGCTTTTCAGACAAGAAGAAACAGTCACATGACGCTGAAACCAAATATACTAAAATTAGAATAAGCATTTTAGGCAATTACAAAGTACATGTCAGCTGAAATATCAGGTTTTACGCTAGAGGCAACAGTGTGCAATAAACAATAATACTTAGGTCATCCTTGATAATATTGGTTTGCGGGTATAAGACCCGAGCTTTAATATTGTAGGGTAGATACCATACTAAATTTGGCCATAATCTCTGTAACATGTTTTAGTCGGGATGATATTTTAAAGGAAGTCCTCACAAAAGTTTCTAACAATCAAATCCGAAGTACGAAAATATTTAGGGACGAATCGAACTTCGTATTCACACCAAATTTATGTTCATAGAAAAAAGTACCGAATTATTCTTTTTTTACCTACAAACCCGAGTTATCGTAAAAGTCATTATTTTCTAGCCCTTTTCAGTGTTTTGAAATGTTTGAAAAGTTCGATTAAACTGATTCCATTATGAGATATTTTTTACATTTCTATTTTTACTTTCTTTGTTATATACATTGTATGTTTACAGCATTATGTGTATTTGTGCATGTTTGAAATCATTGTATTGTCATAATACTTGTTTGTGTATTTTAAAATGTGTACTTGTGTAAATGGCTTCATCCATTTTGGAAGATTATAAAGGGATAAAATGGATATAAAATGGAATCGATCTATTTTCTATTATCTGTAAAACAAATACAGTACAACATCTCCAGAGCTGCCCCCTCTTGAGCAACAACCTCCCTTCAACATTAGCATGATTATTCCCACTATATATTTAATTTCTCTAGAGCAACAACCTCTCAACAACAACATAATTTTGTAACTCCCTGTAGGTGTTTATTTGGAAAGGTTGCACTGTATTCTGTTACTTCCTTGTTAAGGATGCATTAACTATGACGGCGCTAGCTGCTTTATTTTGTCAGACACGTATTTTATATAACTTAATCTGTGAAATGAAAGTTCATAGTTTAATCATTGATAAAGTGTTCCAAGCATGTTAATAACAATTATTGACAAATCACAATCTTGCTTGTGTTCTGTAAATGTTGTATGTGTACATGGACCATGTTCTATTGTAGAGTCAGAATTTTGTATAAATCATTCATATATTCCGACATGCCATCTGTAGTCCCGAGATACCGTCTTTACAATTCTTGGATTAATCGTAAACTAGTCATGATCGCTATTTTTGTTCACATTTTTTCATCATTAAAATCCTTATGCAAAAATAATCAATCTTTGTTGTAGAAAAAAAGAACACATTTCGTTCGCTGTATTGGTCTGAGCCCTTAAGGACGAAGGCCAATACAGCTGACCGAGGACAAATAGCTGACCGAGGACAAATAGCTGACCGAGGACAAATAGCTTGGCCAATATGAATTTCACTAATAAATAAATATTTTATTTATAGCTATCAAATATTCGTTTGTTTAAAAAAAACATAATTAAGTACCAATGAATTTTCTATGGTTTAACGAAAAAAAGCAAACATTACATTCTTAGTTATGCCTCCACTCGTATTGTGGCGAGATTTAACAACCAATGAAAAACTCGCATTTCATATTTCCATATTGTGCCGAGTTATTCAACTGTTTGGAATGCATGGAATCCTGTATTGCCGAGTTTTGTCCGTATTGGCCGGCTTTTCACCCGTATTGCTGACAGCTGTATTGAATGTCGTTTTCTTCTCATCCCCCATCTGATATTAGATAGTTAATTAATAAGCATATTAAGTATTTTTACTGACCACTAATACTATGAAAATATGTTCGCTGGAATAATTAATTTCTTATTTAAATACGTTCAAAGTAATATTTCACAGGAACTTTATCAAACATTGAATGTAGCACTAACTCCAAACGTTGTTACCTCCCTTGGTAAGGTACATAATGTGCTACAGATCCAAGTTCTTTGCCAAAACAAAAAAGTACACACAAGAGTATAATAGACAGATAAAGACAGTATAAAATGATAAATGCCAATTCATTTTAGATAAAAGATTTGTCATGACTGAAACTAAATAACATTATACACTTCATCTGTTCGGTACGACAAAAATAATTGGCAGGCCTTCATGCATTTATTAAAAAAAGATTGGAAACCAATATTGTAACCAATATCAAAAGTTTATCAGTGTATTCTAGTAAATAGTGCTATATTGGGTGGACCGGATGTGACGCGCTGGACTACTAATCAGAGGGTACGTTGGGTTCGAACCTCGACCCGCCTACCGTTATTTTAGTCCCCATCCCAACTGCCGAGTCAAGTATTGCGATAAGAAATTCGTAGGAATCTGGTGAGGCTTGTATCGGTGCTTTAGAATGGACACGATAAAGAATCAGGAAAAACGTTTTTGAATAACAGAAGGGATATAAATGCGCAGTTGCCCTAACAACAGAAAAAAAACTCGTTAATATGTTGCTGCTCATAAGATAGATAATGCTACGACTACTGTCTGTAAAATATAAATTTAGATGAGAAATTCCGGGACATAGATGTAGATGCAGCCATTACAGTAAACAAAGGCCACTCCTGGGGAAGACACAATGTGACCTTTATTGACAGATGACCTTTAATCGGGGGTCATTTTGTTCTAAATGATCAATGGCGGATTTAACAAAATGACCTTAATCTACAGAGAGGCCTTTATTTGGAGGTGGCATTGTTAGCTTGGCCAATACCTGGACAAATATTTCACTTTATAATACAAGTAACAAATTTGGCATGAATGTTCAGCATGGCCAACTCTATAAAAAAGCACGTTAGCCCATAGGAGCTCGAGTCGGGAACCTTTTTCGGCAATTTTGCCTTTTAAAACTAATGGGATATGTTAGCTATTTGTAGACAGACGCCAATTATTAAAAGTTACATAGTGTTAAACCAAGTTGGTGCAGACACCGTCCTTTCGGAAGTTGTAACCCTTGAATATGTACTCGTATATATATTATATACATGTATATGATAAATGTGATTTTAGACTGGTTAATAACCATTATACACCATCCCTTCAAGGTTCTAGCCCCTTTGTTTTTAATTCCCACATGAAACAGTTACAATTGTATGGTAAAAGAAAAAACGTGTAAGCAGCCAAACTGTGAGAAGAAAAAGAATGTTAATTGATATACTGGGTGTTGAAACTATGATAAACTTCTTACTTGTTTTTTGGTATTAGTATTAATGACAGTACCAGATAATTAGATTTTTATGTTACATCAGTGAATATACAGTTCAAAGTGTATAGTGCTCTATTTGTGGGTATGTACGAGGAATGTGTGTGGTGTATAATAGACTGGGTTTAATGTTCATAACCTGTTATCAGGTAGGTATCCATTACTAAGATGAACACCAATGTACGGAATGTTTATTCGTTCTAGCCTAGACGTCGTACAAATAATAGTATTCCTTGTTTATTCATTTCCAGGAAGATTTTACGCATGTGGCATGAGATCATATTTTGTTATTGATTTCTATGGCGATATGCAATAATTGTGCTGCGGTGATTTGTAAATACCCCCCCCCCCCCCCCCCCCCCCTCTTCAGATGCTTCCACAGACGGTAGTAGTAGTGAAGTTGTCTAGCTAACTTACGGAAAGTCAGTGATTCTTCCGTGGTGAAACAAATCAACACCGCTTTCCTAATTGAGAATAAGGTGTATAGAAACCATTTAGTCATTAACATTGTTGACAACTCCATCGTGGCATCATACTGTTATAACTATTATCATGTCAGTCATTAGCACGACTATGCGCTGACTATCTATAGTATGTATATGTGTTTAATTTCTAGTATTCTGTGTAATGATACTTTCATCTCGTCATCAGCGCTATCATCATCTTAATTATAAGGGGGCACCGTGGTCAACGTTTTTATGGTGTCTGACCTATACTATCTAGCCCCTCGTCGCTTTTTTAAGTTCGAATCTCATCCGGTACAAGCCGAATTGCCCATGTGAGGAAGCTGTTTAGCTAGGTTACGGAAGGTCAATGGTTCTACCCAGGTGTATGCCTGGAGTATTCCTCCACCGTCAAAGCTGGAGATAACGCCCATTGGTCCTGGCTGTAGGTGCTATGTTAAACCGGCTCATTATTAACATTTTTATCGTTTGAACATAGTAATTACTTTTTCATATGATAGATGTGTTAGCCTAGCTCTTATCGGTTTCCATTTATATTTTAATTATTCTTATTAAGCATTGATAAGAAAAATAATTTCAAGAAAAAACAAAGATACAAAAAACGACGTGACCATAAGAAACCTCGGCTTCACAAGATATGAGAAAGCAAATAAAATGTTCAAGTCACTTTTTGTTTCTACACAGTACAACCTCTCAAGAGCGGGCCTCTCTTGAGCAACAACGTCCCTTCAATAACAGTATGATTTTTCGCACTGCATGATTTAACTATTAAACTAACCACTCTTGAGCAACTACAGCAACATGTTACTACTCCAAATGGGTGTTGCAAATGGGTGTTGCTTTGGAGAGGATGCACTGTATTTGCAATAACATAATCGACTATTTTGTCTACACCAAACAGCGTATCTGACTGTTTTGTAGTAATCCGAGAACATATTTTGTATATATTCAATCAGCATTGATCCGCTTGATATAATGATAAACGGCAACTAAAGCATACTCTAATAATACAACCACCATAACAAAACAATAAAATAAATTTATTTTGAACAATTATCAATTTTGGATGAATGCAAAAAAATAAACATGCTTCATAAATAATGAAAACGAAACTAAACAATTCCACAAAAAATGTTCAGTGTTTCATAGTGAAGTTCTTGAAACTACGTACAGTACAATGTCATAGAAACTTCTACCTCAAGGTATGAGTCTGTTCCTTTGGTAAAACAATGATATTTCCAACATATCTTAATCACGCAAACTATTAACAAAACAATTGAGAAAAAAATTTGGATTTTTTAACACTCGTGAAGTTACAGATGTTTTTCTTTAGACAAAAGTTTTTTCTGAAAAAGTCGCGGAATGCAGGCTAAGCTCTTTGTCCACTTCAGGCAAATCTAATCTACTTAACACTGATTGAAACTGAGCGAGATCATAATGTTAGATAATTACAATTTCTCGATAGGTATCAGATATTCTCTTGGTGCTACTACGGCGGGTGGTGCTGGAGCCTCTATTTGGAGAACGCCATCCTTGGAAAGTGTTGACGTCAGACATAAGGGATCTACGGCTTGTGGAAGGGTATAATCTCTGGTGAACTCACGATAAACCTTTCTTCCTGGTGATTCCTCAACGTGCTTAGCATGTACACATAAACGTTTGTCCATGGTTTTCACGCTAATTTCTTCTGGTTTAAATTGACTACAATCAAATCTGAGAGACAATTTCTTCTTACCAGTAGGATCGGTGATGAATGGACTTTCGACCTTTAACATAGACGAACCGGTGTCTAACTTGAATAAATCCTTTCTTATCTTTTCCAATTGCCTATCGAAACGAGATTTTGAGGCTTCAAATTCCATTGATTTCCAGTCATCGTCAAACTCTTTAACCCAATCTGAGAATAAATCTCTCTGACGATCAAAAAACCCAAAGTCCCGGGTTAACAAGGGTACCAGACTCCAAGACATGTTTCCTTATTGATATATTGTTCAAAAGTTAACAATAGAACACTACGTTATTCCTGTAGTATATGCCTGCTGTTACAAAACGCACGTTTTCTATTTATCAGACTGTGGAGAGAAGGTATGGGCAATTGTGTTTTATATACACCCTGGCGATGTCGTGTCGTTAATCGTCATAATCTCGAACAATCCGGAATTTTCTCGTTCATCACCGGGAGATCTCAGAAGAAATGAATATCTCAGTGAGTCAGAGGCGAGGAGAGCACGAAATCTATATTTATAAATCTATTTCGTAGCATGGCTATGCGCAGCATGCAGAATATTTCCGATAACACAAACATGACATGCATTGAATACAGTATATGTCATTTGTTAGCGCACATAAACTTCGTTTTAAGACGTATTTTGGCTAAAATTGATTAAAGACATTCTCGCAAGCAGTTATCTAGATTTTACACAAACATGTATTTTGGTATCATAGACAACAAATGCTATCACCCGCCTCCGTGGTCGAGTGGTTAAGGTAGCTGACTTCAAATCACTGCAACCTCTCACTGATGGAGGGTCGTGGGTCGGAGCTCAGCTACCGACCATGTCTCTTTATGTGAGAAAGTAGGCAGTTGCTTACGGAGAATGGAAGTCTATTACTGGTTCTTCTCATTAACGATAGTTAGGTGAACGGTCCTCCTCCTATGACTCCGACTGTTGAAAGGGGGCGTTAAGTTACGAAGTACAACATAATGACTTTTTACATTCAGTTGATATTGAATTAGCAGGTCGGTGCCTAGTTTGCTCAGTGGTTAGAACGTTGGTCTACTGATCAAAAGGTTGTGAGTTCGAATCCCGGTTGAGGCTCACACTGTCCGTGACAAATTTGACGAATGATAAATACATCCTATGTTAAAATGTCCACCTCTGAATTATGTTGGGTAGCTTAGCAGTGACTTGCAGACAAAATGTGGTTAGTACTGGTTAAGACCTAATAAAGTCCTGGAAAACTGGTTAGGACTGCCCACCACAATGTACAGTAAAAGCTCGTTATCTCGAGGAGTCATCGGACCAGACTTATTGCTTGAGATAAACCTGGTTCTCGTTATAAATGGGTTTCTGTTTGTTGAATGAAAAATAAACCGTGTATCATGCGCGTTAATGTACGTATTTACAGTAATAATACAAAATGCTTACGTAACATCTAACTGAAATAAGAGTAATGTTGAAAATGGCGTTAAATCCAATAAATAAATTGAATTAGCAAACAAATTGGGAGTGATCTAAGTATGAATGTTTTCTCAGTAAAAAGTAACATTCATGGATTTGAATTCGTCTTAATCACTAACCTGAAACTAAACGAAAAAAAACAATGCATTATTGTCAAACATGTTGACGAGCATAGTTTAACATAAAATACACAGCAATCATGTACGGCGAATATCATTGCAATTGTTAGTACGAATTAAGCTTGGTTCGGATATAACGTAAAGATGGCTTCGTGTATTATTTGTACTCTACAATTTTATCTTACGTACAATATATGCAGAGGATTTCGCGCACCTTGGAATTCCACCAATACCTAATGGTAATGATCATTAATCATCTTATAGCAATAATTTTCTGAAATATTACCAGATGTGATCAAGCATTACCGATTGTCGCTCAGAGAAACACCATACAACAAAAACAAACTTACAGATATAATAAAAAAATATTTTCTAGAAGCTTGCAATTGATAATGATTACCTAAATATTTATTGTTCGTAGTAAAGATAGCGTTATATGCGATATAATTAATTAGCAGGTGTCAGAAAGGAATTAATGCAACAAGATAGGGCTGTGTGTTTCTATAGGTATATGACGTCATCGCATATATTCTATTATGTCGAACTTGGTAAGTAAATTTGTAAACAAACCAGAATTATAACAATAAACTGATTCCCGTTCTTCGAAAACAGCCGAGCTAAAAGTGTAATCTAACACATGGCGTCATTTTCTGTTTTAACTGGTTCAGTTTTGTGTTTTAAGAAGTCTTCATGTATGGTGCTAATGTATGATAGAAATTCAACAACCAGCTATATAGTCTCTCAACCAACCCAAACGTCATCATTATCATTGATTTAAATAAATAATCACGTGATTGTATAACATCAGTTAGCATTCAAGGACAATGAATTTCTCCTTTTTTCTCAATGTTAGCTGGTTCAGCAAAAATCGTGTGTGCTACTTAGAAATTACCTTGTAACGATCACAACAAGTGTTAACGTATGTTTATTCATCAAGTAACTCTCATCAAAGGTACACAAATACAAGCAGGTTGAAAGGTAGTTCCATAAAGATTCCCTCATGATTACAACTCCTCGCTTGTAGGTTTGGAAGAATCTTTGGGTGTTATATTGTTGCCTTACCTTCACGTTAGGTCAGTGAACTTATGTTTTTGCCGTTAGTTATAGGAGACGCTCTTAGAGAAGAATCGCACCACAATTAAGTCATAATAATGATCTAGAAATTTCTGAACATTTGCAAATCATATACAACACATAGTTTTGCTTTTGTAAGTACATGTATATCAAAGTGAGACAGTCACTGTTAATTAATAGGTCATAACTTAACCGTGATTGGTAAACAACAGGGCCAAACTATTACAAAACAACATACATGTACACACCATGAAAGTACATATGAATTAATAATCCCGATACCAATTTTGCCACAATAAAAATGATAACATTTGTCAGTTTGAATATTGGTGTAGAATGTGCGCTAGCAATACATGTATTTAAATCACTAAAGGAACGTGATTTGAAAGTGACAGAAGAAATTTATATGCATTATATATACAAACCTCTGCCATAGCCTAACTATACATCATGACGAGTTGTAATGAATAATATACAAAAAGATCAACTAACTACTAAGAAATGTCCGAATTCGACATGTTTTAAGCATTTAGATTGTCATATAAAGTGTACAGTATGTCAGGTGCAAAGAAATTTGAGATTTAGTTCCAACAAGATAGCATGCAAAAATACAATGTAAATTACTACTCAAATTAACAGCCAATAGAGCAAATGTTTGATGTACTCTGGTCTAGTACACCATTCCGTTCGTGGCATTGTAGCTCCGTGGGCGATTGGTTATGATCTCTGACTGGTAACGTCTAGCCTTTGACCACCGTGAGTTTGAAACCCACCTGGGGACAAATTTTCCCATGCTAGGAAGCTATCCAGATAGCTTACGGAAGGTCGGTGGTTCTACTCAGATTTAAGCATGGAGTCTACGTCCAACGTTAAAGCTTGGAAGTTGACAAATGACCCTGATTGTTGGTGCAACGTTAAACCCAAGGACAGTATACCCAATAATGTTACCAATTATTCAGTAAGCCGACATACAATTAATCCGGTAGATGGCATAAGCCTTAAAAAACTCCTTATAATGATAGAAAATGTATATTATGTGACACTCTAGAGGATGAATTTCATTTTTTATTACAATGCCGTCTGTATACTGAAATAAGAAAGATGCGCATTTTGAATTATTTTTGGAAGAATCCCAATATGATTAAGTTTATTAAATCATAATGTATTTTGTATATGATAATATAAAAATGTGTCCATATTTGTTTGTACAGCATTTAAAAAGAGAAATGATACTTTCTATGTAAACTAAAACCTTCTCTTTGTCACCATTGATCTGGGGCATAATATTGTCATATGGACATGTAAATGTTAATATATTGCATTGTATTGTGTTGATACATGAATATGACAGCATTACATATAAATTAATGTGGTATGTTAGGCATAATGCCTTATTTTCCAAACTAAACTTTTAATCTATCTATAAGGACGCTGTTCACAAATCTCTATCGTTCATTGTCATACAAAATCGCTCCATGAGACATGCAAGTGTGTCTTATCAGAAAACATGATTACAGTGCAATCTCTCCAAAGCAACACCCTTTGCGAGTATTAAAATTATGTTGTTGAAGGGAGGTTGTTGCGCAAGAGAGGGTCGCACTGGAGAAGTTGCACTGTACTTTTAGGGAAATAAAACGTCTTCCCAAGAAGGTATACTTAATATTTCAGAACTTCTATTTTTCCTCAAAGAATATAATGTAGAATAATAATGCTCATCATCAGTTTGTTTAAAATCGACGTAAGTAAATAACTTTAGGTATGCACACATTTTGTTTTTCTTGAAATGACGCACTAAACAGATATTTAGAACGTAAATTTACTGCCATAACATAAACAATGTTGTTGTTTTTGCAGTACATAAAAGCTGAAAAAGATCTTCACGGAAGGCAATTAAATGTTAGTACGTGGGTACTTGTGCTAACTAATTTTGGTTTGAACGTTTTTACCAGGTACTTAAGCACATGTTAAGTTTACTGTGTAGTACTACGTTAAACATATATTATTCACAGTTGTTAGTCAGTCTGCGGCATAATGGTGGCAGGAAATTACTGTATACATTCCAAACAGTTGTATTCCGTCGCTACTAGCGATTCTGACAATCATGCATGCTTTCCTGTCTAGCAAATGATGGCCCAATCCCGTCCAATATCTTGTAGTGTACATAAAACAGAATCGTCTAACTGAATATGTATTTAAGATTCTACATTATTGTCGTTATTCGTTATACATCACATGGAGCATGGTACATTAAGACCTGTGAATTAGAGCCACCCTTGGGAAAGACAAAATGTGGCCTTTATTGACAATATGGCCTTTATACAGTGGTCATTTTGTTATAAATAATCTATAAAAAGATCGACATTTATTCACAGACTGCCCTTTCTTTGAAGGTGGCTGACAGGTTTGGCTGTACTGGTAAACGATATTTAAGCTGAAGATTTGAAGAGACTTTCTCTTGCAATGCTTTGAAGCAGGTGTGCTATTAATCATTATCTTACATCTGTTCTGATTATCTTATTGAAGATTTACATGGTTCCTGTGGTCATAACTGTCTGTGTACATTTGATATTTGTTTCTTAGAATTTCGACATTAATATTAGTGCCATGAAATTGTTGGCAATTTGTATTATCACGTTGTCTTGTTTGAATCATTTATTGCTTAATTGCTTTAGCCAACAGCGTGTAGCATTTGGAAGGATCGTAGTACAAAACCGTGCTCCCAGAAAACCGGATTTTTCTGAAAATCGGACGATTTTTCAAGTTCCATTAATTTCGGAATTCATCAAAAATTCTCTGAAAAAAGGGATTCTCAGAAAAAGAGACTTTTTGCCCAGTCCGGAAGGGGTACGGTTTTATGGATGTTACTGTATATTATAAAACATAGTTTCAAAGTACATGTAATTAAATTGATACAGCATTACATCACAAGATGCGCACAGACATTACAAAATAATCTCTTAGAATTCAGAAAAACACAAACGTATTCATCAAACTACAATATAACACAAAATATGACTCTTAAAACACTAAGTCCTGGCGTAAACACAAACGACAAATAATTATGGAATGCTGATCATGCATAAGGTAAGTATGTACGGAAATAATAGTTATATTAACTTGGAATTCACTTACAGGTGGCCAACGAGATATTTTGTGGTGCATTTAGGCTTCTGTGTTTCATGAAACTTGAATAGCGACAGGTTGTAAGATATAGTAGCTGGGTTTAATTACATTAATTTTTGTTATATCATACACGGTTTTTAATTCATTAAGAAGATGGAACTAAATCCACATTAAACATGAAAAAAAATTGAAGATTACAGTGCAACCTCTCAAGAGCGACCCTCTCGTGAGCAACAGCCTCCCTTCAACAACAACATGATTTTACCACTGTACAACTTAACTATTAACTTAACCTCTCTAGAGCAACAATTTCTCAGCAAAAACAAAAGTTTGCTTCTCCGAAAGGTAGTTGCTTTGGAGAGGTTGCACTGTACATTCAAATGTTTGTTTCTGGGTACCAAACATAACCTGGCTTTTTCCCGCGACCCTATACGAGGAACGGGTACATCCGCTTATTTACTTTTTTACCTTTCCACACGCTTTCATGTACCAAAACAAAAATAAAAAAACACGATCTTTCTACCTTATTTTTAGTGCGCATGTAACCAGAAACTAACAATTGTTTATGCCTAACCAGGTCCTTCTTCGTGGACCCTTTGCAGTATAACACATTTGGTGAGGGACTCTAGGTCATGTAAAACATAGTGCCCCTGATTTAGTGTATACAAAATATACGCCTAAAGGGAATCTGAATTTATTACCATGAGTCGGAATAATAATACAATAATTGTTATAAATTACCCAACATTTGATTTCAGATAAGGCAGGGATAATTATAGTTTTAAAAAAGTGCATAATAGTTCATATATATTTGTCATAATAGTGATACATGTACAATAATCTGATATATGTGTTACTTATCATATTGATATGCATCATTACTATATGTATGTTGACAGTGTTGATATGTCATCCTTTGATTTTACTATAACTATGCAACACTTAATCGCCATTTACTTGTTAAATAACACAGTTCATTTATGTTCAGATTGTAGTATTCTTTATCCTGCAATCAAACGGAGAAAAGCTACAAACAAGTAGACATACATAAATAAATTAAATGAAATAGAAACATTGAAGTATGGGCAACAATATCAACATGTATATACATGTATGATAGTTTTTATATCTATATTTATTTGCATATTAAGTCATGAAAAGGACTTTTTACGAAGCAGCAATGATACACATTTCACAATATACAGCATGGTGACATATGACGCGATCGTATGTCATAGAATGTAACAGAATATAATACCAAAAAGCGGGGGGGCAATCATTTATATATGTAACGAATGATGATATCATAACTTAATTAATCCCCATGTTCGCATGTCTGATTAATTCCGTATATTTCAACATCTTTGATTAGTACGTATTGAAAGTATACAAGCATCACCATAATGAAATCATCTAGTTTATCTTGTCTTGTCAAATTATTTTTTATCAGGAAATGGTGATGTGATATAAATCTGGAATGTTACACGTAGTTATCATATAAAGTGTTGACTTGTGATAATTTACTCATTATTCAGTTCTTTACAGTGGTATCATTCTTACATGTATGTGAATGGCATGTACTCTATCATACAGTTGTACACGGTTAAAGTGAATACTAGTACCTGGGTGACCTGATTACTTACCTCATTTATTTTTATATTTCACAATGGCCATACAAATGAAATAAAGGGGGAAACGTGTTCTAGGAGAAATATTTTACTATATCTGATTGATTCTTAGCTATACATACGAGATCACAATAGAAATGTTATACATCAAAACGAGTTACTTTTAGGTCAATGCGAATATTTGACGTCTTATAACTGATCAATTGGTAATTGAATAGTATTATCTGGACCTCCGTATCTGAATACAATAATTATTGTATTTCGAGTCTTTATAATACTTTCTTCCCAAGTCGACAGGGCGCTAACAGTATCTTGATGAATAAACAGCAACAAAAAAATACTTGAATTTTCCGCAGACATTTTTCAATCATGAATACATAAGAAGATTGGGTTGACATAAAAGCTAATAATCTCGCAACGGCAGAACACGGATACATTAATTTTCCAAATGAATAATTTGAATTTTAAGATCATTATATCTATACTTCGTTATATATATATCAATTAAGTCAAAATGTGTTCGGGGAAACAAATATTTTCCCTGTTCCCAATACTGTTCCAACTTAATATTATAATAGTTGGAAGGTAACATTTCTGTAATTGATAGAATGTACGATGTTTGCAAATTGTGTAAAGCTAGATTTTAATTGATCGATTAATGGTTTACAGCCATTATAAAGGGATGCATTCAGCAGTCTTTTATTGGCATTGTGCGCATCAGAGGTATTTTAGATGGAAAACAACGTCATAATCTTCTTATTCGTTATGTTGGCTATTCATTTTGTGACAGTAACACAATTCTCATCTGCCTGTTTAAGGTCTTCGTATTCTCAGTTTGCGCGCGTCCCCGTGCACGTATTAATTAACTTTCCTTTTATTGTACATCAGATGTGTAAGTACAGTCTTTATTAGATCAAACGAAATTAGGGTGGTCCTTTTTAAATAATTTCGCAAGAATACTAAAGTATTCCTTTCGTATTATTTTCAACATTTGAACATTAAAGGTGTCTTCGTGTTTGAGTGGTCATGATCTGTGACTTGTAATAACCAGTCCCTCACCGCTGTGAATTCACAAAACAAAAAGGTTCACATGAAAGATAGCTGTTATACTGGCTTACGGTTGATCGGAGGATCTACCCAGATGTACACCCGGGTACTAATCCCAATGCGGAAAACTTGAGGTCATAACTATTAAGCTGAAAATATGGCTTCCAATGTCATTACCCCCTACCTCCGCATTACATGTCGTGATGCGTAGTACGTATGATCGTTCATGGTAAAGGGAGGTAATAGACCAGTAATGACAGGTAACTGCCGCGTATAACTAAATAATGTTGATGAACGGCATTTAACCTTCCAATGCAAACATGCAAATAAAGCGTTAACATTGTACGTTTATTGTTGAGCATTCAGCATATGTTTGGCAAAGAATTACCACAATAATTCCAGGGAAGTATGTTATGTAGATACTTGTATCAAGACAGTATTTCGTATGCACGTTTCATGTAATTTGAACACACCTTGTCACGTGACATGCATTGTTACTTTTACAAAAACATTAGTTTGTGACGACAAACTTGTTTGCGATTTAGACAAAAATCGCATTGAATAAAAACATATAAATGGCACTTATGCTTTGCTTTACGCAGTTTGCATTCTTATAAACGTCTGTATTATTGGCTGATTTTGTCTTTGCATTTATATTGGTAGTATAAATCTAGGAACGATACATACACAGCATATCATTGAGTATATATTTTTGTATTGGGACTTCAGTTCAAATATAGAGATAAGTTTGGAAATAAATCACTCGATTTTAACGTCGCAACAACAGTCAGGGTCATTTGATGACCTTTTCAATTTTATTGGAGGGGGAAAACACCAAAGGTGTTACAAAGGTTTACACCTCAGTGCAATTATCAACCTTCAGTAAACTAGCTGGACAGTTCCCTTCATGCATTGACTTGTCTTGTCCTGGGTTGGATTCGAATACACGACGAGAAGGGGCTAGTAATTACTGTCAGGGATCATACCACTCCACCACAGAGACCCCATTTTGAAAATTGAAAACGGTCCGAAAATATATGATCGTTTCTTATCGGAGAAATGATCGCTCGGTGAGGTTTTACTTAAGCTGTTATGCTGCGAACGTGACTGATCTTTATTGCATGAGTATTTTGTCATTGTGCCTATTTGTCCACAGTCTATGGTGGCTTATTTCTGCCACGATGTATTGTGGGCGAAATAACGATATTTTAATTGGCGAACAAATAAAATCTTCTTTTCTAGAGTTATCGTGTCGGAGGGCAGCAATAAGTCAGCAGTTTATCGTCTGTTTCTCGTCGTCGTGTCTTCGGCTTTTGATGGCGAAGACAGGAAATGGCAGAAATTTACCACCATAACAGTCGTCGTCATGTACTGTGTATGACTAACATAGATAATGAAATAGTAGTTTTATCTTGCCGCAACAAAATAAAAGAAAAAATCCTAAAAACAGTCCTTCGCTGAACAGTATAATTGAAACAAAAAAACATAATCGCGTATATGCTGGGATATTCATAATTGAGAACAAACGTAAAATACACACCTGTCGCTGTAGATCAAAATAGATATGGAGTGTGAATTTTGCGATGTGTTCGTTGACGGATCGGGACAACGTTGGTATGTAATGATGTGAGGACTATCAAAAACATGCTCTCATCAAGAGCCGCCGAAAACAAGATTCTGGATGCTGATAAGCCTATTGATTTTTTTTTCGAAACGTTGGAAGAAACGATATAGATAAACACAATACTCAATTGATATATTACTCGGGTATATGAAAAGTCAAGCGGAAGTAAATGAGATTGACATATGTGTGTTATTACACAGAAGCAAATGAAACACGCATAAGGTAAGAACTACGAAGTCTATACGTGTGCTGAACAGATGACAAAGAAAGACAGAATCAACGAAAAAGGTAAAGGGACGAAAACATATAGATTTTATCCGCTGCAGTGTGACCTCCGTGTAATGAATTATGATATAAAATATGTTATATATAGATGAGTGTGTTTCTATTCGTAAATATCAAACATGTAATCCTATCTTGTAGTATTAGAGAAACAGGTATAATTTTTGTCGTCTTTATAGCACATGTTTACATAATTATCTCTTTCTGTATTATGCCATGGACGTACATTCTACACTGTGAAAGTTGAGGGCTGTTTTTTAAATTGAAAACCAATATGGAAAAACATTTACAACTGTGAAATTTTAAGGTATGGAAACCTTCAATTAATATTGAAGTAATTGTTGGACATGGTAATGAAACTTAATTTTGATACTGTTAAACATTATTTGTACGACAGAAATTAACATTAATTCAGGTGTGACAAATATTTATGATCGTTTATTATCAAATATTATTTTACTGATATAGAAATGTACATTTATTTATAAGCTATTGAAAAGAATTAATTTCAGTCATGTACTTTCAGTAATTATTGAACAATGACATTTTAAAAATACATAGCAAAAGTGCCAGGCGGCCATTTTGTGCTCTGTTACAATCACCTTAAACTACTGACAGTTGCATACGTAATATGTTCATAAGATTTAATAACGAACTTATATCGAACAAGCTTAGCAGATTAATCTCCCTTATTGCACTATGGCCACATTACAAGCAGAAGATATTAACGCCCTTACAAATAAAATTATGTACAAATCTAGTTTTCTGAGCATGATATTTTACAGACCAGTATTATTAAAGTATTATTCTTCAGCATACGCTTAATTTACTTCGGTGTATGTTATAGTTCAAAGAATATCGAGACACTGTAGACTTGGCGTATCCATGCAAGGATCAAAATCAGTGTCGGAAAAGTTTTACACTTTGTCTATGTAATGCTCAACGAAATCTGTTTGGAACGAATTTACACCGAAATATAATTTGTACTTGTTTAAAAATATATATAGTTTGGAATTTCAGCTTCAATTGGTGTACATTGCATAAAAATCAATTAATGTATATTTCCACAACGGCAGTTAAATTATGTTTTGAATTTGCTTACTCTATGATCGGAAAACAGTTACTGTTTTACAGGTAAATATAAATACTTCCGTCACTGTCCAGTAAATCGAAAATGATTGAGACTTTTTTTCGCAAAATTGTTTCTTTTAATTTAGCACTCTGATACTCTGTGAACAAAAAGATAAAATATTTATCTACTATATACTGAAAAAATAATAACGTTTGGCATTTATAAATGCACCCGACGCGTTGCTATAGTAACCCTTGAATGAATAAGCGGGGCACGTGAAACAAGTGGCTAGATTCTCTATGAAAAGAACATTAAATATAAACATATAAATGTACGAATGTCGCGTGATTTCGTACGCGACTTATATAACGTCTTATGCATATGTGTTGAAAATTTTGATGTCATATCTGTTACCGTTCGTAAACAACAGATAAACAGGCAACCGTTGCTGAGATAACAAATATTCACAAATGACGTCTAAAAATCGGGCAGTAATAAAATCTTTAGCTGAACATGGCAACACAGCTACACAGACTTATGAAATGATGCAGAAGACATCTATAAATCATTATTTTCACGGGCGCTGGTTTTTAGATGGCACCGATGCTTTAAGTAGGATTGGAAGATGAATCGGGACGAGGACGGAAAACATGCCCGTAACGTTATACATTGTGTTCGCCATTGTTTTTTGGTAAAATTACGGACACTGACGTAAATAAAAAAAAGTTTATATAAAAAACAAATTAGATCTAGAAGCTACTGCTTTTCATGAAAAATATCCGTGAAATAGTATCCATACACAAAAATAGGTTCCCTAAAATATCTCTCATGTGTAATAAATATTAGTCACTAGGTCACGTTCTCCTTCACAGATAATAGCAATTGTCTGAAAATAGATTATCACGAAAGTTTAACGTATGCCGTGATATCTTTGTATTGGAAATAACACTGTAAAATTTAGATAAGTGCTTGTACATAAAATGATGTAATTATTGTTCATTTTAGGTTACACTTGCTTAGAGAAAATAATTTAGTCATTCAATATGGCAGAACGTAGAATTATCTTGGTTGGAAAAACTGGAAATGGGAAAAGTTCTACAGGGAATTCAATTCTTGGTTACAAAGCTTTTGAATCTAAGAAAAGGTTCGTGACTGTTACTCAACAATGTGAGGTACAGACAGCCAATCACGCGAACAGAACATATTTGGTATGCGATACTCCTGGGCTATTGGATACTGATGCAAAGCTGATAAAAAGGGGTCTTGAAATACAGAACTCGGTACAAGGATGTCCAAAACCGCACGTTTTTCTGCTTGTTTTTAGTTGTATAAACCGACTAACGAAGGATGAAGAATATACTATTGACTTATTGCGAATAATTTTCGGTGGTGATGTGTTTAAGCACTGTATTGTTGTCTTCACTAGAGGCAGTGAATTTGCCAATGATTATGAGTTTCGAAATTCTTTGTCGGAGTCCAGGGTGCTTATTGATCTTATCAAAATTGCGGCAATCGCGTCATTAGAATTGAGAATTCCACGAAGAACGGATTACAACGTCTGTTATCTTTGATCGAAGAAGTTTCATCCGATGGAAGAAGAGTTTATGAATTCAAGCGATTAGATGCACATAGGCAAGTGTTGATCAACCATCTTCAAAATTACGCTGGTGGAGAGAGCATTACTGCTCAGCTAGACAAGATATGTCAAGATATAAAAGACGCAATGAAAGTAGAAGATTGGAAGGATACACTCGCTGTTATAGCTGGCGGAGCACTCACCACAACCGCCTTGATTGTTGTTCGTTCTTTGTTTAGGCGAAATTGACTATTTCATAACTAGGTCTTGTTTTAATTGTTCACAACATAGACCTTCGACAATAAAGCGAGGATGATATTCGTTGAAACAATGCGTCAATGTTATTATCTTTCATGAATTATTCGATCCTATTCAAAAACATACATAGTTGACTTGAACCGTACTAAAGTGTAAAATATGACCGTTTCTCTTTACCGTGATATTGATTTATAGTGTTTTTTTTCTAATTGGATACAGTTAATGGACATATAATTATAGGCATGTTTTTTTTTTAATTGAGCATAATTATGAACTTTGATAGCTGAGTATATTTTGTTTAAAGAAAAAGAGGAATGCCCACCCCCAGAGTGGTTATTATTGCCAGTTATAATGTAAAACCCCTCAAAACTGGACCCCTTCCGGACTGGGTCAGAAGTTCGGTCTTCTGGGGATTTCTTATTCGCAGAGCTTTTGATAAAAAATCTGAAAAAATGGGACATTGTCTGATTTTCTGGGAATTCCGGTTTTCAGGGGGTCTGCTGTATTAGTTAATTATCTGTAATATCTCTAATTCTTCATAAAATGATATCTTAATCTCTTAATTCTTTTCTATGTATTGTCATTGTTCATTCGTGTCTAACATTTATGTGACTGTACTAACAAAATTGCTGTGAATTTGTAACAAAATATTTTATACATATATACATTGTACAGAACATAAATTGTCCAACTCACAGTTTGTTAAATTCCCAGTCCCAAAGTTGCGGATCAACACGGATCGCATCCGGCAAGATCCGGCGTGTGAACTGTGTAGCCGCCGTGTAGGTTCGCGGCGATTCCTATTGGTCCTGATACGTCCGGAAATGTCCTTAGTGCTCCGGGAGGCCAAAATGGTTGTTTTGGGAAGTTCAAAACTGCCGTGTTCTTCCGTGACAGTCCGGGGAGATGGTAACATCCGGGATGGTCCGTGTAGCTGCCGTAAAGGGTCCGGGGACAACCATATCTCCTTGACAGTCCGGGAACAATTTTCAGACATCGATCATGACGGAGCTACTAAGGACGAAGACGGTGCAAACATGGACGAACCCGGTGCAAACACGACGGATACAGTCTAGCCCTTTTTTAAGGTTCGTGGTGTAAACACAGTGAAAACACGGACTATTACGGACATCAAGAAGGAACATGGAATAACACGGACGATGACGGATAGACAGGGTACCAACAAGGACCTTCACGGTATAAACACAGTGAAAACACGAACTATTACGGACTATCATGGGGGAACATGGAATAACACTGACGATGACGGATGTTTATAACAATATAGGGGCAATTTGAACATCGATACACTTCTTTTCAGTGCTTCGATGATGCAACATGGGCGATGAAATGACGGCCGATGACAAGCTGATGCTGTAGTTCTGTTTCTTGTTCGGTAACGGATGCTGCTCGTGACGACCTTTTGGGAACTGGAAGGCCCACTTTGACAGTAGGTTTCTTTACGGCTGGCATTTTGACGTTTACGCTGTAAGATTCGATTGCAGAATGATGGAATCACAGAAAATCAGGGTTGCTTTCATACAAGTTATTGACTGGTCCGTGTCCAGTAGTATGTGGACAAATAGTGATTAGCCTTTGTATGTTCACTGTATTTTAAAACAGGAAAAATCACTTATTTGAATGCTTCCAAGAGTGAAGTCGGTTACATAGAAAATAATATTCACATGTACATTTCATTTCATTCCGTCGTTTTACCAAGTATTGCATTTTTAAGATACTATAATTGATTATACTGTTTTTATAACATTTTATAGTTGTTATATACATGTATATGTAATTTTGCAATCTATAACTTCCGTTTGTTATTTATTTATAATTTTATATGTCTATGTTTGCTTCCCTGGAGGTAAGTGTGAGATTAGGCCCTCAAATTACATGTAGTTTGATTTTTCAGGAGCATTCAGTCGGCTACAGTCCGATCAAACCCGGTACCCTTCGGGAGACTGTGTTTTGTCCTCCACTTTTCGTCTTATGTGTTAGATTGGCTTTGGTGAAGGTCGTACTTGGGGAAGGTGGGATATATGTTTTTTCTACAAGTATATTCATATTACATGTATAGTGTGTTGTTCTTTTGCCATAATTGCATGCTTTTAGAAATGACCAAATGTAATTTGTTTGCTTTGTTTGCAATTATACAATGTAAACTTAAAACTCTATTTTTCAAACATGTTGTAGTTAATGATATTAACTTATTTCAAGCTATTCTTAATATTAAATTCATGTAGTTAGTATCTGCTTTCTAGTATTTCTTCTCGGTTCGTCGAACAAAGCACTTGTATAGAAACACAGTATGTCAATAATAGTGTCCATACTTACGTCTATCAGAGAGCATGATAAAGTACATTGTAGTTTTATCTTGCCGCACCAAAATAAAAGCTGAACCCCCAAAACAATCCCTCCCTGAACAGCATTATTGGAACAAAAACAATAACAGAAACTGTGTTTACGCTGAATTATTTGTAATTGAGAACAAACACAAGTGCACACCTGTAGATCAAAATAGATATGGATTGAGAATTTTGCGATATGTTCGTTGAAGGACTGGTGCAACGTTGGTATGTAATGATGTGAGTACTATAACAAAACTTACCCTCATCAAGAGCTGCTAAAATAAAATTCTAGATGCTGATAAGCCTGTTGACTTTTAATTTGACAAAAACGTTGGAAGAAACGATATAGACGGACACAATACTCAATTGATATATTACTCGGGTATGTAAAAAGGCACATGAATTATATTATTATATTATCAGTAAAATCACGTTTAAATTTACGTGTGGTTTTATGCAAAATTACAAATTCACCCGAGTGCAAACGTGTTAAATAGACAGGTTTGTATCTATTCGTACAGATCAAAACACGTAATCCTGTCTTGTAGTATTGGAAAACCAGATACAATTTTCGTTGGCAATACAGCAGGGTATGTAACCTGGTTGAAGTTCTATGTATAGTTTTTCAGTGGCTTTTCAGCTGCACTTGGGATATAATAAAATCAAGATTAACACTAAATGAAACAGGTTATTGTAGGAACTTGGAACTTCTTTTAAGCTACAGTTAGAGATGAAACAAAGAAAGGAAACAGCGAGATAACTCTGGATAGAACTTCATTAAAGCGGTTTTTGGAAGGTACGAGTTACATCCCATATTTCGCAAGTTATGAATCATATACGGATGGAAGACTAATTAACATCTTTCCGGTTAACACTTAAACGCCTACCTAAAATTATAAAAACAAATTATTGACATCATCACATATCATTAGTCAGTTACTTATCGTATGTATACATTTGCTGTAATATCAACAGTCCTCTAGAGCATCTGGCTTGCAGGCAGGAGGCACAGGCAGAAGTAACGGACCTGTGATGGTAAAAATGTAATAAATTATACATAAAACAAAATAACTTAACCCATAATAACCTTAAATGAAAAATAAAATTGTCCTAAAATTTGACCCCATTCATGGCATTCAACTGGTATATATACTATAAAAAGGCGTATATCTCTTCGTTTCGGTGAATGAGCACCACTTTTACAAAATACAAAATTATAAAGCAATACGGACGAATTCTTCAATTCAAAGTTTGCAGCGGTGTCAGGTATATATTTTTGCACAAAATAAGACCAAAACTAAATTCCTAGACATATCCGTTACTGAGAAATCGAACAAGAAACGCTAGAATTTGACCCGATTTCGTCTGATCGGAAAAAATGCGGCCACACCAAAATGGACTAATTTCACATACTAATGCAAGATTGTCAGTCGATCGTATGTGAAATTGACTAGTATGTCCTAAAAAGAACAATTTAATACATATACAGATACACAAAATCTTACAGAAGACGCAAATATTCGGGAAATCGGGATTTAAACTTTTGAATAGAAATTTCTTTATCATACACCGCCATGTCACTATAAAACCGACTATAAACAGTATTAACCAATCAGAAATCACGTAACATTTATAATAGCTATATATGTATATCACAGGTGCTTGGCATGTGGCTATGACCCCCATGGCCCCTCTACAACCCCCCCAAAAAAAAAAAAAAATCAAAATCTATAATACCTTTGAAAGGTGAGTCAGTCAGTCTGATAAAAAATATACATGGGTTGTGTAAACCGTCGTTACTCATTTAATTCACCATCAATTTTCATATAATGACGTTTTTATTTCGTAGGAAGGTTGATACTTGATAACAAAATAAAGAATACATATATTCACACAAGTATAACTTCAAACAACGACATGAAAGACCAACAAAAAGGCCAAATCGCCAGGTCGGTTCCGTTTGGACTATCGGACGATGCGACTTTTTACATCATAACTACAGAAATCGTAAAGCAAACTCTATATTTTCACGCCGATTCCTCAGAAAATAACATGTAAAGCAACTTACCGATATATTGACTAACTGTCAACAATCACCTCTTTTTATTTCACGAGTTTTATCCCCGATATCGCAGAATGTTGTTGAAATTGTTCATTGATGGTCTTTGTCGCCAGACGCTTGCATGAAGGTGAAGGTCACCGGAAGACGATAATCGTACTACCTCTACTATCATCGCTTTACATACACGGTAAAACAGCTGATCGGTTGTAAACATTATTTTCGAAGATAATTTTCTGATTTTGCAAGCATCAACAGATATGACAGTAGTTAATTGGTGAGTATTTAGCACAATTGTGCACATATATTTAACTGATGCGTTATTTCAAACAGTTTCTGTAACGATACCGGTTGCTATTTGGCAGTTTATTCATTGCGATTTGCGTTTGTCCACCTGTTTACACGCAACTTACCGGTAATTCAATAGGAACATTATTGTAACCAACGTGTATAAACCAGAATTACTGTATGACTTTAATATAAAATTACTATAAAATTCAACTTGTATCATTTATTGCTATTGAAAGCACATGTAAAATCTGAGCACTGTACTGATCCTTATTGCCGTAATCTATAATTCAATGTGTACTCATTATTTCAATTGTCTGAAATCTGCTAGTTTATACACAGTGGTAACGATGATAATAGTGTTTTTAGTTATTTGCACAGATAACAGAAGAATGTGCATTTCTGAGCCTTCTTCCATTTCATATGGTGTTTAAGTCCAGCACAGGCACGGTGAATCCATTTATTACAACTGTCACACTGTATCCAGTCATCTTGAACACCTTTAATTAATTTCTCGTGTTTATGACATGACAAGCATAGATCATTATCATCTTCTACGTTCAGTTCTGGAAGGTCGTGATCAGAACTTGAACTTGGTCCAGGTAAAGAATTAACTGAATCCAGGTTTGAACTTGGTCCAGGCGATTCAATGTGTTGTCTCTTTTTGGGTAGAGTGTCAGATACAGAAGGTTGATTGTCATTCTTCCTCTTTTTTGATGAAACCAAAATTTGTTTCCTGTGTGACATTTTTTTTGTTATTTGAAATTGTTCTAAAAGGTCTTTTCTAAACTGGTTTGTCATCACCATCATATATTTTCTTATAACTTGTTCAAATATTATTTGGGTGTATTTATTCAATGCATCTTCAGATAAAGTATTACCAAAAATGTCAACACTAGTCGCCATACTGTCCTTCACCACATTAGAAAAATTCTGACTTAACTCATGTTGTTTCATTATTTTAGATTTAGCATATTCGAAAATGTTTTGTCCATGCTTATTAAAATTCTCATCCACAAATAAGTTCAAACAACTTTCAGTTAGTATAATAAAGAACTGAAACAGGCCATCTGCTATGTTGGTGAGGGATCTTCTTTGATTTTGTCTCCTGACAACGTCTAGAAGCGATGCCGGTTGACTAGTGGTGGCAGAAATGAGTTGCTCCTCTACCCTTAAGTTTTCCAAAATATTTGAACACACCACTGCTTCGTCATATGTGTCTTGACTTACACTGTCGGTTTTATACATGAAGCTGTTTTTCTTATCCATACATTTTATGTGAATTTTTGCAACAACATAACCACCCACATACCTTATCCTGGCAAGTGCTGCATTTGTCACTGTTCTGTTGGTAACTTTCTTATTCGACAATGACAGTACTTCGGCCTTCTTTTTGAGAATATATTTGCGCACTGCATTGGATATGTTAAAACATATATGTAAATGCTCTTCTGTGAAGGAGACATTTTCAAAAAATGACATACAGTTCATTCTAAACTCAGCACTTGTTTGATAGGTGTGAACTTTTGAATAGAATTCTGTTTGCTTTTGACTAGATATGGGTTGTGTATGTTCAGAATCTGTATCATAAGATTGGACAAATGAGCACAACTTTGAATATTGGTTTTTCACAAATTGCTGATATTTTGGTTGATAAATTTCATCTAAAATTTTGTTTACATAGTATTGTTTAGTTGTTACAACATGTTCACATTTTAAATCTTTCAAAATTGCGCCAAGGTCTATGTCTGCTGGCAAGTCAATGGATTCCTGTTGAATTTCCTCAATGCTTCTAATAACATCATCAAATTCAGAATCAAAATCTTCTGTTAATGTCTCACTTTCATTAATATCAAGGTCTGCTTCAATTATAAACATTTCCTCAACAGTGATTATGGAAAAAGGTGCTGTTTTTTTAACCATGCTGAAAATATAAAAATGAAGTGAAATTAATAAAACAAATCTTTAGATTAATTATTTCATTTTTCAGGTTGTTGTCAAGATTGTCAGAGGACAAGGATGGAATTGTGGAACTCAATGTCTTATTTGAGTCATTTAAATTTGAGATGATTGAATCAGGTGTGTAGCATAACACTATATTTTGCATGTTTAATGAAAACCATATTACATAAAAAATGATTGTTATAAATCATGTTGTGTATAAATAAATTCCTTAAGTGACTGACTTATGCAATAATCAAGCAAAAAAAGATGGTCATAACAGCTATTTTGCTCAGATGGGTCCAATCAATGTTTTTTTTTTCAAGAGAAGGTGTTTCATCTGCAAACAATTAACAAAAATACCAGCATCTATAAATATTTCAGTTTTTGCACTGATTCAACATATTTAATGATCTTTAACCCCCTCACACTATTTCCTTGAATTTCAGATTATTAAAAGTAAATAACTAACAAAGATCTTTTACATGTATGTTTCAGGTATAAACACTAACTACAGTAAAAGGATCTTTGTGGACCACTTACAGAAACTATTTCCTTCTGCTGAAAGGGTTAGAACGAAAGTGGCGTCTAGAGCAACAACAATAACCAAGTTCAGTGGCATCAGGATAAAACAACTAAATGAAATTCCACCATCAAATTTAACAAGCCAAACAATTCGTGACTTATTGCCAGATTATGTGGTAGGGGTTGAAATAAATCCAAGTAATGTTAAGTGCTGTGTTCATACTAACTGCTATTGTGATGGTAATGAAGTTTTGAAGACAATTACATTTTATTGTGATGGACATTGGAAAATGAATATAAGTGGAAAAGATGTAGAACTTAACAATTTGTATGTGAGTGACAAATATGTACCTACTGAAGATGGACTTAATGTCATTATGAAATGTGTGAAACATCTAAAATTATGTGAAGGAATCACAATGAACCACAGTGTTATAGTCAGTAGATACCATAAACTGAATAACTGGAAAATAGAAGACCGCGACAGCAGACTATTGCATTCTATTATGTGTAATAAGCTGGTAACAATGACATCAGTTTCAGGTACATGTACAAAATGCTTGAAAATGACTTTTAATTCAGATAACAACAAAGATAACAACAAAGAAAATATTCCCATTCCAAATGATGCCAAAAACGATGAATCTAGTGGTAATAGCAGTAAACAAAATCAGAAAGTAACAGAAGAAAATATTCAAAACTTATTCCCAGGTGCACCTAAAGAAATGCAAGAGCTTCTGCGTGATCAAGCCAAAAATGTGTGCAGGGTACCACATGGAAGGCGTTGGTCACAAAATGTGATTGTTTTGTGTCTGAAATGGTACTGTAGAAGCCCTCAATCTTATGAAGCTGTTCGGGATTCGAAATATATACTTCTACCATCAAGGAGTGTACTAATTCGTTACAAAACAAAAGTAAAACACACTGTAGGCTTTGATAGTGATTTATTTTTATGGATGAACGAAGAAGCGAAACGACAGAATGTACCCGAAGGTGGTTATGTTGGGGGTCTAATTATTGATGAAATGTCTATACAAGCAGACATACAAATACATGAATCTGGGGATGTGGTAGAATTAACAGGACTTGTTGACATTGGGGAAGAGGGAAACATAGCACATGCGTTACGACAAGGAAGTAATGAAAAGGTGTTGGGCACACATGCCTTACAACTGTTGTTTTTGGGCATATCTGGATTCAGATTTCCGATAGCACATTTTATTTCGGATGGAATTCAAGCCCCCGAGTTATACCCAATATTCTGGGAAGCTGTAGACAAACTAAGCATGTATGGTTTTAAAACTGTGTATACATGCATGGATGGAGCACAGTCTAATAGAACATTCATGAAAACAAATATTGGTCCCCAATCTCATACATTTATCAGCAATAGCCCTTGTTCATTCAACAGTGTAATATTCATGATGGACTTTTCTCACGTCATGAAGAAAATCAGAAACAACATATTAAAAAGTGGTATACTAAAAACATCAACAAGAACTTTAACATTGATCAGTGGCCATACAGTTCAATGGCAAATGTTTATAGACGCTTATAAATGGGACAAAACCAATGCACTCCAGCTTCATAGGAGATTAACAAATGAACACATGTATTTGTCAAACCAGTCTAAAATGAGAAACCATCTTGCGGAAGATGTTTTAAATTCAGAAATGCTAAATTTGATTCTCCAGTACCAACAATATTTAGGTGAAAAGGGTGAAGTGTTAAATGGTGTAATTGAAATTCTACAAAATTCTTCTAAACTGATAGAGATTTTCAGAGATATGCGACCCATCAAAACAATGGATGATTCCAGGCTGTCTCAACTCAAGTGTGTAGCTGATTGGTTTAGAGACTGGGAAACTTATTCCCTCAATAATGAATCTGTAAAAAAAGGAATGAGGACGAAAAATATTCTTTCTGCACAATGCCATGAGGATATTCAATCCTGCATAATTGGATTTTTGGAATTGTGCAAAATGCTGACAGTTACAAAATCATTAATTCACATCACACCTGGACTAGTGAACTCTGATGTAGTTGAAAACCTATTCAACCAACAGAGGTCTACATATAATGGGGCTAACACCAATCCGAATGCCCTTCAATACCGCAGATCTTTGAACAGTATAATGTTGGGTCAAAACATAGTTTCCCAGAAGGCAAATGCTGGAAAGAACCATGCAGCAGCAGCACCTTTCAACTGTACGTTTGTGAAACCACCCAAGAAACGCCAACCCTCTGATAAAACCAGTACCAACAAGGATATCAAAGTCAAAAGAATGTAGCAATAGGTGAGTAACTTAACATTGTAATTTAATTGTCCTAACATCCTGTATTTCCTTTGTTTTCATGCAGATGCATCTTGGATTCTGCAACTACAAGTGATTCAATGTAGATATCTGTGTTGATTAGACACTACACAATATTAATTACATAATATATATTACGGACTTATGTAGTGAAGGGTTAAATGATTTATTAAAATGTATACTGGTCATTTGTGTATTGATGAATTATTGTACACACCTTCTACTGTTGCAACAACTGAGATCTGATATAAATGGTCTGATGTATCTTTCATCTGCCATAAATATTTGCACTTCCACCGGCTGTTTAAGACAGGTCTTCTTGTTGAAGTTTGTTACCCTCAAACCATCCGTTCTTCTAACTCTTCCCAATGCAACTGCTAGCTGACCGGGTCTAAATATTCCCCTGCAGTTTACTTCTACCCTGTAGATGAGTATTGCATATGTTTGAAAACGCAAATTATGGATTATGATTGAATTTTACATTCAATCCTGTCTAATGACTGCTAGGTATTTCATATCAGATGCTAAATATTTACTGTTTTATACATCATTGAATGCAACAGGGTAAGACATAAATTAAGGGTCATTAACACAGGTTTAATTGTACATTTTAGTACTGATATCTAATAACAGAGTGTTAGAAAATTCTTATGTAATATAGTGTAAACATTTTCAACTAGAGCACTGAAGCACTATGTTTCCAGGAACCAGAAAGGTATCCTATTTTCGTGAATTAAATAATTGGCAATCATGTATTAATTTTCATTAACAAAGTAAGAAAACAATACTTATTATGGGTTATGATACTCACCTATCAAGTGTCATTCCTTGAGCTTTATGTATAGTGATGGCAAACGCAAGCTTCAGGGGGTATTGTTCTCGTACTGCCACATCCTTGTTTTTTGAGGGGCTGAAAACTGATAAATTTAATACTTATGTTATTATATCAATCGTGACTATATGCATTGGATATTGACTATGTATAAAATAGTAATTTCCCGCAATCAAAATAAGGCATACAGTGATTGGATTTTACATGTGTTTTCAATAGCAATAAATGATATAATTTAAATTTTTATAGTAATGCGATAATTCATTCAGTGATTTGTTTTATAAATACGCTGTGATATTGCAAGGATTGAATTGTAAAAGTGTAAACCAATGATCGAAAATTATTGACTATGAAACCTATCATGCCCAGCTATGGTCCATCTTGAAATCACAAGTTTTTAGCAATGATTTCTCTGTGCTTTCATATCTGCTGCATGCATGTGGAATGAAGAAAACTGGCTCCGATATATAATATTATGCCACATTGTATTTCCGTACTTACAGGGATAAGTTTTTTTCTATGTATATTTACAGCATTTAAACTATTGAAATTTAACATGTCAATATAATGCTTAAGTAATAAGGAATAGACATACCTGAACATTTCATTCTTGTAATTGGCACATTTTTTACACCAAATCTTACAACTGGCCCCTCTTCGGTAACAGCTTGGATTTCACCTTTAAGGCCATTAACAAGCTTGTCTATATTCCTCAACAGAATTACTGGTGCCCCAATCTTGACCCATAAACATTTTGGTACAATAATTTTTCCCAGATGGGCTTTGTCACCACTGTCTAATGATGCAAATTCATAAAGTTGTCCAGGGAATTCAATAATTTTTTTACGATTAAAGTCATCTACCTGGTCATTGGTAGCAAACAACATAGTGCACTGTTCAGCATTAGGAAATGGACGTTTCAAAGTTTCAAGAAAAGCTGATGTTTCTTGGCTTACTTCACCAATCGAGCATTCTGTTATGGCTTGAATTAATTTAGCCTCACTTTGTCTCACAACTTCTGTTAATAACACTCTGTGTGGAATGGCTGTTGTGAACAGCGGACTTGTAAAACAAAAATCTCCATTGTCACCACACAAAGTATTTGGTACAGGTGGCAACTGTCTAAAATCACCCGCTACGATTAATTGTATGCCACCAAAATAAAGGTCAGGATTTTTTATCTGGCAAATTGTGTTAAGGCTTTCAAACAATCTCTGGCTCATCATAGATATCTCATCAATCACTAAAATGTCTGTTTCCTTAATTCTCTGTTTAACATTTTTATATTTTACATTATTACAAATGACCTCTGTTATTTCATTCTGATCATAACGGCCATCTCCAAATCCTGACCATCTATGAATGGTCATGGCATCATTGTAATTTGTACATGCTATGCCAGTTGTTGCAGTAATATAAACATTTTTTTTGTTTATGTTTATAATTTTTTCTAGAACTTTTTGAATCAAATAAGTCTTGCCTGTACCAGCAGAACCATGTATTAGAATACTGTGGCCTTCATTAATGTACTTAGCCGCTTGTTTTTGTTGCTTATTTAAAGCCATCTTGAAACTTCAAACAAAATTGAAATTTGCTGTAAACATTTGTTAAAGTGGGCGTGGCCTGGTTTTCGGTTTCAGAACGACGAATCTAAAAAGCCGGGAACCACGCGACCGGAAGTTAAGAAAGGTGAAGGACGTCAAACAAGCCACTCGTTGACACTGATCATTTACGCCATATTGACAAAACTTTTATTTAGATTCAAAATTGTGAAACGCTGCATTGTTGACAGTTAGTCAATATATCGGTAAGTTGCTTTACATGTTATTTTCTGAGGAATCGGCGTGAAAATATAGAGTTTGCTTTACGATTTCTGTAGTTATGATGTAAAAAGTCGCATCGTCCGATAGTCCAAACGGAACCGACCTGGCGATTTGGCCTTTTTGTTGGTCTTTCATTCGCCTTATTCCAGAATCCCATAATCCTTTGCGAAAAGGTGACTTCCGGTTTCGTTTCCATGAAGAAAAACAAGAGAACGGTTATTTACAATTTGAGCCTAAAACACTAATTGATTGGAACATTAGACAAGTAATGAATGTAAGTATTTAATAATACCTATCAATTTCGTTAAGTTAACACACAATTTACAGTTTAAAAAGAGTTACAAACGTCAAAACCTCGTTTAACAAATTTGATGTCAAGCGTTAATGGTGGGTGGGGTAATGTAAACAAATGTTTGTAAATTTTTGTTTATCCTTAAAAAACTGTTATTTTTACTGTATTTTGATGTCTGATTGCATGCTTTCATTATATTCAGTCATAAAATCGAGTGGCATAATCATAATATGCATATAACATACATGTAGTGACATTAAAAAATACGTCATTATGCCAGATATGTCTCTGGTTATGCCAACTGACTTAGATTGTAGGAATCAGAATCTTGTTCTTTTTTAATTTACTTTCACACACCACATCGTAACTGTTACAGTCATAGACTATTATAAATAATCATTGTATCACAGTATGTTACATGTATCAAACAAATACAGATCCATTTGAAATATAGACATGTGATCAAACTTCGCGAAAGGCGCCATACCGAAGGACTTGTCCGCTAGATTGTGTGTTAGCCGGTTAAAGAATCTTCTCTCACCAAATCAGTTGTCCGGCTTCTTATTTATCTGATGTATATGCATTTATACTTGTTAACCACATGACAGAGTTCCTTTCGTCCCGACAGAATTTTTTCAAGCTTAAATTTATCAGTCTGAATGTCTGGCTGATTTTTTGCCTTTTGAAAACTCTTCGAGATACATGATAGTTCAGGTAGTGTTTGATGTACAGGTGCTTCTAGTATGAACCGCTGCTCGCTGCCTGTTGTTATCCATGTTTTTTTGTATGTTATCTCTCTGTACTTAAACTAGTTCGCAAGATAATGGGCTCAGATATAGCAAGTAAATCTATTTGACATTAGATCAACTGACTGAACTGAGATCAGTGAACGGAGAACTGAAATTTATATTGAAAAATAAGCTTGCTGTATGATTGATATTCCTATTTCAGAGTCTTTGAAGTGTGTATTTATTGGTAGTTTGGTGAACAGCAGTCGAAGCATGTCGCATTCATATAGCGTTCAGTATTGGAAAGTTTACATTAAACTTTGTAAGTATTAAAAGTATTTATGTAATTGACATTTATATAACAATAAAAGGACTGTCAATTTGAGGAATTAAATTTTCAATATTTTTAGGTCTATACTGGGGATCAAGCCCATGCCACACATATTGAATTTTCATAAATCAAAAGAAGCTATTATATAATTAAACAGGCAGAGCTTCTCACATTGTATATATTAAACAGAGTGCTTTTGGTAGAAAGCAAGTTAGTTACTTTGTAGTCATTGTTGTTACTTCCATTTTATAATGTATGCTTATTTTCTTTCAGAAAGAGAACATCTACTCGTTTTGAAAGATTATAACAGTGTTGCTTGCCTTAAAGCAGACCAACTGAAGAAAGCATGTAGAGACAATGATGCAGACATTAAACTGCCAATGAAGTGTTGTTATCAGAACATTAACCCTTAGTGACAGATATTTCTGTCTGAACTGAGTTCGTAAATCTGTTTGTACATACTATCATTGTACACAAGAAGATTCCTTCATGTTTATACTGTAGATTCGGAACAATGTCTCAATTAACTTGTAGGTTGAATTTATATTTAATAAATATGTTACTTTTACATCAAGTTTGTTACTGAATGTTCCTCATTTAACTCTTCACCTTTCGGTGGCAAATACTGATATCTTTGCAACCCGTGCAGATAATAATTTCCACTGTTCCTTATTATGGCAGTGTGTTTTTCTGATCGCCCTATGAAACTAAATGGTATTGCCCGACATACATGTTAGACTGTTAGTAATAAGCAGTCTGCAAAATTAGCAGTTGTCCGAGACAACCAATTTTACATTTGGAGAACCAAAATTTTGGTTCGGACAACCAACTTTTCATTAATAAATCATAGCAAAAGCAGCTAAAAGTTCTGTTTCAGACAACCTCATTTCAAACCTTAATTTCACAGACTGAATAAGGAACCGGTTTCTGCTCTTCAAGTCACTGTGACCTATGACCCTAAAAACAATAGTGATCATTTACATAACACCAGACAACCAGTGAAATTTGAAGACTCAGGGTCATAAAGAACACAATAAATTGGTAGAAAACATAGTGTGGCAGATTGCACATTACGGAATGTCTCCCCCATAAGTAGGGGATGAAATTATAATTCAATAGTAAGATTATTAAATAGAGTTAAATCAATAAATATACACTTTATTTTCTTGTCATTTCAACTGCAGTCATATTGATATACATATATATATATTAAAATAATAACATTACATAGGTATAAAAAATTATATATTTAATTATAATTATATATCAACTCGTATATATGGCCTGGTGCACAAATTATGGTTCATTTGAGTTAGCATTAGGACCAAAAAATAAAGTACTGAATTTTCTGTATTTTTCCACTATTTAAGTATGTCTAGACCATCTAGAAACACAACCCAGTAATGAAAAGATAACTTTCACTCTGGTTTTTATTATTTCTTGGATGTTCATAGACACAGATTGGGGACAGACATTACTGACAGGAGCATTACACCTTTTTAAATGTGTAACCAGAAAACAAAGAAAGTTTCAACTGTCCTTATTTCATACCATTTGCTATTTCAGTACATACTGGTTCAATATACATTGTCTTTTTCATGAGGAAAATCATTTATTTAGAAATATGAAGCAGGTGAAAATAACACATAAACAGGAAAAAACTAGCATTCCTGTGTTAAATCTAAAGATATAATTATTGCCATATTAGCATTAAAAAGCTGTAATTCACTGACGTAACAGATATGCAGACATAAAACTTACAAAAACAGTTCTTTTCATTCTTAATTTATATTCAAAGCATTTTTTTTCATTTTAATGAAAGGGGACAGATATTACATTACGGGGATGGACATTACACAGTTGATAGGCAGGTCCTGTATTGAGTTTAAGTCATTGACTGCCCCTTTTTGTACTTACATCATGCTTAGTTTACAGTTCTTACATTATTTCAGTAGCTAACAAGAACACATCTTCATCTTTATTAACATTTAGAAGAATAAAGTTATAATAAACTATTTTTTGTCATTTTTATTACACTGATTTGACACCTGTTCGACTCATCACTTAATTATAGCACTAATTAATTAACCTAAAAAAATGTTCTAAGTAAGATATTTTGCAGTTTAGATTATCATTCTTTTGCTATTAAGCTTATAATTGAGGACACAAATTAATAATTTCTTGTTTTATTTTGTCTTTTATGTAAAATTTCATGTTGCATTTGGCAATTCATTTTTACAAACACATTGTTTTATCATAATGAACAATTGATTTATCATTATTTGATCTTATCTGATGGTATACATTAGTCTTGAAGTGTCATACTTGTCAGCTGCAATAAACAATGTATGACCATAAAACTTTTGGTGACACATGTTTTTGATGATATCTAAGGACCCCATACTGTTCTGGGACTTACTCCCTAAGACCTTTGATAATTGCACTGATTAACATCTAATGTGGCCACTGGATTTAACTTCAAAGGCCTGCCAAACTCTGGGATGAAATTTTGTTGTTGTATTTTTTATCAAAAATTTATAATATAGATTTGACTAGATCTTCAGTAAGTTACCCAGAAAATATGATGGTGTTATTTTTTCACAGTATTTTAAATTTAGGCATTTTTTAAGTATAAACCACATTTTTTAAGCATTAGATTTTATGGAATATTGAAGTAAAAAACTTGAACTTTGTCACAGAAGTGAGTTATACCTCTAACGACGCTTAAAAAATTCCTTACTATAGGGAATATGGGTTGTTGTAATTTTAAGACCATAACAGCTACCCACATTTCAGATTTTCAAAATATCTCCACTATTTGTGGGTGTATCTTAATACAGTTTTTTTTCAGTATTTTGGGAATTTGACCCATACCCTTGGGATTGGTAGTTTTTGCAGTGTTTAATCAAAATTGGGGAAAATGTATAGCAACAATTTTAACTTATTTAATACCAATAGTTATGTTAGTGAACTTATAAAATTGATAAAAAAAAATTCTGAGGGGGGGGATTGGGAAATTTTTGTCTGTGAATTGGGAAAAAAAGATACTATTTTCCAATGGGAATATGACCGAATTTCGTCTATAAAATCGCTCCAATAAATCCCTGTTAAATATATAGGGTATCAGATCAATCCGCTTTAATTTTTCTTATTGAATTAGAAGTCTCATAATACTTTACTTTCCAACTCCAACAACTGCATTGATTTTAAAAAAGTGAAAAAAACTAGATGCTAATTCATTACTGGCAAACATATAACAGGTATACATACTGAAAGAAAACATCAACCTTTAAAAGCTAATATTACACAACTTATATAAAACTGAGCCATTACAGTCAAATTTAAGGAAATGCACCATAATTTGTGCACCAGGCCATATATAATAACTATGTGATGTTAATTATTTCTAATATCAATTCACTTGACTCGGAACAATCTTTAACAAACACGTATAAATCAATACAAATTTACGATGCAACCTTACACACAAATAATTGACTCTGAACACCGAATGTTTATCCAAGTACTGAAAAAACAACACTTGAATCAAAAGTTTGTACTACGTCTACAATGAAATTGCCTGGAATACATTGTTGGTGATTAATTTAAAGTGCTGGTTGCTTTTCCTCTCCAGTAATTCACACCTGTTGGTTTTGTTCTCGATTTCATGATTGCACATAGTGACAAAACAGCACAATTTGGTAGGTTGCCTTAAAACTAAAACACAAACTATCCTTAATGTTTTTCCAGTCTCAACTGCTTTGACCTTAATAGCCTCTCCAAGTCACTCAACCTAGAATCATCTGCAGTTATAATCTGGATTGAAAGTGTATAGTTTAACATAATCTTCAACCATGATTTTGGGAAATGTAGTGATCGCTGTACTTTCTATTTGAACTGGTCACTCAGATGAGTCATATTGGACTGTGGTGAAGTCTGTACTCCTGGAAAAAATAAACAGAAAGAAGCTTTACAAATAATATGAATTACCAAACACAATATTTTGAAGGCCAAATTAACTGTTTTCTTTTCGCACTTATTTGACCTAATACTGGTTGTAGAATTAAAATATTATTTACTAAATTACTTTGAAAAATACCCTGTAATAGATATAGTACTATATTTTGATTTCATGAAACGTCAAATAATGATAGCATATCAGCATGCAACCATCAAACAACACTATCACAAAATCATTTCTTTGATCAATGCTAGATACAATAGAGTAAAATTCACAGTCAAAATGATAATTTACACTGCGTTTATTGGAATGCAAGTATAGTCATTGGCAAAACACAAATTTAAAGTTGACACTGTAACTTCTATCACTATTTCACTTTTAGTGGCACAATTTCGTACCTTGCACATATAATTAAAATAGAAGCAAGAAAGTCAGACAAACTGATGAATAAAATATGTTGTATCATTCATTTTGAACATTTTTTACTAACATTTAAAAATTAAACTGAAACAATTTCAAGTTGTTTTGTACTGATGTTCTTTGATGATTTTATCAGAGTGCTATGCAAATTTATACCTTCAACAAATGTGCTGAGCAAACCCGGGAAGGAATTTCTGGCCCAAAAGGAATGGTTTTCCCATTAGCATATATCTGTATAGATGACGTCCCGTCTTATTTGGTCCAGCCAGCTTTTATTCTGCTTCTCATCCTTCGGTAAAACAATAACATGACAACTTCCACACATCTCGGTGCAGAGCCCTTGTGAATTGTATCGCCTAGCAATGAGCCCCGACTAATCCACCAACAATTATTGGTGCACAGGTAGTAGAAGGAACCGGAATGTCCATCCTCTGAAAATAATATAGTTTAATATTTAACATTTCACTTATTTTTTACAAAAATTAACACTATTGTCAAAGAGACAAAAAAAATAACAGTTTGTGGAATGAGCACAAACCAGAAGTCAAAACCCACAAAATTCAGATGGGGCCTTATAGTACATACCCTTAACCTTTACAATTAATGCCAACTTCTATATAATATTGTGCCTGCTGTTATGATTTTTTAAAAATAAATCATCCAGCTATGTAGTTTTACATCATTTAACATTGTTAGAAGACACAGCCGCAGTAAAATTAATAATAGACAGGGAAAAATTAAATACCGTTGATTTACCCCACCCACTTGAATGTAGAATTTGGAGACCGTAATATATTGTTAAAACAAATGACAGCGAAATATTTGAACTGTAATTAATACCTTCAAGCCACTACTTACCTACGATGTAGTTCGTTCGTTATGTCATTAAGAATTATCGTTATCAGTGATCGTTTTTTAAACTTGTAAAGCCAATGTTGTGAAACACGGAAGTAAACCGGAAGTCACCATTTCGCAAAGGATTATGGGCTACTGGAAAGTCGAGAATGTCGTTGTTTGAAGTTATACTTGTGTGAATATATGTATTCTTGATTTTGTTATCAAGTATCAACCTTCCTACGAAATAAAAACGTCATTATATGAAAATTGATGGTGAATTAAATGAGTAACGACGGTTTACACAACCCATGTATATTTTTTATCAGACTGACTGACTCACCTTTCAAAGGTATTATAGATTTTGATTTTTTTTTTTTTTTGGGGGGGTTGTAGAGGGGCCATGGGGGTCATAGCCACATGCCAAGCACCTGTGATGTATATATGGCGGTGTACGATAAAGAAATTTCTATTCAAAAGGTTCATTTAAGGTTATTATGGGTTAAGTTCTTTTGTTTTATGTATAATCTATTACATTTTTACCATCACAGGTCCGTTACTTCTGCCTGTGGCAGGAGGTCGTGGGTTCTGGCTCCGCATCGGGTGCATTATTCCTCCTCCTATTACACATTAATGAAATATCTATACTATATATATTTAACTTCATGTATATACAAATATATGTATTCGTTTTATTTACACGTCACGCATGCGCAATATCATCTGCTGCATTGATAACACATGACGAAAGAAGACTTGCTTTATTTATCTCAGGTATACTGACTTATTTAATTTATATTATTCGTAAGTCATGTTATCATATTGTTGTCATTATTCTATTATCATGTAATATTCATTGATTTGATAACGATGACTTGTTTCGGTATCATCGTGTATTCTATTTTTTATAAAAAGTTGGATATATTTCATATTACGGCCCTTGATATAGAGCCACGGCGGAAATCGTTCTCGTGACAAACGTGCGAGGGATTAGGCGAGGCAAAGTTAGTTATTTGTTGGGTGTATATGAATGTTTCTGTCGTGCATCTGTATAGAATCATAGAATGTTGATAAAAAAAATATGTCCAACTCGATAAGGTTCATTTTAATCGTATATAGAAACATACTTATACATACATCATGAAAGATTCATAAATATCTACAATGTTAAAGTTTAGAATTTTTATAGCTTGACCATGTTTTTTAGCCGTGGCAATATTATTCAGAATAATCTACTAAGTCAAATAGAGGTATTGGATATTCGGAACAAATCTGACTGAAACATATTGATAAGATAAATGTAACATACTAAAGTACTAGTAGTTTAGTGCAGTCTTCCGTCACGGCTAAAAGAACATGATCGAGCTATGCCCATTTCTGTTTACAATAATCATATCAATATTTTCTGACACTAACATTTCAACTGTGTTGTTGGTATTGCTTCTGCTTTTCCGATGTAGCTCACCATTGCATCTAGTTGATGGAGTTTCTGCTTGGGTGATAGGACGGAGATTCAACAGTCCTACAGGCGTTCGGCTGCAATGCCATAAATATGTTGTGTTGCATAGCAGTTGAGGGTGGTTAATTCTCTCGGACGGCATTGCTCATGTGCTCGCTTCTCGGAATCATTGTTGTCCGGAAAGTTGATGTCCTCGCTCCTCTCTGAGGCACCGCTGAAGATTGGTCACTTAGTTGTACAAGCTGTTGGGTGGATAGGGCCACCCGTCTTTCCTTATATACTCAACAATAGACCTTGACATCCAAAATGCAATGATTTTTCTTTGATTTCGTGGTCAGGGTGGTTGGTACAGCACCTTGCCCGTCAAAAAAATCTCCAGCTAAAACAAAAACAACGTTCAAATGATAACATTAATTTGAAAATCCACAGAGCTAAAAGACAGACAGACAGACAGTAACAAGCTAAAACTATACCTTGCAATTTATCCATCTGACCCAGTCTTCGTACGTGTTCATAACACATGAGTTCTGTCTTCTGGTATTCTGAGACAACCATTCTTTTCTTCCAACTGAGCTGGCCTGGACGGCTTTGCATTATTGTATTGTTTATTATTGTAACTGAAAGAACGATTATGAGATACCAATGTTTGTGTTGGTATACTTTTAAGTTGCAATGTTGTCACATCATTCAAATCTCATAACTGTCCGAATAATCCAATAAATTAGTCTCTGGGTTTGCCATCCTTACACAAACGACCACTAATGTGCATAAATTAAAATAAAAGCGGGTGTTCAGCTTGACACATAGTAAAAGTAAGCGACAGCTCCTCGTGCGCTTCGATTTTTTAAAGGGTACTTGGCAGTTGTAGTATTTTCATGAAAAGTGATGTTTAGACCAATAAGAAACAGTTGACAACACATTTACTTACCTGTTGTTTGTCTATAAAATTTATCGGGTCCTGCGCTAGCGTCTAAAGCCAACTATCCTATACATTACGAGTTTGACACATGATAGTGTATATACAAATGTACATGTATTATCACATAATACCCACGAGTAGCTTTAGGGAATATTTCGTCGATGAAAATGGTCTCGATTAATAATAATGAAGATTTTATTAAAATCGACACATTCTATTTTGAAAACGGATTTGATAGCTAAACGATATTGGCGATAACTTAGATCTTTTAACAAAGATTATTGAACGTACATCGACATATTAATTCATCTCGGGCCGTTTTCATCAATATTTCCGAGATACATCATATATATAGAGCGGTCGATTCATCTCACCAGTTTTCCTGGAATGTATTCTAACCAGATCATCCGTTTAAAATTTTCTAGAACTAACCGCGGTTGCGACTATACATTTGACACGTAAATTTAATGCCACGGTTACATTTAGGGTTACGCGCGTAGTTGACCGTAGTTCATTTTGTACGTAGTTACACCGTAATTTATACATGTCACATGTAATAAACTGGTTCCCGTTGACTTGTGTGTGCACTGCAACATGGCACGGGAACCAGTTTATACATGTAAGGACGGTCAACTACGTTTAACTACATGCAAAATGACCAGGCTTAATTAGGGAGAACTATGTCTAACTACGCCGGTTCATGTGAGTACGGTCAAATACGATTTCCCCTTACTCTACGGTCAACTCCGTGCGTGGCCTTCAATGTGACCGCTGCTAAAACATCATACTATCAATGAAAATGGAAGACTGTTACTTTATCTTTGCAAAAATGCGATATCAAAAAAAATTCTTTCAGATTTGGATATTATCAATAATGTGATCACATGTGAATATTAACTTCCTGATGTATAGTTTCAAAATTTGTATTTTGTTTAAACCCTATGCTGTCCTTACATTTTTGTATTATATACATTGCATTGTACATATGATAAACACACTGGCGTTATGTATACCTTAGGCGCACCTACCATGACATAGTGTTTATATTTATTGTACATTTCTGTCTGTGTTCTCATGATTATATTGCACACATATTAAATAATCTTGTAAGATCTTGTATTCAGTATGGTATGTATAAGGGTAATATTTCTAAACACGGAAGCATAAATTACGAGAATGTCAATGAAGCGATGAATGAGTTTGTTGTGTCCCGCCATTCGAAATAGTGAAAGGACATATTTAGCGTTACTGCTGTCCGTTCGTCCGTCCGTTCAAATTTTGGTTTCATAGCGATAACTCAGGAAATATTTCTTGGATTGGTTTCATATTTTATACGAAGGTCTATAATAATAACATACAGATCAAGTTCGATTTCTGTTAAAATCCAAACATTTTCACAGGAGTTATGCTGCTTGTCCATGATTTCTATAATCATGGATTTTGTAATTGTACAACTATCCCCTCTATGAATTATGTTGTATTGATAGTTCATCTCTAATGTTGTAAATTGTGACAGCGACATTTTGTAAAGTTAGAATCAACAAGGTTAATCGTTAAAGGTTACCAATTTAATATTCGCTTTTTGCATTAGTAACCGCTGAATGGTTGCACATTGTGCCTATTTTCAATTTCCCTTACAAATTCACTTCTAAGAATATCTTCCGAGAAGTCCGAGAAAAGTGCCTGAGATATACATTTCTGACTATTTCTTGTTCTTAATCTGAATACCACTGTTTTGTAGTCGTATGAGTATACACTGCTATTATTCTGGTGCTATGTGAAGACGTTCCTAGCTGATAACTTCCGGTGGCCGTTTGTGATAGCTTTCCATCATAAAAACATCCTTCCATATGTAAATAGGTTGAAATTATCAGTCCCGAATACAGCTGCAAGTAGTTCACTTCAGTTTGGGCTAATGATTTAGTCTCCTAATAGTATAACCAGTTGGTTGTATAGTTGACGTATGCCACACGTGATGAATCACTTTGAAATGTTGTTTGCATTCTAGAGTCAAATAATCTTAAAAAGGGAGAGTTGCCTACATATTTCTGTATTTTCAAACGCTTCCTTCAGTTCGAATGACCATTCAAAGTATCGTCAGAGTAATCCTGTATACCTAGTAAGCTTCACAACTTTCAACTTCCAAATCAAGTTATGACTAGACCTATCAAGGTGCTTCTGATATTCCTAATGGCATTTTCAAACACATGTACCTAGCAAATAATGTCTTCAAAAGTGGTTAAAAACTAGACTGTTCATCAAATTCTAAATTAAAAAATTCTTTTTTCACATCACACCTAAATACCTTGGTTTTTGACAATTGTGGAATCATTTCTTCAAATATAAGTGTACAGCTAACTCCAAGTGCCTTATTCAATAGATGTGGATATATACAGATACTCAGTTTGTTGTTTTACTTCTTCACTATGACAGCATAAGAATCCCAATCTGTTGGCGTATCAACTTTCTGAATTACTATTGCTTCTCCAAGTTTCTCGAGATTATATTACAGCTTATTTTTTCAAAAACAATGCTTTTCTCTTATTTCGCGGGTAAATTCTTGGATCTGTTTCAAATGGTAAACTTGAGTTGAAACATCCTTCATCTTAAAAAAAGAGCATTATCCAATTCTTCGTTCAGGGAAAAATCAAATTAAATAATAGTTCGGTAAATTCATATTCATTGTTTCTGCATATTTTTGGTTACTCGGTAATCTTCCCAAATTCATCTGGATAGCTTCAGTACCCAATATATGAGTAAATTCATCAGTTGCAACAACAAAGATAACCATGAAACGTTGTTTAGCAATTGGATTTTTCACATTCAGTTTACTCGATCTTGCTAAATTTATCCTCGTGTCATAGGTGTGTAGTAATTATAGTAGTACAATAGTTATAAATCATTCATCAATCATACTAATCAAGAACAATAACCCTTTTCTAAAATATCACTTTATTTCAAGTAACCTTCACAAGTCATCTTCACGATATCATAAATTTCACAAACGCGTGAATAGTTCTGCACGAGTTTTTTTGCCGCCACTCACCAGTCAGTATTCATATTCGTTAGATGCGGACGCTTTTGTAGGTTTTGCTAGAAAACCTGCAGGTAAATTGAATTTAACCTTATTATTGTAATTTCCCTATTTCGTCTTTGTTTCATCATTTGAAAAGCTTTAATATATGCAAATGATATAAATAATATAATAATTCATTTGGTGACTTTATTTTGGTAAAATTATTGTTTGTATACTTGTTTAATATTGTTCATAGCAATTGCCATATTATATTGTTTAATTATGTTTATTCTATATAATTGTATATTTGAATGTTTGCAGATTTGAGATTTGGCATTATTATACACACACACCATAAAACTCGTTGTTATAATTACCCACCATGCCCAACTAAGAGCACCGGTGACACTCGCAGCATTATACATTTCCAATGTTGCGAAATAAGCCTGAATTTAGTTAACAGAAATAAATTTGATTAGGATTCAAATTCGTAGGCTCGACTATAAAGCTGGAATTTTACTATTTGCTCAAAATGGAGCACAAATTTAGAAAAAAAATGTTACCGATGCTGTTTTTTTCATTAACCATGAGAACAATTAGTAAGTCTACACTGCTAATTTCAGTTTCAAACTGAGCTTGGTTGTGCCGAATATGAGTCGTTGTACAGCGCCGAATAGCGCTTATGGTTAAGCTCTCGGCGCTGTGCAACGAATTACGCTTAAAACTACAAAACGACTACATCTCTTGAAGTGGACTTTGGGAATGACGTGGCGGTAAAAAGTCTCTTGCGGATTAGTCACGTGTACATAAAATTGATAATGTTCGGATGATTACTATTGAGGTTAATAGAAACAATACTGTGGAATCATTAATTTTCGTTGGGGATTTAATTTCGTGGATTTCGTGGGTCAGCTCATCCACGAAGTCAAATCCCCACGAATTTAAATGCAGAGATAAGGCATTTCTTTCCAAAAATCAAAATCCACGAATTCATGTCCCCACGAAATAGCCATTTTAGTAAAAACCACGAAAATTGAACCCAACGAAAATTAATGATTCCACAGTATTGAATTATCGCACCTGATAAGTATGATTCATTGATGACATATATTATTATTATGATAATTATTATATTACTTAAACTACTGAATATTTGAATTATTAATGAAATTAAACGAAATTATATCAAACAAGCTTAGCAGATTTTTCTCCCCTATTGCACTAAGCTCATCCCCAACTTTTTTAACCATCCAGTATTGGTAAACCGATAATCTTTTTTATATAGAATAAAGAAGGCTATTGTTAAATAACTCGTCATAACTTTCTTTCTGTTTAACTCACAAATTTTGTTACTATCACAAAAGTTTGTTTAATTCATCTGCCTTTTTATGAATATTTTTTTATTAATTTAAAATAATAAATCAATGGTCCTTTTTAAGTTTAAAAACTATAACCCTTCATCTTTTTTACGGCCTCTACTTTCTATTGTAAAACCGAAAAAAATGCCAATTTAGGAATTTGTGTTCCGTTTTGTTTCAAATTTACACCACTTTGTTAAAATATTACAAAATTTGTTATTATTACATTGTCTTGGTATTTTATTTTACTTTTAAGATATATAAAAATAATTAGGCTTAATTGACATCTTCGAAGTCCTTTTTAACTTTTAGTCAACTGACCTGTTAATTTAAATAAGAATTTATCGTCTCGGTAATACTCGGTATTTTCCGTAAGAATACCGAAGATACCGATATCTCTGTATACTACTACCACACATTATGTTCGGTTTTATGTTAAATCTTCAGATCAACGCAAATAAATTAATTCTAATATTTATTAAATGAGAAAAGTCGTATTTGTGAAGAAAGGAAGATTATAATTAGAGTATCATTATTAAACAATTGTTTCATATTCTAAATAATTTTTAATGTATATTAGTTAAATTTGAAAACATTTCCTGATATTATTGAACTTACAGTACTTAGTGTACATGAGAACTGAGAAATAAGACAATGTTACTTTTTATAATGAAATGTTAAACTTGTTACATGAATGTAACGCTTGACAATTGTGTGAAAAATAGAATATGTTTAATTCTGCATCTGCTTAATTATCCAGGTGATAATTGCACACACAATCGCCTATTAAACATACTCAAGTACATTACAAGCGGAAGATTATAAATATCCATAAAGTAGCTTTATCTGAAACTAGGGACATCACGAAAGTTTAATGCATGCCGTGATATCTTTGTATTGGAGATAACAATGTACCTTTTAGATATGTCAGTGTACCTACACCTAAAATAATTTATCTTTGTTCATTTTAGATTACACTTGCTTAGACAAAACTGATATAACTTTTTCAATATGGCTGATCGTAGAGTTGTTCTGATCGGAAAAACTGGAAATGGGAAAAGTTCTACAGGGAATTCGATTCTTGGTTACAAAGCATTTGAATCTAAGAGAAGTTTGGTCGCTGTTACTCAACAATGTGAAGTACGTTATGCAACTAGTCACGCAAACAGAACATATTTGATATGCGATACTCCTGGACTATTGGATTCTGATGCAAACTTGATAGAAAGGGCTCTTGAAATACAGGAATCGGTGAAGAAATGTCGCAAACCACACGCTTTTCTGCTTGTTTTCAGTTGTTTGGACCGATTAACAAAGGATGAAGAATATACTATTTACTTATTGCGAATAATGTTCGGTGGTGATGTATTTAAGCACTGTATTGTTGTCTTCACTAGAGGCAGTGAATTTACAAATGATGATGAGTTTGGAGAATTTTTGTCGGAGTCCAGAATGCTTATTGACCTTATTAAGACTTGCGGCAATCGCGTCATTAGAATTGAGAATTCCACGAAAAACGGATTACAACGTCTCTTGTCTTTGATCGAAGAAGTTTCATCAAACGGAAGAAGAGTTTACGAATACAAATGGTTTGATGAACATAGGAAAGTGTTGATGAACCATCTCCAAAAGTATGATAGTGAAGAGAACATCACAGCTCAACTAGACAAGATATGTCAAGATTTGAAAGACGTTGTGCCACACGAAGACTGGAAGAATATACTCGCTGTTGTTGTAGCTGGCGGAGCGCTCACAACAGCCTTGGTTATTGGTCGTATAATGCTTAAGTGAAAGTTTTAACTGACTATTATATAACTTATTTTTGTTTTGATTGTTCGTTACGCGCAATATATAGATCCTCGACAACAAAGTGTGCATAAACTTTGTAGAAACAATGCGTCAAGGTTATTATCCTTCATGAGTTATTCGATCCTATTTGAAAACATACATAGTTGACTTAAACCATCATCAAGTGTTAAATCTGATCGTTTCGAGATCTTAACCATATTAATTTATATCTTTTTAGAATTATTCTCTGCAACAGATAAAGTTAATGTACACGTGATTGTAGGCATGATTTTGAAAATTGAACTTTAACTGCCGAATGGATATGAATGCCAGCTATACAATAAAACCCACCAAAACTTAACCCCTTACGGACTGGGCCAAAGGTCCGGTTTTCTGAGAATTCCGAATTCACAGAGCTTTTGATAAAACATCCGAAAAATGGGACTTTTCAGAAAGTACGGTTTCGGGGGTTTTACTGTATTAGTTAAGTACCTGTTATATCACTAAGTCTTTATAAAATGATATACAAATATCTTTTCTATATATTAATTTGTCACTGTTTAGTCGTATCTAACATTTATGTAACTGTACAAATAAAATTGCTGTGAATTTAAATAAATTTTAATTCTTTGGTAGTACATGAACGTTTCTCTATATATATACAGAACAAAAACTGGCCAATTCACAGTTCCGTGAAGTATAAATAAAACAGCCAACAAATGCATTTTAGATATCGAAATTTATACACCTTTTAATATATTCGATTTGCAATGTTTTCCTAGAATTTCATAGACGATAACTTAGTAATTATGAAATGACGAACATTGCAAATACAGTACAACCTCTGTAGAGCAACACCCTGTGGGAGCTGCAAATATTGACCGTTGTTTAGGGGTTGTTGTTCTACAGAGGTTAAATTTATTGTAAATATCAGCTTAGGGAAATTTTAAGGGTGTTGTTATAGAGAGGTTGTTGCTCTACAAAGGGCCGCTATGGAGAGGTTGTACTGTAGTATGAATATAATCTGCGAAATCATATTGATAACAAGTTTCGGTAGAATTTATGAAAATATAACAAGGGACAATTTATGGGTTGACTTAATATTTTTTTTTGTATTTTTCAAGTCATCATTTTTGTCATATTTAAGTGGAATACTCATAGTTTTCATCCTGTCTCTATGTTTACATGTTCGTTACTTTATTCCCTTCTCGTCTTTATCTTATATAACTTTCGGTAAAACATGCACGTTGCCCATGGATATGATAAGACATTTCTTATTTTTCAACCAAATAAGATGGTATTTCTAATAAATCATCGTAACTTTTTGATATTAGTAGTTAGATGCATAATCAATGTTGGCATCAAAAATTCTTTTTAGACTGTAGTTTACAAAAAGAGAATGTCACAACTAGACTGAAACACGAGAATTAGCATTGAACTAACATAATGAATACCAAATGTTTTGCTTTTGTACGAATAGACAACAATTTCGAGAATATAAGAGTGCCTGTGATTTATGCTTTGTCGATCCATAAATTATAAGTCAGAACAGTTTTGCATTAATCTTCATCTCTCTCCCCATACACACACAGGCGCACACACGCACACATACACAATGTACTTGCAGGACGCGGGACTCAGTAGCGAAACGGGACGCGGAACTCACATCTTTACCCGTGACTAGCTCCTAAAACTATGGGGAACTAGGGACTTAGTGAAAAAAGGGACGCATGACTCGTAGGGTGGGGGGGGGGGTATTGCAGCCCCAAGAATTCTAAAAGCGAAATCAGCGTTGTGTTATAGTAGCTTGTGTATGTTACGTTATGAAAACATGCATACATGTGAAAGACAGTCGTATGGTGGCTCGGTATACATGTCATTAGTTTGGTAATTAAAGCTGTGTATACGTTCATGTATAATGATGCAATCACACTAGGAAATTATATTTGATTAAAGATTATCGACCAATTAAGCGTAAATTCCGAATACACGTACATTTGTATTTGAATTATAATGTAGTTCACAAAATCACTATAATTTTTTTTTCATTTCGAATAAGATTTAGTGGCGTACATATCAATTGCTGTCAGAAATGTGCGAAATTCATTTCTCAAAATCATTAGTGATACGAGTTATTTTATCAATATAAAATCACCAATTTGACTGAAATCATGCAATTACATGTATTTGAAAATTAAACATTTTAAGTTTAGCATTAATCAAATATCTTGGACTCTGTAAAACAAAATTGTTTCTTCTATAAGTATTGAACTCTGTTATTTAACCATAATGACGCAATTAAAAATGATTAAAATCCAAAACAATCATTGCCAGTGATTGATATCATCATCACCTGATGAAAGTCCATAGTAATAATCCTCTTTACAGCATGTTTTTATGTGTACTTTGTTTGTGCATCGTGTATATTTACGTCTTTTTTGTCCGGAAAACTTACACAAAATTGCACTGCACACCAGAATTAAGCCACAAACAGTCGCCGTTATCACGAATGGAGTGATCGAGAATTTCAATGGCAACACACATAAACAATATGAACTGGTACTATTATCTGAACAATTTGCCTTCGCAACGAATGAGACGTGATTGTTTTGTTGTAAAACAAATGAATCTATGGTCGAGTTATCTTTGGCTTCAATCTGGGAAAAACTTAAATGCGTTCTGTTGATAACTTCCAAGACACCGTATGAATTAAAGCTCTTTTTTGCAGATCGAAATGCGGACCATGACCTTCGAAAATCTGAAAATATTAATTAGATTTAATCATACTTAGACTTGATAGACAAGACAATGAGAACTCATTCACGAAAAAGCATTTTTATTAGATAACAACTAAGATTACTACAATTACGTCTGGGAAAGTAAAGGCTTCTGCTTTTTATAGACGTATCATACACTTAAGGTTTACACGACGTATCATTCTTTAAAATGGAAATGTAGACTTTGTTCAAATTTTATCTTAAGAAAGATGACAATAGACAGTACCCCTTTAAAAGGTTGAACTGGACAAATGATTTACCTGTGATAATTACAATAACAAGAACACTTGTAAACGACACTAGTTAGCAAAGGTAATTAATAATGAAGAGGAAAAAAGTATACTTACATGATATGCTATCACTTCCTTCATGAGATCCTGCGGCCCCTGAGATCACATGTACGGGAGCACGAGGATTTATGTAATTGAAGCGGTCGACTGTCCCATTAACCAATGGATACAATCTTTCGTAGGAGTGTTCGTGTGCTTGTATTATCATATCCACTCCAAATGCATGAAACAGTGGCTCCAGGCTGAATAAAATATTGTAACAATGTTGTTAAGTGATTAAAGACTGCCCATTATGCCCTCCCTACCAAAAATGAACTACATTGTACTTCTATTGATATGGTATTAGTATTAGTTCACCCAGATGTCAAATGCTTACATACACTCGTATATTATTCGCTGATATCGAATCCTTTGGAAATAAATGGAACAACCTCTGCTAAAACATTGTAACTCACGATTGTATACTGACTCCAAAGTTATTAAAAATCTTATAGGAAAAGATTGAAGCATTAATTTCAAGGTGCAATGAAGTCCGATTTCGTTCCAGTGGGTTTAGCGCCGTTGTTTGACGATATTTCTGTACTATACGGCGGTCGGTTCACCTATAGTATAAACTTTTTTTTCCTGGACTGTATTCTAACCATTACTAACTTGCCATTTTATAAGAAGTCGGAAACCCTGACATCACATTTTCATAGAAGGGTTTGTCCTGTGGCGACCGGGTTACAAGCCCGCCCAGCACAGTAACCACTACATTGTTACCGCTGCCTAAAGAATTTTGAACACATGGTTTAGCATTACAATATACGTCCATAGTTTGTCTTACCCTTCTTGAATCCATCTCGGACTAATCAAACGTGCACAATCATCAGAATCGGAATTCGAACAATACATCGGGCGATGCCCAAATGCAATTATCCACGGTGTATTATGGCGGTTCTCATTAGCTGTTTCTAAATCTGCCCTCAGCCAATCAAATTGTTCGCAGACGTACTTTTGTTTGTATGTGAAATATACTTCAGTTGAGTAGCTACAATATTAAAAATCCGATTCACAGAAATATGTTTGTTTCAAAAATTATAAGAACATTGCAGGTATTGACAGACATTATATTAGTTTTAATTTAAACTTAGTTACTGCTTTTTGTTACACTTTGTTAGCTAATAACACATCTGAAGACCAAACCAAGGGACATAAAAACAACATTTTAATCTTGGATACACTTAATTTTAGTTATTGGAAATGTGTGTTGTGTGCCTTCATGACATTGTCTAGACATTACATGTTTATGTAAATGATAGTATAAATGTTAAAAATACTAGCATTGGTACGATCAATATGGGTACTTTAGTCTGTTCTCGTTTATTTTTTATTGATATGAAAAAAAATCACATCCCGATAGTACTTTCAGTACTGTGCTTGTTAAAAGTACGCATAGACTGAAGATTGATACGAACTAGGAGCATTACATGGGACAATACATATATATGCAAGATAAAATATATATCTTTGTTATATGATCGAACATTCCAGCAGTGATCGCCACTCGTGCGTGTAAGAAACGAAGATAAAATGAAATTAGAGAAAAAAAACATACGTTTATTCGAGTACCATAATTATGAAGATATTTGAACTAAACATGAGTGTAATGACAAGTTCAAGCAAGTACTAACAGTACTCATGGAAACTGAACTTACATAGACTTGCACTGTGCAACATGGAACGGGAACTAGTTTAACAGTTGATTGGTGGGTTAAGAAAAACGTATCGCTTTTGGTAAAAACGCATGTGCGTCGAGCGAAAGACAGGTATGGAAAGCTTTACTATCGTTCATTTTTAAAAAATACATTATTGACACCTACCTTATAAAATGGACCAGACCAACATCGAAACTATACCACAGTTTGTTTAATGGAATAGGCCATTCTGTTCCTGGACTTGAAAATCGGATTCTATACGATTGGAAATCACCCGCTATTTCTAAGAATGAAATTAATTAAAGAGTATTACTAGTATTTTTTCATAAAGCATATACATGTAAATCATTTTTAATCTAAATACTAAATATACATCTATGATAACAATCATAAATCTAAAACTTTAGCGATCCTTAAAAGCAACTGTAGAAAATATGTACCGGTCAGTAACATGTAACGTTACTTTCATCTGCCCCAAGATTAATGGATACAGTTATTGTGTGGCATAAGCTAGAGCAATGGACATGTTTAGGCTATTTGAAAAAATAGCATCGGTATAATCTAGGCCCCTTTCATACACGAACGACCGTTCATTGGGCGAACCACCTCTTCTTTACATGGGTGGTCTTGGATTGTTCTAAATAATATAATAAGGATAGAAAATGAAACAAGCTTACCATGGTTCCCGGGAGATGTCATGTACGGGATCTTTGATGCCAGAGGCTGGATTTCTTTCATAAAATCATCACCAACCTGTGAGGTTTACATACATAATAAAGTGTTCATTAATATTAGTTGGTGTCGTTATATTTTCATAATAACAACAAGTTACTTCTGCCACTAAAAATAAATTGTCATTTTTCTGAGGTGTTAAGATACTGCAGGAAAAGATTAGACAGCACTTAAGTATTGTATTTGCATTCGTCTTACAGGCTATTTTTAAAATGACATACGCAAGTCATAATATGAAAATGTGAATCCATTTCCATTTAGGAAAACATTTTTTTGATGAGTCCAACTCATGAACCAATTTGAATGAATTCAACAACGATTATGCTAACTAAAGTACGATGCTGTAAACCAAAAGTGAACTTTTTTCCACTGCAGTACCCTCTCTCTTATTAGCTCGATCATGAAATAATTATTTAGTTGGCCAAACCAATTTCAAAATTGACGTATAAGTTTCATGTCCTCTTTAAGGCTTATCTATCAATCCAAATTCTTAACACATTGTACAAAGAAAATGCCCCCAAAGTGCCAATGAACGAATTGATAACATTGGTATTAACGGAAGGTTGGAGACAGAGTTTTCTGAAACAACCCGTTACCTTTCCACCATCAGTATGAAGGTCATAAGCGAAGTCGCCCACGTGTAGAATGGAATCAATACGTCTTCTTTTATGCAGTTGTTGTATAGAATTCACAGTGACCCTCGACCTTGTAGAACCCATGTCACCATAAACTACAAACCTCAGTGGTTGATTTGAGTCCTAATATACAGATGTTTTGTATATACAATTTATGGTTATTTAAACCAAAAAAAAACATGCTATTAAACAAGTTTGTTTTATGACATTTATAGCGTTATAAAATACAAGGTTGACGTTTAAAACTATTGAGAGATGTCGACTCAATAAAGCATCTGACTATTTTAAGAAAGAACAATTAAAAAACATTAATAAACATGTATAGCTGTATAGTGTTTGTTTACTTTTCAGGGTTTTGATATAAATGTACCTTAGCTGAATCTATAGTGTTGAAGTCAAAAGTCGAACTGTTAACTTCTGGTGCATCTGTTGAAATAATTCTGTAGAAATATTGTGAACCAGCGTCAAGTTGCTATAATGATATAAATTTGAAATGTCTTAAACTATACATTGAAATTACTGATTGGATACTTTGCCAGTGTTTTTTTTTTTGCGTTAGAAACTTGAAACAGGAAACAGGACAATTTCACGGTTGAGCATTTCGCTCAATTCTAAATACAAAAGAAATTGTGTGAAAATATATTCGCAAGATGGTTTCGCATATGCATGAATTATCATGAATATGATAACAAGTATTAACAGAAATGGTGTCGGACACGAGTGCCAATATATCGAATGCAAATACAGTACAATTATAAAGTATGGCCGATACACAGTGCACTCTTCTGTGTCCATTTAGGCGAAAACAAATTATTTGTGTCTGGTTACATGTTCATTGGAAATAGGGCATGTACATGTAGGGATGTACTGAGAAACTGGACCATTTGTGACCAGGCACTGAAAGACAGTAACTTACGTCTAGTTCCGCTCTGTATACATATTTTGCTGATTTATAATGATCATCCGGTAATGTAGCCACTGAGCAGTTTGAAGACAAGGCCATTTCAGTTTTTGACTTCCAATAATGCACCTGCCAATTAGTCATGTTACGTGATGACCACATGACAACAAATCTGTCGGGAGTGTCACCATATGACACGTGGATCTGTTCGGGAGGATGTAAAACGTCTAAAGCTGAAGATAAATTTTGACAGCGTATTTAAATAGGTAAAATAGGAACGCATTGTTTTTTCTTATGGGTGAAATGAATGATTTTAAGACTAACACTCCTTCTGTATGTGTTTCATCGAAATATATTAGGATTTCTTTCGAATTTACTTGGTAGCTTCACCGAAACATTGTTGTAGTTTATCTTTATATTGATAAAGGAATTGATTGAATATACAGAAAAAAGGTTTAACGTTTAACATATCCAAATAGCAATCGAAATGATTCGTGGATTTTTCGCTCTGTTGACAAACACTTGTATATTATTGTTTACTCTCTTCTTGCTCTATATGTGCATAAATGGATTTTACTGCCAACATAGCGAAAAATACCAATGTGTGCAAGCTTGCTTGTACAAATATTGCATGAATTTTATCTTATGACTCAATAATGAGGATCGCCTTCTCTTGATCCGCTAATTCTTTAGAGATATCATTAAATTCTTGAACATTTACTGTTCATTGAAATCCCTTGTATACAGAACGTCACAACAAAATCATTCAGCAGAACGTTTTGCTGGTTCATTCGAAGAACATTTTTGTTCGGTACATCTACACTAAGTTCGGTTTGATTGAGATTTCGTCTCTGACGTTATAAAACATGAGATCAATCTCCGAGCCCAAATGTCATATCTTATACTAGTACATTTTAATGTTTCTAAATTATCTATGATGCAAGTCTGACAGTATTATTGATCTGAAATTGTATTTTAGCATTAATCAGTTCTATCTTTTCAACCACGATACTTTGGGGATGGAACTGAGATTTGAGCTCGGTGTCTGGACTCAGGATAACATTCGGGTTAGTGTTCAACTGTGACTAGAACTTGTGTATGAGTGGCAATGGACATTATCGTGTACGAGGATAACACTACAGTAAGCTATTGAATGACATTCGACATAGTCATGTGGTCCTGCGGCTATGCTACTGTACAAAGGGAAGTCTTGATATGAAGTGATATTTCTTCCAACACCATTACCCGTGAAACCCCGCCATATTGGTCAGAGTCGGCTCTGTGTGCGTTGGTGTGACACTTTGGAAAACTTTTTTTCATTTCTGAAATACTTCGATGCCGTCGACCTTACCCATGCCTGTTTATCTCACTGCATCGTGGAGTCGCAAACCATCGATGGAAAGCGGTTCATACTAAAGAAAGTCTTTAGTCTTGCTAGGCATTGACTGGGTACGGCAAGGTTATGCTTCCCGATTAAATGAAAGTCATCATTGACTCGGGCGATAGGCGCCAATGCCTGGATTGTACTCTTGAGGGAAGTTACGATAACTAACCGTGTGTTAGAGGTGGAGTGGTGCGACAATGGTATGCACACGAATCGGCATTAACCCCAAAACAGACCTGGCTCCCTACTTTCTAGATCAGGGTGTCAGTCGGAACTCACATGATATACAGTGATTAGGAGATCATCAATAATACAACATCCACTGATCATCTTCACGCGGTTTCATGCGAAACCTTCGCGTAACACTGAAGTTGGTTAAACAGTCTTCCACTATTGCTAAATAAATGGTCAGCCAAAATTTGAACCGAATGAATGAAAATTTAAAAATGCTAAGACTTACGCCAGCGTGCTATCATATCTTTATGTGCATAAATATACAAACAACAATGTATAGTCGATGAATATTAAGCAAGAGATGACCAGATCAAATATAAAGAAAACAATTATTGATTTCTTAGCACGTGGAACCTGTGGTACACACTGTGGAAATGTTGGTCTGTATGTGATAATTTATATTATCGAAAGTACTGTAAAGTGATGAAAAGAAGAAAAGCGACTTTCTTCTCAACAATTCTTTACTACAGGATCTGGTCTGAAATACACAGTAATGCTTAACATATCTTGATGGGGGGTACGCTACCTAGGTCTACTCACCAAAAACACGGCTCTATCCAATTGTTGGTTACTTTTTTTTAAATGTATTAATAGCATTTTGACACATGTTTTTGGGTTCAATGTAAAAGATAAATTGTAAAATAAAATATATCCAACCTATCAACCCACTGAAAATTCTCCCAAACAAAGGATGGCCAAATAAGAAAGAACGAAATAAAACGTCCACGCTTCAAGTACATGTATGTATTTATTTCAGACAAAAACTAAGATGAAGATAAGAACCGTTTACTTAAACTGGTGCCTGTTTTTGTGAACTAACTTGACCAACAGGAAAACTAAGTATAACTAGATCTAATACTTCTTCTTTATGTATGAGTAAGTATGACAAATCAATATTTCTATTGTGTATTTTATCCCCCCCCCCCCCCCCCCCCAAAGAATTCTTACAAATAAATGATTAATGTGAACGTATGACATTAATTTTGATTACAACTAACCGATTGACGTATAATTATGTCATAGATTACAAAAGCGCACACAAATACTGTATTGAGTTACAATTCACATTGTCATATTTTTTCTAAATCTGTTACTTACCTAAAACATAATTGAAAGCCTTTGTTTCATAGAAAAGTCTCATTTGTACTAGTTAAAACCTACAGACAAAATAGGGGAAACCATGAAACATGTCCGTCTACTAAGTCTGATTCCAAATTAACCATGAATACTATTTTGTTTCTTTAATCATTTTCCCGTTTATTCAGTCTCAAGTATACATATATATGCGAATCATTAGGTATAAATGAAAGTAACATACAAGTATAAAGAATTTTTCATACTTGAAATATAACTAGCAGTTGATAGAAAGTTTTATTTATCTGTCAGAAAGATAAGTGTGTGTTAACCTGTAAAAAATAGTTTACCAACCTTTGACGTATTGGACAAAAATCCACACAAGGAAAACGTAGCAAGAAATGGCGGTCCGTAGTTTCATTGTTCGCAAATAGTGATATTATATTTTAATTCGTTTATAACATCGATATTTTCTTCTATTACATGGATCTGACGCTGTACATGCTTATTTATCAAGTGAGTCTTCCATTCGATAAATTATTGTGTTTCTAAGCTGTTAAAGGTCTTCATTACCAACTCTTCCAAAGTGATAACCTCCTATTGGCACATAGCACTAAGGCCAGAAAGAAAATAGTCGTTTTTCCCGTTTCCCGACAGTCCCTAATTTTTCAGTGACAACGACTCTAAAGTGTCTTACAGCAAAATCCTAAGTACGAAATTATTTGAAGACATATCGCACCACAAAGTACGAAAATATGTTAAAAAGAAAAAATAGAACAAATATTCTGTGATTTACATGTATACACTTTTATGGTCAAGTAACGGGAAACACGATTATTATTTTTTTCTGGCCTTGTATGTATGTACGCGTGCTATCAACATTATGTATTCATATGTGAACATGTGAACGTGTATATACCCACACCCCGCCCTTACCAGTTAACTTATATAAGGTACAACTTTATGAACACGTTCAGTGAAATTTAAATGCTTTGTTATTTTCCCATATTAGTCAAATAAAAACATTCATACTCTCTATGATCAGTAGCAGACATGTGCAAACATACATGGCGTTTACTGGCTTTACCAAAGAAAATCGCAATATTTATGTTAATTAATCGCTTTTAAATGTATTCAGTCACATGGTTTTCTTTACTATGATTGAAATTAGTTAGTGACTTACAGTGTCATGTGGTAATGCCCATAATTTATTTTTTCTACAATTATATGGATGGATACATAGGCTATCCTTAAAAAATATTGATTTTCGATTACCCGACACACACTTTCAGTAACATTGGGAAGGTATGGCAAGTTTTTTGTTAGCATTATAAGATGCGTTAAAAACGAAAAGCTAAAAAACGAAATTAAATTGCTAAAACTGCTTTGCGTCGGTGAATATTTGAATGAGTCGCGCGACTGCCAACGAACGATGTTTCAAAGATGGCCTTATCTGCTTTGTTATTATCAGTACACGTGTCACTTTAATGAAACCAATACTTACACTACTTAACTGTTGGATTGCTACTTATATTATGTACATAATCTGCATCATTGTAAAACTTTCTCCTTAAAAGTATATTTACTTGTATTATGTTGTATTTTACCTGCCATCCCACTGTCACTGGCGTAGCTTCCTATAGGCACTGTAGACACGTGCCTACAGTTTTTCTCACACAGAAATAATAATGCGAAAAACGCAATAAAAATGAATGGTTAGGGGCTGAAAGAATGGACCATCACAGTACCCAGAGCTTCAACAACGTACATGCAGACCAGCAGGAACTTCATATTAAAATATTTAACTTGGCTATAGCACACCGAAAAATGCTGATGAATGCGTCTCCGGCAGTCTATGGTGAAAAGATGCTGCTTAGAAAGACGAACATTCCTTGTTCTTGTTCCTATTACCTTAATATCTAAGGGAAGCAACTCGAACTGACTATTGAATACAAAATAAATTTTCCCACGGTCCTCAGACACATCTTTACATAATATCGTTTTTGAGATTAAAATCAGCTTAATAAATGTTTGGCTTTTAGATAGGGATATTAGTAAGGATGTTAAATTAATAATTTGAAGCAGAAATACAGGATAATATAGTCAGAAACACATTTTGTGGTTTTTAATAAGGGAGATAATTTGAACGTAGTGGTATGGTAATTTGGTGCAAAATTCTCCGTAATCTGAAAATAATTTCTTTAATATCTATTAGACTCTTAGTCTGAGGGTGATATTAAATGCATATTTATATAGAGTTATCTATAAATAGGCTATATAAACAGAAAAAAAAAGAATTTCGAAAGAGCAAAATGATTTATTTGAGTTCCTTAAATCAGGTAGTTGTACATGTATGAACTACAACTACCTGCTTAAATACAGTCTGAGTTAAATATGGAAACAATGTGATTGAAGGCCTCTTGTTTGGCAAAAATGGTCGGGCGCGTATGTTTTTAGGATTTTTCATCACGTGGGATGGACACCCTGATGGTGCATGTTCACGAAAAACTCTGTTACCATGGTTTGTGTTAATGAAAATGACATTATTATAGTTGGTCAATGAGACAGGAGATCTGAGTAATTATGAATGAAATGGTAAACAGTCAATTAATTTATTGGTCTGTTGTTTAACGGCCCATTCGACATCAACGGTCATTTCAGAGCCACTCTATACAGAGGGGAGATAAGATACAGAAGAACTTGCCATTTATATCCCTACTCATTTCAAATCATTTTCCTTGATGTTAATTGTGAAAAGCAACGACACACAGTACTCAGCCTGGTAGATCGAAACAAGGTGCAATGAAACAAACTAATTTACTAAACTTATAACTAAAATTTACTAAACTTATAACTAAAATTTACTAAACTTATACAAAATAACTAATACGAATAACACTGAATGCAATTTAGTCATTGCATTTATTGAGACTTTTACGCATGTATATATAAATGTCTTTGAGTCATGCACAATAAATTAATATTACATAATGAAGCATTAGATTTTATATACAAGTATTAACACAAGAATAATCACTGATTTATAAACACACAGAAACTCCGAATAACACAAGGCTGTACAAAACACGTCGTAATTTCCCAGTTCAGTTTAAAACAAGAGTGATTCATAATTGCACACAGCATGTATATTTTCATTTCAAACCACCGACTTTCACTGGCTTTGTGAAAATACAGAATCTCCGTTAAAATTATAACTCAGTGTACAAGCTTTGCGATATTTCAATTGGTTCAATATAAATTCCATTCACGTGTAAATACAACATATCAACTGTAACATATATATTTTAACACATTATGTATAATTATAATGTAATATGAATGTTGTGATTTATATTTATATTGTGTGTGGGACCTTCTTGGTCGTGTGCTTAGTTCTCTGTCAAGTAATCACAAGCCATTCACTTCTGCGAGATTGAATGCCATCTGACCCAATACAAGACATGTGATTAAGCTGTCAAGATAGCTAACGGACGGGTGATGGTTCTACCAATGTGTAGACCTGAATTCTTCCTCTATCGTTAATGCTGGACATGTCAATAAACAACACTGACCATTGGTGCGATGTTAAACCCCAGTGAGAGAAATTATATAGTACTTAGTCATATACGACTGGATCTGTGTCATCTCGGTCTTGGTCTTTCAGACATAAGTATATCTTACCAAAGACAGCATATTTAACCAGAAATTAGACCAAAGCATGACATGCTAAATTCACTGTATTCAAATATATCATAAATATGTCATCAAATGCATTATAAATATGTCATTTAATGTATCAAAATTGTATCATAAATACAATGTATATCACAAATGTATCATAAATGTGTATGACAATGTCTGCTTACAATTAAGCCATTTCATTATTTGTTTGTATAAAAAGCGCATTGAATAAAAACATACGTGTAAATAAACTGTACCATAATAAATTTATTATGTCCTCTATGAAATGATTGTGGAATTTCCAGTTAAATAGAAATAATCATGTTTGATGTACAGGTAACTTAATAATGGCAGATTCTATGCGGAAGTCCTTCATGTATTTTGTTTAAAACATAGTTTTTCTTTCTGCAAATATATTACATTAAAGATTCCATTATTAATATCAAAAGTATACAATAATATACATAGTCACTACCGAATTGCAGTATTGCATACAAGAGAGATTTACTTAGTTAACCGATGCTTAAACTAATTCTATTACACCACAAAGTACAATAATAAATATTACGTTGGAGACATTTATTATTGAAATGTACAGATAAGGATAACAAAAGGGCCATGATGACCCTATATCGCTCACCTGAGTATCATTACACTTATTGGGGCGGGGTCAATTTGACCCAGGGGTCATATTTTTCATAAAATGTGAAGACGTCCCCAGCTAATGCATCTAAGCTCTAGGCCATCTGATTTTTCTAAGTACATGTACAGTCAAGTGTCCCGTTTCGTGGGACAAATATTGACCCCGGATCATGATTTTGGAGGTCGAGGTCTAGTAGACACTGCTACATACCTATTATCTAAGGTCTAGGCATTGTAGTTTTTGACAACATTTTCCTATATAAGTCCATGTAAAATCAACTGACTCCTGGGGCTGGGCCAATATTGACCCTGGGCCATGATTTGAACAATCTTGGAAGAGGTCCATTAGTCAATGCTGCAGACAAATATCTAAGCTTATATAAGTTTTTGAGTAGAAGATTTTTAACATTTTCCTAATGACATCTATATAAATCAAGTGACCCCCACGGCGGGGTCCACTAGACGCAAGGCAATTCTACGCACTATATATCAAAGATCTAGGTCTGATAGTTTTAGAGAAGAAGATTTTTAAAGATTTTCAAGCTCTGCATGGAAGGGAATTTTTGAACAACTTTGGTAAAGCTTGACGCAAGGAACACACCTGTGAAGTTTTGTTGAAATCGACTAAGTAGTTTAGGAGGAGATGACGTTTAAAGAAATTGTTGACGACGAACGACAGACATCGATCCTAAAAGCTCGCGATGGCACTCTGTGCCAGGTGAGATAAAAAGTTAAAAACATTACAGCAGTGAGTTGAAATAAATTCACTCAGTTGAACGTCATATCAACAACCAGGACATTTGGCAACTTTAATGACAGCAGAAGACCTCAGGCTTACTCCTTGTTATTACTTTTTAATCTTCTGTAAACTAGCTGGACAGTATCGTTACACATATAATTTGGTCCCAGTCGAACTCACAGCGATGAGTGGCAGTGATCACAGATTGCTACTTAGACACCATAACCATTCAATTACGGAGGACCTTTCAAAATAAAAGATATCTTTAAACTAAAAATAGATCATCATTAATAACTTTCTAAAAACTCAAGACCACTTACTGGCCGAAGACCTATGGATGCCTGATGCTGTCATTCCTTTCCTTATATCATTAGTCCTTCCAATTGTCCTAGAAATTCTTCCTGCCAATTTGTTCATAACATTGCCACCTTTCCTGTCGTCTGTGTCATCGGGAGAACAATCTTCGTAGACATTGTTTCCAGATTCAGTTAAGCCGTCGTTCATCTTCACTGACTGAAGAAGAGTAAAGCCTAATAATAAATAAAAAGTACTGAAACTACTCATGGAAACTGACCGCATACATAAACTTTCACTGCATCATGGAATGGAAACACTTGCATGGTGGATGTAGAGAAACTTAGTACTTCGGTCTGCATAAAATTCATTTGGGCTGATCGAGTCAGACGGCAATGGAAAGTTGAATAATCGTTCAGTTTGCAACTAGGAAGCAGGATTTGATTTCTTATCAATAGATTTGTTTTACATTTTTAATTTCCATTAATACTTAACCAATTATTTATGTGTATTCGGAAGTTGAAAGTTAGTGTTAAGAAGAAAGCAAATTACAAATCTTAATCAAACTTTATCTATGATTCACTAGCTAGAAGTATTACATATTTATTTTTCATGCTCGGCATTCATTATTTGTCTGAATCCAGGCACTTTATCAGCAATTTTTCAGGGACATATCGAGCATTTAACCTAACCAATGTACCTGAGAGAGTTTTAGCTGCCATCACTGACAAGTTTGTAAAGTTCACCAGTTAGGTTGGAGACACAACCATGTAAATCAAAGTATTTGAGTGTTAAAACATCTTTAGCATTGTCAACAGGCGTTAATTTTGAAATAATGCACACGAGAACAAAATTGTACTACACATGTCCTGTCACATAAAGTAAATATTAGTTTGTTGCCATAATTTAGTATGCATTACTAAAGTATCAATAGAAGTATTGGTTTTAGAAAAAACAGACTTAAGCACAGCTACATTTTACTGGTTTGTTTTAATTGGAGTTCAGAAAACTTACTGTGACGAGTGATTTGGGTGGGCGGTTTGGTGGGTGGTTTGGTGGCTTAGGTGCGATCGTCTTTGGCATTCTCGAACCATCAAATGTCTCTTCCATCGCATCTTTTGATTTGCTTGTAGGTACTTTCTTTGGAGCAGGTTTAGACCTTTGAAAGTTATTCATTGATTCATATCTGCAACAGAAAGTCACAATAAAACCAACAACAGAGTACTAAGAAGTGGGCGGAGGTCGAGTGGTAACGCGCTGGACTATTGAATTAAATTAAAGTTGGTGTGTTCGATTCTCCACTCCTTTCGAATTTTCAGGGACGCTTTTCAGTGTCCCAATCCCAAATTACCCTTCCACAAGGAAACGGCAACTTCTCTATATATGGGAAAATCGTAATGTTTGTGGAATTTTCATTGATTAAGATCTGCCGCGACTGGGAATCGGACCAAAGAAAATAAAAATATATGTGAATACAAAATTAATTTACGAAACCTTTCCCTCAGTCATGTCTTATGAATCAATTAATTTACATATTTCTTTTTTCTGAATAAGAATCAACAACTCACGTATCCCACCCACTGAACATAAACTTTATTTTGGTATTATCCATAGTGTCAATATTTTGTTGTACTTCGCCCTCAAAACATTGAGTGAAATTTACAAGTGGGTCATTATGAAACATACACGGAAATCAACTGATCATTGAAACTGAAACATTCGTTTGATTCACCGACTGTCTTTGATATGGAATTATATACAATTATAATCATATGACAATATCACAATGGTACGTTTCTTTGGAATCAAAGTGTCATTAAGAAGAGTGTACAACAAGATAGCTGATGGGGTGGGAGTGCAAGAAGAGCCTATATTCAGTTAGACACACAGGGAGATAGGTATCTTTTTGCTTTAACCCCTTCAATTATATATTATATCAACATCAATATTATTTATCTATGGCTGTGGTACTTCTGTGAACTCATTATGTAGACTACTAAAGAATTGTAGACAACAAGTTATTTACTAGAAGGTGTCTGAATATAAATGTGACTCGCGCAGTATGTTATTGTTTGGAGAATGGCATTGGGTTTAAATCATCTTAATAACTGGTAAAATTGAACAAGTCATTATAAGAGAAGCAAATAACGATATTAGATCAGTATTGCACACACCATGGGGGCAGTTTTATGGGCGTATCTTAGCCAAAACAGCAGTTTTTTAACTCAAACATTGCTACTCATTGTTGTTAACTAATAGTGTTCCGTATTATTTTAATAGCAAAACAATTTACATGCCTGGAATATATATATTAATTAACAAGATGCTAAGATGTCTATGAAATCAACCCCAGCTGTGTGTAAGTAGAAGACAAAACTCGAAATACTGAAAGTCCTCATGGAAACTGAACTGATATAGACTTGCATAGCAACACGAAACGGGAACTAGTTTAACAATTGGTGGATGTAGAAAAGCATAGTACTTTGGTCTGCATCAAGTAACGGCTGTGGACAACTAAACTATTGTTCAGTTTACAGCTAACTTTTCCGTGACAGGGGTAAGAGTATAAGTACACGATCAACATTATACCTTTGTACATATTTATAAGTAGCTTCATTTTACATTTAAAAATTCACTTTTGGCGTAAATGTGAAAAAGCAGCATTTGATAGTACATGTAGTTCTGTTTCATGAAATGTGTTTTAACCATCCACGTATATTTACAATGTACACATGCATGCAGTTCTTGCATGCAGCTCTGTGAACGTGCCTTCTAAAATTTTAAAAACACCTACATGTTGGTGGGTCATTAATATATAAGTCTTTTTTTATTTATTTATATGATAACTTCCCACTTGCTTACATCGCTTTGATTTTACATAATTTTGTGAATTTGACTTATTGGAGAATAATGCAACGATGAAGAAGGGGACATAGGTTAATTAAATAAACATGTTCTGAATATTAATCAAATTTTCGATGTATGTAAACAAACTTTAATATTTACCTGTCATCCTGGAAATCTGAAAAAAATCAATTGCTGTAAACACACACACAAATCATAATTAAAACTTGTGAATAATGCAGGTAAATAAGGTCTTAATAGATAAGGGAAGCGGTTGCCATATGGTTAAGATGTCTACCTCTCAACCCAGGGATCATGGGCTCGAGCCCTATGTGGGGTCATGACCATGTTTCCTCAAATGACACCAGTACTGTTTATAGTTCCAGGAGCCGTACTCGAGGGTGATCACAATAAGTTCTGATAACTTGTTTCACAATCGAGCTAAAATAAATATGTTTAAACTAAATAAGGTCTTATTTAAAATCACTATAGAGACATATCCTTACACATGATTATCCATGTACTAGTTACTGTATAATAAAGGTAACATCTGGTCAACTTTTGTAGCTACTACTTACACGTGCGTTTTGTGTGCTGTCTTAAATGCTGGTAATGCAAGATATTTAATGAAATCATTAACAAACATTCATTAAAGTTAAAAAACAACCATTAAATTACCATGTAAGTATATTCTAAGATTTCTAGACACTTTAGAAAATGCACAAAATAGTATCTAGTAATAATAATGTTACCAGAGTACATTTCATTACTCTTTAACTTATAGGCTTGTTTACGTGTCAATTCTATACCTAAAACACGAAGTTATGCTTTAGTTGTAGGTACGATTTATATTCATGACTTTTGTTCCTTATGCGGTGGCTTTATATAAGGATGGTTCAATTTACCATGGCAACCAGTCCTTAGTAATGTACCAAAATTGAAATGAAATGCATGCACATGTATCCATGCCGAAAAATTAAATAAATACATATGTTTTATTGGTACCTATAATAGTGTAATTGAATTCAACGCAAATAAAACTTAGTTTAAAGCATCAGATTATCAGCATTTTCTGGCTTTGTTTGACCATAAACAGTTATGTAATGTATATAAAACAGAAAAGGAACATACCGATATATTCCCCGGATGCATCGTTACAACCATCAGTTCTGAAATGAAACAACCAATCAATGAAAGAAAAGAAATGTATGATATTGTTTGACAAAGTAAACGACAACCAAACCAGTCTTAGAAACCATACATTAATTAACATCATTTGCTGAATTTCAAGACCAAGTTTATGCAGTTTATTCGACCCCAATATAAAGAGTGTTAGAATAAAGAACAATTTTATACAACCAAAGCTGGTCTTTTCTGACATGTTGGATTGAGGTTGTATTTCATGGAATGTAAACAATGTTCGAGGGGTGTCCCAAATGTTTGCATAAAACTTTTCTCCTTTGTTTTGGTATGTCAGAATATCCTTCAACACCACTCTCCAATATTATATTTGTCATGTATGTGGGTGCCTCACATGTTCCTTGATGGTAAACATGCCAGCCAGTAACCCATTCCTACTCTTTCTGCATGATACAGACAACTTTTCATAGCGTGTGCAAGTGAGAATGCAAACATATGAACTTAGAACACAAAACATGACTTAGGTTATGTGAAAATGCGATTTCATTATAATTATATCCTTCTGATCGGTTCCCTTCTAACGCTTGATTGGTTTTATCCCAGGAAAGGTAATGTGGTGAATTGATGGATAAGATTTTAATCATGTAATTGGTTGATATTGGAATACAATAAAAACATTTATAATCTTTAAAGCTTTAAATAAGAATTAACCAAAAAATGAATGTTTCAACTCCACTGAGAAGCAGTAATGAATATGATTAGATCATTGAAGATGTATCAAAAATCTGGGGCTGATCATGTAGGGCACGTCATTAAGTTGACGCACTTTACTATATTGAAATTTATCTTCAAAGAAGTGAATTTGCGCTAGAAACCGATGTACATTCTGGAAAACAAATGGGAGGCACAAAGTGACAAGCTGTGACATTTAGTGATTCTAAATTCATGTTTTTGGTAGAAAATTATGGAATGCTGTTCCTTTCGTGAACACAGTACTGTTCTGCGAGACATAAATTTAAGACACAGAGCTGGACACATGATTTAGTTGAGGTAATTGTATATCAACATGCAGTCAAACCTGTATTAGTAGCCACCTCTGAATAAAGGCCGCCCTGTGAATAAAGACCATTCTTTTTTAAAATGGTCATTGATCACAATGTCATGTATTTCGAAAAAGATGACCTCCGTATAAAGATTCCCTGTCATATTACTTGTATAACCCAAGGGTGGCCTTTGTTCACAGATTTGACTGTAAGTATGTTTTTCGTATAGAAAGGTAATAATGACATACACTCTTGGTGCTACAGGCCGGAGTTTCTGCTGATCTAAAATGGAACAAAATATACAAAATTTAGTATAAATAAATCACTGAAATGAGAATTGGTACGACTGGTACACCATACTTTAATATACATAGCAAGTACATGTAATTTTGAAGCTAAAATTTCTAGAATAGATTTGATATAAATTTCCTTGAGTTCTTTGTTCTCGAACCTATTTTATCATTGTAAAGTACTAGTATTATAAATGTTATCATATGGCAGATTTGATATTGTGTTATCTTAAACATTAAACATTTACAACATAGCTAGGACACTTATATCATACTTAACTTCCGAACAACAACATCGTTAAAATTAATAAAGGGACTTAGCTACAGGTTGAAATACAAAATTAGTAGTTTAAAATATGTCATTTCAGGACTACAGAGTAAATAATAAATGTAGCCTGTCATTATAACTTTTAATATGAAATGAAGCTTCGCTTACTATAAACGTAATCCATAAATTTTCATCATAGTTAGTGATAGGGGGGGGGGGGACAAATCACATGGATTTAAATCCTTAACACGCCACAAGTTACTTTCACAATGATCCAAGTGCTCAGATTTTAAAAAATGAATTTGAAAAATCTTATTGGGAATCCCTTTAATTAAGTCACTCACACACAAAATATTATGTGGTGACATTTTATAGTAAATGTATAATGCACTCAAGCAATTCACAAGTTTAGTAACAACAAAATTGAAATCAAGCTATATTGGAAATGAACTATAAACTGATGAACTATGAATTGAACTATAACTATGTATACAGACCTTTTCTTCTTTTCACAAAGAATATGATCCACGGGACCATGGATACTAAGATTAACACAACACCAACAGCTAACACCACAATGGAGACAGTAGAAAGTGTGGGACAGTCTGTAGGAACACAAAATAATAGAAATTATACAATAATATGCTCTGCAGCTCTCGACTTCGCCCGCCCCACCTCTTCCTACTTTATAAGATCACATTCGTAAAAGATCACATTTGCAAAAGGTGCTTGGTCAATATATCATGTCGCCGACTTTCTACATACCAGCCCTCAGTCCCGCCCACAAACCCCGACTCTAAATAACATCCCCGCTTTCATGTCTGTATGTCTGACTTTCCACCTGTATCCTTTTAACCCCGCCCACCTGTTTGACTTACACTAGGCCGACTTTTAATCAATGAGCTAATGCTTAACAGCTGTAATAGGAGGAGGAAATTAATGTACCCAATGCGGGGCTCGAACCCGCAACCTCCTGTTTGCAAGACAGATGCTCTACCAACTGAGCTAATCAGACTGAATGATACATAACTTTTATAGTTCATGAATTGTCAATAAACTGGGACTGAAAATGTTTTCTGTGAAAAATTCATAAACTTTTCATGAAGAGTTCAAAGTTATCTATCCTTGAACAGTCCCACAACAAATCATGATTACTTTAAGAACTGTTCATGGACCTCAATTTCAAGAACTGATGAAGAATTTGTCTCATTTGCACTTCAAGCCACTTCAAGAATACTTCATGAATAGTGAACCTGAACGGTTAATGAAAATTTCATGAATTATTCATGAACAGTTTGTGTACATTTCGCAGGGGTATATAATTATAACATATACTGCTATATAGTATTTTTATCGGAACAAGATGTGTTTTATAAACACCATGCCCCCTCCGTTTGCCCTTTTTGAAAATGCACAGGTCTTGTAGAGATTGTCATGATGAACCAAGATATGAAGTTCAATGATTGCAGGTGGTAGCGTTTTGATTTAATAGGCAAGGTTAAATTTCAGTACAGGCAAACAAAGGGCCGTAAATCTGCTAAAAATTATTGAATCACAAAACCGTAACAATATGTGATGGTGAACATGGTGACAATAGTTCTATCAAAGTTTGGTAAAAATCCCTTGAGAAATACAGAAGAAGTTGCAAACAAAAGAGTATTTCTCTATATATTACATATGCAAAAAATAAACAAAGGGCCATAATTCCGTCAAAATTTATCGAATCATAAAACTTTTACAACATGCATTGGGTATCTCGATAACAATAGTTCCATGAAAGTTTTATCAAAATCCCTTGAGAAAACAAGGAAACAAGAGTATTTCGCTGTTACAATCATACCAAATAAACAAAGGGCCATAATTCCGTCAAAAATGATCGAATCACAAAACCCGGAATATATGTGTAGGGGTTCTTGGTAACAACAAGTCTGTGAAAGTTTCGTCAAAATCCCATGAAAAATGTAGGAGTAGTATCCTTAAAAAATGTCAGAATTTTCCTTGACCTTTGACCTACTGACCTGAAAATACACAGGTCCTGTAGAGGTTGTCATGAGGAACCTACATATGAAGTTTGATGGATGTAGGTGCAGGCGTTTTGATTTTATAAGCAAGGTTAAAGTTTGGTACAAACAGACAAACAGACAGACAAACAGAGAGGCCAAAAACAATATGCCCCCGATCTATCGATATGGGGGCATAAAAATATTTTTGTTAGCTTTATAGGAACAAGTAAATGACAAACCTTTTTAAAATTGATGATATTTAAAAGTTTAGAATCTAATTAATCCAGCAGACTAGTATATACCCTTCAAGAACTAAAATACAATTTGAAAAAAAGTAAAATCTAGACAAACATAATTCATAAAAACGTTGATTTTCCATTATTAAAGAAATGTAAAAGGTCACTGCATGAATGTATGAGTACTTACGTGGTGAAGACATTCCCTTATTTTTTATATCAAAAAGCGAATTTGAACGACAATCAAACACAAACACACACTTAAGTGTTTTTCACATATCTGATATCTAATGCATAGTAAATACAATAGTCACCAAGATAACGGATTATGAAAGTTTTATATATACTGTTTTATAAAAACTTCCTCATTAATTAATCTAAAACAATGTCACCATATCAGTGCATAGTTTCTTTAAACAATTAAAATCTAAACTTTGAACCTTTTGAAAATGTGACACAAAGATTATTGTTCTAATGATGTTGCTGTTGGTGTTGATATTCATGATAAAGATGAGCTCGGCGTGACTGACAATAATGATGAGAAAAAGGAAGGTGGGTGGTGTGGTTTGGGAGAAAGAAGCAAATACAGCAATGACCTAACAGCATGAAAGAATTCATCAATTATAAAACTGTAAATAAAAGGAGCTAACTGTAATAATTGCATAGTTTTGTTATTCAAAATGTTATTTCAACATTTTTAAGAACGCAGTCATTATCAGGTGTGCACTAAGCAGTAATACTTCAGGGTCAAACTGGCCCTTAAGGTATATGGCTTTTTTAATACCAAGCAACAAAAAATTCTAACCAAACGCTCGAAAAGGGTGTTTATTAGCGATAAATACTGCACCCCTTTATCGACTTTTCCTTATCAGCGTTAAACATCTCTAATGTAATGTGCATTGTATCGGTATGATATGATACTTTAAATTCATTAATGACAAAAATTTGTTATAAAATCTCTTACTAGACATCAAACCTGAGCGTCGATTCAATTATTGAACCGTAAACATAAATGATTTTGATTGGCTATCAATATTTAATGGGGTGCGTCAAATTTGTTGATTTCATGAGACGATAATGATCTGACACTTTAATTGTTAATTGCTCAGCTTAAAAAACACAGTAGGTGTCATTTTCAAATTAACATTGCCGTCTTATTTGATGACGGATTTCATAGCGGTGTTTGGTATTTTGTAGCAGAAATGTTAATCTTAGGGAACCGTGCCTCAGAATTTTGATACTTGATTTCATTTTTTATCTATGGAGTATTACGTAATAAACAGTGGGGTTCTGGGTACAGAATTTCTTTCCAGTCAAGTATCTAACGAACGGAGGACTTTATAAAAAAACTGAGGCACTGTTCCCTGCTTTACACATTTATAGTCATTTTAAGGCTACTTGTTGTAATATATTCCTACATACAGAGTAGTTATCGTAATTCAAAAAATTGTAAATTACATGCGATATTGGTTTATAGAAGACCAATCAAATGTAATATTTGTTTCAATTACTTGCAATGCACTTTATACAGTGGGTTTATTTTAGTACATGTATATAATTATGGTCTATAAATTGGTGAAACTTGATTTGACCTGACATCCAAGCCAGATACCTTAACAGGTACGTATCTGAAGGGTCAACTAAATTTCCTACTAATGTAGTGACAAAATATATGATAAAAATTCTCAAGAGTCAGAAGCTATATTTTGCTAATTCAATCGTGAGTCCAAATTCCATTTTAATACTAAATTCAATTGACCAATTGCTTATTTTTTGGTATACATGTAATTTAAGTGTTTTACAACAAACGTCACATGAAACAAAGATATGATTGATAAGTAACCCACTTTTATGTTTGATCATTAATCAACTTTGATAATTAACTGATTTCAAGTGGTTTTAAAAGCACAATGCATTGTAGCGGGTTACATAAGTTTGTGTCATGGTAGTCATAGTCTTTGACAATGATACATACGCAATTACATTGCAGTTCATTGTCAAAGCCATTTGTTCTTTAAAAGCTTAAGGTAAAATACACAAATGTCTGTAAAAGTTGTGTACAATGAAATGAATTATAATATTATCAAATCTATCAACATGACCAAAAATAAACATTCAACAGGCTAAAGGTATCAAATATGTTGCCGTTCTTTCTGATCACCCTAAGTTACAAAAGTTTCCTCAGTATGGCTTTGGTTTAAGTCTGTAGCCTTCCAGAAAGCACATTAAATAATAGGAGCATGAACAAGCGTCTTAAGCTGTTGACTTGAAAGATGACAATTCAATAATTAAAATGGTCAACAAGACGAAATAACAAAAGACCAATTTAGTTCTGATACCCAGAACTAGTGTCATGTTTCTTTGTTTCTTTGTGGTCTTTCCCTCCTTTGTAGGAGAACCAAACAATGTTCGTTAGTAAATCCCACACCATGATTGCAGAACACACATTAATCCAGAGGCTAGATTACAATCAGCCCATCACCATATAACAATAGAACGATTTGTGTGCAGTTAATATGACTCCATATGCTAGACCAATCGCACGTTAATCGTTCCTGGCAGCGTAACATGACATTACGTCGAAAAGGCACATCTTACGCTGTCTGTAACATATAGTGTATTGTTTGTAGACAACGCTTATATACAGATCACTATGAGCTATATTTGTTGTTTACAATGTACATGTATACAACTTACGTAAGCTGTCTACGTTAGATATGTATGCACGTATATTTTTGAGATGGTCTTCCGTATATAGTTTAAATGATGTGTTGCCAGTATTGCAGATAATATCGTAATTATACTTGATTGTAATCATCACCACAACAGTCTTTGTCGCTGTATCATCATCAGCAGCAGCAGCAGCAACAGCAGTGGTGGTGGTAATGATGAATAAGGGTGATTGCTACAACAGAGGTGACATGTACGACATGTTTGAGTGTTGAGTATTTGTATAATTACAGCAATATTAAGTTTAAACCAACGCATACTAAACATTACGTTTTTACCTAAATAGATGCAATTATGATACTGTTCAAGCTCTTTATATAATTATATGACATGATTGTACTTTTGTGTGTATATGGTGAACACTTAAATACATTTATAAATACATGACAAAACTGGAATATACTATTCCATAATTAAACATATTCGTATAACAAACATGACTATATATATATATATATATATATATATGCATTTATACTTGCTTACTTTTTTCGGTCTCTGACTCTGTAGATATACATATGCATATATCATTGCACAGGCGCTAGCAGCACATTGAACATTACCAATGCCAGTATCTTGTAGCCTCATTAACAGGGGATTAACATTAACCTTATAAAGGTCCTTACTCAGAACTCCACCCTGTCGTACTCTTTGATGTCCCTCAAATGGTGTAGAGATTTGTCCTTGCCATATTTAACTGAATTAACTGAATTAAAGTGGAACCTGTCACCAGAGAAGCCCATGTGATGGAGCCTTCTCAACAAGTGTTGGTGATCAACAAGGTCAAAGGCCAAAAGGGCATCCAGTAAAATCAAATTCTTATTCTTATTATCTTTACTTTCTTGATACATTTCCTCTATAATAAAGTCTGCGTTCGCAGGAGACGAGTTCTTAGTGAATTCTCTCTGCATCTTGCTTTGGATATTGTCAACATATGGATTTAGTCTGTCTCTCAGAACAGCTTCAATGATTTTTCCCAACACCGGAAGCACAGTTATACCCCTGTAATTACTTGCCACTGTAGGTTAATTTCCCTTATAATTTTTAAAGATTGGTGTAAAGAGTCCCTTTGTAGAACAGAGGGAAAAGTACCACTAGTGAAGACGTGATCAATTATCATCAATATAAATTTTTTAACAGCTTGGCCTCCATTTAAAATGTGCTCAACATACAGGTTAAAAATGGATGCTTAAAACCCGACAATAACCCATATTTTGTGAATAAAGCTGTTTTCATCTGAGAAAATAAATGGATAATCTTCAGTGATTTTTCACCCTCTATAACTGAGGCCTATTATAGGCCTCTTCCCAATTGAAAAAAATCTTTAAAATCATGCAGTTTTTCCAAAAATCCAAACTTACACCAGCTATTTTATTTCCCAAATCAGCAATTTTAGCGATTATTCTTCCCAAAATCAACAGGCTAAGGCTTCTTCCCCATGAAGAGAGAAAAAACACTAATCTTCAGATAATTGAGCTACGTACGTTCCTTAGAGGACCCAGCTCAGTAATCGGAAGAAGAAGAGATGCTCTTTGTATATTCTTAAAGCAAAATTTGACTACAGTCTAACCTGTGTTTGCAGCCATCTCGGATTAAAGGCCACCAATAAGGTGAATAAAGGTGAATAAAGGTGAATAAAGGTACAGTACTCTTTTTGACCTACGAATAAAGACAACCTGTATACAAAGACCACATTTTATCTCGCCAAAAGCTTGGCCTTTGTTCACAATTTTGACTGTATCTATTTATGACGTATCAATCGAAAAATGGTTGTTCCCGGGATACATTAATTATTTTCCGCCTATAACAGGAGGATAACGTGAACTAAAAGAACATGAAGAACATACCGTTGTGTTGTCTGGTGTTGACATTCAATATATCTGGCTCAACAATCTTCTGGGAATTGTATTACCTCGTCTCATATCCATTTTTACAAGAGTATTTTGGGTAAAGGCCATTTATTACAGTCAATTTTTTTTTTCAAAATTGTTAGGGATATTTCTACATGAACACCGTCTACCTCCTTTGAGAAGAGCTTTCGTCTGCTCAATTTAGTCCATTATGGTCTAAGGGAAACAACTCGTACAACAAATATAATCAACATGGTCATACGAGTTACTTCCCTTATTAAACTGTGTACGTACCTATAGGTTACAACGGCTTGTTTAATGGTAAATCAAACATTTAGATGTTGAAAGATGTTTATTTAGACTTCATCTTGGTAATTAACTGTTACAATGCTTTAATTAATAATTTACATTTATCAAGAGACCTTATTACCTCCAATAGAAAGAGCAGTTTCCTTGACAACGCTACTCTGCGATCAAAGGGACATAAAATGAGTCCCGATAAACTAATAAAGAAGTTATTCATTCTTTCTGTAACATGTGATTCAAGTTTGTTTGTTATATGGAAAATTATTTTCTATTCCATGAATGCAATATGGCCGAAATAAAGACCATGGTACTTTGTATCTAGTTAAATATATTTTAGTACAAAATTTAAGGAAAAAATGGCCCCCTATTAACTTACGGACATCATTATCTGCAACCATTATTACACAATGTGCGGTCCATAATATATCTAAAATAGCAGTAAACGAATGAAAATAAACATGAATAAAGTCATGTTATTAAATAAATTGGTGCTTTACCTATATTATTACAAAATGGTCGAAGTCGGGACCGCACTCTTTAATTAGAGCATAGGTCGCAGAATAGAATTGTCATTAAAGCAGGTGTAAATAGCTTTGAAAACAACTGATTACTAAGATAATGCCTAGTAGGTATCATAATTTTATGTTTAAGTGCTCAATATATTATAAATGTAGACGGCTGTCGCCTAAAGATATGAACAAGTGCATTAGCAATATACACTATTGGTTGAATAAGGGAAGTAACTCGTATGGCCTTGTTAAATATTATTGTACGAGTTGTTTCCCTTATACCATTTTGAGCAGACGAAAGCTCTTTAATTTGGAGGTAGACGGTGTATATGTATAAATATTCCTTATTGTTGTGCACAATAATTATATTGGCTATTACTGAAGTTATTCTACTAGAAAATGGACAAATGGACATTAGACAATGTCTCTAAATACCCAGGAGGCTAATGAACCTGATGCATTTGAAATCAACTCATGACAATGCAATGGTATGTTACAGTTCACGTTTGCTTTTCGTGTACCTACATCTTTGACAACTACATGTACAGTTCTTATCATTTTGTACGATAACCATAACCAACATACTTCAGACTATCATTTCTCTATAGAGTGGCAGTTCAACAGTATAGGCTTTTTTCTACTTGAACCTTTACATCAAACTTGCTAGGCTCACTCTCAGACAATCAAATGCAGAAAATGTTAGAAGCCAGCTAAGGGGCTTCTGTGGTTATAGTTCCCCTAATAATCTATACCCCTGACTAATCAATCTGACAATGAATCTCACCCAGGACCAAGAACCATTAACATATTACATGTCCAGAAGTTTTCTTGCTCAGTTACAGGAGGTCGGTGGTTCTACCATGGCCAATCTACCTCAGTATGTTCTGTTAAAGCTTGAAAAGTCACCTACATGTTGCAGCAATGTTTACCCAGAGAAAAAGTGAACAAGCAGGCAACATCATTTCTTGGCTCCAGTTTAATTGCTTTAAAGGTTTTATTTTGCTGAGTATAATTATTATTATGTACAGTATGTATATAGTAGTATTTGTACAGTGCCCCAACAATAATTTGACTCCCGCCAAAATGCTAGTTCAGTCTAATCCGAAGATAATAGGTATGTAGAGTGTATCTGATAATACAACCACAATTGACGATTTTCTTTATGAAATGACTACACGAAAAACAAATATATGAACTAGTGTGACATTAGTGCAGTAGGTAAATGTGCTGCTGTAAAGTATCCTAGATTTTTCTGGTGCTTTCAAATCCCCAGAGATGTGCATTTTTTTTAAAATACACTTTTACTTATTTATATTTATTTATGATTATCATGGAATGTCCCTATACGTTTTGTTTAAATTTTGTATTTATATCATTTGTACATATTGTATATATATATTTTTCTTATTTTCTTTCATATATTTATCACTATTCACAATCTTCGGAGTCAATACACATGTTTAATGTATGTATAAAATTATTGAGTTTAATGGGTAGTACATATATATGAAATAAGTATAATGATAAAAAAAAAATTTAATATTATGTTTTTCGACGATCCTTTAAAAGCTAGTAAAATGGGAAAAAAGGGAAAAGTGAATTTGTGGATTCGAACCAACACGGTAACTTAAACAAAGTTTGTCAGCCATCTACCTTACCGACTGTTCTATTAAGCGTATATGAAAAATGTAAATGTAATTATCATTACATTCCATTTTGTGTTATGTTGACTACCCTATAATGTTTATTGAAGTTATTTATAGCTTTGTTGGTAAACATCAAATTATCGTGGGGGATTATATCTAGATGCCTACATGTATATAATATTCAAGTATATCTTTTAAGAATTTGCATACCACTGAATCTGACCAATGACTATTTTTGTTATGAAACAAACTTGTTTTTATAGCATTTAGTCCAAACTACCTCATGAAAATATTTGTTTTTATTACCCTTATTTCTTGAAATTTTAGGTGAATATCTAGAAGCAAGATTATAGAAATCAACAAAACGCATATATGATTTCGTGGGGATCACTGATTAAATTGCAAATGTTGGTGTGAAAATATTGTTGTAGAATTCAGCAAAGTTTGCATATGAGTAGGAGTATGACAGCAAATAGAATTAACTGTGAGTATATTTAATTTAATGTCAAACTTGTTTTGATGATCAATTGTTAATAAGAAAACCAATGTGGCAAGATATTGGCTTTGTTTGGTGATAAAAAAGATCCCTACTTCTACAGAAGAGTTACTCCAGCATTAAGCTTTATTACAAACACGATGGTTTCAACAATGTTTCATATTAAACTTGAGATTTGTGCATGGTTCTGTTAGGATTTTCTGCTTTTCTATGATATGATGAAATTTAACTTTTGTAAAGTTCTAAGTAAGACAAATTCTTGTCAATTGTCTTCTTTTGATTTCGTTTTATTGCCAAGAATTGTCTTGGGCGTAACTTTGACCTCTTGTATATTTTGATACTTAACTTGGAACTTAAGAAATTTGAACTCAGAAAATTTTGACAGTGAAATTTGACCCTACCTAAGAAATTTGAGGACAACATTAAAAAGATATTTCAAGTGATTTGTGTTGGGGAATCAGCCACACAGTAAGAAATTACTGGCAGTCGATTTTAATCATGATTAATTAATTTACCAGAGATAAAAAACCTGTTTGTTTCTGGTTACCCAAACCTGCTTTAATTGTTCCCTGGAGGAGTCTAAGGAGCAATTCATCCACTCTGTCATATCTTTACTTTTCCACAGGCTTTAAAGGGCCAGAAAAATCCCACATCTACCTTCCCTATTTTTGATAACCAGGAACATATATTTTTTACATTAGTTTTTTTTCTAACTTGCTGCAAGCTTTAAAAAAAAATGAACAGAAATTAATTGGTGAAGGAGGAATGCTGTCTTGTTGAACTGATGTGAAGTTGCATTATATTGCACTAAGGCTGTGTTTATTTCAAGATATCACATCTTAAGATGTGTTTTATGCACAAGACTATCATATGTTTCATCCATATCGCTTACTTATTCTATTCCATTAACAAATTTATGTTAATTAGCATAATTCATTGATCTCATTATTTTCATTGTAAAACATTGTAAGATGAGCTGTTATATAGAGGAATATATTCCTTAATAAAATGTTACGTTCATTGTCATGATTGAAAAGAATGAGGAGTGCAGTGCAACCTCTCTAGAGAGGCCCTCTCAAGATTGAGCAAAAATCTCCCTTCAACATCAACTTGATTTTCCCACTGCACTATTGAAGTATGTGTAATATAAATTATGTTGTTAATTAATATACTCATCATAATTCATCAAACACAGTGACTAGTGAACTAGTTTTACAATCGTATATGGCAAATGTAGAAATAAACATACTACTTTAATTAATTAGGGCCACATAAAAAAACATGCGCACATAGCGAGTGACAGCTAAGGAAAAATCGGAACTTGTCTGGTTCCCTCCCTAATATTCCTTCCATTATTAGATCCTATCACCTTGTGTCAGGGGCAGGTAATCCAGACTGAGCAGTACTCTTGTTCAGTTTCCGAAAATAAATACCGACCTATCCGAACATTTTTGTCAAGTAACCCCGAACATAAGTATTTTTCTAGTCATTTAATATGATGCGATATTTATATAAAAAAAGAAAACTTTAATCGTAAATGTTGTAAAAAATGTACATTTCTTTTGTGTTCCCCCAGTAATCAAACTTCCAGCGCTTTGATTTAACATCGATAAACTTGTCGATTACAATCACCAGATTGACTTGACACCGATAACAGATTATGTCGTACATTACTTATTATACTTCAAAATAATTGTTCCAGTTTGAAGTATCATTATCATGTTGTATATATTCCAACGTGGTTTTAAACTTTATTTAGAGTGCATAGAGCTATTATATATATGGTATCATTATGCACATGTTTGTATACTTAAACTTTACTGTACACATCATTCATTTATACATGAAAATACTAGCCATTGTCTTGTAACGTCCGGAATGTTCGCTCGTTTATTCAAAATATATAATATTAGTTGTATCAGGGATTCTACACATATATTTGCAATGCGAGTCCATGGTATTACATTACTTAGTTAGCGGCAGTAGACTGTACCATACTTTGGAGTATGCCGTGCGTATTTGGAGAGTAAAACCTACGCTGTGCAAAAAAGTAGTTCTAAAAATCCCAACCAAATATTATTTATTTGTCCCGTGTCATCTATTATTGTTGAATCTGTCAGAATTTTATAGTTACCCTTGACCGAATATATTCATGACATTTTAAAAACAGTTTTAATTGTCAATATTTGTCCTCGCCCTGTAATCGGTGTCAAAAATCTGCGCACGAATATATAAGTAGTACCATGTCCTCAATACACAAAATAGAGCAATGGCCGCCTACATGAACGAGAATGAGCAAACGGAAATTTTAGTGAAAATGCGGTTGATATGAACAATGGAGTAATATGAATTGTTTAGTGAGAGTTATAAACTATCCGTAAGGATGGATTTATTAATTCCATTCTTAATTTTCTGTGGATTAGCGTCTATATCGCAAGGTTTGTATATCTTGTTGCAACTTCCGATTGTTTTGTTTTTTGCTCTTTGATGTTCACCGACATAGGTGTTCGCTAAATTGGAGCATCGCAGTTTGATCACAGGCGCCAGTATCTATCAAGTATCAAGTTATATTCGTAAAGATCAATGAGAATGATACCATGCGACGTCCTGTTGACTGAATCAAATCCAAATACACTTTCTCGTTATAAATTCACATGTGCATCTTTCTTTATCAAAATTCCGGTTATTAACATTTGTGTAATCAATTCATTCGGTATTTCTTGCGAAAAAAATGTTTTTTGCCTTTTCTTAAATCAACTGTGGCAACGTGTGTCAAAATTTATTCATTCATGTCGGCATTTTTTATTAGTTTGCCCTTAAGAGTTTATATAATTTAGTCTTCAATTATTCTGACTATTTCTACTTACCGGTACTCTGTGAGACATATTCAAGAGCTGAAGAATAATGTCCAACATTTACCTTTGAAAAATCAAGAATTAGACATTTACTTTGATAATATTAAATTGCCAGAAAACTGAATATTTGGATTTGCAAGCGGATATAATATGTATGCTTGAATTGAATTTTAAAGTTTTATATTGTTCGGTCCATGGAATGGCCTATTAAGTTATTTCGTACTCGAGAACTTTAGTCCTGGAACACTTGCTGTATCATGAAGATGGCGTCCTGGTAAATGTAGTATTTAAATCCACATAAAAAATTATGCGCACTGACTGTCAGAGCAAGTGACGGCTACAGGGCACCGGAAGCAATTTGACATTGGGTCGGCTGAGGGTGTGGGTTTGGGAGGGGTTGTCCCCCTGTCTCAAATGTAACTTGCTGAAATTTACTTGTGATGATGAGTAACATTAACATATTTTCTTCTACTATGTACAGCATTCTTAGATTACATGACTGTAAATTACCTTAATTTACAGACTTAAAGTTACAAGTTGCATGATTTTTTTCATGATAGATTTAATGATTAATACTACATGTATAAGTTTCAAAACAGGGTCAGTTATGTGTTATTTATGATGTCAAAGTTATTATGTGTTAGTTTCATGCACCGCCTTTACGGTTGTCATACTTGGCGATGAACTGACCATGTAAAGCTGAATCAAAGTTACACCTGCTGCTGTGGCAGGACCAACTGTCCGCTTTGTATTATAAGGTGTTTCTAAAACAAGGTTTTATACTGACATTAGAATACTTGGATCCTTGGGACTCTGGTTTAAGTGGTGTCCTGTCATAAGTTTCAGGGGTCCCTATGTCATTCTGTGTTACGATTTATTACATGTATCTAATTCTTGCAATAATTTATTATAAATGCATGTATAAATGAACATTAAACTTTAAAGGCTTGTTTTCAGTGTAGATATTATATGAACAATGGAAGTAGTTTGACAAACCTATAATGCAGGGCTCTTAAAAACTGAAAACTTGCCTGTTTTGACTGGTATTTGTTGCAGAAAAACATGTCCTGTAAATCCCTGCTAAAACCCTGTTGATAACCTTAAATGGCTATATGTCTGATACAAAATAGTACCAAATAAAAGTTTCCTCAGTATTAGTTTATTATTACTTAAAACTTATAAAAATCTCTCAACTTGTCTGAGATTTCTAGTTGACTATATTGATATACAATAGAAGCAGTTTTTATATATACCCTCTTGGTCATGGTAAGTGGTCATAAAGTCGTTCCCAGTCCTACATGAAGAGCTCTGATGGTCTCTACTTATCACAATATATCATAAATCTATACATATATCTTTATACTGGCTGTCAGAACATAGCATACCTGTATTCATTTTATGGTATCCAAACATTGAATGAGTTCAAACAGAAATAAAGTTTTCATCTCCATGGTTCTCAATAACAACAAGTCGTTGGCTGATTGAGCCGCTCAGAAATGAGTTAAGGCCAGTTAGAAATCACAAAAATTTTAAAAATATTCCTTGCTGGAAAAATGCCATTTTTGGGAAAGGGTCTGGGTCCAGTCATATTGGGAATTATCGAGTCGCGACAACTTAATCATTGGGAACTTTCATTAAACTGACAATTGCAGATAAAATGAAGAATCTATGTGCCTATTTTCTGGTGTCTTTACACTGGAATATGTGTCATTTTTTGTCCAATTTATTAATTCTCTTTTTTTTAATGTTCATACTCATAGGTAATTTCTTCATTCAATTTGGGAATATTAAAGACTAAATGCTGTTGGGAACAGGTCCGTTTTCCAGACCTTTATAATGAAGGAAAAAAATCACAGTTATCAAAACGCCCTACCTGCAGCATGTATATGTATGATCATCAAACGTCATTATGTTGGATCCTCATGAGAACCTCTACAGGACCTACAGGTGCATTTTCATGCCAATAGGACAAATGTCAAGATCACCCTGGGGGGCATTGTGCTAAAAACACATCTTATTTTGTTTCTAATATTGAACTGTATTGAAAATCTGTCAGACTTTGTATATAAGTCATTAGTATTCCATGTTTACATCAGTTCGTAATACACTACAGATGGCATATAATTGAAGTGTATATTTTTAGCCATGTCAAGTTGGGATGTTTTGTTCGAGTTCAAAAGCCTTAGATATTTGTCGACGTCTTGGCAGGTGTCAACATTAAACTGTAGGTTTATAAAATTGTGTTGGTACTATACATAGATAGTAAGACACTGCCTTGAAGCAATGTTCATTCTTAGGGGGGCTAGATATGAAGGGAATGTATTATTGTTCAAAATGTGTTTAGAAAACTATGGAGAACCTATTGTTAATTTTATCTGCATTTAGTATGGTAGAGAAGACACCGTGTCTCCTCAAGGTTTTTAATACTTTCATTGTTTTTGAAAAATAATAAATTGGTTGTGTGCTATGACAAGTTTACATTTTACCACGCATGACAAGTTTTATTTGACATGTCTTCCTGTAGATATTTATCACAAGTTAAAGGGTTAGTTAACTGTAAAACTGTAAAAGTACAGAAACTCTTGCATGTTAACCTCAGCAGTCATTTATTTAGCTGCATTGCCGAATGAGTCTAATGCATATCCACACAGTGTAGAATACTGAGTTTTAAGTTTTACGGTCAAATAAGTATATATTTAAGGTACATTGAATCCATTAGTTTTGTAGCCTCTAAATCGATTGACACGTAATGAATGAAGTATTTTACTTTATTTTCCATTCATAAAATGTAGATGTCAGTCATGTTTTGACACTTGTCACTGGTCTGGTCGATTATACACTTAATTAGCTCTAGTGGAGAGGTACACTTCTAGTTAATGGCTTAATTAGTCTACAGGTACCTTGTTAGAAGTGTAGATTTAGTTCTCATCAGTAGGTGGTAATGCGATGACAAACATTTAATTTGCATGTGACACATCCATTATTTTATTAGAATGCAATGTACTAGCTTCATTTTCCTTGATGACTGTTTTTCATAGTAAATGATGGTTATATTCCATCTAGATCAGTTAATACAATTTGTTAAGACGATTGATTTTACAAATTAGGTCATCCAGAAACAAAACCTTGGAGTTAAGTGTGGAATTTTTTGTCTTTGTTGTATCATAATTATCATTATTCATATGCTGTAGAACAATATTACTAATTTGTACACCAAGGTGTGCATGACAAAGTTTTAGAACTTTTCAGTATGTTCTCAGGGTTCTAGCCAGGATTTTTTTAAGGCATGTTGCAAATACAAATTTGAGTCACCCGTGAGCGTTACGGTGAAAGACTGAATGTGTGCAAGTGGGGGGGGGGGGGGGGTAAGTCCAACAACTTAAGTGGTTCATATTTTAGTGAATTTTAAAGTCAAAAGATAGAACTGTTATAAATATATAACATACACAAATCAATAGGAATTAAGATACATGTATCAGTTTTGCATGTCCAAATAAATCATTTGTGTGAATCCGAGGCACCATGGTTTTGACAGGATGCTCTTTTTATGGAAGTACATGGAATGCCAACCCATACTGCTCTATCAGGCATGCACTTCTTAGGTCTCCTTTGATAGTACATGTAGTGTTTCTCTATTTTATATGTAACCACTTACATTAGAACTCCAACTCAGAGATGGTTTTATACTTTAGTTTATTGCTCAGTGGCTATTTAATAAATGATGTACAATAGGCCTACTATCAGAGAGGCAACTATAGAGACAAGTAACTGATAAGCCAAGTGACCATAAGATTAACTCAATACACTACACTCTTCAGTACACATTTGTTTACATTCTGTAATCATATTTAGATTGATATCAAATTTTAAAAATATTTTTTTCTTTATTTGTATTTTCAGCAATCATTGCATATTTCACAGTAAGAAATTTTATTGAATCAATTAAACTTTTTATTGACTGAATAAAATGACAACAAACATAACACATTGTCACTACCAAAGTTCAAACCGAAAGTAGAAAATGACGACTGACATTTTTTAACCGGAAGTAGCTGTACTCACTCCGTTTTGACATCAGATCGTATAAGTTAAACTTGAATCATTTTTTTAGATTCCTAGGGATATCAACTGCATTTAACTTCTGTTAAAATTTAATAGATAATGATATTTAAGTTACCGTTTCCGTATGTTTCCATTTAGGATCTAAAGATTGGATTACGTCAAGATCGGCGTTGCGGATTTCTGATCAGAACTCACGATTTCTGATCAGAACTCGCATCATGAATGTTATTCCATCGACTCATATGAGTCTCATTTCGTTTTTAATGCTCAAAGATTCCTCGGTGATCGATTTGCTAACGCGTATTTTTTATATCCTCGTCTTCCGTATAGTACTATAGATCTACGTACATTAAAAATGTTCAGTCTTAATTTCACGGTTTTGTCGCATGATGTCAGTAATTATTATTTGCACACCGATACTGTAGATCTATGCATTTTTCGTCGTTGTTAAATATAAATCATTCGCAGAGGCATAGTAATCATGTGTTGCCCAAGAAACGTGTAATCTAGATACACACGTATGTCATCAGCAATGAATTTCATTCCGAAATAAGTTGCTATCACTGAATGACGTCACTAACAGTGGAATGTGTCAATTTATATTGAGGCAACTGCATAACGGGTTGAAAACGATATTGTCATAACGGGTTGAAAACAAAATTGTCATTTTAAGATCATTGTGTGTGTACCACAGGTATCGTTCATATTTTTAACTTAATGCGAAATATGCATGGCAAGCGACACTCCGCTGACTGCATATAAATAAGAGCTGCATAAATTGTGTAAACTTTCAGAATCATAATTATGATAGCTACTCGTGAAAAACAATGCGGCGAAAATCAACATCTTCAAACGGCGCGATTCTGGATGTTTTAGTGAAAGTGCGCATGCGATAATTATAAGAAAATCTTGTCAACACTCTTACTTAAACTTTCACGGTCATAACATCGAGTATTTAGTTGAAACACGTGGTAAGGCGGGGCTACGATTTTGTCAGCAACATGCGTCATGCATTCGAGACTGTCATTGGTTTATTGATATTTGATTGACTCTGTTCTTAGTGACGTAACGAGTCAGCACGCGGCACATATTCGGATGAAGTTGCTTTTATAATTGGTTGTGTACACAAGCCATGTCGTATACGTAATTAAGGGATGTCGGTGGAATTAAAGGATGTCGAATATACAACTGTAAGCCTGAAGGCATGTCGTGGACGACATGCGATATTAGGCTGGCTAGAACCCTGGTTCTGTTGTAGTTTTATTACTCCACAGCACATTAATTGGAGCTACTATTACAAATTTATGTAGTACTGGCCAACTAAGGAGCTGTCACTGCATGTGACTTATGTACATTTAAGTTGTTAAAACTTGTTTTAGGATTAAAGGAAAGTAAAAAACTCAATCATCCGTACCTCCAATTAAAAGCCACTGCTCAATTATCCATCTCGTTACTAATTCACTCGCGTTTATTTCCAGCTCAGATTTTTCAGTATGGTTATGAAAAATTTAATAACATAATTGTTACAAAAACTGTTGATCAATTTTTAATTATACCAATGGCTGTGTTAATGGAATGGATTGTAATTGGCTTAACCTTGGAGAGCACTAAAATGTTTCCATGCTTTAAGAATGGTTGTATAATTAATGGGTAGAAAAAAACGGCATTTTCTTTTTACATAGTCATTGTACATTTTACTTTCTACATAATGTTAAAGCTATTGCCTCTTCCTATTTTTTTTAGGGGGGGGGGGGGGGGGTACCCTCCATACTTACTGTATGACAGCAATAATTACCCCTAGAGTTATGTAAATATCTAACAATATAAATCCTGCCCCTTGAAAGCCACTACTAATACATCTTAAAGTTTTATGGCCGAATTTTCACTTTGACACCTGTCATGTGTGACACGATCATGTTTGTTGATTTAAACATACCTGGCTTTTAATGTAAATAAAGTAAAGACTGACATTTATTTTTCTATGTTGGAAGTATGATACTGGATAAATACAGTGCACTTGAAACCAATAATCATGACACGGGAGGTTACACGCTAACTGTCTCACCTTAGTTAAACTCAGAAGGGGGCCAGGTGAAAATACGGCTGGCAGAAACTGACAAGTGACAGAAATTAATTGGTTATTCTAGACTTAATGTTTATTTTTTCCGTTTTTTTTCCCTGGATAACTATTGCAAATATACTTATGGCAGATTTGCATTGAGTTGGTTTAGTGCAATATGGATATCTATTGCAGCTTTTTTTTTTCCATTTTTGCTGAGCAACTAGTTGAAAAATATTACCGTATGTATGGTCCATATTTCAAAACAGACTTAGCTATTGACCGGAACATGAGTATTATTTCCACACAGCAATGTAAAGAAAAGTTGTAAGCGAAGTAAAAATGTCCATTTATCATGTGGGATTTGAGGAGACATTAAGTATTGTAACATATCGTCTAGAGACAAAAATATTTACATTGTTTGCTGATTTGCTGAAGCCTCAGTTGGCCGTGTTATCTCATTTATAACTGTGACAGTGCATAAACAATCTAAATACTTCTCATAAACATATTACAGAAAATAATTTATTTCCTCCAATCACTCCATTGTATAATTTATTAAGTTATTAACCAGTCAACTTTCACTACGAGATCCTTCTGTACGTTCATGGTTATCCTTGCCTTTGTCAAGGGGGCCTTCATGGTCAAGAGGTTATGGTCTCTTGCTAGTTATCCACTTAGTAGATTCTCACCAATGCGAGTTCAAATCCCTCTCAGGATCAACTTTCACATGTGAGGGAGCTGTCCAGCTAGCTAATAGAGGTGTACCCTTGGGAGTCTCCCTCAGCCATTAAAGCGTGAATAGTCAATATATGACCTGTGACCCTGGCTAGAAGTTAAATCCCAATGAACCCTATGTTATTTTTATTTTTTATGTTCATTGAAAACTGGTGATTTCTATACTTAAGCTCTTGATTATTCATGTAATTCTTAAAAAAAAACTGTAAGACATAACACAAGTATGGTGCACCCACCACTACCCCTGAATCTAGTGCCCAGGCTTTGGGCTGGTGAGTTAGACGGACAGTTTGTGCTTGGTGTTTCTAAACAGTAAACACATACTTGATATAATAATTTACATCCTTTATGACATAAACTGATGGAATGCTCCATGTTTTGATTGTTGATAGTTGTGAGAGAAAACATCTTGATTCTCCCAATGTCAGATTCTATAAATATTTTATATTTTCTTATCATAAATATTTTGATATCACCATTTGATTGCTGGCTTTCATTCAATGATTTTACATTAGCTGCTTGTTTGATGATGTTAGAGATTGCACTGTTTGTTGTAAGAATATTAGTTAGTGTGAACATTCAGTTTGGTCACTTGTCTGACTCTCACAGAGCGACTTCTGATTCTATTTGATTGATCTGTGCTAGGTCTAAATCTACTCGTTCATCAGTTGTGTTGTGTTTAATTTTTATATTGAACTCAAAATACATAAATACATGTCAAAATGCTATTTTTTCATTAAAAAAGTTTTTACCTGAGATGCAAAAAAATGTTGAGTAGAAGCCTTTTTGGTGAGTAGGTAGCGTTACCCGGTCGCAAACAAAATATTTTTAAGGATAGCTCTGAATATTTACAGTCTTGTAGTATTAACTGCAGCTTTTGGATTGATTGATTAATTTACAACAAAGTTTGTTAAGCTGTTTATTGATCTGATTCTTACAGTTCTAAAATAATTTATGAAGAAATGTTCTCTTAAAGTGGAGAAATGCAGGATAGTATGTGCCTCTTCTAAGTCTCAAACTGCTAGTGATTTATTATTTGTTGAAATTTTTCTGGTAAACATTTCTTGATAAATTATTTCTTCAAAACTGCTTGAATGCACACATGATGTTAACTAGGATAAACTCAGCTTTTCCGGCTAAGGCATTATAGAAAATTGTTTGTTTCTGGATACCTGACCTACCCTAATTATTCCAAACTACCCTTGACTTATTATTAGGCCTGAGGAACTAACATCAACTTTCTCACCTTTTTTTACCTCCACACACATTCAACAGCCAAAATAAAGATCTCCTACATTTTTGTACCTACCCTAACGGGCATGCAATCAGAAACATTATTTTAGGCCTAAAGCTATCTTATGTATAAATTTTGTCAGGATAACCAATATGATACATACAGTACACTCACTGTACAGTACATGCCATAGATTGTCAGCCAGGCTTCTTCTTTCATAGATTTAAAATGCTATCTTTATTACAAAACCTGTCAGTTAAACAGAACTCCTGACACGGACTAATATGTTTTTTGCCCAAAACTAATGTGGCAGGCATTGCCAAGTCATTTATTTGTGTAGTCAGACAGAAGTTAGATAATGAATTGAGATAGACATATTTTGATAGAGATTTTTAGATAGACTTGGTACAGAACTGTTCTCATGGCATAAGACTGACGGAGAACAGACAATGCTGTTGATGTTAAGATATGTGAGGCACTTTTTAGGTACACCCATGGTTCGTGTTTCTCTTCGGTTTTTTTTTTCTTCTATATGTATTGTTGTATATTTGTGCTATGAAGTATATGTTATGTCTCCGTTAGACATTTCCAGCAGTATTTCTTATCTAGTCCTTACAGACATTAATAAGTGACAGTTTCACCATTAAGGTAGGCAGCTGCCAGTGTGTACACCTGTGCTCATCTGTTTTCACAGTTCACTGATTTCAAGATGGGTTGATAATGAAAATGTTACCAAAGATTTAATTTGTTGTAAATCTAAGAAAGAATGTTAAGGTTTTTTGTTTACCATGATGTGCCGGTATTCTTACAGCAAATGTTTGCAGTTTATGTTTTCACAATATTGCCCTCATAGGTGGTGACTCATTATTTCAATGATGTATTGTGTTCATTGCTCAACTGTTGTATGATTGTTTATTGTTTCATTCGTGGTTACATTGTATGACTAATGATTGGTAATACAATAACTTAGCATGTCCTGTAAGCTCAAAAGGTACTGTTGAGTGTTGATCATTTGGACTCAGGTTAGAAACCCAGCTAGGTGTATGTAAGTCTGTGACAATGTGATTGAAGATTTATCAAATATGATTTTTGTCTCACAATTATTCACACATCATTCAGCAGTACTTTACTGAAGGAGGTGCTCTGATTAATACTGGTTGGTAACCCAGATACACTGGTTAGTACTGTTAGGTACCCAGTCAGCTGTTTTACTTTTAGTGAACTTTCCCACCTTACACATTGAAAACCTATTGACAAGACAAGTACATGAAGTGCTTTACTCATGAATATTCACATTTTTACAAATTAAGCAAGTTGATTTTTAATAATATTTTTCTGATTTCAGGAGAGCCCCAGCTATTGTTTGCCAACAGAAAAGATATTCGTCTTGTAAATGTTACTGACAGAAATCCAAATGTATCAGTCGTCATCGGTGACCTAGATGATGCAGCTGCTGTTGACTTCCTGTATAGCCTTGGTTATGTCTTTTGGACAGACATTGACCTTGAAGTGATACAGCGAGCAGTGATTGACCGTATCCAGGAGACAAAAATTGGAATTGTTACTACTGGTCTTGTCTCTCCTGATGGATTGGCCTGCGACTGGGTCGGTAACAAATTGTACTGGACTGATGCAGAAAAGAACAGGCTTGAAGTCAGTAACCTTGATGGCAGTGATAGGAAAGTGTTGTACTGGCAAAATCTTGACCAGCCTAGAGCCATTGCTTTGGATCCTTATGAAGGGTATGTTATCATCATTAGTTTTACTATTAGATTACTTGGAGTTATCAGTTTGATTTGGTCATTAAACAAATAGGTATCAAATACTAGCACTTCAGATTTGTTGTGCCCTAAACATTAACAATGATAGGAAATTTGAGTTTGTATTTTTAAAAAGTTTTTGTTTTTAGTATGTTTCATTTTTTGTATTTTTGTCAGATTCATGTATTGGACAGACTGGGGAGAAGTTCCAAAGATTGAACGAGCTGGAATGGACGGAACTTTGAGTACACGTACAGTTATTGTTGATGACAACATTTACTGGCCAAATGGACTTACTATTGATTATGACGAGAAAAAAATATATTGGGCAGACGCTAAACTTAGTTATATCCACAAATGTAATTATGATGGTTCTCATCGTGAAGTGGTCATTGGTAAAGACTTATCCCACCCATTTGCTCTCACTTTGTTCAAAGAAAATCTATTTTGGACAGATTGGGAAACTAAAGCTATACATACCTGTAATAAATTTACTGGACAGGATTACAAGACCATATTAAAAGATATTCATTCACCAATGGATATTCATGTGTTTGATGCAGAACGACAAATTGATGGTAAGTATTTATACTCTTATATCACATAGATCCAGTCATTATTACTGCAATAAAGTATATGCTTGTTCTACATGCTTGTAATTAATATTACAAGGTTCTAGAGTAAAGAAAGGCTGTGATATTTTTGTTCATTGATGTTGCTGCTTACATAACCTACTCACCAAAAACTACCCTACCCAACTTTTTGGTTTCTTGTGAATTTTTTTTCAATACATAAGTACCATTTTGACAGGTATTTTGTAAAATAAATTGTAAAAAAGTATTTCCTGCCTACCTACCACACTGAAAATCTCTACGTAGGGTTATCACAAACAAACCTTTTATTAAGGATGGCCTTATTTTTAGGAATTCCCCTGTAACTCAACTAACTGCATCAAATTAAAAAGCCTTAAAAATCAAACCCATTTACAAAAAATAATTGACTGTAGCCTCTGCCGTAAAATCTTGGGTTTCAGTCCTCATTTCATTGTGACTATACTAACTTGTATATGTGAAGCTCAATATTTTGGATGAAATTCAAATATGCTTTCAAAGGAATAATGAAGTCCAGTTTGTGTAGAATCCTTAAGAGTGCGGCTATCCGGTTCAATTCCCAGTCATGTTAGGTGATACCCTTCTATGAAAATTTGACATCATTGATTTCCCTCCACATATGGAGAAATTGCCAACTGGTTCCTTGTGGAAGGGTAAATTAGTACTGGTTAGAATACAGTACAGGAATTTTTGTAAGATGAATCGGCTGTCATATATAACTGAAAACTTTTTGAAAAAATGGCATTATACCAAGTAAATAACACTATTATTGAGTTATATCCATTCACTGATTGTATATTATGACCAATACAAAACAAATCTATTTTTGCTTTTATTTTGTGATATTTCATAATGTAGATAACCCTACAGACACTGTCAGACAGTGCAATACACTTATGAAAACTGGCATCTAAACATATGATGAAATTGTTTTTAAACAATGCACTCAGTCGTTGGTGAACAGGGTTAAAATGTGTCCTTACAAGCTCCAAGGGCAATGTAACAACATTACATTATTTTCTCAAGAGAAATTCGATTTCATCAAATCATGCAATGTTATCCTTCATCATAGTGCTTTCTAGTGCATGTCAATTTGTTTAATGTTCAAGAAAATAAATAAGAATGAAATTAACAAGTCATGAAATATCTGCTATGTCTTTACTTTGACTCAGTGATGTTAAGTTCATGTAAAGTGTTGATACTTCGGTATACATGTAATATTATATGGTCCTAAATTTGCATCTTGGTTATTTAAACGATAGATGAACTGATGTACATACATAATCATTACATAAGTTAAAGTACACACGTTGTGTAATGCCTTACATTCATGATTGGGCTAGAAATACACAGTTGTGTTAAACTTTATAAGTTATCTTAGCAACACTATGTGTTCTTTTTTGGTGGCTGCCCTAAAGTTAATTATGTCAAAATCTGAAAATTTTCTGAGATGAATTGTATCTTGTATTCTCACAGTGTTTTCCAAAATAAAAGTTTTTACATTTTTAATCTCAACTATTTAATATTTAATACAATGTATGATCATTATGTATTTAAGGATCAGATTTGTAAAAAAAGACTTTGAACACCTAAAATGAGCCTAATGTCCAGTGCTTAAAGCTATATACACAGAATTAACCATACAAACCTTACTATACCATTCGTTGATTGGTAGTTTCTATACCCTATGGGGTAATATTGTATCATTGTTCGATTAGTAACTTCACCACATAGAGTTGAATATATTTGCTTTGTCATTCTTCAACCACAAATTTAATACCTCGTGTCAATGATTCAATCGCATACTGACACTAGTCAATATTTTTGTTACTTTCAATTGTATGTTTAGTCTGTTTTCATATTTACTAATTATCTGTATTGAGTTGATTGGTATATATTACTATATTAGGTACATTCATAATCCTCTTGGAAATTATTTACATTTATATTTACTCAGTTTTCTGATTCATTGTCACAAAATAGTGTATTTTATACCTTATGAAAGGTATGATATATGTTTAATATGTACAGTACTGTATATTGATATTTAACAGGTCTTGTTGAAACTCGCTGTACATGATATAAGGTGGCCTACTAAATATCTTATAGCTACATAGTATTTGTCAGATGTCTGGGTGAAGGAAACAGTAGCTTTGACTTTCCCCAAATTGTCATTATAATATACATATAAAAGACTTAAAGGTTGTGTACTGGAATCAGCTTGTCTTTGCATACGTCAAGGACTTATATACATACATGGATTCGCAACTGCTAAAAATAGATCAAACGATATCGTTCGGCGATCCCACAATGCATTGCTATATACTCGGCAATGTCCGACAGCTGTATTTGGGTGTTTACGAATTTGATTATACTAATAAAACTCTGGCAATTGGGCACGGGAAATTGGTAAAGGATGCAACAAATTCCTTAAAGATATTGAGATACATTTATAATCCACAAAGTCTAAGTATAAGGGTTGAAAAAGGCATCAGTCGAACATTATAAATTCCAAGATGGCGGACATCTATTATAATCCTTTCGTCTCCGAGATTAAACATTCGGAATACCACGGATATTTTCGCTGTTATTATCATTCGGATATCACGGATTTTTTCGTATTTTCGCTTTTGTAAACAATAGCTTGTATTCCCGTTGATTCACGTCTTATTATCGCGGGATTTGATTACTTTAAACTGTTAATACGGAAGTTGCGAATCCATGTATGTATATAAGTCCTTGCATACGTCCATCTGTCCAGTTGAATAACTCAATTGTCCATTGGCGGATTTTGAAAATACATGACAGAAATGTTCATTTATTTGTGTCCTGTCCATGACACAGTTACATCTGAATGTCTGGCAGATGTTTTAGCCTTGAGCGAAGTCTGACACTTCGAGGTTAAAGGTTTTAAATTGGATATATTTTTTCGTATCCACTCAGTTACTTTGTCGTCTGTGGTTGGATTTGGAAATACTTGGCATAAATTAATGTTCACCAATATGTGTCAGTAAAAGACATCGGTACATCCAAAGTCAAGAGCACACTTAGAGGTTAAATGTTTAAAAATCAGTACTTTTGTTATGTCCGCTCAGTAACATTGTCATCTATGGGTGGATTTGGGAAATATTTGATTGGAATGTGCACCACTAGTAGTTGGAGATATGTCATGTGCAAGATCTAGGTCAAGGTCACACTTAGAGGTTAAAGTTACGTGAGAAAGCTACCCTACTAGTTTAAGGAAGGTCAGTGGTTGTATGGTTCTTTGCAGGTGTATGGCTGTGGTCCAGCTTCCTCCACCGTTTAAGCTGTAAGTTGCCTAATGACCCTGGCTGTTGATGCCATGTTAAAACCCTACAAAAAATAATATAATAAAAGAAAATATGATGAACCTTTGTACATGCATTTATTCATTTAGAACCAAAATGTACACAAAAATTATTTTACAGCAAAATATGTATGCATCAATTATCATAGATCAGAACACGTAATTGTTAGAAAAACTTGGCAATGATTTTTCTTTGAGGACATCAACATCACTTGTGTCGCGGATCAGCATTTTGTTTCTTTAAGCTCTTAGCGTGTTTGAAAATTGATTTAATGAATGAAATTTGACTAGACAAACAAAAAAATGAATGGAAGAAATGGATGTCATTTTGAACTTGGCTGAGTATAAAGCAATTTTAAGTATCACAATGATTGTATGTGAGGGTGTTTGAGCCCCACTTGTGTACTCGTTTGTAAAGATATTTGATAAAGATGGTGTTGAATGGATTACTTAATGAACCATGATATTGTTAGATGAAGGAGAACCTCATATTAACCCGTTCTAGTATGTAACTATGTAAGGTGATTAGATGATAAATCCCTTTATTTGCTTCAGAAGGAGAGTTACCAAAGTTATGTTAATGTTTCAATTTTTTTTTCAAATAAACTGAAAAAATAGTTACAGTCATATTTTAGTTCATACCACAAAATTAAAATGTGGAAAAAAGTATGTTTCATACTTATTATTTATTAGTAAATAATTGAAAAATTCTAAGAATAGAAATTTATAGAATTATGTGCTACATAATTAATAGGGGGATAACTTATAAACATATGTAATTGATACTGTATTGTATTATGTGATAGCAAATGTTAACTTAAGAAAATAGCCTTAATTGAATGAAATGAAACCATATTTCTTTTTTTTCAATGAAATCATTGACCACACACTAGCGGATCATTTGCCTGACTTACTTAAACGACCTGGCCCCAAACTTGAGAACAGTCTCTGAGCTGAGTGAGCTCATTTTCATTCTCAACAAATTTTGGATGAAAAAGTAGAACAATTTAAAGTTGAAATACATATTCAGATTATTTACACTGACAGAAAAATATACAATTAATATCAGTATTATTTTATCTTGCCTTCGTGGTTGTTTTGTTAACAATAAAGGACAAAATAAGAGATTATCATAATCTTGGACCCTGAACTTAACAGAATATGATTAATTCTTTATTTCAGTTACAAATCCCTGTGATACAGAGAATGGAGGATGCTCTCATTTGTGTCTTCTGTCTCCAATTAGTCCAAATTTCAAGTGTGCATGTCCCACAGGTGTCCGTCTCCTTGATGACCAGAAAACATGTGCTGATGGTAAGTAAGAATTATCACCTTGACTGTAAATATAGGAATCTTGTCTACAGACTAAATTGACTCCTGTATGAACTTAGGTAAACAATTCTGATTCAGTCTTCAAATATCTCCACGGACCAAGGACAGAGTCCAGAAAAATGGCCGTTGATCCAGTTAATTTGAGCAGTCCAGTACTCTGCAAGTCAAGTAAATCTTTCAGCGATATATTGTTATGAATGTTTTTTTTTGGTCCACTTAAAGCTCATACGGTTCTGGTAAAGTTTGCATTTTCACTGGACCGAATGCCCTGTGCTTAAAAAGATTTTTCATGATGGCTGCTGATTGGTCAGTCGATTAGTTAAATTAGTGTTTAAATGAGTGTTATAATGATTGTGAACAATTTAAGAATATTGTAAAATGTATATCCACTTGATTAATGGATATTTGGTACAGTAGGTCGACATTTTATGGCATAGATGATTAGATAGGGATTGCTATGTAATGATGGGTATAAAATAAAAGCATGTGTGCTAACAGTCAAATCTGATAAGAATATTCATTTCGGTACTAGCATAAAACACCTGGGCCATCCATAAAATGCTGATGCTTTATTGATATGAGTAACTAACTGTATATATGTCACTTGATAAAAAATAGTTTATGGTTAAAATGGGTTTTAGTAATTAATTCCTCTCTGTGTTTTATTGTAACAAGATGTAGTTACTTCGTTCACATAAAAACTGACTGACTTATTAAAAGTGATGACCCTTTCTTCAGATTATTTTTATGTGGATATTAATTTTGTGAATAACGCTGATGACTAGTATATGTTTAGCCATGTTATGTTGTATTATCAGGCACATATTACTCGTACTGTATCATTGGCAACTTCATGTCCCAACCATAGATACAAATGAAATATGATTCAATGAAATAGCCTACTTTCCTAAATATTATGCCCCCCTCCCTAGCCTGAAATCCTGGATCAGCCTCTTGAGTATTGATCAGATGTTTATATTAACCAATTATGAACAATATCATTATATTGTTGACAATGACATATTTTATTCATTGTTCAAGTTCAATGATAAAGGTCACATGTTTACAAGGTCAATGCTGAAGGTCACATGTTTACAAGGTCAATACCAAAGGTCACATGTTCACAAGGTCAATGTTAAAGGCCACATCTTTTCAAGTTCAATGCTAAAGGTCGCATGTACACAAGGTCAATGTTTAAGGTTACAAGGTTTGCAAGGTCACATTGTTGAAGTCCGTTGTTTAGTGACCTTGTTATTGATAAACAATGTATAAATAAAGAAATCACTGACCTATTAAGAATGTTTGAATAATATTCAAGCACTCTCAATAGATATATTTGATATGTCCTACAGGAGCTAAATCTTACACTGTGTTTGTCTTTATGTTGTAAATCAAATCCTGGAAGAGTTGTAGAGATTGTACAAGAATATCTGTGTTTGAATCTTGGTGGTGGCAGGTCATGAAAATATAACAAAAATGTTGATTTTCCTTGAATCCTCTTAAATATGGAGAATTTGCCTTCTCCTTGTGGAATGGTAAATTAGTAATGGTTAAAATTCCGTCCAGGAAAACTGCAGGTTTAAGGTGAACTGGCTTCAATTATATAACTGAAACATGCTTGAAAAAACTGTGTTAAACTCACTGAAACAAACTAATTTTCACACCATGTGTAAGTAGTGACAGCCTGTGTAGAGTTGATAAAACATCTGTTAAAAATAAACATATCCTCCTGTACCCTCAGTATTATTAACCATCATTAATGTCTGCTTTTATCAGTGTTTGTTTGGCTGTATATGTTTTAATATCTTTATGAAATCAGCTCTATTTTACATTCCCTGTACATAAAAATACAGTCAAACCTGTTCACAAAGGTCACCCTTGGAAAAGACATAATATGGCCTTGACTGATGGACTTTATTTGGTGGTCAGTTTGTTCTAAATGATCATTGACAGTGTTTCAAAGAATGGTTTTTATTCACAGGGTGGCATTTATTCTGAGGTGGCTGCAAACATAGGTTGGACTGATACACATTTTATTGTTGCTGACTGCACTGTCTTTGCTTGAAGTTACAAAAAAATGTAGACAACTTTACAAATACTGTATTTTTTCACTGCTATCATGGAAATCTTTATAGAGAAAATGCATTAATACCCAACATTATCAGATTTCTTCATCGCTAATATTTATTCAAAATTTTGAGAAAAAAAGAGTCATGGATGAAGATCAAAGGAGAATCAAAATGATACGAACAACTGAAATACTGTGGCGGGAATTTTTGTGTTTGTAGTTAAATGGCTTTATTTGTGTTATAGATTAAGGTATGATTTATAGGGTTTGTTGCCTGAAATGTTACCCAAGCCATTTGAAATGGGTTTTAAGGTCCTTTAAGTGACCCTAGTGAACCAAACAACAAACCATGTTTATACTGAATTTGTTGATGTTTCCAGCATAGACTAGATACTTATGTTATATATTCCTATACTATTGAACCCTGTGCATAATGAAGTCTAAGAAGCATCTTAATTGATATCACTCTACCTGAAGTATGGTATTTTTTCTCGGTGAATTAGTGAATAATCTTTGATTGTAAGTTAAATCATAAATGCATCTTGTAGTATGCCTGCCTCCATTTGTATATATTGGTACTATTATGGGATAGTACCCTGAGGATAGCACTCTAGTAAGCATAAAACCAGTACTCATTACATCTGTACTAATTATACCATCCAGAATGATTCAGTTTGTTTTATTGTTAAATCATAATTGATGATACAATGTACCTTGGCGTGAAATGTGTATGGGTAAATTAACTATTTCCATACTGATGATATTAATACAAATATTTCAGGTTTATTTCCCATTAGATATTTAGAGATCAAGTTGAATAGTTTTATGATCATCTTGTCAGTATTTTCAGTACAAAGATATATTAATTTGGCATTTGATATTAATGAGGTCGTAAAATTCAGAATTTAATTTGAAATATTGCCAATATTCTTAGTAAAGTCCAAGGGCTATATCTCTTTGAAGAGTTTTCCAGATTTTTGGAATATGAATACTGGCTTAGCTTGGAGACATCATTATTCCAGTTCTAAATTCTTTGGTTAATCTGTATTTCTTTCATTTTTCATCTTAAAGGTCACTGAATTATTATGCTTAGTAATTGTGTATGTTAGATGGTATTTTCTGTATTGCGAAATAGATACAAAATGAAACTGCTTGCTTCACATGGTAAATTTATGTTACAACCCATCTATTCATAAACCTCAAATTTTGATTTTTATACCCATGTATCGATAGATTGGGGGCATATTGTTTTTCGTCTGTCAGTTTGTCTGTCTGTTTGTTTGTACCTAACATTAACCTTGTCCATAAAATCAAAATGCTTCCACCTATAATCATCAAACTTCATAAAATTATGTTGGTTCCTCATGACAACCTCTACAGGACCTGTGTAATTTTAGGTCAGTAGGTCAAAGGTCAAGATTGGCCTGTTGGGGCATTGTTAAGTCAACATACCCTTCGCAAGACGAAGTGTACTGGTACAATATGTCCATATTTTAATAATTAGTAGTTAATGAAAATATTCATAGCCTAATACATTTAGTATTAGTTGTAATTGAAAACTGATGGTATGTTCCTTATCTTAATTACCGGTATATCATTGTCTGTTATCTGTTAGTTCTGAAGTATATAAATTTATTTAATAAAGATTTTGTGTTTTGACTTTACGACAATGGTGAAATAGGTTGATGAGTTGTTTATACCGGTAGGTGTCTTAAATGTTCTTCAAAGCTTGGATCCGAAGAACATGCTAGTTACCATAACCTCTAAAGCATAATGTGGTGATACAATGAAAAATGTATTTGACATTTGTCTCTGTTTGTATGAATCAGTCTTCATTGGGGTTTTATGTCATACCAACAGCCAGGGCCATTTGGTGATTTCTATCTTAAATGGTGGAGTAAGTCCCCAGGCGTAGACCTAGTAGAACCTACTACTTTCTGTTTGTTATCTGGACTCATTTGAGCGCCTTTGTACATACATTACATTGTATTATAATTCTTTGTATAAGCTTCATTGTATGGTTTTACTTTTATTTTGATAAGCCTGTTTGTTTTAAAAACCTTCATATATCATTTCAGGAGCTGAAGAAATGCTTCTATTGGCTCGTAGGACAGATCTGAGACTTATTTCACTGGACACACCAGACTTCACTGACATTGTTCTACAGCTAAGTGACATTAAACATGCAATAGCTATAGATTATGATCCTGTTGATGGTTACGTTTACTGGACAGATGATCAAGTTCGATCCATTAGGAGAGCTTTTCTTAATGGCACAGGTATGTGTGTACTTCATCTTTTTTATGTCCATGTATCAATAGAGAAGGGGCATATCGTTTTTGGTCTGTCTGTGCGTTTGTACAAAACTTTAACCTCGCCTATAAAATTAAAAATGATTTCGCCTACAATCATCGAACTTCATATGTTGGTTCCTTATGACAACCTCCACATGCCAGTGCATTTTAGGTCAGTAGGTCAAGTTCACCCAGAGGTCTGAGGCGTTGAAATTCGGTCTGGACCGGCAAATTGTCGGTTTTTGGGTGCCCTGTATACTAGTATGATGTTGCAATAGATTTGCTGAATATCATTGAATATTGTTATTTATTATATTGTAAGATTTGTAAGCAGTTGAAGCTTATCATCCTGAACAACTGAACTAATTTGAGTGAACCAACATCAAGTCTGATGAATAGAGAAATGTTGTATCATCTTTACTTGATTTATTTCTATAATGAGCAGGTTTCATATGTTTTGTATTATATGTAAATCTATATTCAGGTCAGGAAGTGGTTATTGAAACTGAAGTTGACCATCCTGATGGTATGGCTGTAGACTGGGTGGGGCGTAATCTGTACTGGACAGATACTGGTACAGATAGAATCGAAGTCGCTAGGTTAAATGGAACTTCAAGGAAAATATTGATCTCAGAGAACTTGGATGAGCCTAGAGCGTTGTGTTTGGATCCTGAAAGAGGGTAATTAGATGATTGTTTAAGTTGATCTGGGTTACTTAGTGATGGGAACAGGTTTGATAACAGCTGCTGAAATACGCATAGATTTTGGTGTCAATGTTTTTTTGTTTTTGATTTTTTAAAACCCAGACCCCAGTATGCTTCAACTCTAGATTGGATTTAATAGTTTTTCCAGTATTGACAAATATGATGAGAAAGGAGTGTTCAAATTTCAAGAATAATTCATAAATCAGGAGTGTTGTCCCTTTATGAATATTCAGTTGAGTTTGACAACATCTAGTTACATGTCCATGATTGCTCCTTAATTGGACAACATTTTTATAGCATTTATTACATCAAATGTACCTAATTAATGAATGCAAAATCGTCCTTATTGGTAAGTTATCTTTGTATATTATAGATATATGTGGTGGACAGACTGGGGAGAAATACCAAAGATAGAAAAAGCATACCTAGATGGTACGAATAGACAGGTTGTCATAGACAAAGATCTTGGATGGCCAAATGGTATTGTTGTTGATTATAATGAAAACAAGATTTACTGGTGTGATGCCAAACGGGACAAGATAGAAGTTGCCAATATGGATGGTTCTGGCCGCAGACTTCTAGTCAAGGATAATCTACCTCATTTATTTGGATTTAGTTTGCTTGGTAAGATTAATGAAAAGATTTAATGCACCGTGATGGAGATATTGTCTGTGATTAACAAATTGGTTGTATTTGACCTAAATTTGTCCATTTTGAAACATGGAAAAGTGGGATTGAATTCTACCTCAATGTATAAGATGCACACAAGTTTTGGACCATTTGGTTTTGGTGATAAGTAGAAATAATAATAAATATTATTGATATTGAATATCTGACTGTCTTATAAAATAACATGAAAACAATCACTGTAAGTTACAATTTTATATGATGCATGCTCAATACGATATGTGTAAAGATGGAAGCGTTCTTATGAACAAGATTGTACCATTTTGTGATTTATTGACACTTTATAGGTGATTATTTGTATTGGACGGAATGGCAGAGACGATCTGTGGAACGTGTTAACAAGAGAACTGGTGGAAATAGAACTTTGATTATAGATCAGCTTCCAGATTTAATGGGCATTAAAGCTATAAATGTAAAGAAAGCTGAAGGTATGAACTTTATCTTATTATACCCCGGTAACCCCCACTAAAATAGTGGGTGCTTTATAGGAGTCACTTTGTTTGTCTGTTGGTCTGTCAGTCTGTCAGTCCAGAATCATGTCCGCTCTGTAACTTTGTCTTTCATGGTAAGATTTTGTTATACCGCAAATGTTAACCAACATAAGACAATCTGCCGCACGCAACTCCCATGCCTGTAGCTCCAATGTCAAGGTTAAAATTATTTGGGTGTTTTTGCCGTGTCTGCTCTGTAACTTAGTAATTCATTGTAGAATTTTGTTACTTCTATTATGAAATATCTCTACATATTTGCCAACGTGATGGGTATATCCATCTTCACAAATTTCCGCATATTTGTCTAAGTGATGGGAATTAGTTTAATGAACTCGCATTTCTTAGCAATTCTCTTGCAATACAGTGCATAATGTAGGCAGTATTTGCCTGAGTAAATTAGCATTGGTTCCCTTACTTTAAGAGGATTTCCTGTGTTTTGAATTTAAATTTACCATACCAGTCTGCACAAAGTAAGTATATGAAGTCATGTGACATAATTAGAGAGATTGTTTAAATTGCCAATCACACACTGCGTAGAAGTACACATGTTAGGAATGCACACTCTTTTTCATTAATGACTAGTTCGTCAAAAAGTTACTATAAGATGTAATTACAACAAATTAGTTAATACAACAAGATTGCAGGAAACTGTTTCTGTTGTTTGTTAATGAATAGCAACTATTTGAAATCATTTGTATGGGTGTGTTATACTCGTGTCATGCAGAGAATAGATTTAATGAATTGCAGTATAATTCTCAAGTATATTATGCAGTGTGGTTTTCCGTTAGCTTCGTGTTATTACAGTGTAAATATCTTACTTTTCTCCACGTTGTTAAGTGACTTCAAGTGCCTTAATTGGTCATTGTGTAGCTAATTAGTGTGTTGTGTACTTATCTATACATCTGGTAAAGTTTACACCATCATATTAAATAATTTGTTACAAAAAAAATCCTTCCATGGGAGAAATTTGTTTATATTGTGATATAAATTAATCCATTTTTGTGTGGTTAATTACAAGTTGATGTCATTAAGTGAATTTAATTATTCGCATTATGTATGCCTTCCTGTTTATATGAGAAATATTATTTTAAAGTGTGTTCTACTTAAGCTGTTGTAATGTATATTTAGGATTCTGAGAAATTCTTTACTTTGAATTGTGATTTTTCTATTGTTTAAGTTTTATAAAAGATGTACCATTGTTTTCTAAACCGCACTACAAGTATTAAGGCAATATCCTCTTATGAAAGCAATTGCCACTCTTAGATATTATAATATATTTTTACATGATCATATGTATCTTTATATATATATGCACCAAGCACAATGTCTAAAATAATATACATGTGTAAACTGGCCTAAATTAAGAAAACAGATTCCCATGAACTCTAAATTTGTCATAGCAGAGGTGGTTCCATGATTTCAGGCTGGGGGGGGGGGGGGGCGTAATATTAGGAAAAGAAGGCAGTGGGTGCATGTAAATGTAAAATGGTGCATTCTGATGAATTTTGGGTCGGAGCCCTTCAGAATTGAATAATTGAATGATATTTCACTTCTATCTATTGAAGGGGACTTTTAGGAATCTGCCAGTGCATAGTTCCCGTTAAATTCAAGGGAGGGAAGCTTTAATTGACTACTAGTAGAAGATACTTAGTTATTAGGTTTCAGTTATTAAACATTCAGATAACAATACAGTATAAAGAGTGTTATTCATACATTACAGGATGGAATGCTTGCGCAGATAACAATGGTTGGTGTAGTCATCTGTGTCTATTCACACCAGAAGGGCCACAGTGTGCTTGTCCTATGGGGCTTGAACTCATCAACCAAGGAAAGAAATGTATTGTGCCTGAAGCGTTCTTACTGTATACAAGAGAAGGAGACATAAAACGAGTCTCCTTGGCAGCATCTCATAGAGTTGTACCCATACCACTGAATGGCATTGAGAAAGCCATGTCAATAGACTTTGATATTGGAGATAACAGAATTTATTGGGCTGATGGAAAACTTCTGGTATGTGATATTGTCTAGTCAATTATTTAACTGGGTTACTGTTTTGGTGTCAAGAATTTGTATAAATTTGCTTTGCTTGTCTGAATTTTAGGAAAAAATTAACTTGATTCTTTGATTTTTGTCTTGATTATTTCACATAACACATAAGTACATAGATTTAGGTACATTTGAGGTCATTAGTATAGGCATTTATCAGCCCTCATTGATTGGTTTATTGTTTAATAACAACCTATCTTCTACTTTCAGTCCATCAGTAGAGCCTTTTTGAATGGAAGTTCTATTGAGAAAATTATAGGGTTTGGTATCACAGGCCCAGAAGGTATGGCTGTAGATTGGGTTGCACATAATATATACTGGGCTGACTCAAAAACAGGTCGTATAGAAGTTGCCCGACTTGATGGTTCGTCTCGTAAAGTTCTTGTTTGGAAAGATCTTAGCCATCCCAAAGCTTTAGCTTTAGATCCACCAAATGGGTATGTTCTCTAAATAGGGTATTTGTGAAAATTTTATGTATATTTGGTTTATTTTGTTAATGTTTATGTAGTTTATGCAGCTTACCTGTTGAAGTTTCCTAACCATTTTTCAATGAACTGTGATCTTCCATTTGTGAATTAATCTTCATTATGTGAAGAACATATTATTTGAATTGAAGCATAATTGATGAAGAATGTATATATCTGACTAGTTATCCATAGCCCTTCACTGCTATGAGTTTGGATCCATCTGGGACCAGACATGTGAGAAAGCTGTCCACCTCTCCCTTCTTTTGCTGGCTTTTTACAATTACACAGGTTTGATTGTATTGTATTATTCTATAACATTTATAAGCTTGTTTTAGAATTTGGGTATATATGTATTACCTCTATCTGTTACAGATACATGTACTGGACTGACTGGTCCCAAACTCCTAAGCTTGAACGAGCATGGTTAGATGGTACACATAGAGAAGTTATTCTTGATGATATTGGTAGAGTCTATGGTCTTACTATTGATTATATGCAGAAGCGTCTTTACTGGGCAGGCTTAGATAAACAATCATTGGAATCTTCTGATATGAAGGGTAACATATTTTTCACCTATGAATCGCTAGATGTAAAATGCAACCTCTCCAAAGCAACACCCTTTGGGAGAAACAAAATTACGCTGTTACTGAGAATTTGCTGCTCTAGAGAGATTAGATTAGTAGTTAAATTGTACATTGGGGGGGAAATCATGCTTTTGTTGAAGAGAGGTCGTTACTCAAGTGAGGGCCACTCTGGAGAGGTTGCACTGTATGTATTGATAATGAAAGTTTATCTGATGAACTAAGGTTGTCTGTTGTCTACAGAATATGATATGTTTTTGTACTATAGAGTATGCATTATTCTTCAGTAATCATCTCTCGGAGTGTGAACAAGAAAAAGTGTTGCAAATGTGCATGCATTTTATCATTTGATTGCATGAATTGTACAATCTAACAGAGTTTTATAGATTGTAAACCCTGCATCCATCGAAATATTGTTGGGAAAGTAAATCAGTTGTATCCTTCTAAATTATTTACCTGCGTCAAGTGTTTTGAATTATTTTGTATATGATTATTTCAATGTTATAAGAGGTATGTTATAATCTTGTTCAGGAGGGAATCGCACACATGTAGTGGAGACTGACATAGAACAACCCATGGCATTAACACAATATGAAGATTTTCTGTACTGGATAGATTGGAAGAAAATGATGATAGAAAAAGCCAATAAGACAACTGGTGGTAACAGAACATTGGTACAGGAAAATGTTGATAAAGTGATGGATTTACTTGTATTTCATCATTCCAGACAGTCAGGTAATTTACATAAGCCATATGAGATCACCCTTGCAGCCATAATGTTTGATATTGTCTGTTTTGTAAGACTGAAACTTTTATCTAATAGTAAACAGATCCCCTGTCAACCCGTGTGAACAAACCATTTGATACATATTCCAACATAATTGTCACATAAGCTTTAATTTTTTTTTTTTAAATGACTGCCACTTGCCCTTTATTGCACTATTTAGTCACATTTTAAGTTCTACTCACAATGATACTAATTTAAGTGACCATGGTTAGCTAACTTTACATAAGTGAATGTCTTTACAACAACCTATATGTTGCATGTATTTAGAACATGGTGTTGTTATAAAGAACATTGTATGAATTGTGTTTTCACAGGTACAAATGGCTGTGTTGGAGATAACGGTCGATGTTCACATCTCTGCCTCGCTTTACCTGACGGACAAAATAAAACAGATCAGTTCAAGTGTGCTTGCCCCACCCACTTCATTCTAAGTGATGATGGCAAGTCCTGCTTGCCACCACAGTCCTTCCTGTTGTATAGTCAGAAGACTGATATAAGTCGACTGGTTGTCAGTGACAATGACTCAGAAGCAGCTCCTGATGTAGTTCTACCTATCAATGGATTGCGGAACCTTAAAGCACTAGATTATGATTCCATTGAAGGCTACATTTACTGGATCAGTGGAAAATCTAAAGCTATCAAAAAATGCAAAATGGATGGCTCTGATGTACGTAGACATGTTATTCTCACATCAATGTTACTGTTTACTTTTCTTTAACTTACATCTTACATGATAGTCATACAAAGGCTGATATGTTATACAGTACAACCTACCTCCTGAGCGGCCCTCTCTTGGGCAACTCTTGCATTGTATATTTTGTAATAAACATTTAAGATTTTTATTTGATATTTAGAAGAAAATTAGTGATAAGTTAAAATCTGTATGTCTTAGTAATACTGACATTATAACCAATGTCTCTGTATTTATTTCAGATTCAGACTGTTGTCAATAATCCAGGGGTTCGACCATTTGACCTCGCTATTGACCTTTACTCTCGTGCGCTGTTTTATTCCTGTGAACGAAATAATGTTATAAATTTCACACGTATTGATGAAAAGAAGGAAGGAGTTGTAGTCCAAGGTGAAGGACTCAAACCGAGATATCTGGCTCTAAATCCACAAACAGGGTATGTTACTTTCAAAAAAGATTTCATGAAATTGTAGCCTGCCTGGTTAGCTTGGTGGTTAGAGCATTGATCTACTCACCAAGAGGCTGTGAGTTTGAACCCAAGGCGAGGCTAGCACTGTCTGTGATAAAATATTACACCCTATGTTAAATTGTCCTCCACCTCTGAATTATGTGGGGTACCTTACCAGTAGCTTCAGATAGAGTGTAGTTAGTACTGGTTAAGGCATAAATGAAGTCCAGGGAAGCTGGTTAGGATAACTGAAATAATGTTGAAAATTTTGTTAAATCTGATGAAATAAATAAATAAATATTTAAAAATACATGGTGTTATTGTCAGTTTGTTGAGAAACCTTCTCTTAGTTTTTTTTGGTTTCTTTGTAACTGAGTTCTTTGTATAATTTCAGACATATATTTTGGACAAATGATGGTGTCATCCGACGAACATTATTTGATGGCACTGAAGCGGTTGATATTTTTAGTTCCGGTTTATCCAAACCTGGACCCATCACTGTTGACCCAGTAACGAGAATGATATTTTGGGCAGACCTTGATGATAAAGTGATTGAGTGTGGAGATTTAAATGGTGGCAATAGAAAACAGTTGTTCAATGGAAAAACAAACAATAACATTCAGACAATTGTAGGAATTGCTGTGTTCGGGAATTATCTTTATTGGGTTGATGGTGATAAAAGACTTATTGGTCGTATCAACAAGAAGTCGGGTAGAAATTTGACATTCGTTCAAGGTCGTGTTCCGAATTTAAGTGGAATTCATGCAGCTGTTTATCTTGAACCATCTGATATAAAACAGCATCCATGTTCAAGTGATAATGGAAACTGTACTCATTTGTGCTTTACAAAAATAGGAAATAAAGCTCAGTGTTCATGTCCAAATAACTTAGTTCTAATGTCAGATGAAAGATCATGTGCTGAAAAGACAAGGTGTGCGTCTGATCATTTTACTTGTAAGTCAGGGAATAAGGAGTGCATCCCTAAGCAGTGGTATTGTGATGGTTCCTCAGACTGTAGTGATAGATCGGATGAGGAGGACTGTCCCATTTGTGGTGTTGGCAAGTATATGTGCCATGATCGTAAGTGTATTCCCGATTCGCAGGTGTGTGATGGGAAATTTCAGTGTGCTGATAAAGACGATGAGGAAAGGTGTTGTGAGAAAGAATCACAGAGAAAATGTGCTGATGGCGCTCAGTGTTATGAGAAAGAGAATCGTTGTGATGGAAAATATGATTGTACTGATAAGTCAGATGAGGATGGTTGTAAAGACATTGTTAGTGAAACCAGTGCTCAGTCACTGTCAGCACATGTGATTGTTGCCATAGTGGTTGGAGTGTTCTTTATCATCGTTGTAATAGCTGTAGTGTTTGCATGCAGACGTAAAACTCCAGATCAAGTGTTTGATGATCAAGTTATGATCGCATTGACTAAGCCATTGGAATCTAGTGTTGAAACCCCAAATAATACTCTCGGCAAGAGATCCAAGAAACATGAGCGTAAACCATTAATTACTGCGACATTATCATTAGGTTCTGATAGCATGACAGTTTATGATCGTAACCACGTGACTGGTGCATCTTCAAGCAGCTCTGCTGTGACACAGTATCCCAAAGAAACATTAAATCCACCACCTAGTCCAGTCACGGATAGGTCGGTATTTGCTGAAAATATTTTCGACTACACAACAAACAGTCCATCAACTATTCGTTCATATAAAAAACATCGACGGAGACACGTACCACCGCCTCCAACGACCCCATGTAGTACTGATGTTTGTGAGGACAGTGAACCTTATTTCCCAAGAAAATATTTCAAAAATAATGTTTTAGAATATGACTCTGAACCCTATCCCCCACCTCCCACTCCTCGGAGTCATTACTTCTCTGATGATGTTACAAGCTGTCCAGATTCCCCTACGACAGAACGTAGTTACTTCAATCCATATCCACCTCCTCCTTCTCCCGTTGCCAATTCTGACTGCTGAAATTCCTCTGTTTTAATAGCGTTCATTATTTGTTTATATGTAACTTATACAATTGATCATTAGTTCTGACCATATTTGGTATTCATTTTCATTTTAAAAGCAAAGCCTGATAATTAATTGGTTTGAAAAAATCAGCCAAGTATGATGTGGAACAGTCACCATTGGTTTCATTTCACTGAACTTTAGTTTGCATGAAAGTGTAAAAACTGCTGCAATAGAAAGTTTTGTGATCACATTTCATGCATAAGTAGTTTTGAATATAGATGTAAATCATTGTCTGCCTTATCATGATGCTATTTTAATGCCTTTATATCGTTAATGTAATGTTTATTAAATTGTTGATGCTATTTACTTGTATATATCCTAATTACCATTCATGCATATACACTCTATACATCATTGACTGTTTTGATTTGTTGTAATGAAGACACAATGTGTGTAGAAATTTTACAGAGCCAGTATTTATTCTGTATGTTGTATGTTTAGTGATTCTCTTTGTGTGCTTGTAGGATTTGATACAATTACAATCTAATAGTTATATTGGGCGGCTATCCTTAAAAATATTTTATTTGGGGTTATGCTACCTACTCACCAAAAACAGCTCAACCCAATTTATTTTGGCCTCTTGGGTAACAATGTTTTTAATAATATTATATAAATTTAGCATTTTAACAGGTATATTGGGTTCAATGTAAAAAAAATATTTTTAAAAAATATATACGGTATATTTCCTACCTACCTAAAAATCTCTGGGTAGGGTTACCCCAAACAAACATTTTTGTTTAAGGATGGCCTTATGGAACATTATCTTAATTGATTTAGAAACATGTAGGCTTGATAGTGCAGTTTGAGGAGGAGATGCCCTACATTAACCCTGTAAAGCACTGGGGCTAGTTTCCTTTACTGAAAAATTTAATGTTGTTTCCTAATGACTGTGTTCAGTTCATATCTATGAAAATCATTGTACGATAGTGTGTAACCTCCATGTTTTCTCCATATGTTTTATTTATGGTTCAAGAATAAAACCAATTAATTTTCTGTGTTTTGGCAATTTATGAATGTAACTAGTGATTTAACACCAAAATAACTCGATAATTTTCTACAAAGGAAACATATTGACTTAAGTGTATAGTTGGTTTTACTAGGTTCATTTATATGTTAACCATTACAAGTACATTAATAAGATCTTTTTGGTTAAGTTTCCACTGCTCTTAATATTTGTATTGCAATACATTTTCAACCATTCTTTTCTATGCAATACACAATATTTAATCATTTGTTTGTACTGGTAATTATATACATGCAAATGAATATTTATTTTTTCAATGATTTTTTTACGAGATCAATAGTGTTGGAACTAATATGACACAAATTATGGAAGTTCAGTGACTTCAGTCATGTCTTGGATACAGTAAATGCTGATTACTGCCAACATTTGATTGATCATATAAGTGAGAATATTTGCAAGGGTATCAGTTATACGGTTTATGCAGGAATTCTGGTTTTCCTAAGTCCCCAGGGGTCATTATCAGCATCGGGGCAACAAAAAAAGTGCCGTTGTGTTCTTTAAAATGGTAATTTTCTGGAGCTTGACACCCCATCTTGTATTCCATTTTGCAAACTTACACCCATGTATATGCCTTTTGTGTTTTTGGTGTAACAGCAATTTTTCAAGCACATACCGGTAGGTCACAAACAGCTTGTTATCAAAATCAAATTGTTCATATTATGTTTGGCTATCTTTATATCGCTGTTGTTATAAATAGGTTGTCACATGTCCTTTCATTTAACAGGTGCTTCTTTACTGTTTACAAGTATCTTGTTACACTTGTGTTAGCTGTTAGCACTTGTGTTGGCCTCTTGGACATGTGTTAGATGTTTACACTTAAGTTAACCTATTGCATTTACCACTCGTGTTGGCCTATAGCACATGTGTTAGCGTTAACCTATTGCACTTGTGTAAGCTTTTCACATTTGTCACCACATGATGCTTGTATTAGCACAGTAGGCATGTTAGCTTATGACACCTAAGTTAGATTGTAGTGAATTTTTGTTTAATTTGCTACCTCATACATTGTGTGTATAAAATATATTACAATATGTTTGTTACTAAGTGATTTCTATGTGCTAAATTGTAAACACTGGTTTATGATCATTATCATATTTTGTCTTTTCAAAAGTGTGCTTTTTATGATTATTTTTTACTTGTTTTTTTAAGAATACTTAGTTAGATAAGTATGGTATTTTCACACAGGTGCAAATAGTGGTTGTACATTTATTCATTTATCAGATTTAATGAGCAACTGCATCAAATATTTATTAAAGTTTTGTATGTATGGGAACCAGGTGGTAGTTTGTATGCTGGGAGCCATCTAGGTGATTAAAATTGTTATGTTTAGTTGACTTTTTACATCAGTTAGTTACCATGATATAACAGAATACTGGTAAAACTAAGACATTTGTCATGATATGACTTCTATTCCAGTTTTATTATGCCCCCACCATTTGAGAATTGGTGGAAAATTACCCTGTCCATCCGTTCAAATTTTGGTTTCCGAGAAATATTTATGGATTGGTTTCATATTTTACATGAAGGTGTATTATAATGAAATACAGGTCAGGTTTGATTTCCGTTAAAATCCAAACATTTTCACAGGAGTTACAGCCCCTTTTTGACTTAGAACTCAGAGGGGGCATTCATATCCTCCTGACACTTTTCTAGTTTATAAGGTTTTCCATCTGACTGCCTTATTTATATGTAAGCATTTTCTTAGAACTAAGGAAACTTGTTATTTCAACAAGAAAAGCTTTGTTGGACTTGCTTCTATTTGTGGAGTTAATTGAAAATGGACTGATGAAAATGGGTGTATGTGAGAGCCATGTGACTATTGTTTAGATTGTGTGGTTGATATGAATGTTGTACAATAGTTAATCATAAGTAGCCTTGTATCACACTGAGCTGAGCTTTAATGAATAAGGGGTAAAAGGTAATTAGTCATTTAGTAATAGAACAGATAATTAAAAAATTTGATTGATACTTTTTTAACAGTAAAATTGTATGAATATACATTGTAATTTGAAACAGAATCATCCCTTTATACCACAATCTTAACAGTTCTTTTATTTATTTATTTTTATCTTTTGTTTTGAACTTAATAAAAAGAATACTGCTGCTGAAAAAGGCGTCATATCTGTATCAGACCAGGAAATGATTGTGTTCATTGTGTACAAGAAGTTGTAAATATCTCTATGTATTTAGTACAAGTAATTATTTTTTCTATCATTGGCCTCTTAAACTTTATTTAGAAAATCAACATATTTGCCTAAAATGATGCAATATTTAACATTTGGCCGATTGTGTCTCTGAATGTATTAGTTTATGTTTTTGTACAAATTTTAAGTTCACTACAAAAGCCAGTCTATAAATGTTTCTTTATTGTCAAACTTTGTACTTTTATCTGAATTTTTAATACAAAAAAAAACACTGTATTATCAATTAAATCTTGGTTTGTGTGTTATGAAACTCACATATCAGTAATGTGCCAGTTATTTCAAATTAGAGATGCATAATCACAGTAAATTTTGTCACGACGATGTCCATAGTCTTAATTAATTAGGTAATCTCATTATCAAGTAAATATATAGAAAAAAACACACAGAAAATCAGTCTGAAAAATTTGGTCTGTCTTGATGTTTGAACATGGATTTTTGTGTTCATTTGAACTGATATATTTTTGAATATAGAAAGTCATCCTTAAAGTATATATTGTTTGTGGTAACGCTACGCTACCTACTTACCAAAAAAGGTTCCTACTCAACTTTCTTTGGCCTCTCAGGATTTTCTTTTCTTGTTTATGTGAAAATAGCATTCAGATGATTCTGAAATGTATTCTGTGTTCAAAATAAAAAATAAATCCTAAAAAAATCCTATCTACCTACCTACACACTGTAAATTTTTTGGGTATGGTTACCGCAAGCAAGCAATTTTTTGTTTGGAGATTGACTTTGTACAGATTCCAGGTGTATTTAATACTGAAGTGGTTTCTAATTAAGATTATTCAGTTATAATCCTATAGTCTTATGATCTGAGGATATCTTATAATAAGCTATGTTGTGTTACTATATCTGTGTATGTTTGATTGAGTGATACTGTGGTATTTAGATCTCTTATTTTTATTTTATGTTACAAATGTATATAAGTTTTATCATATATATATCAACATTTTTAGGAGGCAAGTATATACTACAAAAAATCATTAAATGATTCAAAAGGAAGAAAATTTTATCAGATTTTAAAAACGTCTCATTAAAAGATTTCCTTTATCATAAAAACAAACTTTTAAAGGTTGTTGTTTTTTCCCCATGTTACGGATTTTATATAAAGATATTCTTTGTTTATATGATATGTTGTTTATGTTTTATGTTTCTATAGTGATTTTATTATTGACTTTATTTCATTATCTTCAAGCAAACGATTTTGATAATTTTTATTTCTTTGGACTCTCCTCACTACGGGATGTCATTACAAGTTTATATATTTTTTTATTTTGTGGCATTTTTTCTTTATAATCAATCAGGCATTTATATGCAAATGGATTTCTTCGAGATGTCTAAGTTTTCTGTCAGTGGATTACGTTATTTTAAATAGATTCTGTTGTGTGTCTATTGCTTTGAGAGACTGTGATTAGTTTGTGAATAAATGTTAGTTACATGAAATTGGTCAGCCAATCACTCTAAGGTATGTATTCTCCAGAATGTCCTAGTATGAAATAAATGATTTTTACCCCCAAAAAATACCATAGCATGTTAAGTTGCTTCAGTAATATCTCCAGTGATTTGGGATGGAATTTGTTTAACAGTTTCATATGCTAAAATAGCATACTGTGTAACATTCTTAAAATTGTAAGGAAAAATAATTTGATGAAAAAAAAAAAATTGTAAAAATTTAATACTAAACACCGGCCGGAGTGAACAGTTTTGGAGGCAAGTAATTGTAAGTTAATAGTATATTATGTATTACATTAGGTATATTTTACATGGTTGGTTGACATACTGGACATTTGGAAATACTGCCCTGTTGGATTGTATTGACTAATTTCAATATTATATGACTGTATGTTAATATTGTATGTGGGTATTGATAATTATATGATGGTTAGAATATTGATTAATACATACTGATCATTGCTTCATTGTTTTGTGTAGTTTGATAGATTTTATACAAATTTTGTACATATTGTACATTTCATATAACCACAATAAGTGCTATAAAGTTTATATGTACTACATTTCTTTTTGAAATTTATGATTATTGAAATATAATTGCATCTATTTGATGCCAAGACTATAAAATAAGTGTTGTTGTTTTTATTCTAAATGATTGTCATGTTGTGTGACTTCACTGCAGCTGATTGAAATTGAAGTTCTACCACTATTATTTTATTACAATTATATGTCAGCTTCAATAGAGAGAGGTATCTCCATTTTGTAAGATTTCTTGCTATTGTACTGCTCACTAGTACTACCCAGGATCACTTACTCAATGTTTGAACAGTCTGTACATTTAAATATATACATGTTATATACCGATATGCTACAATGGACATCATTTGTTTCATTTTTTGCACTGGCACCAAATGCTTGTATGACCAAATTTTAATCAAAGCTTATCATTTTGTAAATACAGTTTGATTTTAGGGAGCATGATAATAATCAACGTCATTGTAAGTCAAAGCACTAGTATAGAACTGCATTGTGCCATTATCATTAACATACATTAAATCAATAGTCTTCGAAGAAACAACAATACATTGCAAGTGTGCTTCACAAAGAATAAGCATCTCAGAAAATATTTATTGTGACAAATAAAATCTGAACAGATTTACAGAACTATGTACATCTATCATGTCTATATAAGAAAGAAAAATAGTCCATGGTATTTATGACTTCCCAGTGTCATATACAGTCAAAACATTCAAACAAAAAAGTAAAAAAGAAGAAGTTTATTTGGTCCACTATTTACTTAATTATGACGGATGTTTGCAGAATGATGAAGGCCCCCACCTTGGTTAAGTGGTTTAAGCCCCTCACCATTTTGAGTTTAAACAACACACTGAATATGACCCAAGTTCACATGAGCAGCCCAGCCAGCTCACAGGTCAGTGGTACAACCCATGAGTATGCTTGAGTGTTCACATGCCCTAAATGTAGGCTGTTGATGTGAAGTTACTCCATGAACAAACTAATCTTATTTACTGACTCGACTGTATAAGATAAAGAAGTCTATGTACATGAAGTTAGAATGTTGATGGTAATATTATATATTAAGTAAAGTAACAAACTCGGGAGACTAGAAAAGAACATAATGAATGCCCCATCCTGGAGCAAATATGATAATTTAACATTGATTACCCAACTTATCTAACAACCCAGTGGACAACTTTCAAAGACAAGAATCAAAGATACATGTATACACTGACATGTTAGTAAAGAATCCATCAGTCTGCATGGATGAAGTAGTCCATGAATACAAGTGGTGCAAATATTAAAACTCTTTCTTCACATAGAGATCGCTAGGTCTTATCTACGCCATTTGAATTGTCCACAGGATTTACACCTGAGTTGGCCTCTGAGCACAAAAACTTCTCTAATTCAGTCAGTGAGTCACATTTCTGACCGTTCATCTTTCCAAACATAGTGATCAATGATGTATCACTGTCTATGTCACATAATGCGTCCGTGGATACATGTACAGGGAGCTTGGTTAAAGCAGGCTCTTCTACTGGCCATGACAATGCCAAATGGTTACGATGTACCTGTTAGAAAATGTTAAAATCATTGTTATTCATAATGCAGTACAATATGCTGAAACTAAGTAACTGAATCACATAATTATATACCACAGTTTACAGTTTTAAAAACCGAAGTTTTCATAATGTGTTACATTCTTCGCTCGTCTGTTTTCAAGCTACTGTGATCACTGCAGCACTCAAAAACTTTAATGTAGCTCATAACTCAGATACTATAAGAGGTGGCAGCATAAAACAGCAATTATCATCATAAAAGTCACAATAAGTAATATCAAAACATATATTTTCCATCTTATCAAAATATTTAGTATTATTTGGACCAACAGCTGCAAGCTATGATCAATAAACTAAAGAAATAATTCTGTGCAAAGCAATAGTTTGCAACTTGCCTTAAACAGGGTTCCATTGGCACAATGCCAAACAATGCCTTCGACCTTTCCTGCACCTTGGAACCAAGTCTTGACAGCATCTACTGTAATACCGGGAGGATTTCTCACTTTGATTGACCCATGTACCACCAGTAAATGTATAGGGAACTTCTTACTCCCGAGTCCTGTAATAGGTTCGTATCATAGAAATGATGTTGTATTCCGTAAATACATTTTTATGACTACAGATCAATTTTTTTTTCACAGTAGTTTAATATCATATATACAGCCAGGGTCATTTGGTGTTTTTTTCTGGCTTTAACAGTGAAGGAAGATCTATGTGCAAACCTGTGTAGCACCACAGATCTTCCTTAAGCTAGCTGGTCAGCTTCCTCACATTCGACTTTGTGAAACAATGGTGGACCTCTTCTATTCTGTCCCTTTACTGGTCACTGTTCACAGGTTTGACTGTAATTTTATTATCAAAACTTACCATATGGATTTCCATTGATGTTTGTACCAATCAGTTCAGCTGTGCAGCCATTTAATTCTGACAGATGTACACATCTTACACGTAACTCATCACCTGTGTCCGTCTCACTGAAATATCAGAAGTTCAGGACAAAGTTTTAATTTTGTGACTCAGGTATTAAGCCTAACACTATGATCATATTTGAGAATCACATAACATGAAATGTTCAAGATAAAAATTGCCTAAAACTAATATGGAAATTATGAAGATTTTAGAAAACTCAAATAATATCATAATCTCAACTGAAATTCTGAATGAAAAACTGAGGCAATAACATTCACACATTAATCAATACAAAATGATCACATGATGATGAAGTATTTTACTGTATAGGGCTGTGGCGAGTATCTGAGTACTCGGGTAATCACGATCCAAATTGAAAAATCGGGTACGAATAATCATCATTACTGAGATTCGTGATTCACAATCTTGTTTTTTAACATAAAGTGTATTCTTTGTTCTTAAAAATCCCTTTCCTCTGAATATATATTGCCTCATCATAGACTACTTGTTTGCCAAGAGGTCCAATCTGATGGTCACAGGCTCAAACCAGAAAATGATACTGGTAAATCAAGTAATTGGAAGGGAGTACATATAAAATTTAAGCCATAGAACAATTTATATTGATTTACTACATTATTCCTAAAAGAAATTTAAATTAGCTGCCTTCAGGACAGCAATGTTGATGTTTCAGACGGGTTACTTGTTAACAAAAGATATGTGATTCGATTTGCTGACCGTAAGTGTTGAATTGTGGATTGGATCGGATCGCCACTTACCCAATGATCTACAGCCCTTTTACTGTAATTTGAGCATTATAAATTCACGATTGTCTTTGTTTATACAATGAACTTTTACTTTTTGGGATCATGTTATCTTGTATGATCCCCGGTAGGTGCTATAATGTATGGAATCAGATTATCAATCAGTAATACAACTTACAGACTTAAATCAGTACATTTTAGGATCCCGACTGCGTTATGCCATGAATGTAATGGGGAAAAAACGGTACAATGTACTATCAAACCTGTGCTAGCAGCCATCTCTGAATAAAGGCCACCCTTATGAATATAGGCAATTATTCTTTAAGAAATGTCATTGATTATATTTAACAACATAACCACCGAATAAAGACCACCAGTCACTAAAGGCCACATTATGTCTTTCCCCAGGGTGATATTTGTTAACAGGTTTATTCTGTACATTTATAATCATCAAATGGAGTAAATTTATTTATTGTAACTACCTGAGAACAAGAGCAAGACTGTTAGTTAGATCTACAGCTGAAAGATGCCAGCAGTATTGTCTCGCTGTGGGACTGATTGGTACCCAGCCTGGTGTATGTCCTATATCATCTGGGACAGGGGAACCATCAACCATCTTAACACCAGATGCAGGGATCCAGTACTGTGGTGTTTCCTTTTTATGAAATCAAAGAGAAAAAAGACTGGTTCAGAGTTCTAAGATACTATTCAGGACATGAAGGGACATTAATTTATGTAAATTCTCAACTCATTGTACAAAAACATTACTGAATATAATTTTTCAGCACAAATGATACAAAGAAGTCATAATACAAAACATCTATTGACAATTTCCCAGATATACAAATTTAAAATACCCCTCTCATAACCATAGTAATAAGTAAGTATCTAGTACACTTACTGTGTTCTGGGCACATCTAACCAATGTCAAGTATCAGGGAGACATTGTACAGGAACATTATAAATGAATGCAAATTTAACAACCTTGTCAGCCTACAAATGGCTGAAATCCATGAATTAAATAGATATGTCTTTTTAAGAACAATTAACTTGATCAAGTTTATTTCCAATGTTATTTTTTAAGCAGTACAGAGATTTTAAATTCTTTACATTACAACAGATTACCCCAACATTGAGTGGTTAATGTCAGTACAATGTACCTTAAAATCTTTCCGCATATCCCATTCAAATCTCATTTTTTCCTTAGATCCCTCACCAGATCCCTGTTCCTGGCCCTTTTGTTGATATTGGAATTTCTTAAATCTTCTCTCTGCCCCTTTGCTTGGCTTTCTATCAAACCTAGCCCACAACCAAGGTTTATCTGTGATATAATTATAGAACAACACATACAGGAAATGTATGTAAAGCCATGCATAAACAAGAGCGCTGCCAGCGGTTCCAAATGCTCATCTGTTCACTGCTTCAGAAAGATCTATCCACCTATGAAGCGTAATGTTGCTACCTCTTATATATTTTCTGAGTTATAAGCTACATTAAAGTTTTTGCACAGACGCAGACGACACAGTGATCACAATAACTCGACTTTTTCTTTGAAAACAGCCGAGCTAAAAATGCTGGTTTGCAGTTATGTGACTCAAACATTTAACAATTATTTGGGTAGGCATTTTTTGTTAATATTGTATGTGTGTTGTGAAATAAAAACCTTTAATAAAGAGCAACAAAAAAAATATTCCAATTTTGGGGGGGGGGGGGTTCTGGGTGATTTTTTTAATTAATGTGTTGCATATATTAACTGCAAAGCAACAATTTTTTTAAGAATATGCTTATATTAAAAATATATACACAAGATCAATTTTCAATTCTAACAGTTTATGCTATGTTTAGATTCATGTCAATTTTATTAATTATTCATACCTTTTTATTGCAATTTCATGTACTTGTATATACAGTACAACCTCTCCAGAGCAGCCTTCTCTTGAGCAACAACCTCCCTTCAACAACAGCATGTTTTTTCCAAGTGCACAATTTAACTATTAATTTAATCTCTCTAGAGCAACAACCTCTCAACAACAACATAAATTTGCTACTCTCAAAGGGTGTTGCTTTGGAAAGATTGCACTGTATTTGCATATCATGATTTAAAATTGAACAAACCTTCAAACTGTGTGATAAATACACAAGTTCCATCAAGTTTCTCAGTAGCTATAGCATTATATACATCATTGTCCACAGCTTTCTGTTTCAGTTTCTCTTTAGCTACAACCTAGATATAAAATATGAAAACAATGTATAACAAAGAATTTAAATTATTGTTAAATTAGAAGTCATCTGAAAATGTCAGAACACAGGGCATTTTTGCCCTTTCACCAGGGGCCGATTTTTCGTCTCCATTTCAAATCCAAACTAGCCAAATCCCCCCCCCCCCCAATTTCAAAAAGAAAATCCCAAACAGTAAAAAAAAAAACAGGAAAATATTGCCAGTCAAATATAATCAATATGAACCCACAAACTTTCTTGAGTGGCTGCACTATAGCAGTGACCCGAAAATGCGTTTTGGAGTCTTCAGATTTTATCGCTATACGCTGTTTTATCAATGGATTTCTTGAAATCTTCCCCAGTTGAAACCAGTGGCATTTTCCCAAAATAGTTGGATAACGCCCTGAACCCTCAGCCAAAATTTCATAAATTCAAAAAAATTACGAGTTAATCACAGTTTACTTATACATGCTGAAGCACAGTATACATCATTACATCCGAGAAGCAAAATTTGTTGTTTTAACTCCTTATCAAAATTATGGGGACCAGAATTGATGGTTCCTTAGCCAACAATCAAAATATATAGATGTATGTTTTGTTACAAAGTCTGGCAAAGATAAAACACATCATAGAAAATAATTGACGGTGCCGTCATAAAAGCAATAATGTGATATCAAGACAAGAATGAATGGTTGTTCTCATTGTTGTAAGCTTTGAATTATACTAAGGACTTACAGAATGCATTTTTTTCTGCATCCATTATGCCAAATACAATGTATTGTATCCAGGACCCGTAAAATGTCCAAATGGAGTCCTGTGGGACGCAGACTTTTAACATTAAAGATATACTAGCGGTACTTAAGTAAGGGAGATCACTGTGTAAGATTTGATATGCTATTTTCATTTATTACGTATATCTACACTGAAAACAGATATTGTTTTCTTATACCCATATTCCTATACAGTTATCATGCATGGACTTCCGACTCAGTGTTTTTCTCTCTCTTCATTGGGAAGAGGCCTTAGCCTGTCAATTTTGGGAAGAATTATCGCTAAAATTGCTAATTTGGGAAATAAAATAGCTGGTGTAAGTTCGGATTTTAAAGAAATTTTCATTTGGGAAGAGGCCTATAATAGGCCTCTGTTATAGAGGGTGAAAAATCACTGCGACTAGTGACAATATTCTGAAATAAACTAATGATAATTCAAGGTTAAATCAGTAACACAAACTTATGTACCTTGTACTGTTGATTATCCCTCTTTGTAGACGGTTCATCTAAAACTCCAGTCTCAAATACACAGGATATTTTCTGCTGCACAGATCCAAGCATTTCCATTTCTGTCAAATACAAATTTTATTACAGTTATTTCGTTTTCTTGAGCAGTACTTTATTAAATCAAAGTACTGAATATACTCATTGAAACTGAGCTTAATAGAATAGCACTGCAACATGGAACGGGACCTAGTTTAACAATGGCATGGCGGATGTAGATAAGCATAGTACAATAAATTTGGTCTGCACATAATATAGTGCTCTGTGAAAATCATCGAACTGATCTATCTTAATTACAAATGATACAGTTAGTTGCCCAGTTCCTAAACATTTTTTCAATCAATGCTCGTAATTTAAAGCGAATAATTTGCAGAATTATTTTTACAATGTAAAAATATAATGTATTAAGTCTGTTATTGGAAACCATAGTAATTCATTTTAAAATATTTCGATTATTAGAAAATGCATTTGTTCTTTATTCACTTTCACTTTATTGAGTTACAATGAAACTTTCACCTCTGTAAAAATTGAGGAAGGGGCGCTTACTAGAAATTAATCAAATATCATACATAATAATAACCACACATTTGTGTACTTTGAAAATATGTCATTTCAATGCACACAGATTATACAGCGCAATCAAAATGTCATTTTCATACTTTCCACACAATCGCGGGAGCTGATTTTTTCACAAATGACTTCTTGTCGTAAATACTACATTGGCGAAGGCATGTTAATGTTCATTTTTATCGGAATCCTTCAGAACCAGTGAATGTGTCAGAACTGGGCATCTAACTGTATTTGCTGTAATAAACGTGTAACATAAGAAAACATTTTAACAGTATAGTATACTTTATGTAATAGGATGAGGAAAATCATGTTATTGTTATCGATGTGGGGCTCAAACCCACGACCTCCTGCTAGCAAGTCAGATGTTCTACCAACTGACTTACTGAGCTAATCGGGCTGGTGTATATCCCAGCCAATTTATAAATACAAAATCAATATACCTCACCGCTACATTATCATTATCCAAGAAAGGTTGATGGTTGAAAATGAATTCAAGCTTGAAAATTATTAAAAATGATGTACACAATGACATGTAGTTTTTTATTTGTATACTTCTCATTGAAGATATATTTACTTATGGAATGAATCTGGGACTTGTATACATAGGGATTTTTCGAATTAGAGATAATGTGCAAATGTCGAGTTGGTGACTTTAAAGTTCACTTATAGAGAAATGCATTCAATATGTTTTTAACATTTATAAACAATTAATGCCAATGGCATAAAGTTTGATACACAAGCTGGTAAGTTTTTGTCACACTTTAAAAAGCAAATGTTGTAATATAGACGGTAAAATGTACAGATACTTACTTGAAGTGTATGTGTTCAACAAAATATGCCAACGTTACACAAAGTTAGCTAACTGATGCAACGTAATGTGTAAACAAGATAATGCTTCATGGGCGCAGCCATCTTGAATACTCATTCTAAACTGGTTCCCGTTGACTTGTGTGTACATAGTATATGTAATCAGCGAAATCGGATACCAGACTATATAAGTTTATTACGCGACAAAAAAAAACGTTTATTCCACATATATACGTCTGGTTTATCCTACGAAAGCGCTGTTAGCAATAGACAAGAATCAAAGCGCTGGTACTCTGGAGGGAAAGATTATAAATGTTACACTATTATGGGAACCAACGATTACTAGAAAACTTAGGCATTATATTTACGAACTGTAGTACATTGTAATAACTATTGCTAATGATTCATTCTAGTATTAAGATAATTAACCACACAAGTCGTTTATATTGACATGTTTGTGCTTTAGGCCGGTGGCCTTTGACCATTATGAAATAAAATTATATTGTATTGTAATTTGTGTCACTTGTTGATAAATGTTCTTTTACTGAAGTGCAAAATGGTCCAGATTTTACTACTGCAAATGCGACAAGAGGAAGACTGAACTTCCTTGATAAATAGTACTGCAAAAGCATTACAAATAAAACTTATTTCACATTATGGAGCATAGCCTATAAATCCACCCTTTCATATGGGTGTGTAAATAAGAGGGCTAAGATGTCCCTATAATTAAAACCACTCACCAGAAAAAAGATTTTGACCCAAGGAGCATATAATTTGAACAAAGTTGTAAAAGTTTTAGTAGCACCAAGGACTTATATACATACATATGTATAGAAGTCCTTGGTAGCACATTGGGCTCTGGTGACCTAAAGAAATGTGTGGAGCATAGAGTTTCAGTTGATATGACTCTTACCTATTGATGCACTAAGTCTTGTATATTCGTAGTCAATGTCAATGTTGACTTTCAAAAGAGTACCAGGTCCTGTCTTGTATTAATTTCAGGGTACAAAAGTTACAGTCCAATTTAATGCTTTTGCAATGCAACTTTGTTAGAAAAGAAATATCAAAATATCCAAGACAATGACATTGGATGCTACACGTTGAGGATTTCACGTTGAGTCAGGATGTCCAACAGTTCTTGATTAGAATTAAATTTATTTGAGAAGTAAATCCAAAGAGCTTCGATCTAAAGATGTTACCAAGTTTAAATGCTTTTAGAATGGATTAAAAGAAAGGAGACATATAACATAATTATTAATCCTTGCCAGATACTGCAAGTCTCCAAAGAGTTCTGGTCAGAGATTATTTATATTTTACCAAATGTGTTAATAATGTATTAAAAGTAGGAACATATTGTAGGTCAAGTGTTCTGATATACTAGTATTCAACCACTAACCAACACAGCCAATAAATAATTGGTTAGCAGTCTGCTTAGTACTCAAATTAAGATGCCAAAGAGTTCTGGTCGATGAGTATTTAATCAACTTTAAAGAAGTAACTGGATTCAAATAGTTTCAATCGGAATGGCTTTCAAATGCATAGATGCTTGCATAGTAATTACAAAGAATTCCTGTAGTATTATATTAATATCAAAAATAAGATGATGTAAGTAAAATGTGTCAAGATATATTTAAAACAACATTGCAATCCTAACCAGATATAGCAATAGAGTGCACAAAGAGTTCTGGTCGTTGAAGGTTTACGGTCGTAAAACAAATGAAAGGATTCCAAAGAGTTTCAGTCTAAATACATTAAACTGACTTGAAGTGAAAAGATGTAACTCTACTTCATACATATAAATATTTATGTATGTAAAGGCAAAAAGTAGACTCATAACTTTGTGTTGATATACATGTATCTGTGTTTTTCTGTATCATACAGATATATTGTTGGTTTGTTAATGTTAAAGTGGTCTGTATGTGTCAGCAGCACTGTCATATAGTGATTCAAACATTTATAAACCGGGAATGCAAATAACTTAGAATGCCAATAATTATTTTGTTTTTTGTCATGTGGCACATAATAAAAATATCAATGCAACTCTATCAACATCATTTTCAGAATGTAATCAATCATTCTTGTAAATATTTAGATAAAAAGATATGGAGTGTGTTTTTATGTGAATAATGCTATATAACCTGTCTTAATACATGTACTTACTAATGTTTTACTTCCACCTAAGAGACTGCTGTTAATCAGTTCATTTACAGTCTTACCGGGGTGGTAATTGATATTTTAAGATGTTTTTAATAAGCGCATACTAGTGCATATTTACAAATTTCAATTTCTTAAATCAGTTAGAATTTATCAGACTTTTATAACAACACATTAACAACAGTCTCTTAGTCTTATTTAATATGTTAAATGTCTCTTGTCATTCAATAGTGAATGGTTATGTACATTTTAAAGGTGTTTGTGTATGATAAATATATTTTTATGTATGTACATAAATGAGACTGAAATAAAGAATACACAATGTACATGAATTCTAAGAATTTTCTCACTTTGCTTCTGTGTAACTATACCGATTGAAACATATCACTAGAAACAACAACATCAAAATAAGTTTGCTCATTTAATGCTGAACTCAATTTGTCCAAATAAAATAAATTTACAATTAGTTCACACAATCAAAACCCATGTAAATGAATGAACAATTATTTGCTCTAAACATCAAAATAATTAGTAAAAGTTAATATAGAAAAGAATCTACAAACAAAATAATGGCAGAAAAAGAACTGTTGAAAAAAAGATGATATTAAACAACAAAATTATTCAAATGCAAAGAAAATAAATAGGTCACAAAATAAGTAGAGAATATTATTATACAAGTTGAGATCAAATACCACAGTTTTATATCAGATCATATGGTGAAATGTTAAAGGTCAATTTTATCTATTTTCATACATCATTTAGCTCAGTTATTAGTAAAGTTTACAAACATTTCAATCAATTACTAATTCTAGATCTACATGTTGTAGTAGATCTTAGGAGAATTATCACAAAAATTACACAAAGAAAAACAAATTCAGAAAGTCAAAGAGAAGAATAACAGTAAGACGAGAAGCTATTAACTCACATGTATAGATAATCAACCTCCTAGGCGTATAATTACAATTTTAAATAAATGAAAACCTCAGAAACATTAGAGAAGAACAAACAAATTTTGGGCATCTAAACTAATGCTAGTATTTAAAGCAACATAATTAAACAGGACCAGCCCACGAAGCATACATTAAGTAAAATAATAAATTACAGGTCTTTAGATCATTTCAATTTTTTTTTCAAATGCATGAATTAACACAATGAAAAAATAATATGAATCAGTTAAACTACATATGACATCCTTTTTGAGCAAAATACATATTTAAATCAGATACAATATTGGTCCCCACAGCATAAAAATCTCTTAATTGTCAGCTGTTTTGTTTTTGTTTATTAATATATAATCAAAGAAAAAAATTGATTTTTGTTTAGGTATAATTGATTAGTAGTTCATACACTGACTATTCATCAAGAAACATTTCAAAGGTAATAATAAACAGGTGCTGAATTATTTAGTATGGTAATAAAAATGAATAAATGATGATGAATACTAGCCATAACAATGAATCTATTTACAGCACTGTATCAAAATTACCTAATAATACAGTCTAAACTCAAACAAACATCTGATAATTTATACCAAAAAATAATTAACTGTTTAGCCAACCTCTTATGACTGATGAAAATTTGTCAACAAACACATTTTTCATTAATACCAACAATTGTACGTTTTTCTCAGATACCACGGTATTCCATGTATTTCCCTGTAGCAGACAAATCTTGATTAATTTGCATATTGAGCTTATTAGGCCAACATAACAATACAGATGACAAGTCAATACAAAGAACTGATTTCCTGATCTAATTATTGAGTTACTGCATGAACAAGTTTAAGCAAGTACACAATGATTGTATTGTTCAAATATAAATATTTGATATACATGTAATACTTCATCTAATGCATATGAGCTGAATATTGAGGTTGGTAATTTTATAGGCCAGTCAAGAAACATTTAGTGAACAAAATTATGAACAAAATGTACACACACAAACATATAGTCAAATAACTGCAATCATAACCATTTGGTAAGAGACATCCATAGGATTAAATTACTCAATTTAAGTAGAAATCATACTGGTGAAAATATATAATACAGCATTCAAAAAATCTTAGGAGTTCAGACTGGAGAAATTTCACACAAATTCATAGATTATGATTAAAAAGTAGCTTCCCAGAAACCTACCACATAATCAAAACCCTTAGAACAAAACTTGTCAAACCAATAGTGCAATGCATGACATATCTGTAACCTACATTATACATATTTACACATATGAAAATAGTAATTACAAAAACAAATGAACACAAATGAAAATGTAATATTTGGCACATATACAATATGGGAAGACAGTGTACATATTGAAATAACAAGTATATAAAGTGTACAACTGGTGAGTGTTATATAGTTGTAAATGTAACCATAGTAGTACAGTAGATAATTACAGAACACAGGGATCTTATTAGACGTCAAAAGTTGAGGGTCAAGTATGATTATGATTTAAAGAATCAACAAAACTTCTTACTATTGCTATAGCAAATCTGACCCATTGGTACAAACTCTCAGAGTCAGAATCCTCATTTCACTCATTTCAGGAGTCAAAATAACATTGTAAGGGTCAAATGAAAGCCCTGATAACACAAAATGTACATAATTAAAATATTCTTACTCATCAAGCAATAAGAAACACTTCAGATTTAAACTTATAAATCTGTTTCAGAGCAGTCTTTGAAATATCTATACAGATGATATGTTAGCAATCTAATTGACTGAACAGTAAAACATACAATGTCATGATATATAAAATAGAATTCCTCTGTAATAAAGCACTGTGCATCTATGCATCTATTCAAACTGTCAGATTTATAATATAGAATCTCTCATTAGCTTAATGCTTGTTTTGTCAGATGTAGGAGCAGAGTTCTGGTGGAGAGTTTATCAAGTTTATGGTGAATTCAATGAATGCTGTTGCTGATATTCAAAATTTTGCCTGGCTCTAGTCATCACCTCCAGAGTAGACTCCACTGTAAATATACAAAATAAAAAGTTGATACTGACAAATTTCTTATCATACTACAATTGTAGCAAAAGGGTGACAATTGAAGTATAGTGTTTTAGGAATGTTCATTTTTCTAAAATAGACAGTAGTCATTGAAAACATAGAAATTAAACCACTTTCAAATGTTCAAAGATTTAATAAATCCTAGAACAAGAGTGTCAGGTCACAAAATACGCCCGTCAAGGGAAAGAAATACAAATACAGATTTTTAATAAAAAGACCATTCAAGCAAGCTTTACATACACAAACTAGCATCATCTTAGCTTCAAGAGAACTTCAAGTTAGCTTAGCTGAGGTCCTGTCTAACTGATAAACGCAACTTTTACTTACAAGATTTACACAGTTGTTCCTCTTCAAACTGTTTCTTTGAACCTCCTGCATCACGTCCTAACTTACTTCTTAGAGAACAGATCTCATCACGTAGAGCAGCATTCTATTACATACATACAAATAAAAAAAATGTGAATATTGTAGATACTTAATACCAAGCATAATGATATAGTTATACAGAGATTAACCAATTACTTTAACTGTCTGGTCTAGTAAACTTGAACCTGCTTTAAACATCATCGGTGTAGTTTTATCTCTGGATACAACTGCATGAACAGGCAAACCTATGAACAAAGGTTACCCTTGGGAAAGATGAAATTCAGCCTTTACAGACAGGTGTCCTTAATTCAGATGGAATATTTTACTAAATAATCAATGATGGTTCTTGAAAAGAATGACTTTTAGTTACAGGGTGGCCTTTATTCGGAGGTGGCTGCAAACATAGGTTTGACTGTATTTCAAATAAGCGTCGATTGACTCCACTGCTTTATCATAAAGACATTTTTCATCATTTTAAAGATAATTTTATATAATGAGTAAAAGTTTTTATTTATCTACAAAGAAAGTTACAAAATATGTCTGACATTGAAAACATCATATTTCTTGATTGAAACACTAATAATATTATCAACAACCTACAACAATCAGATTACTTACAGTCTTACAACAGGTAGCAATACATAAATTATAACTAAGATATTTAGTCAACATTAAACTGTGCCAAAGTAGTAGTAGTATTCTCAAGAGGTACAATATATCCATTATTTAATATCATGGCAACAACTAACCTGGCTAATTAACTTTTGATTAACAAATTCTCCTTTCTCATTGGGCGCTGGTAATTCACTGGTCCAGAAGCAACCAATCATAGACAGCTGGCTATCTATACATATACGCATATTGTCTGCAGCATATGATAATTCCTTCAACGTACTGTACTCAACACTCTGAAATAATAAACTATTTACTTATTCCTCCGATCTGACCTATTTATGATTTGCACTCACATTCTGCTTGTACATAATGTTAAGTACTGCTATCATTTTAATAAAACTTCTGAAAATTAAGAACAGATTTCATGTTCCAATGGCTAAAAATATTATACAGTACAATAGGATTGGGGTGTGTATCTGAATACTCAGGTAATCACAAAGCAAATAGAAAAATCAAGTACAAATAATCGTCATTACTAAGATTTGTGGGTCACGATGTAGATATGAGGTAACATTTTGTCAGTCCAGACTTTTAAACATTCTATTTTACGGGGTTTATAAGTCTCATCAACAACCAGGATCATTAATTTTGGCACATTTTCTAGCTGTTCTAAAACCGTAGAGGAAGACCCAATGCGTACACTTGGTAAGAACAACTGACATTCCGTAAGTCAGCTGGAAAGGGGCCATTTTCAAATGTATTGGATTACATGCTTCATATGTTAGTTTTATTGTACAAGCTAAATGCAGCGTGTTTATTAGTAAGATATATGCATCAGTACAAAGAAACAAAAGCTAGCATTAAATGTGAACTTATAAATAATTGGAAGTACAGTACAACCTCTCCAAAGCAGCCCTCTCTTAAGCAACAACCTCCCTGCAACAACAGCATGTAGTTTCCCACTGAACAATATCACTATTTATTTAACCTCTCTAGAGCAACAACCTCTCAACAGCTACATAATTCAATTACTCCCAAAGGGTGTTGCTTTGGAGAGGTTGCAACTACAACTAGAATTAACTACCATACTAGCTCAGACATCTTTAATTGATGAAAGAAAAATGCCTTAATTACCTACTACCAACTTAACAACAAACTTATACATGAATATAGATGAATGAATAATGAATAATTTTTATGTTACGGGACTACAATAACCTGTATCACTATGGTTGAGTTCAGATAATATTTAACAAGAGTGCCAGGTCACAAAATAAGCCCGTCAAAATTCATTTTTTAAAAAGTCAAGGGGCATTACTCAGAAGTGTCTGGGCCGATTGGGCCGGTTATCGAACTTGACCGAGATCTCATGGCCATAAACATTTCCATGAAATTTGGTGTATATCCAAATAAAACTTTGAATTGGAGAGCAGACACCATTGTGGACGTTGCCCAAGTGCCCGCAATGGGTGTTGCCATAATACGACCCGTTCTTCAAACAGGCGTATAAAAATGAGTTGTTAAATCTATTCCGAATACTGTAAAGAAATGTGGCATCAGATGCTCCATAGAAAAATTGACAAGAAGAAAAATGAAAATGTTAGTGAAAAGAAAGATAGGTCTAAGTATGGTGCTGACCACAGAGATTCTATTTATGTATATGCATGTATGATATACCTCCACCATAACTGTATTGTATAATAAGGTAAACTCATGATGATAGGACAATGAAAATGATTATGAAACAATCAATGATACAGCTCTTATGAAAACTGGGGATTTGTTATAGAGACAACCATACCCATATACATGTGAATAGACAGTCAGAACTTGGCATACTAGTAATCAAGTAGGTAGACATTCCTCTGGGATGAGGTAACTGCAGATTACCCCGATTCTACAGGTAAATGCAATTTACCTAGACTCTACATATGTAGTGTATGTACATATTTATGAGTTTCTAGAACTTAGGACTTATCAAGAAGACAAATACAAGATCTTCACCTGAGACTACTGCACATTCAAGTGTTTTTTATTATATAGTTGTAGCCTGCAGAGGGTGCCATCACCTCTGAAAATTTCTTTGAAATCATGCATTTTCCCAAAATTTCCAATTTACTCCTTGAAATTTCATTCCTCAAACTGGCTTCAACCCGCTATTTCATCCCCATATTAAGGGCTGGGGTACCTTCCCAAAAACATGAAGAAAACCCCTTAATGGTAACAGTCAACATTCAAGATCCATTGCATGCAATAACACAATTTAATTCATGCACTGACAAGTTTTAAAATACCAAGCACTTCACCTAACTGGGTGAAACATATCAGACACAGCTGACTAATTCTTACATTGACATGCTTCATCAACTTTATACAACAAATATAACTTTAAAACATACACCATACAATACTAAACTTAACATCCCAAGCATTTAACATTTACAAGACAATATATACACAAAGCATGCTATACAATATACAGACAGGGGACATAACTCCAGCATGACCGATCTATAGTAGAATTATTTTACCTTGATCATCTGTTGAAGAAGATGAAATGTGAAAATAAAAATGTGAAATGTGAATGATATGGTGAATAATGAACAATAAAAATGTGAAATGACAAACAGTTAATAACAAAAGTACAATGTGAAACTTGAGACACAGAAAATAAAACAGATGATTCCCCTCCTATCATGAATTATCAGTGAGTGACCTCTGACCACAGACATGAATTATTTTTAAAATGTAAAATAAGTCAATTTTTCACATGATACACAAACATATTACAATTTGAGAGCCTTGACCTTGCAAGAGTTAATTAACAAATTAAATGAGAGTCTTAATTTAAGAGTACTGGTAAACAATTCTGTAATAAGTTTAGACCAAAGAAGGGATCAATTAAATAAATGAACAATTAATTCAAACTGTTTCATGTACACTTATATGATTTTTTAACCAGCCATTATTACAATCAGACAAATGTTTTTTCAATGTACCAGTGTCCTATAAAAATGAAAATGATCATTCTTAAAGCTTCGCTATTGGTTTATAGATCAGATTTGAGCAAGAAACTAAACATACCACTGTTTAATAAATCATTCAATTCAAATATCTTTTTAATGAAATTCCAACTATACAGAACAAATCAACATATTAGCTCCACACAATTTCTTTCGATCATGATACAGATTATTCAAATAAAGATTACCTCAGTTGCTGACATTTTTGCAAACACCTTGAGACGTTCTGCAACGCGTGTAGACAGACCCTTCAAGATCACATTACATTCATTGGCTTCCTTACGTAACTTCTCAAAGTGATCAATCATACCCACAGCAAACAATGATCTAACATCAGAGTCTATCCTAACCTGTGTAAGACCTGTAACAACATAAAATAGTTTTATGTTAAGTTAACAATAGAAAACCACATACTAATAAAGATTTCACTCATCAAGAAATTCTAATATTTCAACATTTATTTTTTTTTGACAAACAGAGAACATGTTATTAGCAACAATGAGAAAAGATAGAAAGTCACATGTAAAATAATTTCATAAAATGTTCAATAAAAGGACAATACATAACTCACTAAATGATTTATTCTATGGTTAGTTCATAGAGAATTAATAGGAAAAATATACTGGCTATGGCAATTAACATTTTTACTTGAAAAAACATGTTATCCAAGTCCTAACTAGAATATCCAAAACTAGACACAAATCTTTCATCAACACATAGTAACTTACCAACCAACACACCATAACATTAATTTAAACTACCAATACATTGTACAACAACATAGAACATACAATACTGATAACAAGCTTTATACCTGCAAGGTACTTAGGTGAATCATTCACATTATATAGAAGACATTGGTCTGTGATCTGCTGTTTATAGATGGGTCCAGGTACACTAAAATGTCCAGATGAGATCTCAACATCCTCTTTCATCCACTTAGATTTACTAGTTTCTGTATATCTTGTCTCCAAAGATTCTCCATTTCCAAATCCGTTATACTCAGTTCTCGCATCTTTCTTTTCTGGTACACTGGAGGGGAGACTACTCATTCTTGATTGTTGTTGACTTTTAGAGCATGGACCACCTGGAGTACTCTCCCTTAGAGGAAGACTGGCAGAAAAGACATCCATTCTACCCACACCATCAATGAGATCATTACCTAAAGGCCAAGTTTGGTTTCCTCCAATGCTCAGATCTGAAGTTTCTGTCAGTACAATAATACACAATAGCAACAATAGTCTTGACATTACCACAATTAAAAACAAACAAATGGTGAAGAAATATTTCACAGCTATATGACTCAAGTTTCAGGAAACAGCTACAATTTTGTTTAAGACTCATTTTAAACAATAAACTTCTGTAAGGAATTAATGTATGGTTTGTACATTACAAAACTAATTGTTCAAACAAACCATCAAAGAAAATAGAGAAAGTGACTGTGCATGTGCCAGATTATACTAAATCCTTTGTTATATAGCTATTCATTACACAGCTATGATTAAACTAATCTAATTCTTATGAACTTTTGAAAACTTGATGACAGTTCATAGATTATTTGCATTTTAAAGGCCCATCAGTTTTTTTTATATTAGTAATACAGAACAATAGATAAAATGATAATAAAATATAAGAAATATATTTTATTTGCTCTGTAACAATTTTTACATTAAGCTTTTCTTTGGCTACATCTTGTAAAAATGTTGTCAGATGCTTTTTCTTTTTTTGCAATATCACTGAAAAAATACTGTGCTTCATTTCTATATGTACTTTATGATTGTAAAAGAAATTTTGGAATGTTTTTATTGCATTTTTAGAATGTTTTTAATGCAAGTTAAAGTCAGTTTCACTAGTAAGACATCTTACTAGGTAAAATAAGACCTACTTTACTTTTAACATCCAAAAAGCTAATGGAACTTTAACAAATCCATGAAAAATGACATCTTGTCAATTTGAATACTACAATCTTTTAAATGGTCACATACTAATTATCTAGAGACGACCATTACAAACTTAGACATAAGATCTCAATAGTAGTTTCATGAAACTTGAGTCACAAAATATGAGAGACAAAGTTGGGGTTACGAACAAGAACACTAAGTCTTCAGTTTAGAAAACATACAAGATACCCAAATCCAGAAACAAAATCAGACATTTTTTGTGACAATAAACACAATCCAACACAACATAAAATATCTAACGTGTTTGATTAATTTTTTTAATCTAAGAGAAGCAGATACTGATAACAGTCAACTATTACATCTAATTTTTTAGTTGAAAATAATGATTTCATATCTTATTTCAAAACAAACTGAGATTTCTAAAATGAAGATAAAAGGTTGATATCACATATCTTAAATTAGTCACATTGTCACATTAGACAACAGATTCAAAAACATGAAACTTACCACTGCTGAAGGATTTGTTGGTATGTATTTCCATGGCAACATCACTGAACTGACTGCTTGTACCTTGACCTGATTCTGAAAAAGAAATAGATCACACATTCAGCAAACTTAGACTAATAATTATTAACATGTCTGCAACTACGTCATTACATAATAGAATCAAACATTCAAAAGATAAATGCAGGCACACAACTTAGTCATAAAGTACCTAAATGGAACCAAAACACAATTTAGTTGTAAAATACCCAAATGGGAACCTTCACACAACTTAGTCGTAAAATACCTAAATATGAATACGTAATATGAATCTTAATTCAATATACATTTGTACCAAGTTTTATTCAAATCAGACAAACTTATGTACAAATATATTTCAAATATGTCAACAAACTAACAGACAGACGGAGAGAGGACACATCACCAATTCATACACTCTTCTGATATTTGACCAATAAAGCTAAAAAGATGATATGGTCATCAGGATATTAAACAGTTATATTAATTTAAGATGATCACATACGCCTGTCTTTCATTTGTTGTATAAGTTCTGTCATTCTTTCCTTTAAGCTTTCATTCTGTTCTAGAACTTTGGTCAGCTGTACACGTGCTAATTTCAGTTCCTTCAATAATTCTGCTATCATGTTATGTTTGTCATCATCAGTTAGCATAACTGTAAAAAATACAAATTTTACAATAAGATTTCATCAATTGTGTGTTATCCTTTATAATAATATATACAGTCAAACCTGGGAACTAAGGTCATCCTTTGGAAAGACAGAATAGGACCTTTATTGACAGGTGTCCTTTATAAGGATGTCTTTTATTCTAAATTATCAATGACGGTTTTTGAAGGAATGGCCTTCATTCACAAGAGTCTTATTCAGAGGAGGCCCCTGAGTGTATTTTCAAATATACACTTTTACTGTGAATAACATTTTATCAACTGGATGATCTAAATTTTGCCTCATTAAATGTTTAATTCAATTCTCACAATAAAAGCAATTTGTAATACTAATGCATATTAGTATCAAAATGAATGTGTGGCTTATTTATTTAGAAAACCTTTTAGTTCATTCTTACACAGCATGCTACTCTATGACAAAACAAGAGAAGAAACAAACAGTATAACTCCTTTTCCCACAATGTCTATACCCTCACATCAACAATAGGGACTTGTATTGGTACACATACACATATATATATATTATATATATTTACCTCCTTTCTCGTCCATTAATCTTTCTCTTACACTTAATTCAGTCTGTAATGTATTATTCAAGGAAGCAGTCTCATCACATTTTTTCTGGGTTTGCTTAAAGTCTTTCTTCAGCCTAGAAAATAATGGTAAACTATCAATGTAGATGACACTTTTTCCAACAGATACATGTCAGCAAAATGATAAATATATGTTAATGTCACATATAAATGTTAATGTCAACCTGAAATTAGAAATATTGTCAGGAACTGGCCACTACATTATTTCTATTGTTCTACTACACAATCCTGCTTTTATCTCAATAAAACAAGTAAACTTTAAATTCTACATCTTATTTTGCAATTGTTCATGTCAATATAATATATGTATAAGAAAGTAGAGCAAAGCAAGAAACTATTATATAAAAATATATACAAACTTTTGGCAATATTCTATGCAATAAATATGATTTTTTTAAATATATATGTGAGGAGAGAAAATTGTATCATCACAATAATAACTAACATAGATTGTCTCCACTTACTTTGAGAACTCCTTGTATGTGACCTTCAGGTTGTACAAATATTTATCTCTTAACCTACTTGCTTCTTGTAGTTCTCTTTGCTTTTCTGTCATTAAAGTATCTTGCGATTTCCTACAGAATGATAATCAGAAGAAAACTTTATTGTGTACTAGTACATTGCTATAGTAAGGAAGACAATAAAAAAGAGTTAATGACTCTGACACATCATTTGAATTCAACTTTATTTGTACAACCATTGACAAAAGGAATAAACATAATAATCAAGGAGTCAATATTATACAATCATTTCCATGATCAGCTAATTTGTGATACATATACTTACTTCACTTAAGTATGTACATCAAATCAGTACCAAACAGTTTCTAATAAAACAAAACAAGAAAATATGGCTCATTTCATAGCCAATCATAGTCGGACATAATCTGACAAAGAACATTTCTTATCATATTCTTCGTAAACTTTAACGTCTTTCATTGTGAAATTACTCCTTAACCAGATATTTGGACAGATAGACATATTCTAGTATTTCTTAAAATACCCAGGATAAGCGTGCATTTAGACATTGTACATACCTATCTTCTAGGCTATGTGATAACTCCTGTCTTAATTTCTCCGCCCTATCTTTGAGATCTTTAAGGAGAAGATTCTGTTTATCTATCTGACATTTATAATCAGCACATGTTAGTCTTTGTTGTTCTAGCTGAGTCAGTAACTTCCCATTCACAGTTGTCAAACTTTCCATTTTTGTCTGTAAATATAAGATTTATTTAGGCATACCTTGAAATAAAATATGTAAAATATATAAGTATGGAAAAAACAATGTACACTAATGCATGCAGAAAAATACCTTATCTTTAGTGTAAGAAGTACAATAATTATTCAAGGCTCCAAATGAGTTTTACCAAAAGGAATACATATAACAAAGTATACTTCAACAAGAAGCACCCAACAGCCACTGAATAAGTCTCCATAAGCTCTTTCATACTTAGTTTTATCCAACTGGCCAATATAAACTCAAGAAATTGAATGGAAATCAACGAGTTTGAAACTGTCTGTCCTTAAATCTTATAAATAAATCATGCTTCAGAATACATAGATCAAAACATTTCTGTATTTTTCATCAAGTAGATACCAGTATTTTTAACATTGGTTCTATATAAGAATTCTACATAACTGATATTTATCACAACACATTCTAAGTGATACTTATAGAAAGTTAAGACTATTTCAGATTCTAAACAAGTCAGATACTTCTTACAGAATATGCATGTGATACATCATCTTAATAAATGAAAATGATTTATATAATAACTATTAAGTGTATATAAATCTTACAGTCAAATCACGACAAAGTGAATCTTGCTCTTGAAGTATGCTGTCTTTCTCCTTCATATCAGCATTCAGATGATCTATAACACTAGTTTTATCACAAATATGCTGATTCTGTTGCTCTACAGTATCACGACTGTGTTCTAATTGTTCCTTTAAGAAGCTGATGTCATGTTGTTGAAGATTTAATTCATTTCTGGCTTCATTCAGATCTGATGACAGCTGACTTATCTGCATCAAAATATGATTTTTTTAAAAACGTTGCCATCAGATTTAATGATAAACAGAAAGTGTTTGTGCAACATGGATGCCCCCTGTGACCTTTGACCTACTGACCTCAAAATCAATATGGGTCATCTACATGTGATGACCAACCACCCAACCAAATCTGAGGAGCTCAGACCAAATCGTTTCCTAGTTGTTGGTAGGACAAGGTTTGGTTACGGACAGACCTGACCTACCAACTGACTGATCTTCTGACCAACTGACATGCCACTTTTCTTCGAAAGGGGGCATAGTTAGATTTAATGATATATAATCATGAGATTATTCCATAAATTTCTAAAGGGTACAAGTATTAAGAGACCAAAATTTTAAGACTACAATATCTGATGGGAACCATTAACTTTGAATATATTAAGAAATTTATTTTATACAGATTTCAAATGGACAGATAGTGCTACTATACATAAGAAGTTTAACAAACCTGTGATTTTGAATGACTTAACATGTTAGTGTATTTTGACTCATTCTCTTGCCACAATTGTGCTTCAGATTCTAATACTTCAATATGCGACTTCAGTTCTTCAATATTACTTCTGTCTTCTGTTTTCACCTTTATATCTTCCTCCAGATCTTTAACTCTGTTTTTATATCTGAAAAAAAAACATGGAATGAAGGGGAACAATCAATCATTTGGTCATTTTAGGAAGGTTAATATCAATCTACAAAATGTCACTGATAAATATTTGAAAACATCGTAATAAACTTGGGTAAGATGTAAGTTTTCGAGCAAATGTAGACTTTTTTGGCCAATTAGCTTTTTAAAACAATAAATAAAATGATAATAAAATATAATACATTTCATATGCTTTAAAACAATATTCACACAATGACTTTCCTTAGCCATATCTCGTGAAATTGTTGTCAAATGCTTTTTCTTATTTTTTGCAGTATCATTAAAAAAATACTGTGCTACATTTCTACATGTACTTGGTGATTAAAAAAGAAAATTGCATAATGTTTCTAAGTACTGTAAGTAAAAGTCAGTTTCACTGATAAGAAATCCTTCTAGGTAAAATAAGAACTTCTTTAATTTTAACATCCAAAAAGCTAACAGGGCTTTAATTTAAGATATACCAACGGGACAATTTCACATGAAATTGTAATAGAAATGAATGGATTGTAAAAACCTGTAGACAGCATCCATGTGACTCTTGTTGTCCCCTTCAAGCTGTTCACAGCGTTTCTTGTATTGTTCTGCAGCAGTTTTCAATTGTTGACACATTGCAGTCAGCTGCTCACTGGTAGTTTTACCTGTCTGTATTTCCTTCTCAAGGGATTTAACTCTTTCACGACAGAACTCTAAATCTGCACTATCCTTGGCAGAGTTATCCCTGTACATCCCAAGACTTGTATTTGTTTCCTTAATGAGTTTTTCCTTTTCTGTTATTATTTTTTCCTGCAATTACACATTCATAGAAAGCTTACCTAAACCAAACCATTACCAAACATACCGGTAGTTGTTTTTTATGGCATTTTTTCCCAGTCATACAATTCCAAATTTGTGGGCCATCTATCCATTCATTGCAAAGTGAACATTTGTTTGAGTTTTACGCCCCTTTTCAACAGTCAGAGTCATATGAGTGGGACAGTTCACCAAACCATTGTTCCTGGGAAGAACCAGTACCAGACTCCCATCCTCCATAAGCAACTACCTACTTTCTCACATAAAGAGACATGGTCGGTAGCCGGGCTCGAACAACATTGGTAGGTAAAGATTGCTAACCAATAATGACCATAACCATCACAGAACATTCACAAGCATTTAATAGAAACAGAAAAAAAACAATCAATTACAAAGCTACTACACAAGATAACTAGACTTTAAATTTATCACAGAACTGAAAATTTAATGCATTTCTACCTAAACTTAATAAAGTTCAAACGATACTAGCTTACTTTAAGTAGTTTTAACCATAATATAAGGAGTAAGATTTGATTAACAACAAACCTTCAGCTGAATAACTGTGTTACTTTGATTGAGTTGAAACTTCAGATCTTGGATTGTATGTTCTGATGAAGCTTTCAGTTCAAAAAGAAGTTTTTCGAGCTGTTCATTTCGAGCCATACTTTCTTCCAAGAGAATGCGTAGATTTCGTAATTCATTCAAATGTTCCTGCAATGAATCCATGCTAGGACGAGGCTGTTGGTGTATTTGTTCCTCGTACGTGCGAATTATATCCTCCAATGATTTCATCCGTTCCTGGAGTTCAGCGGTACTGGTTTTATTGTGAACATTATCGAGTGTTAAGTCCAGGAGAGATTTATCATCAAACCTTATAAGAGATGGCCTACCAACGTTTGTAGTAATATCACCTATTGTTTCATCACCAGCTAGAAAACTCTGGGAAAAAGTGCTCTCAAATCTAGCTAGGACATCAGCATGACCTGGTTTTCGCTGAGATGTATTACCAGAATCTGACTGTATAGCACCATCTTGTGTATGAGAGACGGGAATTTCAGTTTTTCTCAATGTCTCACCGTGTAAGTCTGTCCCACCTGTACTAAACACACTTTTGTCTAAACCACTATAATTGTATAAACTGAAGTTTTTCGGTTCTGAGAATTCACTACAATGCCTCAGTTTTTCCATTGACTGGAAATCACTGTGCACACTGAGGCGTGGGTCTACCCCAGCGTCGCGACTGCCATACGAGAGATTCGAACTTATCTCAGAGGGTAAGTGATTCCTAGCATCACCAGACTCATTGAAAGTATTAAGTCTGAATTTCTCCATATCATCACAACCTTGAACAAATCTGGATTGGGTACCAGTCTCAATATGTCCATTACCATCTAACTTATCAAACCGGGAGCCAGCATCACTAGCCACACTAGAACTAGACCGGGGACTCATCGAAGGAGACTTTCCATTCACCCTTGGACTGTTCTGAGGAGATTCTTTCATTGTATTATGAGCACTGCAAATGAAAGTTATTATAATAACACATGGATATCAAAAAGTTACTGTTATGAAATTCTCATAATTTTGAACAACTTCAAGGATCTTTTTAAATTGTGTCCTAAAGACATTGTAACTTCTGCCAAAATCTTCTACATATTCATGAACAAATTTCTACATACTGGGACAATCCAGTTATTTGTTTCCATAATTTTCTCACTACCAATGCTGGTCAAAAGGGGAAATTTAGCACAACAAATTCCAAAATGGGAAATATATTTATAATAACATTTATTTACTTTGGCATATGACATGATTGTGATTATATAGTGAAAAGAAAATCACTGTCCCCTTTCCCTTAGAAATCATTCATCTGGAATATTTTTTTATACTTTGAGACCAACAAGTCATTTTTTAGTAGTGGTGGGAAATGTTCCACTTCACAGCATATACAGACATATATTACCCCCCCCCCCCCCCCCCTCCCCCAATAGGTCACACTGACACAAGTTAAGCAGCAATTAATCAGTTTACCTTAATGGGTTATCAGAACATCCACTATCTGGTGATAATCTTCCTTCACTTAACTTCTCCTGGGCAGCTATAATACACATAACATGTATATAATAATAAAGTCAAGGCATGCTGAACATTTTCATTTATCTTAATGCTAGTTCATATCATGTTCGTAAAAATACTTTAAATACACATTGAAACATTATTATATATTTCAGAAATTATCAAATTCTATTGAAATAAAGTTAAAAACAATGTTTTGACAAACACGAACAGAGTTCTCAATAAAAATGGCCACTGCCCAATTTGGCCGCAAAGAAAGGTGTTTGGGCCAGTTAGAAAACTCAAAGTTTTAAAATATTGCTGCAAAAATGCCTAGACCTCCCTAGTAGGCCTGTTAGGCCAAAACCTTATTGAGAACCATGACATAATGTTAATACTGATGTACCTAAACAGGTGTCAGACAATGACTGAATGGCTCCTCTAGCCTGCACCAAACCACGTCTAAGTCGAGATACCTCCATAGATGATGTAGGGAGGTGGACTTGTCCTTCCTGGTCAGACTGACTTATATCTGTGAGGAAGTTGTCCAACATGTTTAACCAACTTTCCAGTAAGCAACTAGCACTCTCAGAGCTGATGGGAGCAGGACCAACATCATGTGCAAGGTTATCAGCCTCGAACCCAGGACTTGGACTTCTCCCCTGGAACACCTTTAATATTCTCTTGTACCCTTCTAGCTGTTCTTTTAACTTGGCATTCTCCTGAAAGCATTGTATTGCACGCATTGATCATTAATTTAAAATCTTTTTTTTATAAATCAATCAGGCCATCCTTAAAAAATATTTTGTTTGCTGTAACGCTACCTACTTACAAAAATGTCCCTAACCAACTTTTTAGCTTCTTGAGTAAAAAGAAATTCAAAATAAAAACATGTATTTTAGGTTCAATATAATAATATTAATATTTCCTACCTACCTACCCACTGAAAATTCTATGGGTAGGGTTACTGCAAACAAACCTTTTTTAGAATAGCCTCATGACTAAAAGATCATCCTTTAAAGTTGGTATTTTTAATCTGATGATCCAAAATATAGCAACTGAACAAAAACACAATGACTTATCTAATAGCAATTACAACAAATAGTCAAATACATCTTAGTAAGTACATCTTTGAAAAAAAAATATAAAGAAAAAATGTGCCAAGAAAGTCTAAAACAAGCACACAACTAGAATTAAATGAGAATATCCATAGTAATTTCATCTCAGTCTATTTCTCATAGATAAATGATCTGGGCATGTTAATGTAAGAAATATTGATAATTCTACCTTGTTTAGACTATCAGTATCATCAGTTGCGTCCTCTTTTTCAATAGTCTGATATCTCCGTGTTACAGGGGAAGGTGACACACTCCTACATCGTGGTGAACGATCAACAGAATTATCAACAGACAATTGTTGGGAATCGTTGAACTTGTAGTCCATCGGCAATGATGAATTAAGTTTGTTCAAGCCAGATGGAACGCTGTTTGACCTTGACCTTGGCAACAGACCATTCTCCACCAACATGTTACGGTAATTTTTCATTTTCTGGGTCTGACAATGTACAGTTTCTTCTGTAGCTTTCAGGGTGTTCTGTAAACTTTGGAGCTGAGCTTTAAGTTCCGTGACCTGACGTGAACTGTTAATTTCAACATTATCATCAGGTACTGATGTTGTTGATGATGTTGATGTACCACGTCTGACAGGTATACGGCTACCATTCTTGCCTACCACAGGGAATTTATGATGATTATCATTTTCTTGGTGATGGAATACTTCAATGTCACTGAAAGTATAGGAAAGAACAGTGCAGCCAGTGGTATAAACTAATTCATATCATAAGGATTGAACTGATTCATATGATTCCATATTCAGAGGTGTCAATAGAGCCAAATTTAAATCCTGAAAGTCATACGAGGCCAACCATTTGAACGCCGAAACAAGAGACCTTAACCAAATTGTTCCCATTTTGAAAGAAAATCCTTCAGATCAGATTAAATTGGCCATAACTTCGCAATTTTTTGTTGTTGATAATTTCATCAAATAACTTTTATGTTTCTCAGAAATCATAGCTCTTTCTGGAGATATAAATCCGGAATTCCGGATATATCCGTAATATTGTCAACCCAACATATTGTCAAAATCTTGAGAAAATCAGTGTAGAAGTAAATGTTGTATTTTTCTTTTCAAATAATATTATACAGTTCTACAATTTTGCCCTAAATACTGCAACACAAGAGTTTAAACCGATCCTTTACTTAAACAACTTTTTTACAGTTAATGGATATGGCTAAACAACTGGTAAAAAACTGGAGTGCTTAAAAACAATTTTGTATAAAAAAATAATTGTTATATAAATGATTCAAATGAAAGTCAATTAAGGTCAAGTTAAAGCAAACGCTAAGATCATTCACAACTCAGTGAAAATATATTAAATAGCATGAGGCAATTTTGTTTTTACCATCAATTAATAATATAGACATCTGACATTGACTTAATAATTAAATTTTCATATAATATTGTATTTATATAAAACAATCCCTACTTGAAGCCATATTGTTTCAGCATCTTCCTTATATACATTAAATCCATGATTTCTGATATTTTCACACTAAATATTCACAATATATAAAAACATTTCTCAAGTCCTCCAAATACAAAGTCTAATTAGTCAAAAATTTGGTAAATTGGAAACAAAAATGTCAAAAAAATTTTTTTTAGGGCAATTAAAATCTCAAACAAAGTGGGGACAATTTTAACACCCTAATTATCTGTATTTATTCCACGCTTAGTTACAAGCTCCAGGTACTTATCTAATCCACGAAACTATCTAAACAACAAATTATTTGTATACAATAGAGTTGTAAACTTGATGACTATATCCACTGAGCAGAAAAATGAGCATATCAGGCATTTGAGTTTACCGTATATAATCTAAATACTGAGTTTTAAATACTTCACAGTATTATAGATACTTGATAGATTAGGATCAGACATAAACGGTTCAACTTCTTAATAGTTTAATCTATTATGAGAATAAACCTATTTTACTTAATCCCAAAAGTAAGAAATAATTGACTGACAGGTGGTAGGATTAAACTATATGAGTGTAGATAAATATGCCAACATTAATAATTAGTATTTGTGGACTGACCAAAGTGTTTAACTCAGTATTTCGGTCACTTGAAGTAAGCATCTACGTCTCAGTGACATAAGTCATAAATGCACCAAATATTGCCAGCAAATTTATGTGGATAGTTAGGATTCAAAAGCTTGAATTTCTATCAGCAAAACATTTCGATAGTAAAACAAACCTCAACAGAGAATCAGAAAAATGAATGTATAGAATAATGTGTTAAAAAAGTTGTAAGAGAAAAGGTAAGACTCTTTATCAACTTAAATCATTTCCAAATTACCTAACTGACATATAGGACATATGCATGCACATATGCTGGGGTTAAAAGAAATGGAATCAACCCCAGATGTAAAACTACTAACATTTTTTATGATATATACGGTAAGTTGACAGAGTAAATAATGTGCTCCTTTGATATTTATCCAGGCAGGATAATAAATAAACTCGTCAGAATTGATAAATGTATCATATTTCTCAGATTATGATATTTATTGCTTCTACTGGAATACAATACAAGATTCATGGTATGGTGAGCATCTATACATCACTACTAGGTGTAACACAAACATGTGAGATATCTATTATACATGCAAGTAACACGATATACACATTAGATATTTAAATTTTCAAAATTACTTATCAGGATAAATAATAGCATACCGATCGAGTCGCTTAATTTGTATTATTAAATATGTTGATTGATGCAAAACAAAGTAAATAAACACTACGTAATTGTATCAAACTGACACATGATTAATTCAAAACCCTCCAGGGCCGTTTAACACTTAGATATTGTTTAGTGCATATAACATGATTGATATAATAAATTTAAATACTTCTCAAGTTGCTATAGAAAGTTTTCCTATCACACAATGGGACATATATCAAACCTATCAATATATATGTGAGCATTGATTTATAACCATTTATGAAATCTTTTACATGATCATTTTAAGAATTCAATACCTGTTAAATTGGTAGACTTTTATAAGGAAATACAAATAAAACTAAATACATAAATGATAAAAATTAATTTTAAGACTGTGCAAATATATTAAAATATAAAATGGGAAACTAATAAGCCTTGGCATCAAAAATCAAGTCTGATAGAGAATTGTAAAATAACAGATCCAATCATTGTCTGTCAGTGATACAATGATACTCCAGCTAAGAATATGAAATTCATTATAAAACCAGGTCAATTTTCAGTTAAAATCAAAATTTACTACATTTCGCTCTAGATTATTTACAGTAATGTTTATAAATACAGTCAAACCTGTGTAAGCCACCTGTCAATAAAGACCGTAATGTATTTCCCCAGGCTGGCCTTTGTTCAAAGGCTTGACTGTATTCACAATAGCTAGAAAACAAGGGTATCAAAACCTGTGCTCATAACACAAACACTGCCATCTGGGGTTTTTGATAGCAAAATATACATATTGTAATTCAGATTAAGTTACACACAAATTCTGGGAAAGTTCAGTTGATGTTAAGACAAGAAGTGTTTGTGAAACATGGATGCCCCCAGTGACCCTGTGGGTAGGTAGGTAGAAAATATTTTTTTACAAATATAAACTTTTTAAAATGAACCTAAAATACATGTCAGAATGCGACTTTTTTATGAAAAAAAGATTTCTGAGAAACTGAAAAAAAGTTGGGTAGGGACCTTTTTTGGTTAGTATTTAGCGTTACCCCAAACATAGTTTTTTTTAAGGATGGCCCAAGTATTGTAGAGACACAAAGGTTATCACAACAGATTGGAGTCAAATCACACAAACCCAGAATCACTCAAGCTGATTTCTAGGTAATATAATTTCTTAGAAAACATAAACAGCGGGGTAGCCTTGTTTATGGGTAAATAATGTTACAATTGTGAACAACCGTAAACTTCATATGGAACGATCCTCAAATTTGTCACATTCTTCAAAGGGAGACATTTGTCAGGAAGGATTTTAAGTGCAAGTTCATGGTATAATTTTGTCAATATTCTGAACTCTGTTTACTTACCTAATAGTGATAATGACTCATTTGGTAAGTAAATAAAAACTCAATTCATAGATCAATAATTGTACAATAAATAGCCTATATCTTACTGTTTGTGTGGAGGAACCTGGGTATGTTGGTGTGTGGATGTTGAGCAATTAGAACTATCCAGATGAGACTCAGCAGGTAGATGAGAGTTGATGTCTATATGTAAATGTCTCTCAGACTGTACAGCACCTTTCAAGCCATGTACCTCACTCAGAATCTTATTGAGCTGAAAACAACAACATAGAGAAAACATCAACATGTTGTACAAAAGATGAGACACCAAAAACTGTTTTCATAACTTTCTAACCAACTAACCCAAAACCAGGGCTTATAAATTTCTATTCCAGCCAGTGAACTTTCTCAAAATTGTGAATTTTGGCTCGAGGTAAATTGTTTATTTTCAACAGCCCACTTATAGTTTGTGTCACTGCTTCAAAAACATCAGTTCAAAGTTTGAACTGATATTTTTGAAGCAATTGAATTTCAAACACTGCATATAGATGAGTTAAGAAACAATCCAATCCTCATTTACTAATAGGGTTTGACTATATTTGTTAATTCAATAAATACATAGGTATTGTGACAACTTTTCTGCAGAATTAAGAAAACACACCATAATAGCAGGATATTAAGAAACAAGTTTGAATTAATGTACCATAGAATAATACAGAGTATGAGATAAGCATTACCAGAAACATTTATCTTCAATACTAAATACATATACACAATCAAATCTGTGAACAAAGGCCACCCATGGAAAAGACAAAAGGTGGATTTTATTGACAGGTGGCCTTCCAGAGGTCATTTTGATCCAAATTATGAATTTTTAAAAGAATGGCCATCATTCACAGGGTGGCCTTTATTACGGAGGTGGCTGCTAATACAGATTTAAATGTATTGCCAACTTCATTTTTTTATTTCCAGACTTTAGATCAACTACCCATTGCTATATCAAGATACAGTCATTCAGTAATTGATAACATACCATATCAGCCTGACTGGTTCCATCATGTTGTGTGGTCACATTGATGTTGAGTCGTTGAGCGACTGTATCTAATTCAGCACATTTAGACTGGTATTGCTTTTCTTTATCAGTAAGCTGTATATGCAGATCAGCAAGTTCTTGTCGTAATTTTTTAACATCCCCATCATCAGACTAAATATATATCAACATTGTAATGTTGGCATACAATCATTTGGTTAAATAAGAAATATTAGTGAGAAATTAAGTAAATACAGTACAACCTCTCTAGAGCGGCCCTCTTTTGAGCACTTCATGATTTAACTATTAATTTAACCTCTCTAGGGCAACAACCTCTCAACAACAACATCATTTTGCTACTCCCAAAGGGTGTTGCTTTGGAGAGGTTGCACTGCACAGACATCAGCATTTTCAAAGCCTGCACTATGATTTACAATCTTAGCCAACTTATTAACTTTTTACAATTATACTGACTTCAAAACAAATTGGGTAATTTTCAAAATACTTTTGTGACAGCTTAATTGGTTTACAAATACTGTCAAGTGACCAATTACTAGTATAGAGTGAAACTAAGTCAACTGTTACACAATAATTTCTGAATAGATGAGCTTACTTTCCTGTTTATTAAAATTTAGTCAATATAAAACAAAGCAGAACTGATGCGTATATAACTTACCTCACATGGTATCTTTCCCTTACATCTACATCTCTCATTCTCAAGTTGTGTTTGTAGGGACTGTTTAAAAAAATATTGTATGAGAAATTATAATTGAACAATCAGTTAATTTAATTGAAAACTAAGGAAAGACTAAAATGACCAACAAAAATCGAGCATAAATATAAACATTAGACACAGTGGACCTTTGTTCAGGGGTTTATTTTATAAATCAAAGTGTACCAAAAAGTGATTGTTGTTCACAAGCGACCTGTATTCACTTATTCTGTTAACTCTAGATTGGCTGCATAAGGCTTCAACGAGTTTGTTGGCCATTTACCTATAAACCATAAATCCTGGCTGTGTAAGTTCAGTTTCCAGTACTTTGTTTTTTATTAATTTATACAGGTCTAAAGAAAAGATAATCACCTCAACTGCTGCTTCACTCATATTTAAGGATTTCTGTGCTTTCTCCAATAAATCTTTGAAGTTTTCCAGTTCTCCTTCTCGTTTTCCAAGAGTTCGAGCCAATCTCTGTGGGAAAAAATCATTGATAAATCAATAAATCATTCAGTCAGAGCAGTAAGATATTGGATCAGACAGTAAATACACATGTATACTCTAATATTAATTTCAGACGGCCTCAAAAAAATAGAGCATTTTTATAGGTAGTATGAAAACAAGATAATTATTACAAAATCATAATCCTTAAGTAAAAGTACAGTAAATAATGTATGTTTAAGCAAGTTAAGTTTATATACAGTCAGATAGTTGCTAAATATGCAATGTTGGTCTTCATTCAGAAATATTTTTACAAAATTCAATTTATCATAACATTACAATAAATCACAACCACTGTGTTACCTCTAAATTCTGTTCGAGTTCAGCTGTCTCCTCAGCAGCCTGGTAAGGTCAAACAAAACAACAAACAATCAACAATAATAAACAAAAAATAAACATGCGAAAAAAAAAGAAATAAAAACAATACCATGCTATTTAGATGTTTTGTCAGTACCAAATGAATTTTTTTATCCAAAAAATCAAGCCAATCCTACATTCAAATTCTAATTTATTAATACTCTAAAATACATACAAACAGAAATAAAGAACATGAGGCAAATGCTTGTTTCAACTGTTGGGAAAATCAGAAACTAAACACTTGTAACTTGAAAAAGAACTTATTACTAAGTTCAAAGCAATGCAAATGGGACATTAATGACAGAAGATTACATCAGTCTGAGTCACCTTGAATCAAAATTCAGATTGATTGAATTTTTTCAGTTTCCTAAAAAATAGTTTAGATACATCAATTATTTCTAAACATCTCACATAGCAAAAGTGCTCACTCAGTGGTTGGACGTGTATGATAAGTTACTATTATTTTATACACAAACAATATCTGACACAGCGTTTGATAATCTTCTGTCATGGTTTCCAACTAACAAGGGTATCATTATGGGTATAGTGATACAGACACCCAACCTGGGTATACCTTACAACCTAGTATCTTACCTTCCTATAATACTCGTCAGGTGACTTACTCATTTCATGACAGTCCTTAGACTTAAATGAATACAGCACATGCAAAATATTGATCATGTCTCAGGTAACCAATGACACAAAACACAAACTCAACAACAACAACCCACACACATTCACTCCTATCATTTAATTCATGTTTGACTAACTTCATGACATACTTTTAACAAACATTTAGTAACAAATAAGTTTAACTGAGATGTATAAACCACTGCTACTTGTAAATAAAGAAGGCTTTAAATAGCATCATGTAGTAATAGGAAGATAAATCAACATATTGTATTCTGAAACAGGAGAGTTTGTTCGTTTGAGTTTCACGCCCCTTTTCAACAGTCTGAGTCATATAAGGACAGTTCACCTAGCCATTGCTCCTGGGAAGTACCAGTACTAGACTCCCATCCTCCGTTAGCAACTGCCTACTTTCTCACATAAAGAGACAAGGTCCGTAGCTGGGTGAAACAAGAGAGACAATGTAAAGCAATCATGCAAAGAATCAATTTCTATTTGTACTATGGACATTTCTAGTTCATCAAATCATGCTGTTATTTCCGTAACTCAACATATTTTTATAGCTCAACATCGATGGTTGCAAACTAATCATTAATAACACACATAAATGCATCTACATATACTAAGACAAGTTTACCTTTTGTCTCTGTAACTCTGAACCTAATGCTGCTTCTTTAGCCTTGGTTAAACCATCTTGCAGATTTTTCACATCTTGTTCTAAAGCATGGACCTAAAATATCAGTGAAACAGAATAAACATTCCTGTCAAGTAATATTAGCCTTACAAAAGCCATCCTTAACTCAAAACAACTGCTGTACAGAATTTTAAGTTTCAGTAACTCATTTCAAACAGCATTTCAGCCATCAATTTGCAGTCAAAAGTAAAGACATTATAAGTGCATAATTTTTTACTGGAAATTACATATACAATTTAATGATAGTATTGTTAGAATCTACATACATCATAAATGATAAATAAAAGATTATGTATATCACTATTGTGACCACCTATTACCTTTTCACCCTTGTCATGTGCATCTTTAGCTAATTTAGCAATAACACCTTTACATCTTGTATAAGATTCTGTCTTTTCATCCAATGCTTGTCTTAAACCACCTTTCTCTTTTTCCTTTTCTCTTAACAAATCTTCCAGTTTCTGTAATAAAAAATATGATTAAACAAATTAGTAACTAACAAAAAAGAAGTGTTTGATGCCCCCCTAAAGGCCAACTGGATAGAAAGACATTAACCTCTGACCTCAAAGTCTATAGGGGTCATCTAGATGTGATGACCAACTTCCCAACCAAATCTGAGGAGCTTAGGCCCAATAGTTCTCTAGTTATTGCCCGGTAAAGGTTTGGTAACAGAAAGACAGACATGTGCAAAGCAATATACCACACCCTTTTCTATGAAAGGGGGCATAATTATTGGTGACAAAAACTCTCAATATAGGTCTACACCAATTCTGAATTCAGAGGTTTAACTGTAACTTACCCCAATCATTTGTCCTCTAGCGTCAAGGTCTTTACTCTGTTTGTCACAAGTTTGTCTTAACTTGGCTAAATCTCTCCTTGTATCTTCAACTTCATCCTGAAATAATTCATAAATCCATAGTGTTTAGAAGGTAAACTTTTATAGTGGCTTCCAATCAAAAATGAATATTTGTCACACTATCTTTAGTTGAAAAATGAAAATAATAATTTATGCATGTGGTTATAAATAAAATTAAACAGTACAATAAACAGTGTAACTGTCTATCCTCAAAAACTGCGGTCCAATATTTCAGAACAAACATGAACATACATACTATTTACATATTCTTATTAATATTATAATTATAAATAAAAAGTCATTTTAATATCACATAGAGAAGGAAATTCAGCCCTTTTTTATTGTTTCGGGGAACAGGTATCGGGAACCTTTGATAGGGGAAATTTACATAGTGAAACAACAAATTTGGGAATTTTCAAAGACTAACCCACTTTCTTTAGGTAGTATCTCAAACGATTTTTTGTGGTAAAAATATATACTTTTTTCTCTGCGAATGGGGCCGAATACTAGACCCAAAAATAGCATATAAAAGGCCTAAATTTTAATGCTGACTACATATTCAATGACTATAGAGCCACATGCAAAAATAATGAATGTGTAACTGCAAATACAATTAGATTGAGATAAATTTTACACCTAATCAGTAAAGTCATATCAAGACATCAGAAAATGTATTACGTTAAGAATGATTATTTTACAACATTCATAGCCCGGTACCAAAATTAAACAAGACAGAACTTCCCAAACACCAGAATACTACACTATGGTATATAGAAAGTAGAGACGCAAACTTTTACACAGCTAATAAAGATAGCTACAACAACACCTGATATACACACTACATATTGTAGGATACAATCTGATATATAGACCAGGCCACCCTTAAAAATACTTTGTTCGTGGCAACACTACCTACTCACTGAAAAGGTCCCCACCCAACCTTTTTTCACCTATTGGATGTTTTTTTTTTCTTGAAATAAAATAGTATTCTTCAATGTAAAAAATAAATTGTAAAAAAAAATATTTCCTACCAGTACCTACTTACCCACTGAAGATTCTATGTGTAGGGTTACCACAAACAAACATTATTTTAAAGACAGCCCCAGGTATCATTTATTTTTCTAAAACAAACACTCTGCTGAAAAAGCTTTTACAAGGCTACAAGATCTATTTTATATATAAAACAAGTGATCGGTTAATAATGCATATTAAGTGAGATTTACTCATCTACAATAATATGGTGTGAGCGGGGTAATTATTTTTCATAAATCAATAAAAGAAATGAAGAGACACACTGGCATGCTGTAATCTTCAACTTAAAAAGGAAATACTTAATTAGCTTTAATTAACTGAAATCATCTGACAATCCTTTGTTTAATTCAAGCATTTAATTCACTCAAATAAAGCAGATTTAAACTAGAAAAAATATGATATATCTTCAATACACATGACAGCAAGGTAAGAAATCTCTACAATCTGAACAGGTTTGTTGCATCATGACTTTAGAACAGCGAAAATACATTTTGGCAATCTAACTCCACTTAAATCACAAAGAAATTAAATGTAAACATTTTTAACAATCAGGCAAAAGCAAATTTCCACCTTGGAAGGTTATCATGTTAAAACTTGCAACTAACTGGTAATATAATTATGTTTAGATATTTTTCTAATGCAGAAGACCCTGAAAATGGGGTACATGATTTAACAACAATAATAGCATAAGAGAAATTTGAAGAATTAAAGAAAAAAAGATGACAGTCATAATACATAATTATGATGTGCTTCAGTTCGGCAGTAAATATTGTGTTAATAATAGTATGTTAGTGCATTTCTATTTCATATACTATTTACAGAATATAAATCCTTCCATCACCAAAACTAGTCCTCCACTAACCAACCTTTAAGTGAGATCGTTCAAGGGCAGTAACTCCATCTACAGCTGCCTTATCCTGTACAATGACTGATAAACGCTGCATGCAGGAAAAATGCACAAAATTATACAACAAGACATACAAAATACAAAACAACACTCATTTCTCGTAACTTAAGAAGTTTATTGTACTGAATTCAAATTACATTGGGTATTATGCACTTTTTAAGATGAAATCAGAATTTTTTCATGCACTCCTAATGACAGAATTGGGAAGTTGAAGCATGCTACATTACTTGGTTAAACTTACTTTATAAGGTTAAACATTTATACTATTTGTACACATCCAGTATACACTATAGACATGATATGAATCAAGAAATCAATAGCCATGCATATAAAATTCATAATTCAAATAATGATTCATGCATTTATAAATACAAGTATGAAGCATTTCAGCCATAATCAATGGTCAAATGTCTCATAATAAGAAATCTCTTTCACAATTTATTACAACAACTCTTCACAATTTTGTGTATATAAGAAAGTTACTTATAAACCATAATTTTAAACTTAGAATTGCAAATGGGTAATTTATTATTGCAAATGGATAATTTATTACAAATGGATAACAGAATTACAGGTATAACAAACATTCATCAATAATCATACAGCATAAGAACATCATGCTGAGTTAAACATATATCACATGATTTTATTTCATAGACAACCATAATAGTAAGTTTGTCAAATGAATATTACAAAATTAATAATGGAAGTTTGAGTTTTGTTTTTAGAATTCCTTCTAGGCAAAAATAGTATAAAAAGATTATCTTAAAAGCATACTTGAACTTCAATATGTCATATTGAAGGATTATATTGAAATAGAATCTTATTAATCTGGATTCATTGTCTTCGGGCTTCTAAAAAACAACAATTCTATTTTTTCCAACAAATTTTTTCTTCAAGCCATAGAAACATTAAATATTGTTTACACATACATTTAAAAATCGGATAGGATATTACAACGTGATGTACGACTGTACAACAGACATGTGAAATTCTTTCTAGAATGAAATACGAAGGGAAACCAGTTTTTTATCAAGAGTGTTTTTACCTTAATATCCCTGTCTTTACGACCAAGGTTTGTACGTAATGTTTCCATCTCATCCATGAACTGTAACTGCTGTTTTTCTTTGTTGCTTCTCAACTCAGTTACCTCCCTTTTGAGATCATTAATTATGTCTTCTAAATCCACAATTTCTCTAAAATAACCATTATCTATCATGTAGAAGATATATTGGTAAAAACTGTGTATACATTTCTTATCCAAATATAAAATACAAGGGGACAAACCTACAGTAAATTGTATTTGTATAACAAAATTTATTGAAAGAGAAACAATGCAGTCAGTTTCAGAACAAACTGTGTAAAATATCTCATAATTAATCCAGAAAATAAGTTAAAATTTAAAACAGTGATAGTCCAATATAAAAAACATCTATGTTTTATTTTAACATTTCTTTGCGCATTGATCAAGAAACTTAAAACCATTTCAGCAAAGTTGAACTTAACATAATAATTAAGACATGAACAGTTAAGATTAAACCATTATAAAGATGCAAAAAATAGGAGTACACATAACAAACCTGTCTCGGTTTTCAAGGTTAGCTTGCAGATTCTGAAAAAAAGTTGTCATAATGCAAAAAATGTTTATGAAAATGCTAATCGTTTTCACACAGAACTAAGCAGTAACATTCTATGGTGTAAAGCAAAGTTTAAAAGTCCAATTTAACAGTAATTATCTTGGTATGTTGAAACAAAAAAGAGAATTGCATAAGACACGCTTTATAAGAATGAATAAGCAGTGAGTCTAATTAAATAAAAAAAGATGATAACACAAATTTCCTGTCTAGTCACAGTATAATTGTTCATATAAATATACTCTAGACAGTATCTTACTTGTATCTGTTTGTCTTTGGCTTCTAGGTCAGGTCGTAGGTGGGTATTACATTCATCTTCTAACTCATGAAGTTGCTCCTCCATTGCAATCATATCTTTCTCCATCTCCGCTACTTTCTATAAAATACCAGGGGCAGTTTAGATAAGTTTTCATTATGTAAAAAACTTGCAGCTCATGATAAACAGTGTTGAACCAGAGTGATAACTATATAATTATACAGATAAGATCATCAGAACTTTGTCATTGAACCTTAACCCAGGACACTATGTGTATGACTGAGTTTTAGTGAAAAAACTTCTGAGGCTTTTCGACCATAGAAAACATACAATTATTCCAGTAAGCACATCTAAGTTCATGTGGTAGAAAAAATGCATTTAATGCTCCCAGTAACCAAGTTATCAAAACAAAATACAAAAAAATAGACAAACATTGAAATTCATGGAGTACGTGCTCACTATAAACGGCAAGAATTTACTCGTAAATTTACCTCCTAAAAAAAGAGGAAAAATACACATACTAGTACTTTTGAACATCAACAACTTTGATAACTAATATTCCATTCATGAGCTTATTATCATTGATATTAAATTATGTCATGAAGTCTTAATTAACTCTGAAAAGGTCTATTTAACCACTATTCCACATGCACATAACAATATCCCAAACTTCTAACCTGGTTTGCTTCTTCAACAGCTTCATCACATTGTTCTTTAATGCGAGTGACTTCCTTCTCAACATGCTCTGAGTATTTTGTGGTCAAGTTATCAATTGTTTCTCTGAAACACAAAGATCATAATTCAAATTCTAATTATCAGTAAATATTATTTCATAGTCGGCAAATTGTGCAAGCCCTTAAATGTCATACATTGTTTTCAACAGTCAGAGTTATAGAAGGCGGACAGTTCACCTATCGTTCCTGGGAGGAACCAGTACTAGACTACCATCCTCCATAAGCAACTGCCTACTTTATCATATAAAGAGACATGGACATAGCTGGGCTCAAACCCACGACCCTCTATCAGTGAGAGGTTACAATGATTTGAAGTCAGTGACCTTATCCACTTGACAACAAAGGCGGGCCTGTCATACATAGATTTGACTAAATATAGAAGTCAAATTAATAAAGAAACTACAACTAAGATAAAGAAAAGAGCTGACAAAAAGGCTGATTATCATAATGAGAAAATTTATAAATACAATTAGATCACTCAATAATCACTACTCACGAAGCTTTCTCCAGCAATGCTTGTTTATCTATTAAGTCTTGTTTATATTTCTCCATCTCCACATTCAATTCAATATTCTGTAAAACAAAACATAAGCTGATTTTCATAAAATATGGGTATGTCAGTTTGGATTAATACATTTGTCTGTCACAGTCATATATAAATAAAATATCTATAATTATAAATAATCTTCACTGCAAGTGTATTGAAAATAACAAAGTCAATGTAATATTGATATGTGACTGCATCTAATAAATAACATTTTAATCAGGCAAGGCAAATGACTTTCCCTGATCATTAACTCATATAAACATGTGCATATTAAAACTTCCATCCTATGATGTGTGATTTAGTGACAGAGTAAAGATGATCTTCAGTGTTTTCCAGGAAGTCAAGTTAATATACACAAAAATACATGAATAAGAAGTAAAATCCATCTTCGCATTCCATGCTTTTAAAGAGTTCCAAATAGCTTTCTATTGTCACTAACAAGTATCATACAGATGAAATGTTTCACTCACAGTTTGTATCACAGTCTCATCGTTGTATTTTGTATTCATACGTTCCTGCATGAAGTATATCCGTAACTTCAAATCAAAGTTCTCCTTCTTCAGCACAGATATTTGCTACAACAATAAAGGAACAAAAAGTGTAACAAATGTCAAAATTCTGCTATTTTATCTGTTATTTAATTTCCCATTCCACAGCTATGGTCATTTCTGAGCCACCCCAGGAGATTGGAGAAGAGACACAGTAGCCCCAGGCATTTATACCTCTACTCTTTAAGAACAGTTTTTCCTGGTTCTTTATTGTTCCCATTGTAAAGCACAGATACATACATGCCTCACCCGGTCATGAGATTTTCTTAACCCAGTACTTGGTTTCAGTAGTCTAAGTACACCTCCCCTACCCTTCTGAAAGAAAGTCCCTGGATTTAATCGATCTCGAAAACGGCCCTGGCCAACCACGGAAAAGTCTCACTCCTGTAGTTGAGATGGGGACACTAAAAAATTGTCCCTGAGAAATTCAAAAGGCTGAGCCAAGAATCAAACCCACAACCTTTCATTTAGTAGTCCAGAGCATTACCACTTGACCATCAATCACCTCAATTTACCACAAATATGTATAGAACAGTCATCAAATACAAAATACATCATTCATATTCAGTGATCACAGACAGGGATAATGACTTGAAACAAGAAAATATAAATTTTCTGTGGCATTTTGAAAGAGAATGAAGAGGATGCTTGAGAATTATCAACATTTATGCAAATCCTACAATATATCTGTTCTTGAGTAATTTTATAACCTACAGATACCAAGATTGATTACAGCTTATATATATGATACAACATAAGGATGGTTGCTTTACTGATAATTATTACAGTATAGCTGTATTTGAAAGTCACAGAAACTAACCTGATCATATTCCTTCATGGTGCGACCTCTAACAGGGGACATACGTCCTGTACTACTTTTCTCCATCACTAAAACAAAAAGTTCAAATAACATAGTAAATATACATATTTTGTATTATTATACATCAATTTCATTTACAATGTTAATCTTCCATAGGCCACCATGACATATAAGTACTGTCAGACCCAGTGGGGAAAAATTTACTGTCTGAAAAATACTGTTGCCCACCTCAGAAGTTGTGAACTCTTAGAGGACTTGACCGTTACATGGGCAAGTATTAGTTTGCGTTTGTACAGTTGACTGCTGTATGTTTTATATATACTCAGTGGTGCAGGTATGAAGCAACACTGGCTCCTGATTGGCTGAAGGAACTATGATATGGTGCCGGTGAATGTCTATTTTTAGATTGTTGGTGACGATGTGGTACCGGTGTTCTATTTTTATTAGATTTTGGTGTGTGGTCAGTTAGCATGGAAATACACAGCCAATTCAATTCAACAGTTATATATAGTTCTTATTCAATCTACAACAAGCAGGTTTACATTTATATGAAAATGAACATAAAAGTATCTGATCTGATTCTGAAAATGTTAAAACTTCTACAGCATACAGACAGTTTGAACTTACTTGGAGCAATCCCAACTTCTCCATATGTCACCTCTGTAAGTAGGTCTGGATTTGAACTGTAAGTAAAAATATACATCATAAATGATATATTTCAAGTACAGAAAGCAAGTACACATACCAAAAAACAAATCTTGTCTTACAACAATTTCACCTGGATGACCAATCTGGTCAAAGGTCAAAATGAAACATTTCATTCTCATGGAAATTTCAATGTTATGTAAAAATTTGAATGTTATATTATGTTATATGTTATAAGTTTATAACAAAGATCAATATCATGAACCCTTGCACACCAGATTTTTTTTAAGATACATTTCCTCACAACAGTTTTTTGCCTGGGTGGTTACAGACAAACCAAGCAATTCTACAGGTCAATATTACATTCTTTTTTTATAAGAAAATGTCGTCTTTGAAAAAGAAAATACAACAGAAAGAGAAATCTTTATAGATTATTGTAGAAAAAAATCCTGTTCTTTTCATACAGGGGAATGGGCCCTTATTTTGGCTCAAAATTGGTAAAAAGGAAATGAAAAACTTTCTGCAAAGTACTGTATAATTTTGGTACACAGTACAACCTCTCAAGAGCAGCCCTCTCTTGAGCAATAATCTTATTTACAAAACAGAAAGTTTATATGTAACATTACCAGGTTTTCAGACATTAATTAAAAGGCCAGTATTCATGAATTTCTTATTTTTTCCCTGAAATGGGAATTTCAACTAATCACAATAATACTAATGACATAAAACAAGACAAATTCAATTGCTGAGTAGACAGATAGTTCAAGCTGTACTACATTCCCCATAAAACACCAATAAATAAATAACATCAGGAATATTAAGCAACATGAAAAGCCTACAACTCATCAGTTATATTTCCAGACAATGTATTCCATGTTAAATAAAGACACATCAATCAAGTAGAGAAAACATTTCGTCAAAAGCTATCAGCATCATCAGCATAATGAACATGCTTGTGTAAGTGCCATTGTGTGTGGCTAACACTCAAACACTGAACTTTTATTTCCATGCCTTCCCCACCATAATCCGGCTTAATGCAATTTTAAATGATTCATACACTACACAAGATAATGAAAAAATCTGTATTATTGTATTTATTAAAAGAACTTTTATGTGAAATATTGTAATTTAATTTTATATGAGCTTCAGGGAAGTTTTTTCTATTTTATTTAAAAGTGGAAAAATTATTTTTGTATATATTATAACATATTGTGATTTTTCTTCAAATGCAAAATTTTACAAAATAAATCAATTAACTCCAATCACATTTAATAAACTCGGAAATTATTGAAATATGACTTAATACAATATTAAATGGTGTCATAACAGAACGTTTGAAGGTCAAGGTGAAATACTTAAGTGGTTTTAAACAATGAAAACAAGGAGGATGTAACAGCATGAGAGAATGTTACAATGTCATGTATTTAGACGTAAATATTGGAAGTTATAAAAGCTTCCTTTACATGAACATTGACAGTCCTGAGCAATCAGTGAAATATGTCTGACCAACAGAATTATATATACACTTCATGGAAATTCTCCAGAGAACTTTGAATGTTAATAACATACAGTTAGCGAGTTACTGCTTTACTTATCTTCAAAGTTTATCATATGACTGAGATTTTACAAGAATTCATCCATAGTAAAGAAGTCTGATATTTTACAAGAACAAATTTGTACTTGAACATTATTACATAATTAGCAGGATAACAGGCTAATGAACTCTGGAAATGTCTACAGAATAGAAGGATAATAATGACCGATAGCACATATATAACCAATCACCATAGATACCAATACTTACCCATGTCTAACCCTCCAGGCCATGATTATGACATCTGTCAGACTCACTCAAACTTGATAAAATCATAAACTGATATACACAGATAATTCACACGTTGTTCATATTCCATCTCCATAGCAACAAAATATATCACAAATTCAGATTCAGAGGTTCAAAACTTAAAATTCCCATTAAATAAAATAAAAATATAATATTCATAAAATCATGACAAATAATCCTCTGGGTGTTGTAACTGATTGTTATATTTCTGTAGAAATGACATTTAATCCATTCCCACAATTTACAGATTTTTTCAAATGCATCATTTTAAATTGTCCAGCAACTTTATGAGATTTAAATTGTACTCTGTCAATCCAACTAGTAGTGCAACAGCCAGTATAAAACTAAAGTTCTACAAAATAAAATGCACATTTGATGAAATACATTCAAAATGTATTCAACACTTCACTTTTTATACTGTTCTTATTTTTAGTATATTCCACTATACACAAACGGTGTATAAAACTTATTCTCCACATCCTTATATAAAGCAATAAAACTATGACGTTATGATAAATCTACAATGTACAGAATAGCTATTTCCTAGTACACTTGAAACATCTACTTTCATAACATACAGCTTTATCTAAATCCAATTGACATTCTTACAAACATGCCTTACTAACACAAAGTAAATCAAACTACAATTAAACCTGAGTTAAAGATCACATATGAATAAAGGCCAAGCCATCTTTGAAAAAATCTTGGGTTTGTGGTCACGCAACCCAAACTTTTAACAACAGGTAGATATTCAGTCATATACCCAATTGAAAACAGTACATTTTTCCAAATTCATAGATAAAAATTCCCAATAGAAACTTCAAAAAAAAAAAAAAATAGAAATAAAAAAAAGAAATCTTGGGGAACAAGAGATCTTTCTTGTAAAGATAGAAAGTTCACATCATGGACAGTGATTGTGTTCATTCAAATATTGCAAAATTGTAATCACGCTTATTTTCCAAATTTTTGACAAAAGCACTGCTGAAATTTCCATGTTCCAAAAATACTAAAAAAAAACACCACAAACCTCTGAATATTCAAAAAGACCTTTTACTAGAATTTAACTTTAAGTCCTAATGCTATGGGGGACTTTTGTTTACATGTTTTATGATATATGACTATCGAGCATAACATTTTTATTATATCAAGTGGTTTTAAAACTCGACAATTATCACAGAAGATATCTTTTGAGGGAAAATTAAACAAAGTGTCTATCAAAAATGCAAACTTTATGACTATTTTTTGTTATAAACAGTTTATAATCCCCTTATCTATCTGCATAAGTATACTTGAACACTTTAACTTAAATCAAATGATTTACAACCTAAGGCTAACTTGAATTTATACAACATTTTCAGGAATAAAATTAACATGATATGATTGATATATCATAATTTTACCCAACACTATTTTTAAAGTTTTCCAAAGACTGATAAAAATTGCAGGCAGATCTATTAAACTCTTCATGCTACAGAATCCATTTATATAATCAACTTAGCTACTTAGTTATAAGACGAGTTTCACAAAAAGCGAAACACATGCATTTAAATGATATTAATATATAATAATAATATATTTAAAGCACAAATTATCCAAACATACATGTCACACACAAGTGACACCAAATGTCCATAAATAAGTGAATCAAGTCAGACTCATTCATCTGTCAGTTCAAACCTAATCTATCCAATTATTGGACATCTCATGTTCTCCCTAAAATTAACAGTTATCCAATAATTCTCCATTAGGACGACAATATGCCTAATATTGAATACTTATCAGTTATCATCACTTAGGGGGATAATTATTGTCTAATTTTCATAATAACTACTCATAGGGTCTAATGGGTCACTGATGTATAATGTTCAACATCTGGTCAGGTCAATAAAACAATGCAATACTTGATAGTTGAAACAGATGAACTCACATCATGGCAGTCATGCAGCCACAGACAAATAGTGAATAATCATGAAAGCATGTCCTATATATGCTTTCCTCATACACAACGTCAAAAGGGATGTAACTCCGTAACTTTCCCCATTTTGTTGATTTTTCATTGTGTACCTTATAAGTTATACTTATAGAGAGGTGTTATTTTTAACAAAGAAGTTCGAAGGTGAAGGAAATAAATGAACATAATTGCTTTAAATCAATGCGGCAATTCAATAAGAACAACTAATTTGTATCAGTAAGTACTGAAAGTAAAAAAAAAACAGATTTCAAGTTTATCGGCAAACTAAAGTAAAGGTGAATTTAATTATGGACATCTATCTACAAATCCTAACTGATTTGTGGCAGATGGTTTAAATTAGTAACAAGCTCAGTCAGTTGCATTCTTATTAACATAAGAATGAAATATTTATTTTTATGTTGTTTAACAACACTTTTGACAGCTATGGTCATTGCAGTAACTTAGAAAATTTTGTTAGAAAATTAACTGGCACAAAATCTTGTAAAAAAGCCTAAAAGGAATTGGTTTTAGTTCATCTGTCACACCATGACTGATTCTATGCCTCAGTCTAATCTTGGCTGTACTGATAAACCGACACTGGAATTTGAATTTCCCAGATGTATCATACTGTTAAATATAACAGCCTCCATATAAGAAGAGTCTGTAAAGTTTATTCTTTCTTTGAACATAAACTGCAGTTTACTATAGGCCATGTACCGGTACTTATGATGCAAATAAATGTTTTGGTGAAAAAATGAAGCACAACTTTGTAGTGAAAATTTCATAAATTAGCAGTAAACAAGTAGTTGCATCAAGCTACATGTACCACGATTGTATGGCACACATTAGACAAAGGTAAGGAATTGGCCAGCTTGTACTGAATGCATTTCAGAGTTCTAATTCAGTCAATTAATTTCCCTCATAATAACATTTCAGTAGCAATATAATTCAAGGATATGTAGCTTTCTGGAATTCTGATAAGAACTAAATACATATTACATGAAGAATAGTCTGCATCGATCTGGTATAACTATAAATCAATCTTTTTGACTGATAAAAACTAGGGATATTTTTTAAAATTAAAACAAAGGACATCTGATTTGTGAATCAGTCAAATGCTGACAGACTATAATTCATTATTGGTTAACTCTTGAGAACAAAGGCTTTAATGGAAAATGAGTATTACACTACCATACACAGAGCTAGATTAATACTACTCAAGTATAAAATTAAATCCATGAGAAATAAGTATTAAGACTAATTTGTCTACAACAACTTGCATGTCTAAAAAGATCCAATAATATCTAACATAGTCATACACTTCACACTGTACTTAGTATCCAATATGGTTCAATCACATCATATTATATTTGTCACTAATCAATAACACACACATAGTCAATTTTCTCCAGAAAACACAAAATTGAGAAAATTTCTCACTAACAGTTGAGTGCTATAAAATTCTGATGAAAATGCTGTCTAAGACAAAATAGCACAACCGAAAACATTCATTAATATAAGGCTTAATATGCAAATGGAAACTTGTGACAAAATCACCATGAGCACATACAAAGAACTTAAGTACAAAGTAGATTAAATTATACCATGCACAGACTTTGTATGAGGCTACGACACAGCAGCGATACATGTAGAAACAAAAATCAAAATTTAACCAATATTTCAGCAATCTCGCTGACAGAATCCTTGTTGAAGAGTGCACAAAACCAGACTTGAACAGATCTAATACAAGTACAGTTACACAATCCCTAATAGCTTACAAAAGGGAACATCATTACAACAGTATCTAAATTGGGGCCATCCTTAAAAAATATTTTGCATGGAGTTACGCTACCAACTCACCAAAAACGACCATACCCAACATTTTTTGGTCTCTTGGGTAAAATTACTAAAAATCTTTTTTTCAATATATATGTATAAATACCATTTTGACAGGTACTTTGGATTAAATGTAAAAAATAAATTGTCAAAATAAATATTTTCTACCTATGTAACTGTATGTACCCACTGAAAATTCCCTGGGTAGGGTTACCCCAAACAAACATTTTTAAGGGTGGCCTGATAGTGAAACAAAAACTTGTCAAGTCCTATTCTCAATTAGGTCTGGTGTTCAAGGAAAACTAAATCAATAGGATAATATAATCTTTTACAATGTAGTAAATATTCCCATCAAGGAGTCATAAAACTATCAATAGTGTAACACATGAGAACGGGTCACAAATTTACAATTACTATCCAATTTAAATAAACTCCATTATTCATGACAACTAATTGATCCTACAGTTACACAGTGAAAGTAAAGGCTTGTTATCAGAGGATCTTACATTCAATCCTGTAATTAAAGACTTTTGTGTGTTAATTCTTCAATCAATGAACCGATGAATGATCATTGTTTTAATAGTAAATAAAACAGAACTAAAAACCATGCAGCAGTAAGTTTAACATGTCAATATGGCCATATTGCTGTTTATTAATATATCTGACTGGCTAAGCTTTGTGCATGTAGAGTATTAAATTATATCAGATTGGTAATAGGCTCTGAAATCATGAATTCCAGACTTTTATCGCAATACCATTCTTGGGCCAAGGGTGTTTTGACCAAGGGTTTTTGATATATTGACATATAATTAATGCATGACCAACAGACACACTTGTGTTTAAACCACTTTTCCATCACTTTCATAATTATGAACAACAAACTATTTAAGAAAATAATTCAAGATATTAAAAAATATACATATTTTTGAAAGCACTAAAGAATAGATGTATTAAACTATATACATGCACAAAACCAGTCTAGTTCTTATATTAGAGTAAGAATGCATACAAAGGACTTTTTCCCAAAATTGTGTAGAGGCCCTAGCCTACTTGATTTGTGAAAGACAAGCATGATTTTTCTTAAAATTGTGAAATTCAGTTATTCTTACTTACTTTTTCCTTTTAAATTGTGAGAGGATGAGCAAAACTGACTTAATTTGTGAAAAGCATTTAAATGATTTTACAACTAATATTTCCCTTTTAAATTTATTTTGTAAGGAAAATTAATAAAGGCCTGAAATATTTCATCATTGAATGTTTAAGTTACTTGTTTTATCAATTTCTAATTATAATTTCATAATGTGGAAAATTTAGGGCCTGGGCAAGAGATGATTCCAAGACAATGACTACGCACTTGTAGCCTCGTTTTTGGTAAAATATCATGGGATTTTCCAAAAATGCTATATTTAGATGAACTTGGTTGAGTAATACAGTTTTGCGGCCTCAAACAAACAAATTCAATTGTGAAAGTGGCATGTCTTTAGTTTGTGAAGCTGGCATTTTGGAATTGTGAAGTAACCTAATATCGGCCTCTGTTATAACTTATAAAATGAAAAAAAAGACCTAAAAATATAGGAGTCCTAGAACAACAAGTCACAGTAAATTAAATTCAAAACACACAACTACAGACAAGTTTTAAGCCAATGTAAGAGCACAATCTCTCAGTAAAATATACTATCAAATTAGAGATCTATACAACCAACACTAAGTTAAAGATTTAGATTCTAATTTTAAGTTCATAAAGAATTCCAAAGTAAACACTCCAAATTACATTGTTTACATTCAATACTAATGTAAACAAACATGTATTATCATAGACAAGGGGTCTGGCATAATGCAAGAAATAAGTATACAGACCTAAAGTAACTAGCTTATTATGTTTTTCAATTGAAACAATGAAGACAAAAAATTACAATAACAATATTTAACCGACATATTAAAACAATTAGCAATGGTCAACTCAATGAACTTACAATTTACATGCAGTTTTTCACACTCCTAAATTTACAATGGCTTTACTATCTTATACTGCAGGACAAGAAGCATTGACAATGATTGTTTGAAAATCCAGGACCCTCATTTGACGAAATTCAGCCCCATTCCCCTCCTAATATCCTCTTTTGATAAAAATTCCCATAAATTTTTTTTGGGGTTGATATTAAGTTATTAACCTCTAATAATTGTATATTAATGTATGTAATATATTTAACTACAGCTATTTTAAGCTTAAAATGTTTATTACAGGGTTATAAGGCAGTTGAAAAATTCCCTTTTTTCCTCAAAATGACGCAAAATTCCCTTACCTGAGCACCTAAAGTGCAGCTAGGGCCCTGAAATCAACTGTACAAACAGAGCTGAATCTAAGTAAGAATATCTATCTATAGCATGTAGAGTCAAACCATTGAACAGAGTCCACCCTTTAGAAAGTCTAAGTGTGTGGCCTTTATTTTGGGGTCATTCTGTTCTAAATAATTACAGTTTTTAAAAGAATGGTCTTTATTCACATTGTGGCCTTTAATTGGGAGGGGATAACACATGTTTGAACGAACTTAGTTAGGCAAATTCTTATCATGTTATGTATTAATATATATAAATCTGTGAACAGAATGACTAAAAAAGTCCAGGAAAGGGGATTACATCAACAGTGCTCAATAAATCTTTCTCAGTTTCTTTAACTGAATACTTTTAAAATGTCCATGAGAAGATGAAAGAAATCAATATTTTCATTGCAGTCAGAAGTCTAGACCAGTTGGACCAGTTACAAATGGACTTTACTAGACCAGACCCACATTATACTATAGACAATGTCTTTCACTTTTCAAGTTTCAGTCCTTATGTTAATGTCCAATGGTTCACTTTGGTCACAAATATTGTACATAGTTATCGTGCCCAATGGGTTTTCATTGGAGATAGTCCGCACATAGATATATACAAATCTATGTGGACTGTGCGGGCAGTGTCAATGTAAAAATCGCCTATTCTCGAAAATGCGCTGTACAAATAATTGAAGTACAAGTTTAAGCCAGCTTGCATGTCAACAGGACGTTGGCCAGTTGAACTAAGATCAACTTTTGTTAACCCAAAGTACCCATCATAAAATTGATTTGGAATTAATCTGTGCTTATGGCGTTTGTTTACGGAGTGGAACTGGATGTTGCTAAAGTATGTTGACAAAACTAAACTAAGTAACTTAATAAGTTATATCAGTTACTGAAGAATTTTCATATAATTTGCATTTCCGTTTTTTTTTAGAAATTATATCCGACTCAGCTGACTCAAAATATTAGAATTCATGCAACCCTTCTTTGCTGTTTTGAGGAACAAGTATCTGGTCCCTTTGATGGGGGATGTATTGTGAATCACTAAATTTGGGGACTTTTTTTTCTCTCTCAGTGGGGAAAAATAAATACTCTTTGAACCAGGGGTCGGCCTAGGTTGAAATTTTAGGGAGAAGTGACTTCTCCCTAATCTCAATTCAGGGAGAAGTGGGGCCACTTTAGGGAGAAGTGGGTAGTCGCATGGCAGAAGTTACGAATGCATTACTTTTTACCGGCTGCCATTCATTTTGATTGTTATAAAGTTATTATTACTATACATGTTAATTCTGGGCAGGAGCATGTCATATATTCCCCCTTTGTTATGATAATGACATAAATGAAAATTGAAGCTTATCATATTTCATTTCAATTTTCAAAATAATAATTTCTAGATATATCATAGTAATTAAAGATTCAGGAATTTATGTGACACGTTTTCTGTGTTAAAATGCGAAAAAGTCTACCTAGGACCCCTAAAGTTCTGTGGGACACAGACTCCGGAAAATAAACCTAAGTAAGGGAGATCACTGCATGGAAAGCTACTTTCTGTTTGCATAATGATTGACGAATAGATCATTTGTCAATGTCGCATGTTTTCACGAATAACCAATGACCGGTAATTAAATTTCCGAGTGGAAACAATTTTTCATTCATCGAACTAAATGTTTATTTATTTGCCGGGAACATGTAGGATACTGACCAATTTTTACTTTCACTTTTCTAAAGTCGAAACATCGTGAATCGCCCAGTAACTCAGTGGCGAGCGACATTTCAAAATTACGTATTTTTACTATGGAGAAGCAGTTTTAATTACAGATGGCTGTTATTAATTAATTCTTTGCAGTTTGGAAAACTTCGCTGTCTCTTCCTCAACTCTCTGTTTATCGCGTCGTGGACATAAACCAAAATCGGAACAACAAAGATAAAAGCACATGCCCGTCTACTGAATATAGATGTCAGTTACATCAATTAGACCCGCTATCTATTGTTAAAACCGTTGTTTTCACATTACGCCGGGTATTTATTGTTATTTATCACCAAATAGCCATATCCTTTTGCCCGATCAAGAAGACTTTCATTAATTTTGGTTTACGAATGTAAACTGCACTCTGATTGGTTGATAACGATTAAGCTGTTACAACAAACGCTGCGATTGGCTATCATTGGTCTATTCGACTGCCCACTGCAGCATACGGAGGCGGTGCTTACTGCAGTGTAAAGTGTGAATTAAGATTGACTACGATAAGCTTTCCGTGTATATTAAAACCATTGGAGCGTGATTGATAATCATGTGTCACTGTGTAAGTCAGCTTGTATATTGTATACAGAGACAAAACAGACAAGATTTTAGGGCGAAGTCAATTTCGCCAGACCGTTATTTAGAGGCGAAGTCTGAAAGCTGAGGGCGATTATTTCGCCCACTCGGCCGACCCCTGCTCTTTCACATGGGGAATGGATGAGAATACTGGACCCAAAAATTGCATAAAACAGGGGTGTGATTACTCCAAGAGCAAAAAAGCTGAAATACTCTACCCCCACCCCCTTACTCTTGCAAAAACATCATTTTTGAGTATGTCAGACTGAATCTGGACACTTTTGTTTCAAAGATTTTAAGACAAAAAAGAGGAAATCAGCTGAAAGGAGGAAGAATCACACCCCTGATAAAAAGAGCATGACTGATTCAAGGACTTATATACATACATGGATTCGCAACTTCCGTATTAACATTTAAAAGTAAAAAGATCCCGCAGTAATGACACGTGAATCAACGGGATTTCATGCTCTTGTTTACAATAGCGAAAATTTCCAGGATGATCGGAATGTAAACAATAGCGAAAATATCCATTGTATTCCAAATGTTTAATCTCAGAGATGAAAGGATTATACATGTAATACAAATGTAGATGTCTGCCATCTTTGAATTTAAAATGTTCGACTGATGCCTTTTTCAATGCTTATTATATACTTAGACATTGTGGATTATAAATGTATCTCAATATCTTTAAGGAATTTGTTGCATCCTTAACCAATTTCCCATGCCCCATTGCCAGAGTTTTTATTTAGTATAATCAAGTTCGTAAACACCCGATTACAGCTGTCGGACATTGCTGAGTATATAGCAATGCATTGTGGGATCGTCTAACGATAATGTTTGAGCTATTTTTAGCAGTTGCGAATCCATGTATGTATTTAAATTTAAGTCCTTGCCTGATTCCAACAAGTCGACTACTATGTCAGTATGTTATGTGTCACTTTTGTGTGAATGTGACCATCACCAGATGGACACTAAAATATATCTGTTATCAATAAAATTAAAACTTTTCAACAAATGTGAATTGTAGTAGAACATTTCAAAGACCTTCACGAAACGCATTGGAATTCATATTTAACTTAAAGTGACCTACCCCCTATCCATTTAGCATCATTCGCCAGTTTTGAAGATCTCATAAATTTATTTTTTCAAAAAATTCAAATACATGTAACCAATAGGCGATACTATAAAATACGCCTTCAGACATTCCAGTGTATAAACGTTCAAATAATATTCTTTCCAAAAATATAAATTATCGAAACAAAGCAGTATTTTCCTCGCTGACAGCTCATCCTCCAGCATCGTAGGAGTCTAAAAATAGATTTTCTGTTGCCAAATTTTGGAAAATAATTTTCGAAAGGAGGATCATCAACCTGTATTTAAGTGTTAAAATGAACCATGTTTGTAATATACCTTTCATTGAAGTCAACAGGCAGGGTTTTGTCCGGAATAATTGCAGATGAATCCATTCATAAGCATTTAAATCGACAGTTCTTCACCGCCAGTTTATTTTTCAATTCAATGCGCATGCGTTCACAACGTTCGATTAAATCTTAACCCGTACCGTACCGGCATTTACAAGTTCTGTTTGTACGGTAAAACTCCTCCAGTACGGACTTACAAGTGGTTCTTGCGAAAAGTGTCCCTTTTAGTAGTTTTCAACCAGAGATGAGTGAAATGTTTACATTTGTATGTCGCTTTTTTTTGTGAAAAATAATGCGCGATGACATATGATATTTGCATTTTATAATTGCTTGTCAACATCTCCACAAAATCAAAATTAATTAGTTGATTGAATCTACTTCCGTTTACCAAAAGTACACTGAAATATAGTTGGGGAGTCAAAATTACGGGTGAAAAAAACTGACGTCTTTTTAGTGCTTAACATTCGCCAGGAAAACAATGACGGCAAAACCCCATTAAAACTTATATGAGCTTATTCCGCAGATAGAGAGCTTGTGGTTGGTGTATCTGAAGTTACAATAGCGGTATATTTGAACCAATTTTGCATGTAAACGTCGATTTTACACCTCTGACATTAGACGTGGTGTTGCTATGAAACGGGTCAGAAAGCAGAAAACATAGAACGAACAAAAATTGAAAAACATGCTATACTACCAGTGTGCAAAATTTCAGAACAATCGGAGAAAATTCGATTTTTGACATATGACGTCAAGGAAAGGTCACATATACTACCTTAATACAGAGATGTCACTGCTTAATATAATTATATCTTCATAAAAAATCTGTATGTTCCTGAGTAGGCTAGGGTTGTCCACGCGTAGATAAAACACAGACGGGACATCCAAACGAAATAGGAAGGAAGAAGAAATAACACTTCATACATGAATTTTATATCAAATGAACGGGAATGAATTATGTACAGCATGTATTAATCCATTAACAGTGATGATTAAAAAACACTTAAAATCTTGGCTTCCTATAATTTATATTTATCTCGGTATAATGTAAGGGACACAACTTGTCTTGTCTTCTTGTATCATGTGTGAATGTACATCTGAGTTATCTGTACTTATATCTGTGCGAATCTATGATACACTGGTAGATATGGGTAGCACGTGATCTAGGTATCACATATCAGAGGCCGTACCTTTGTACAGACATTGTCACCCTGTCAAATGCTTCAAGAGTCATTCATGAACTATTCAAGAAACTCTGTAGAGTATTAAGAACTTCTCAGTATAATACTCCTTTTATTTACATTTCGGCAATTGCCTTTATCAAAAACGGATATTCGTAACAAACTACATGATATCTCAGTACATAAATATTCTTATCATGTAGTTTGTTACGAATATCCGTTTTTGATAAAGGCAATAGCCGAAACGTAAATAAAAGGAGTATTATTCAAGAAACGTTCAAGGTTGCAGCGTAAGTCTATTAAAGGGGGTCAGTTGCTTGCATGCCTTTCTCAAATTATGCATGTGAAGAAAAGAACTGACTAAACAGTAGTTTTGTACAATATCTAGCACATGCTGAAGTATTTCGGCTATTGTTGCTATTTATTATGGAAGAAAACCTTTATTTCTCGTTGAGGCACTAAAACCGATTTGTATTGTTGTCTATGTAAACAACGAAACATGTCAGACAGCCCTTGCACAGTAAAACTTCATCAATATGAGGTTTTAGTTAAGGTGGGTCGCGGGTTTCCTCCCGAAAAATTGCGACCACTATATACAGAGTTCGATCAAAACCTTAAAGATTTAATGACGGCAAAATGTAGCCATATTGACTTTTTCGGATTTGTATATGGTTCAGCATTGCAGTCATGTAAATTGCATAGGTTGGTATACAAAAAAAATCGGAGCAGTACAGGAAGCAAGGCAAATATCAACGAAAAACATATTGATCCGCGAGTGGCATTTTTTGGAGTGGATTCAATGGAAATCATTATTTGAATATATCATTTCTGCATTAGCCACCTCGAAGGATGTTTATGCAAAAAGTCTTTATTGTGCGTTGACTTCTAAAAAATGACCATTTTTTTCGGGAGGAAACTGCGACCCACCTTAGTATAAGTATAAACATATATTTGCCTTATTGATGTATATTAAACACCACTATAACATGTAATTCTTAATTTTCGTGCATTTACCTAGTTTTGAAAACGAGATTTACTTTTTCGCAGGAATCTTAAGATAGTTCTATCTAGGGTGCGTACACTAGATAGGAAATACCTATTCAATAAAGAAAATTTTTTTAAAATGGGTAGTTTTCGGTTCTGCAAGTGAAATCCATATATATACTTCGATTTCAAACTAACGTATACTACCACTTTTTAAACAAATCTTTTCTACTCAAATATTCCAACGTAAGAGTTTGCTATAGTTCGCTGCATTTTTCACAGACATATAGGCATAATGAAAACTGATCAATAGAATTTTTTTAACTTTTCATGATCGTAGCATATGATAACAGAAACATTTTAAGCGAAACAAAATTGGGAGTCACTGATCTCGTTTTTGAGTTATCTGCCCTTAATTTTTTTTTTGCTTATTTTAGGTCTATATGTATATGTGAAAAATGTAGCGAACTGTAGCCAACGTCTTTAAGTTCAATTTCCATGAGTACTGTCAGTACTTTGAATATATATTGAACTTCCACGTTTGACTTTTTCACGCATGCGCAGTCGTTCCGATTTTTATATACATTTTTAGAATATATGTATAATTGTTAAACATCAAGATACCAGGACAGAATAACCCTTTATTTGAACAGTGGCCATTACATGATTTGTAATTGGCAGGATTCTAAAATAACTACAAAGCTTATAATGCCATTATCCCGCGCGGCTGAAAAATTGATCAGTAAAATTGTTTCAGACAGTTTTGTATAGTGATGGATCTATATATTCCATTTATATTTTTCTGCGGATTAGCGCGTATATCTCAAGGTGTGTATACAATTATAGCATTAACCTCCCCAACTTTATTAACTATCCGGTATTGGCAAACCGAAAATCGTTTCTATCGCAAAAGTTTGTTTAATTTCTCTCTGTCGTTTTATAAATAACAAATCAATGGTTATTTTTTAGTTTAAAAACTACAACCAAAGGTCTTTTTTTCGGCTTTTATTTTCTATTGAAACCCCGAAAAAATGCCAATTTAAGTATTAAAGGGGCATACCCTACAACTGATAAACATTCTGTGAAATTGTAAAAATGTAAAACAATATATAATGGCTAATTGCAAGAAGAACATGGGTCATAAAATGACTAGTTTAGGTACTAGCCGCAAAAAATATAGCTATGAATAATAAATCACTTCCACCCAAAAATTTCCATGACTAAATGTATGTGTCACAAATACATATTTTTTATGAATTTATTTTTAATTGGATGAATTTTTGGCTAAAACTTTCTTCGTCGGCTTTTTTCTTCACGAGCTTCTAATTTATCATCATTTTGCCTTAATTCTAAATGCACCAAGTTGTAGGGTATGCCTCTTTAATATTCCGTTTTTTTTCCAAATTTACAGCATTTTGTTAAAATATTACAAAATTTGTTACTATTACATTATTTTAGTTTTAAGATAAATAATAATAGTTAATTCATATCATTGCAGTCCTTTAAGTCTACCAGATAGTTTTATGTCAATCGATATACATCTCGACATTCGAAGTTAATTAGGATTGTATGACAAACTCAGTATAAATGTCGAGATGAATGTCAATTATTGTCAAGCTAGACATTCGAAATTTTCATTACCATGATATAGTCTTTTTTCGAATGTCGGAGACGAATGTCGGTTATCGAGCTAGACATTCGAAACTAGTTTACATTACTGAGTTTGTCATATAGTCCTAATTTCGAATGTCGAGATGAGTGTCTATTGTCTAACTAGACATTTGAAATTTGCATTGCTGAGTTTGTCATACAGTCTGTTTTAATAATGTCGAGATGAATGTCGATTGTCTAGCTAGTCATTCGAAATTTGCATTATTATTATCGCGATACAGTCTGTTTTTTCGAATGTAGAGGTGGATGTCGATTGTCGAGCTAGACATTCGAAACTAGTTTGCATTACTGAGTTTGTCATACAGTCCTAATTTCGAATGTCGAGATGAATGTCGATTGTCTCGCTAGACATTGAAAATGTCGATTGTCGATTGCATTGCCAATTTCACACACATAAAACATGTACATGTCATGTCTTGAAAAAGGCGGTCCACGCTGAGATGATGGCAATAAAGTTCTCAAGATTATATATGTTTTTGTTGATGGGTTCACATTAATTTTATAAACGAGCATTAAGATTTGTGTCAATAAAGTGTCTTATTTGTAAGCGGCGTTTCCTCTGTAGATATTAATGAAGTAACTTAGCACTTGAGTCACTCAAATTAACACAGAAAAAAATTTGCAAACCGTCCATATTTATGTATAATTAAGCTACATAAATGTACGTTAAGAGTACATGAAAACCATCCCTCTAAGTTCCAAATAATTTGGTTAATTTGAAAGCTGACCCAAATTTTACACTCACGTGCTTTAAATAGGCAATCGTGACTACTCGGGTATTTCTGTCACATTATATACCACAAATGATATTATTACAACGTTGTAATTGTCTCTAAGATCTTTTTAGGTTCGTACTTGTAAACATTGACACTTAAATACTGTCTACAGACCGGATGCATTTCATGGACAGATTTGTTACAGTATTTGAAGAGATAAAAAATCACAGCAACAATTTAAAACCAAAATAGCCTGACCACGAGTACTCATATGCACATAAATCACCAAGTTTAATTTTCAGGAGAGACCCAGCTATTGTTTGCCAACAGAAAAGACATTCGTATTGTAAATGTTACGGACGAATATCCAAATGTATCGGTCGTAATCGGTGACCTAGATGATGCAGTTGCTGTTGACTTCCTGTATAGCCTTGGTTATGTCTTTTGGACAGACGTTAACCTTGAAGTGATACAGCGAGCAGTGATTGGCCGTATCCAGGAGACCAAAGTTGGAATCGTTACTACAGGTCTTGTCTCTCCAGATGGAATGGCCTGCGACTGGGTCGGTAATAAATTGTACTGGACTGATGCAGAAAAGAACCGGCTTGAAGTCAGTAACCTTGATGGCAGTGATAGGAAAGTGTTGTACTGGCAAAATCTTGACCAGCCTAGAGCCATTGCATTGGATCCTTATGAAGGGTATGTTATCATCATTAGTTTTACCATTAGATTACAAGGATAACACTTATTTATCAGAGCATCAGTAAGATTTGTACTAGTGATTTCTTTAACAATGCTAGGAAATTTTATCTTATATTTTGGATTTTAATACGATTCTTATTTGGGTATATTTCATTCGATTTATTCTGGATTTTTTGTCAGGTTCATGTATTGGACAGACTGGGGAGAAGTTCCAAAGATTGAACGAGCTGGAATGGACGGAACTTTGAGTACACGTACAGTTATTGTTGACGACAACATTTACTGGCCAAATGGACTTACTATTGATTATGAAGACAAACAGATCTATTGGACAGATGCTAAACTTAAACATATCCACAAATGTAATTATGATGGTTCTCATCGTGAAGTGGTCATTGGTAAAGACTTATCCCACCCATTTGCTCTCACTTTGTTCAAAGAAAATCTATTTTGGACAGATTGGGAAACTAAAGCTATACATACCTGTAATAAACTTACTGGACAGGATTACAAGACCATATTAAAAGATATTCATTCACCAATGGATATTCATGTGTTTGATGCAGAACGACAAGTTGGTGGTAAGTATCTATTTTATGTTTAACTCATCAATGCCAAAGTAAAAAAGCCTCTCACATTTTCCGTAATTGCTCAATGATGATGTGTACGTATATTCCTGTACAAACATACCATATTGGTCTAGGAAGATGTACCACTCATGTTTGCATAAGTCGTGAAAATACGTTTCTGGTTACCCGACCTACCCTGCCATAGACTTTGTGTAAGGCATGAGGAATGGAACGTCCAGTGTCTCACATTTTCTAACGTTCCATATACGCTATAAAGAGACAAAAAAACCTTACCTTCTCTATTTTTAATGAGCATGTAACAACAATCTCAAACAGCTTCCTACTCGCATTCAGTTGTGGTGCCTGTTATGTTGTATTTTAATAACTAGTTGCTCCCAAGTTACTTGCAAGACATTGGTCTAGTACGTGTTTTTAAGTACCAACATAATAGTATGTTTGAACAAATGTTTGTAAAACTCTTATCCCATATTGCTTGAATTTGGAGGGAAAGCTTTCTGTCAAATTGTCCACCATTACCGAAATCCAGTTTTTAATTGATAGTCTGAAATAAGTCAATCAGACTTAGTTTCAAATTTATGTTATAACCAACGACCGTCTTTCTTTTCATTAATCAAGTTTATTATTCATATGATTTACCTAAACAGCACGTACTAATTAGAATAAAAACTTCTACATGTATATATATTTCAGCTCAGAATCCCTGTGGTACTGACAATGGAGGATGCTCTCATTTGTGTCTTCTGTCTCCAATAAGTCCAAATTTCAAATGTGCATGTCCCACAGGTGTCCGTCTCCTTGATGACCAGAAAACATGTGCTGATGGTAAGTGATGGCATTCAGATATCATGATAGCTAATGCTTGTTCATCAAGAAACCGTATTTATGTTGATGTAATTTATTTAGCATTTTTGTTTTCATTTGGTTTTATACTTAGAAAGCTGTAAAATGAAAGAAAACAACAGAAATAAAATGTGAACACACTAGAGCTGCATTACTAGTTGATATGATAATTGAAATAGTACATTGTATCATGTTGCAGGATTTGAAGAAATGCTGCTTGTAGCTCGTAGGACAGAACTGAGACTTATTTCACTGGACACACCAGACCTCTCTGACATTGTTCTGCAGCTAAGTGACATTAAACATGCAATAGCTATAGATTATGATCCTGTAGATGGTTACGTTTACTGGACAGATGACGAAGTTAGATTAATTAGAAGAGCTTTTCTAAATGGGACAGGTGCGTGCTTTAAGAATTTGTTTCTATTTTCATTGACATCAGTCAATAACATCAATAATAGCAGGGACTTATATTCATACATACATGTATATAGTGTATATATAAGTCATTGATCATAGTTTGGTTGGGTTATTCAATTCTTTATTAAGTTTTTGGGGTAGGCATCCGTTAATGGTTCTGTAGAGTGATACTCAGGTTTTCGAGATTCAAATGAGGCACGCAGTTCTTTGACACACTTTAAGATAAGATTTAATATATCCTAGGTTACTTGTATTTGTCACTATAGGGTTTGGTCAAATTTTCCATTAGCAGTTTTCAACAGTCACTGTAGCACTGGCAGATTACTCGAGGGCAAGGATTACAAAATGTAGGTGTATGCATTGTAACGAAACTACATGTAATGTTTGAAAACTGCAATATCCTAATTTTTTACCTTTTATCCTGTTTCATTTTATTCCATTTATGCTTTAACATGCTCTCACTGGTAATTGCTTTGCCTCATTCTTGTTCTAAATGCGTATTTGTCAATCATTCAAGAATTGTTGTCATCAAATTCGCCAGACGTCAAAAGTAGCAAGATGCATTCGTGGGGAAAAGTACATGAATATAAAATGATTGGGTTGTGTCATAATATTTTCAAGTTGTGCAAACAGTTATAGTTATAGATATAAAAGACTTTGTAATGGAGTAAGTACGTATACAGCAAGTAAATAACGCGTAAACATGTCAACCGAACTAGTGGAATGTTCGAAAATAACTAATGAGCCGATCATTACTTTTATAGTGGCATTGTTAATTAAATGTATTTGAATATTGATATACATGTACAGGTTTTCGGATAATCCGAGTTCGGATAATCGAGGTTTTACTGTACATATATTTTACGAATTTTGTAAGGTCTAGACGTCGTCATAGATACCGAACTGGATCATCCTGACGGTATTGCTCTAGATATTGTAGGACGTAACATGTACTGGACAGACACTGGTACAGATAGGATTGAGGTGTCGAGATTAAATGGTTCTTTGCGGAAAATATTGATCTCAGAAAACTTAGACGAGCCAAGAGCAATAAGTTTAGACACGAGAAGAGGGTAAATAGTATTTCTAAATGATCTGAACGGCATCATATCATAAGTCACATGCAATGTTGATACATGCACTGGTGATCCAGTTTCTCAAAAAAGTACGCATTCAGTCGAAGCATTTTCCGAGTTTGGTTGCCTTTGTTTTGCGTTTGCAAATCACCGTTGATTATCTTTACCTGATGTTTTGGAATACATTTAGATTAATAAATTGGACGACATTCCAAAATGTAAAGTGGGTGCATGCATCGTCCATTACGTAAAGGTGATGGATTTAAAAGATTATCAATATCTATTTTCCATCAGATAGGACAATGTTCATATGATCCTTGTGAGTTCATCAAGTACTAGTATGGTCAACCTGAGTTTATGATCACCCGTGAAAGAGTTCATAATTCAGCTTACATTTGTTGATACAAGTGGATATTTCGGGCTCTATCGATACTTTCTGCTTCGCTAATAAGTTGATTTTTTGCACAAGACAAATTACCGATACAAAATCTATTTTTAGTCGGATACATAATGAAAAAATGTTAGCTATGTATAGACTCAAAGGCGGCGTAAAATAGAAGTCATATTTCGTCTTATTTGTTTGGCAACCATAGTTTATAGTTTTGTCGTACTAAATGATCGAACAAAATAGAGATACTTTGTATTATTACACTGACCATGAGCCCACAATACTGATAAGTTTACACATATTTCCTTATCATTTCAGTGACTTTTTCCTATATTTTACAGCCTTGTACAGGCTGTTTCCCCTAGCCCAAAAGTGCTATATTTTCCCCTAAAAATACTTTATTTTCCCCCAAAATGAAGTCATATTTTCTATTTGAAAAGAAATTAAAGAAGTCCACAAACAGAAATTACAAAATAAATCACCAAAAAATGGCTTATTGCAGAATAATCCATTGAAATCAAAGGCTATCTGAAAATATTGACAAAAACAGATACAGTATAATGGTTTTTATTTCATATTTTCCCTTTTTCTGATTTGTCACACTTTATTTTCCCCTTCAGAAAGCCACAGGTAGTTTTGAGAATTCCAAAAAAAAAATCACTGTTCATGTATTTGTTTATGAATTAACATTGTACACAGTTTTTAATAGTTTTTATCATTAGCGCTTAACAAAATCGACGTATGCTATGTTAGACGAGACGATTTTGGTTGGAATTCATGATACCAAGTAGTTTTCTGTTATATTTTGTCTCTCCAAGTGTAATCTTGCGCTCAAGAACACGTGTCTTGATTATTTTGCATCCAGGGCCCTGACAAAACATCATTTGACATAATACAGGATCAAAGTTATATCATTGTTTAATAAATTTGGAATTAGCGCCGTAGTAATGTCAATGGGAATAATTGTTTTATTAGCGCCATCAGTTGAGGTACTATAAAATGCACCATTATGTTAATTTTATAGTTATATGTGGTGGACAGATTGGGGGCAAAAACCAAAGATAGAAAAGGCATACCTAGATGGTACGAATAGACAGGTTGTCATAGACAAAGATCTTGGATGGCCGAATGGTATTGTTGTTGATTATAATGAAAACAAGATTTACTGGTGTGATGCCAAACAGGATAAGATAGAAGTTGCCAACTTGGATGGTTCCAATCGTGTTACTCTTGTCAAAAACCTTTCTCACGCGTTTGGATTCAGTTTGCTTGGTAAGATAATACCTTCATTTCGGGTAAGGTGCGACATCGTGTGAAGTGCGCCGTCTGGTAAGGTGCATAATCTGGTAAGGTGTATCATCTGGTAAGATGTATCATCTGGTAAGGTGCATCATCTGGTAGGATACATCATCTGGTAAGGGGTATCATCTGGAAAGGTGCATCACCTGGTAAGGTGCATCATCTGGTAAGGTACATCACCTGGTAAGGTGCATCATCTGGAAAGGTGCATCACCTGGTAAGGTGCATCATCTTGTAAGGTGCATGATCAGGTAAGATGTATCATCTGGTAAGATGTATCATCTGGTAAGGTGCATCATCAGGTAAGATGTATCACCTGGTAAGATGTATCATCTGGTAAGGTGCATCATCAGGAAAGATGTATCATCTGGTAAGGTGCATCATCTGGTAAGGTGAATCACCTGGTAAGGTGCATTATCTGGAAAGGTGCATTACCTGGTAAGGTGCATCATCCTGAAAGGGGCATCACCTGGTAAGGTGCATCATCAGGTAAGGTACATCACCTGGTAATGTGCATCATCTGGTAAGGTGCATAACCTGGTAAGGTGCATCATCTGGTAAGGTGCATCATCAGGTAAAATGCATCCTCTGGTAAGGTGTACCATCTTGTAAGGTGCATCACCTGGTAAGGTGCGCCATCAGGTAAGGTGTACCATCTAGTAAGGAGCATCACCTGGTAACGTGCGCCATCAGGTAAGGTGTACCATCTGGTAAGGTGCATCATCTGGTAAGGTACATCATCTGGTAAGGTGCATCATCTGGTAAAGTGTACCATCTAGTAAGGTGCATCAACTGGTAAGGTGCGCCATCAGGTAAGGTGTACCATCTGGTAAGGTGCATCATCTGGTAAGGTGCATCATCTGGTAAGGTGAATCACCTGGTAAGGTGCATCACCTGGTAAGGTGCATCATATGGAAAGGTGCGTCACCTGGTAAGGTGCATCATCTGGTAAGGTGCATCATCAGGTAAAATGCATCATCTGGTAAGGTGCATCATCTGATAAGGTGCATCACCTGGTAAGGTGCATCATCTGGAAAGGTGCATCACCTGGTAAGGTGCGCCATCAGGTAAGGTGTACCATCTGGTAAGGTGCATCATCTTGTAAGGTACATCATCTGGTAAGGTGTATCATTTGGTAAGGTGCATCATCTGGTAAGGTGTACCATCGGGTAAAGTGTACCATCAGGTAATGTGCATCAACGGGTAAGCTGTACCATCGGGTAATGCGCATCAATGGGTAAGGTGTACCATCAGGTAATGTGCATCAACGGGTAAGGTGTACCATCGGGTAAGGTGTATCATCTGGTAAGGTGTATCATAGGGTAATGTGCATCAACGGATAAGGTGTACATCGGGTAATGTGCATCAACGGGTAAGGTGCGCCAACAGGTAAGGTGTATCATCTGGTAAGGTACATCATCTGGTCGCCATCAGATAAGGTGTGTCGTCGGGTAAGGTGCACCGTCATGACATAGTGATACTTACTACGTTAGTCTGTGAATCATACATGCAACAAAGCAATACAAGTTATCTATCTTGTTAGGTCAAACACCATAGGCAAATTGCAAGCTTAATAAATCAGTGAATCTAATATGAAATGTACGCAATTAATCTTGCTTACTCATAAGATAATTCTATAGAAATTGAACTGGTTAGACACGTAGCAGACTCAATTCTGTTCACTCATGCCTGATTGATTTCGAACTTTTAGGTGATAATCTGTATTGGACGGATTGGCAGACGAGACGGATAGAAAGAGTTAACAAGAGAACGGGTAAAAACAGAACAGTAATTGGACACCAGATTACTGATTTAATGGGTATTAAAGCCGTCAGTTCAAAGAACACTAAAGGTATACATATACACCATTGATATTCAGTTCAGTTTATGTTGCGTATGCCAATTGGACTATTTTCAAACTGGACCTAATAAATTAGAACGGTGATAATGTGATAACTGTGTTTATCTGTACTTGTATTTTTATGACAAATTGATATTAAGTGCGTGTGAAATTTGTTGGATGTTTAATTATCGCAAACAGACCCTAACTCGTACATTTGTTACACTAAGATGCAATCATGCTTAAATGGACACATTACAACTATCTACTATCTGATTTATGATTATGCATACATTATACACGCCCTGGAACGACACCATTAATTGACTGCCATTACAGCAAAATGCGGGGTCTAACCATAGTGACCGAAAGACCTATACAGTGACTGCAATAAAAATGCAAAACCAAGATTTATCAAGTATTGCAGACACATGCTTCTGAACAAGTCTTCGGGTAAATAAATTCAGCCGCATTAGAGAAAAGATAGAAGAGTTATTCCTACACAATGTATTACAGAATGGAACTTGTGTGCTAATGACCATGGTCGGTGTAGCCATCTGTGTCTGTTCACACCAGAAGGGCCGCGGTGCGCATGTCCTAGAGAGCTAGAACTCGATCATACAGGAAAGCAATGTATCGATTTAACGGCTGTCTTGTTGTATACAAGTGAAGGCAAACTAAATAGTTTTTCATTGACAACATCGCGTAAGCTGCAAATACCATTTGAAGGGCTCGACCGAACCACCTCCATAGACTTTGATGTAAGAGATAATAAAATATATTGGGTCGACGGAAAATTACCGGTATGTGCTGTATTTCTTGTCTCTTGTGTGCCAATCTTATGCCTCTTTTCTGAATAATTCAGATAACGATTTTATCGATCTTTTCTCAATAGATACCATACTGTTTTATCATCTAATTTCTTACGTAATGAGTTTTTAAGTGTAGTAAGGATACTTTTATTTGCTTCTTCTTGAAAGGTAATTTGTTTAATTGAAGTTACAATTTCTTTGTAAATATTGATGAATTATATCCGTAAATGATTTTGTTACTTAAATCATAAGCTGTGTCGGTTAAATTACAATTTTTGAAATCTGCATAGATGGATTTATTTTATTGCATGCGACAGAAAGTCTCATGACAATCCAGATAGATAATCCAAAGTGTGCACATAATCTGTAACCGTTAAGCAATTTTCCCTTTGACACAGTTCCTTCCGGAAGAAATTAGAAGAAAGCTGGTTCATAATTATATTGACGTTCTACATGTATACCTAAAAACCTTCTATACGTTTGTTTGGGGTTTAACGCTGCACCAAAAGCCGCCTTTGACAATTTGCGACTTGACCGGCTTCGACGACAGTGGAAGACCCCAGGCAAACAGGAAGGACAGTTTCTTTCTCACAATTTTTTCTGTTTTCGAGAGAAATTGGAACTCACAGGGGTGAGGAGCCAGTGATAACTAGTCAGAGACCATAACCACTCAACAAGTTTGACGACAGTATTGCGTATTAATCGTAGTGACAAAAAGTCAACAAAAAGAAGCTGAACCTGACGATATTATATCATGATAATGTGAAATAATATTATGAAATAATTTTACTAACTATTCTTTCAGTCAATCAATAGAGCATTTCTAAACGGAAGCGCCTTTGAAAAAATTGTAGAGATTGAAAGCACACAATCACCTTATATTGCGGTCGATTGGCTGTCGCGTAATATATATTGGACCACTAGAACATGTATAGAAGTTTCCAAACTGGACGGTTCATCACGCAGAGTTCTTGTTTGGAAAGATCTTACAAAACTTAAAGACTTAACTGTAGACCCATCAAATGGGTAGGTAGAATAACTTGTTTTGGAAATAATCACCCTCTATTCGACTTTCTCTATTCCCTTCTCTCTCTCTCTCTCTCTCTCCATTTCTTCCTCTCTTTCTTCCCTTCAACTCCCTTCTTTCACCCTGACCCTTTTGCTTCCTCTCTCTCACACCCTAGATACTTCTCTATACATAATAGTTTTCTGTTTGGCTTTTTATCTTAACTCCTGTAAACAAGATTCGTATTTTCGCAATTTCCATGCAGTGTTAGGTAGGTTAGTATTGGATTGTTTAAAACTGACATGATAATATAGTCGTTAATTTTGTACTATATAGATACATGTACTGGGCAGATTGGTCGAAATCACCTAAGTTAGAACGAGCATGGTTAGATGGTACACATAGAGAAGTTATACTTGATGATATTGGTAGAGTCTATGGTCTTACTATTGATTACGAACAGCAATGTCTCTACTGGACTGATTATGAAAATCAGCAGCTGGAATCTTCAGACATGCAAGGTAACGTATTCGCTAGTGTGAGGCTGCAAGAAAACTTTTCAAATACCTCGTGAAAGATTAAACAGTGTTGTAAAAATCAATTTATTAATGCTACAAAAGGATTATCATAAAAAAGTGTATTATTTCTTTAGGAGAAAATCGTAGAATTGTGGTCGACACTGATTTAAAACAACCCATGGCATTAACACAGTATGGAGACTTTCTGTACTGGATAGATCGGAAGAAAATGACGATAGAAAGAGCCAATAAGACAACTGGTGGTAACAGAACATTGATACAGGAACATGTCGACAACGGAATGGATATAGTTGTATTTCATCATTCCAGGCAGTTAGGTGATTAATTAAGCTACAGAGTATCAATTTTGCAACTTTTCCACTGTGTTTTTTTGCAACAATTACCTCCCAATTATCATACAAATGTACTACTGACCTCATCTTTTTACTCCTTTGTTATTACTGGAACCTTTTTAGTAAACGAAACTGTTTGACTGACAAGCAATACCATTTTGAACATATTCCTTAGTCACATTCAATATGGTCATATATTTTGAGCTTCGAAAATATTTTTTCAGCCAAATTCTTCGCTTGTTGTTGTACTACATGTATTTATTCACCCTATGAACTAGACTCAGAATAACGCTAAAGCTATTTAAGAATGTACTGGTGTATGTCTTGCTAAACACCTTCTGTGTTAGATTTGTATTGTCAATATAACAGCTATATTGAATGAATACCGTTTTATAAGAAATCCTATGTATTGTATTTTACTTAGGTACAAATGGCTGCGTTGGAAATAAAGGTCAGTGCTCACATCTTTGCCTTGCTTTACCTGATGGACCCAACAAAACAGAACAGTTCAAATGTGCTTGTCCCACCCACTATTTTTCAAGTGACAATGGCAAAACGTGCACTCCACCAAAATCATTTTTACTATATTCGAAAAAGAATCAAATAAAACGATTTGTGGTCAATGGCAATGATTCTGTAGAAGGACCTGATGTTGTTCTACCAATTAATAGATTACGTAGTGTTAAAGCTCTAGAGTACGACCCCGTTGAAGGCTATGTTTACTGGATCAGTGGAAAGTATAAAGCTATTCGTAAAAGTAAAACGGATGGCACTGATGTAAGTTGGAAAATGTTAAACAGTCTTCGTACTTTTAGTAGCTTTTCACTGATCTAACTTACTTCCATATCAATATAACTCAATACTGTTAAATTTCTTTGACTCATATGTTTTATATCAAAGAATAGTTCCTACATATTCATAACGAGTCAAGATGCGATTCAGCCATCTACTAATTATAATAAATACAACGTATATAGTAAGTTAATCATGAAAAATATCAGGCAATTAATCAGCTATATCTATAAATGAAAACATACACGTATTGAGCAATTAACCAGTTAGATGAAAACTACCGAGCAATTATCCAGCTAGATGAATAATACCGAGCAATTAACCAGTTAGATGAAAACTATCGAGCAATTATCCAGCTAGATGAATAATACCGAGCAATTAACCAGTTAGATGAAAACTATCGAGCAATTATCCAGCTAGATGAATAATACCGAGCAATTAACCAGTTAGATGAAAACTATCGAGCAATTATCCAGCTAGATGAATAATACCGAGCAATTAACCAGTTAGATGAAAACTATCGAGCAATTATCCAGCTAGATGAATAATACCGAGCAATTAACCAGTTAGATGAAAACTATCGAGCAATTATCCAGCTAGATGAATAATACCGAGCAATTAACCAGTTAGATGAAAACTATCGAGCAATTATCCAGCTAGATGAATAATACCGAGCAATTAACCAGTTAGATGAAAACTATCGAGCAATTATCCAGCTAGATGAATAATACCGAGCAATTAACCAGTTAGATGAAAACTATTGAGCAACTAACCAGTTAAAATATTTAAGATCGGTATGGGGCATTCCAATACATGTAATTACTTTTTCTGATATCTTCATGTTTCTGTCTGCTTAGGTTCGGGATGTTGCTAAGACTACAGGAATTCAACCATTTGACCTTGCTATTGACCCTTACTCTCGTGCGTTGTTTTACTCCTGTGAACGAAACAATGTTATATATTTCACACGTATTGATGAAAAGAAGGAAGGAGTTGTAATCCAAGGTGAAGGTCTCAAACCCAGATATCTGGCTCTAAATCCACTAACAGGGTAAGTTACATAGGATGTACATTGGTACAAGTAAATGATAAAATAAATTCGGTCTTATTGTCTGTCAGCTGTGAAAGTCTTTTATAAGAGTTGGCATTTTCAGAAATGCTATTTACAAGATTCAAAACTGAGTTATCATAAACTACATAAACGATGCAGTAAGTAAAATTAATGTCTTCTTTTTGGTTCTTTGTTTTAATGCTTACATAGTTCACTACATAATTTCAGGCATATATTTTGGACAAATGAATGTGTTATTCGACGATCATTATTTGATGGCACAGAATCAGTTGATATAAGCACTGGCTTATTAAAACCTGGGCCCATCACGGTTGATCCAGTCACGAGAAAGATATTTTGGTCTAGCCCTGAGAATGAAATAATTGAAACTGCGGATTTAAATGGAGGCAATAGAAAACAGTTGTTTAATGGAAAAACAAACAATAACATTCAGACAATTGTAGGAATTGCTGTGTTCGGGAATTATCTTTATTGGGTTGATGGTGATAAAAGACTTATTGGTCGTATCAACAAGAAGTCAGGTAGAAATTTGACAATCGTTCAAGGTCGTGTTCCAAATTTAAGTGGAATTCATGCAGCTGTTTATCTTGATCCATCTGATATAAAACAGCACCCATGTTCAAGTGATAATGGAAACTGTACTCATTTATGCTTTACAAAAATAGGAAATAAAGCTCAGTGTTCATGTCCAAATAATTTAGTTCTAATGTCAGATGAAAGATCATGTGCTGAAAAGGCAAAGTGTGCGTCTGATCATTTTACTTGTAAGTCAGGGACTGAGTGTATCCCTAAGCAGTGGTATTGTGATGGTCACTCAGAATGTAGTGATGGATCGGATGAGGAGGACTGTCCCATTTGTGGTGTTGGCAAGTATATGTGCCATGATCGTAAGTGTATTCCCGATTCGCAGGTGTGTGATGGGAAATTTCAGTGTGCTGATAAAGACGATGAGGAAAGGTGTTGTGAGAAAGAATCACAGAGAAAATGTGCTGATGGCGCTCAGTGTTATGAGAAAGAGAATCGTTGTGATGGAAAATATGATTGTACTGATAAGTCAGATGAGGATGGTTGTAAAGACAGTACTGGTGATGGTTCAATAGACTGTAGTGATATATCGGATGAGGAAGATTGTTTACGTTGTGTGGTTGATGATGGATACTCGATTTCCTCAAAATGGTGGTCAAACCGGCCGGTTAGACCCTTTTTACTGTACAGTCAGAGGACTGAAATAAGTCGTCTGGTTGTCAATGACTATGATTCGACCATTGCCCCGGATGTAGTTCTACCAATACAATTCAATAATCCCAAAGCTTTAGATTTCGATCCAGTCGAAGGATATATTTACTGGATAAATGAAAAAAATAGAACTATTGAGCGTAGTAGAATGGATGGATCTGAAGTAAGTACAGCATATGTTCTGGACTTTTTTTATTCAAATGTGCTAAACAGCATTAATATTTTATACTTCTGAATTTTCTTCTTTTTTTTTTAATTTGTAACCGACGAAACTATTTTTATATTGTAGTGCTAATGTTTTTATAGCAATAACTTATACAGGTTTAATGTCACATATATCTGCCAAGAATTTTACTCTGTCCATTTTATAAAACGTTCCTTTGTGTTTCAGGTTAACACAATCGTAAACAAACTTGGAATTCGACCTTTTGATCTTGCTTATGATCATTTCTCTCGAGTACTGTTTTACTCCTGTCAACGTAACAACGTTATCAATTTTACACGTAACGAAGAAAAGAAAGAAGGAACTATCATACACGGTCAGTGTGTTGAACCGAGATATCTCGCTCTATATTCACTAACAGGGTAAGTTGTGATGTGACACAGTTTCTAGCAATTATTCATATAAACGACGACATACAAGTACATTCTTTCTTGCAAATAGTGACATTTTCAATAATTGTTATGCTTTTTTAGAGTTCCTGTTGAAGAATAACATTTCATATTTCAGACATATCTTCTGGACCGACAAGCATGTGATCAGAAGGGCTTTGTTTGATGGTACTGAAGCTGTTGATATTTTTAGGACAAGTCTATCACGACTGGGACCCATCACTGTTGATTTCGGAACACAAATGATATATTGGACAGATCTGGAACATAATATTATTGAAAGCGGCAATTTATATGGCGGCAAAAGTAAACTTTTGCATTGTGGAAAATCAAATAAAATAATTCAATCTATTGTTGGAATCGCTGTTTTGGACAACTATCTGTATTGGGCCGACAGTTATAAGCAAGTGATTGGCCGTATTGATAAAACAACAGGTAAAAACGTAACATTTGTTCAAAGTCGTGTTCCAAATTTAAGCGGGATTCAAACAGCGGTTTCTATGGATACCTGGTACATCCAACAACATCCATGTTCCAAGAATAATGGAAATTGTTCTCATTTGTGTTTCCTAGATAGAAAAAACTATGTACGATGTTCATGTCCTTATGGTTTGATACTGTCGTCAGGTGGAAAGTCGTGTTCAGAGGCATAATTATGACCTATAATATAATCTCTTAAAGCCATAACCAGCTCGTGTATCTTGTGTGCAGATCACGTTGTCAAGACTAAAATCTGAAATACATTTGCACATATATCGTATAATAAACATTTTGAAAATTATCAGTCAACTAAGTAAAACGTGTACATGTGAACATTATTATTACTAAGTGTATGTTTCGAAGGAAATTAAAGTTTTTCAATTGAATAAACATGCGGACAAATGATGAAAATTAATGTATGTAGATCTATATTAACTGCTTATGGATAGTATTATGTTTTTTTCCAGTTTTTAGAATCCTTTGCAGGTATTAATTCTGTCATAAGCACTCAAGATATGGCTGAATATAACATGGAGGACGTCAAAAAATGATTGTTTTTTTTTAAATACTTTTTTAGAAGAGATTTGCAGTAATTAACCACGAGCGTAGAGTATTTTAATGTATCCTGCATGTACATAATGTATCTCTCTATTATTATGCTCTTGTATATTAAAATGCATGTTTTTTTTCATCATTTCGATCCGTACATTATATGCTGCTCACCTTAGGTCTGACTAGAAATCTCCCGCGAAACAAATTATGAAACCAAGGACTTATATACATGCTTGTATGTATATAAGTCCTTGATGAAACTAAGATAAGCATAAAATGTATCACCACACAGTCAGAAATAAATGTTCATGCTTAAAAGTATTTGTTGTTTTATCATCACATCAGATGGGCGGATGCAATTTCACGGGAATCAGGATATCATAATTTAAAGTAAAGTTACTCCTATGTAACACAGAATAACTGTTTGAAATAAAAATAACAAAAAACAATACATTATCTATTATTTTTTTATTTCATAGTAAATACATGAACTTGATTTCTCAAATCAGACTCAATGTCTTAAAGACCACAAAATATGATTGGTATCAAAACATACTCTTTTGTAAAATATTTTAAACAATTCAAGGTGACTGTTGAAAGATTGTTTTGAAAAATATAAGATATAAACACTGGCAAACTTGATGCCTAGTACACAGATGATATAATGGGAGTATTGATTCTAAGTAGACTTATTGTAATGAAACTACAAACTAAACTCATCGACTAATGAGGGACTTCTAACCACACATAATAGTTTATAAAGAGCGACTTTACACAGTCAGAGTAGACCTGGATAGCTTATTTTAGATCTTCATAGAACCAAATATCTACAAGAAATTGCAATAATAATTAAGTTGTATCATTTAGCAGAAATCATTTAGCATAAACATTTACAAATTTATGAAACATTCACATTAATTCATTCTCACATGAATACATTATTCTGGACCCCAGTACAATATCATCAGTTATTTTATCAATAGTAGATCATTCAAATACCATCAACCTAATCTCCAATTACCATTAACCAATTAACCATTCAAAAGAATACAACCAACCTAAGACAGGTGATTTTAAATAACTCACAGGAAGACATTAAGTTGATAAAAGAGAAGGTGACAAATTTTGAATTACATTACCACACCCCTGAAAATTTAATTATACATGAACGATACCTTTATACATACATGTAATTTAATGTATTAAAAATCTTTCATCTATGAAAACTGGGACAGAGTGAATGCAGAAACTCAAACTTCAATGATGCAACTTATTTTGAGGTATATGTATTCAACAATCAAGATTAGGTAAAAATGACTACCTGAGTTAGAATGCATATACAAAACGTACCTTAGGAGCATGGAGAGAATAAGTCCATACTACCACTTAGTATAATGACTTAGTATGGTCAATTTTTTGTCCTATTATCACATAAGACAATAGGACTTTTATACAGGAATTTCAAGCAATCATGGTGTTATTCGACAACTTCATAACATACGGATTTGTAAAATTGAGAAAGGAAATATATGAACCTTTATGAGCTGAATGACCCCCAACAACATAATTTTGCTACTTCCAAAGGGTGTTACTTTGGAGAGGTAGCACTGTAAATGCAATTTTACTCCAAAAGTTCAGACTTTAGTTTTGAATGTCAATAATGTTACTCTTGTACATTTTTTATACTTAATTATTCAACAGATCAAACATACACATTGAATATTTTATGTCACAGACCACAGCTATTGCTGAGAAAACCAAGTCTTTAAAGTCTCATGGTTTCAAAAATATTCCAATCAATAATCACATGACAGGTCACATGACTATATAGTAAGTCACATGACGCAATTAAGTCATCAAGTTGGATGTATAACAGGCTCCGATCTCTCACGTAGTTTACCAACATACACATCAAGTATGTTTCGTAATGATCTGTTCATCTGAAGTAGGAAAAAAATAATCCCTTTAAATATTACAAATCCTTTGAAAAACAAAATAATAGTAAGATAGTCTATTTTCACATAAAAGTCATAGAATGACCTGGTCATTTATTTAAATCCATGATTAATGTGAAAATAACAGTAAGTCATTCAGGTAGCAATCAAAGATTGTTTTACACTTGTAAGTAGATAAATTTGTTAAAATTAACATATAAAAAGTACTGGCCTAGTTTCAGACTAAGGCCACTAGTCTGGCATCTAAAAACAAGTAATAATTTATGTCTTGGACAAGCATATATTGATAATTTATTTCAATGTTGAAACCAGATTTTAACAGTTTTGGTCAACTTGTTTAAAACAATAAGTGATACATGATATATTTTTTCACTGGGGTTTTATGTTACACTATCAGCAAGGGTCATATTTTTTTATTAAGAAATATTTCTTTTTATTCTTTCTGTCTTCACAAATTTTTGTTTGTGAATTTAAGTCAAACATGTACATGTGGATGACAAAAAAGCCCTACCTATTGACCCAAGTCAAAAAGGTATGGGTCGGAAATTGCAAGCAAACAATTTATTAGGATGGCCTAATTAGATAAATGTTAGAGACTACCTACCTTGTCTACATGATTATCTTGTCTATGTTCATGTAATGCTTGAAGTAATAAATCTATACTTGTATATGGCAGCCATACATTCAATGGCTGACTCTTGAGACAACCCTGCCAAATAAAAAACATTATTTCAGAGCTACACTACACATAATCAATACATTACCAGAGAAGTGCTTGATAATCTACTGTGTATTGATACATAACTTAAAGTAAATAGCCATAGTCTATACATCAATAAAATTATTAAAGTACAGACACACAGACATATGCTGAAAAACTACCATTATGACTGTGCTGAGTTAAAAATTATCAGATTATGTTACAGTAACAGGATCAAAAACACAGACAGCAAGGAATTAAAAATGCAGACTTAAGCACTCCTATATAGATATAATCAGATTAAATGATTTCTAAATACAGCAGCACTGACTGGTTGCCCAGCAAGTAAATGATTATACTAAAGTTTAATGATAATCAAAACAGTTTACAAAGGCAGTATGTGAATATTGAAAATTATCTTGATCTTTGTGCTATGGACAATTTTACTTTTGTAAGACTCACTGTATTCTGATCATATGTGCTAAGTAATTTCAATTTACCCTATACAATGTCAGAACGCATACACAAATAACCTGGCCGAACACAAGTACAGATTCAACAAAGTGGTCACAGGACGGGCTCATCCAGAGTAGATTTGATAAAAAAGAATCAAGTCACTATTACCTTCATCTGAAACAGGTGACTATCTACACCACTGAAAGTATCCAACACTGCTTCTACATATTCCTTACATAAATTCACACCTTCTTCCAATAAATTATGATCTATATACAATCGTAGTAGTTCAGCAGAATTCAAACTCTATAGAACAAAATAATAAAGTTTCATTTAATTATGCTAATAAAAAATGCAAGCATTTTCTTGCTGATAGAAAATCACTATAAAAATGAATGACTAAAAACTACAAATTAGTGTTTTTATATAAGTTGATTCCAGACATTAACCAGAGGGACAAAATGTCACAAAATATACCTGTCAAAAAGTATAATCCAGAAGTGTCAGGAGCGATCTGGCCATTTATCGTATTTGGCTGAGATATAATGCACACAAACATTGTCACCAAACTTGATGAAGATCAGATAAAAAACATTCAACTTAGAGAGTGGACACTGTTCTGTACGCAGCCCAACCACCCACAACAGTCATCCTGTCAGACATCATAAACAACATTCAAAAACTTTTTTCATAAAAATCCCCTAAAAAAAGTCAGTGATTCAGTTTAAGCAGAAATTCTTAGAATACAACAATAATTTATTTAGCTTACCTTATAACTGTTGACAAACCATGCAGGCAGATTAAATCCATGAGTGAGAAGTTTAGAAGCTGTACATCTATGATACTGTCCACTTCTGTCTTCATATCTGTCTAAGTACTGCTGTAACAATTGCCATGCTTCATCCGCTGAACTGAATTAGGGTAAAAACAAACTGGTTTGGTCAAAAATTCTCAAATAAGGCCATCCTGATAAAATTGCTAGTTTGCAGTTGCGTGACTTTAAAAAATCTGGTGACAAAAAATATTAGTGATTTTGCCAAAAAAGTTTTTTTCATTTTTTATATGAGCTTTTGTTTTGGTACAAGGCATACAATTTTACAAAGAAAAATGCCTACTTGCTATTGTAAATTATGATCACGTCACTCCAAACCAACATTGTTTTAAGGACGATCTATTATTTTATAACTACTTTCTATCCCTTGAATAGAGCTTGTATTATCAGTTTTTATCTTTTTTGTAAGCAAATGATCAAAACTCATTTAATAGCTGGTCTATAATACTACAAGACCAAAAATAAATTTCCAAATCCAATTTCCTGCAATGGTAAAACTAAATGAAACATCCTCATACTATGTACAAGAAAATGTTCAGAAACATGTTTTCAAACTACAGTCAAACCTGTGAACAAAGGCCACCCTTGGGAAGACAAAATGTGCCATTTATTGACAGGTGGCCTTTATTCAGAGGTGGCCATTATCACAGGTTTATCTGTTCAATAAAAAATATCCAAATTGAAGAAGAAAACATGTTTTATCATCATCACTTCATGTTTAGACAAAAAAGTAAAGACAAACATGAGCACACCTGTTTTCCCTGGATATATTTGTGAGTGTAAGACTGTTGGTTTTTAACCATTCCCAGGCTTGTGATGTGTAATCATTGTCACCTCGCATGTGGTATGAACTGTTCTTTGCAAGGTTAATACACCTATAAGGTAGACAAAATAATAACAATTCAACAGTTGACAACAGTATGTCAACATAAAGCTATTTTAAGCTGTTCACAAAAACATTTAATCAGTACACGCCTTGATGTAAAATATAAAACCAATCCATGAAATCTTGAGTTACTGCTCAGAAACAAAAATTTGAACAGACAGACTCACAGAAAGACATTGTTAACATTTTATGCTCTTTCGAATGACAGGTGCATAATTAAACTAGAAATGTGTCCGGAGGATATGAATGCCCTGCTGAGTTATCACTCGGATACCGAAATTTGATTGGACAGACACACAGACAGGGGTAACACATTATGTCTTTCTGCAATATCGCATGTCAGAGACATACAAAACAACTAATATAGCAGTCTTTAAAATTCACTGACAGTTAATATATATCTATACAATTTATCAATATACAAAATCATTCTTGAGTTTTTTTTTCAAACTACAAATGTTAACGTTTCACATTAAAGATAGGTGACAGTTAATTGTTCCTTCCTGTATAGTTACCTGAGAGTTAAACTTTCAAACATTGAATTAAGAGATAAATCAAAGGCTCGAGACACAATAACAGCACGATCATACATCCCAGCATTTAACAATAGGCCAACTATCTCATCAGCTCCTGGCGTACTTCCTAAAAGATAATAATTACATTTTCAGGATAAGCCTCATATAAGTTGAACTGTCCTGGCAATCAGAATGTCAAGGTTGAAGTATAATGCTGCATTTGCAGGGTTTAAAATCCCAAGTGCCAAGACAAACCAATGTCACCAAATATAATCTTATAGGCAAAGGAAGAACAATAAAAGTTTACAATACCACAGGTTTTTCTTAATTTTTGCAACATCCCTTGTTATGTGATTTTTTCAGGTGAAAATATTTTTTCTTTCAAAATTGGTCATGATATTTACACTTTCATTTTCAAATACAACATTTCTCAACTTCTAGCCGAGTAAATGTTTGAACTACAGTCACACCCGTGAACAAAGGCCACCCCTGGGAAACACATAATGTGGCCTTTATTGACAGATGACCTTTATTTTGAGGTCATTTTGTTTTAAATAATCAATGACATTGTAAAAAAAAATGCCTTTATTCAAGGTGGCCACTAACACAGGTTTAACTGTAGTCATTATAGAAAGTAGCAGATCATTAATGAAGACACTGATTAACTATTCATGTTCTCTGATGACAAAGCTCACTGGACAGGTTTAAACAATCAACCAATTGTTCATTTACCATCAAATAAATTTAATAATTACAAACTAAAATATGATCGGCATCAAGGGAAATACTTATGGATTTCAGTACAATTTAAGACAAGATTACAGTTAACAAACTGACTTTCATAATTCTATCAAAAATCTCTACCTGCTAATAATGATGGGTCACTTTCGTTGGCTAGAAGGCGTAATCTTGCATCAACCAACATAAATTCTTTTTCTATATCATGTAACTCTAAGATCTGGAACTTTGAAACTGGAATAACAACAGTGAACTGATACTAAAAGCTAAAAACAATAAATCCTCTAAATAACTATACCAAATAATTGGTAATGTAACTCTGGTGACATTTTAATAGTGCAACATTCAATGTAAACATAAATCTGCGACATTCATCAATAAAAGAGATCTTTGAACATCATACATCAAATTCCAATGAATAATTGTATCCCAAATATTTGTTGATGATAAATCAATTACTTGATAAGAAAGGAAGATGGTATGAATTTGTGTTAATTTCACAATCCAACGAAACTCCATTCTTAAGTTCCAAAGTTAAAAGTTCTCTAATTTAAAAAGTTCCAAAGTTTATAGTTCTCTATTCAAAACTTACTAAGTTTAATGTCCCTGGCATACTTTTAGAAACTAAACATTCCAAACAAAAGTATCAGCAATATGTAATCAATACATACCTGTATTATCAACCTCTTTACCGTCATACCCTCTTTTTGCGGATCTCATATAACTATCACCAGCAGCCAACTACAAAACATTTATACAGTGTTACAATATATCACACAGCTAACCATACAGTACAATTACTTATTCTATTTTCAACTATTATTAAGGCCTCTGCCGTGGTTCAGTAGTAAGTATGCTGGATTTGTAATCTGGAGAATCAAGATCAATTCCCAGTCATACCCTTCCATGAAAATTTGACAACAATGCTGATTTTCCATGTGGAGAAGTTGCCAGTATTTTGTGACAGGGTAAGTATACAGTCTAGAAAAGGTAAATCAGCAACTATTATCAATCTCAGCCTTTCCTATCTCCATTTTGATACAAATTAGGAAAAAATTCCTTTAACAGTTACTTTGTTTATTGTCATGATTGAGCAAAGTCTTAGTAATACATTATAACATGAAAATTCCAAACAAATGTGGTTAAAAATTTTTACATTTTGCTTGGAGACTAGAGTTGGCTTTATAATCCATGAGTATTCTGGTTTGACGAGACGTAGAGCATTCAGGGCTGACAGATAACACTGAGCTTGTCTTTGTAAACCTTGTTTTCCTGGTACTTCACAGCCCAGTCTCATACCATGTTCATACATAACACTTCCAGCTGAAATAACAAATGGTAGCCAAGCTTTTGTATGACACATTATGGCAGTTTTCAAATGAAATCAAATCAAAGTTATTTTGCATGACAAATAAGGATTGAGCTTGCTGCAATCAAATCTTATTTAGTCCAAACTTTGCGTACATTCTTACACTGAAGTTTTTGTAACGACCAGAAATTGATGATATCTGATTGATCATAAAATCCTGGTTCTTTTTAGTACCCGCTGTTCAGAATTAATAGACGCCTTGCCGTTTATTTGTGACTTTCTAGACACAGTACATGGTTCGATAGTTGGGATAGGGAAACTGAAAAAGTCTGAAAGATGTTGCAGAGGATCAAACTCATGGCCACTTGACCACTGATCATCCTTCAGCTGAGCTGTACTGTAACGGAAGTTTAACAAGTCTACAGTGATAACTTGAATACCATAATCAGTGTGTTTTACCTTTCCTGTAATTATTCCTGAAGATATGGAAGGCATACAACAAGTCGTAGTAATTATGTGTAGTTAAATCCATACATCTTGCTCGGCTCTCCAGTATTGTCTCTACCTGTAACAAATCAAATGTATCCTTAAGCTTAATTCCACACCTCTATGCTAAAACCTTATCATCAATAATCTGTCTTTCTCTAAGCTTTAACGTCACCCCAATAGCCAGGGTCATTTGTTGACTTTCTCAGTTTAAGTGTAGAGGAAGACCGAAGGCATACACTTGGGTAAAACCACAAATTTCCTGTAAGTCAGCTGAATAGCTTCCTCACATGTGATATTGTTGTGTCTCCCTGCAACCAACAACTTTCAAAACACTTGTCAAATAACATAGGACACAATGTCAAACCTCTGTAAAGCAACACCCTCTGAGAGAAGTAAAATTATGTTGTTGTTGAGAGGTTGGGGCTCTAGAGAGGTTAAATTAAAAGGATTAATTGTGCTGTGGGGAAAATCATGCTGTTGTTGCAGGGCCGTTGACTCTTAAGAGATGGCTGCTCTGGAGGGGTTGAACTGTATTTGTAATTTGTTACTGTGCAACCAGGATCACAATGTCTAATTGTCAATTAGTGAACCAACAGTTGATCAACTATAGCCTATGGATCAACAAAAAACATGACTGCATTCAAATAACAGTGTATAAAAATGCTTAAATACTTACAAGGTGTACCACTGGCAACTGAATTCGACACTAAACTAAGTTCACTAACAGAAATTATTGGTAAAAAGATTAAGAAAATGAATTCCATGCTTCTTGAAAAACTGATAGTCAGTGTTACATACTGGTTTATTATAAAACTGACATTTGTTCTGAGTACTAAATACTCACCTCATCTTCCAAGTCAGTGTATGGGAAGTCCACTAAAGATTGTAAATCTCCTCTGTCACACAGATTAATTAGCAACTGTCTGAGACAATCTTTCCGGCGACTCGGATCAGGATTTTCTATCATAGCATTATAAGCTTCTGTATTGTGACCAAGTTCTAATTGGTACTTGAACACTTTAGAATAAAGAGTTGGCTGCAAAATTAATGAAAATAATGAGCACAAGGATTTACAGTAACAAAACAGGACAGATTAAAGTAAATTCTTTGCATCATGAATATTGTTTAAGCAACACCAAATATGAGAGATAATGTTTACTTTCCATAAATATATGACTTTAATTGACTGCTACAGGACCAATTAAGATATCATTATTCTTGCTTTTGCTTTAAATTTCTAGGAAGAGGGTTTAGAATGGTGATTTTGTGGGTCATTAGTTTGCTGTACAACAGCTGGATAGATATTTATCATGCAACTGCCATGGTAACTGCCTGATAACACATGACCTGAGAACATTATGTGTTCTCAGGTCAATAGGATGCTATAGTAGCATGAGAACACTTTTTGGCTCCGCCCACTCGACTATTTAAATTAATGCGCGTATGTTTCTGTGTATTCAATTGTTTTTTTGAATATTTTTCACCAAATTTGTAATTGTTAACAAATGATTTCTTTAATGTGAAATTAAATTTTGTGATCCATGGGAGTTTTTTTTTATTATTTCGCCCAATTGTAGTGAACTATTTATCTGCGGATGTTGACTGTTTAAAGTGTGATTTGCCGGGTGACACTTATCATCACACTAGCGAATTAAACGCTAAATTTTAGGTGAAATGACACTAAATTATGCTCCGAAAACTGAGTTACATGATAAATAGAAACTCGGGTCACTGTCCGGTGAGAACAATGTTATCAGACTCGGCAATATCGTCCAGGGTGACTCGCTAAAGCTCGCCACCCTGGACGATATCACCTCGCCTGATAACATTGTTCTCACCGGACAGTGACCCGAGTTTCTCTATATCCTACCTACAGGACTATTTCTATAAGTTAGATACCATAATACAATTATTACGGCACACACAGTGTTAATCTATGATGAATGATATTATGCAGAAGAGATTTTTTTATGTAAAAATTTACCAAGTTTGGATCATCATCATCAGCTACAGCCATTGCGCTTCTTGCCAGCATTATCACAACATCAGGAGCTGAGAATTCCTCAAATTGTCGTATCACCTAGATCATCAGAGACAGCAGGTTAGAATTCATATAAAAAATTATAACTTTGTCAATGACTTCCAACTAACAAGATGACACAGTCCAAGGGAGATCAACAATCCATATATACAGTAGAAATATTCTCCTGAACAATTAAATTGCTATGTAATTAATACATTTAATAATTCTGAGCAAACTTTGTTGAATGGCAGACATTGTCATAAAAGCTATTTCCACTTCCTAGACAACACAGCAACATAGCTTCCAGCGAATTATGAACAAAATATTGAGCTAAAACAATCACTTTAATGCATTTATAACAAGAGATAAAAATCTGAAAGGCCAGGGGTTAAGAGGGCCTTATAGGACCCTGTCGAAAAGCTCTGAATAAAAGAGAAATCCTCCAATTAGCAGAAAATTCGCATCCCAGATTTTAAGAATCTATACAACAGATTTACAAACCTTGAGATAAAACATGACTTTCAGTTTCTGTTCATCCATCTCTTGTGTCTGTAGCAATCTATCACGTAGAAATCTCTCGTTAGTAACGCCCTCACGAGCCCTGTCAAAGCATTGAGCAGCCTTAACTGGTTCACTGAAAGAGATGAAGACAGTCGTATCATTACAACTACATCAGAATTATCCACATAAATAGAGAACTGAAAATTTATCAAATTTGTGAAAAATTAGCAAAAAAAGTAAAAATTTGATTTCAAATACATTCACTATGAAGTTGTATGAAATGTTACATAATCTTGAGAATAGTTTATTGCTATCATTATTATCATTAAGTCAGGATGACTTGCTGATTTGTGCATCACACACCAGGACAAAGCATCAATAACATTTCTTGGGGGTAAGTTTCACATTTCAAATACATTTGCTGTTGAACAGTCTCAGATGTTAAAAAAATCTTGAGAAATATCACAAATTTTTAAATGACATTCTTCACTTAGCTGTGAGATTCACTTAGCTGTTAGATTTGTTGATTAATGTAGCACACAAGCAAACAACCTTTACTTACTCAAAGTGAAGGTATCCTAACCCCATCATGAACAAACGTGATGATGAATTAAATTCACACCAATGCTGTAATAGCTTACAGTAATTCTGGAGTGGAAGATACTGACAGTGACTAATCAGAAACTCTGGAAACACGAATGAATCACTCAGAGGCCAGCTACAGGTATGTTAAGGAAAGTGACATACAAAACAAATGGGTTTAACAAAACACTGGTATGTTTCTTCAATAATCAGTCATTTCAGAAGGAAAATGTAAAATTTGTAGTATTAGTGTAAGTAAATACCAGTTTTCACAATCATTTGGTAACTTTTTAGATTTTAGAGTGAAGGAAACCTCAGCCTTTGGTAAGCTTACTGGACAGCTTTGTCACATGTGAAATTTGATCCCGGTTGTGATTCAAATTCACAGCAGAGTGGGGCTAAGGATTAGCCTCAAACCATAATCATTCAACCATGGTGGCTCCTTCATATCATACATAAAAAAGGTATTTGAGGATAGCAAACATTAGCAATAATGTTTATAAAATATACAATACAAACAAAACACAAGGAAAAGCAGACAAACTGTGAGATTGTCAAGGATACATTAAAGTTGCTAGGCATTTCACTATTTTGAGGAGTCCAGCAGACCAGACAGCACCAGGTTCTTCTTCAAGAAATGATGTAGAAGCAAGACTGGTTCTCATTTTTTCTCCACCTGGTCCCTGTATAAACAATTCCATTAGACTGGCACCATTGTGATCTAAATATAATGAAAAACAATTATGTCAGTAAATTAAAGATAGTTTCTAGTTTTTCATCTTTCTCATAATCTTTTTAAAACATCTTTATGAAGCATGCTTTCAGATAAATAAATAATAAGCAAATTTCTACATAATTAAGAGACAACAAACATGCAAAAAAAAATTCTCCAGAGCGGCCTTCTCTTTGGCAACAACATCCCTTCTACAACATCACTATTTTTTCCCACCACACGATTAATTATTAATTCAACGTCTCTAGAGCAACAACCTCTCAACAGCAACATAATTTTGCTTCTCCTAAAGGGTGTTGCTTTGGAGAGGTTGTACAGTAGAGACTTAGTGTGTAATACATGATAAATGTTACATGAAGAATTAGAAGTTCTAAGCCCAGTGGTGGCATAAACAGAAGGGAACCAGGAGGTATTGTACAAACAACAGATAGGTTTGCCCCTTCAATAAGGTTGACACTTCAATAAACAAAACCTTTTTATGTATATTCATACCTATCTTTTGTACAAGATTTGATCCAATATTTTGACCTGTAAGACCAGAGACATCAGTTATATCCAGAGAGGATAATTGTCTGATGTTGGATTCCCTGAAAATAAATAAATAAGAAATGTTTTAAAACAAAAACACAACTTTCATCCAATAGTGCAAAATTACAGATCATCGAATACGTTTAAAAAAAATAGATCTTCAAAAAATCAAAAAAAAAAAATCAAATACTAACTGACCATACCTCTAGTTTACATGTCACTATGTCTCCTTGATATAATCCTTTCATCTATTTGTATATTCATCTTTCTCTTAATCAACTATATGTACAGACAAAATAATTTGAAAATTAAAATGTATCATATAGACCGAATGTCGGGGAGGACACTTGCTAGTTATGTGTGATATTAAATTTTCTATCCAATAACTTTCAAGGTGAAGAATCAATATTTAATTCACTCTCTTCGGAAACTTACAATGTGTTGATCTGTGCTGACACTGCTTGTGTTTGAGATACCCACTTGACAACAAGGTAACCACGTAACAAATTAGCTGTCATAGGAAGCAAGTCACCTCTTATAGCAGCTATCCCTTCAGGATTAATACCAACCTGTAGATGAGGAGAGATGTAACATACACAAAAATGTTTTATAATTCGAGGGCTCAGCGCAACAGTGTCGTAACTCATATTGAAATAAGAACAAGTTACGACAGTGTTGCGCTGAGCCCTTGAATTGCATAACACCCTGTTCATAAGGAATGGATTATAATATCTGCATAAACCAGCCAAGTATGAAAAAGATTTTAACAATACAAGGAGTAATCAATTCTGATTAATGGACCAGTACATTTTTAAAAAATTCCTGTAACAAAAATAAATGCAAAAAAATTTCTATTAACATCCAACTTACAAAGGAAAATAACCAATTTGATAGAAAGCAACATACACCCACCTTGCCAGATTTTAATTCAGGTGAACTAAATAATTATATTCAGTGTAAACAAAAATTACAATTCATGAAAATAAAGATAAAATTTAATTCAGTTTATTTAGATGTCAGACCTGCATTCCTAATCTCAAGGCTGCTGTTTGTAGAAGGTACAAATCCCGTAGAACATTAAATCTAGACACAGCAAACTGTTCTGTACACATGGTAAGAATATTGCATCCAGTTTTACTCGTAAACATCTTACTTAAGCTCATCTGATCAGCTGCATTCATTTCTGTAATACAATTTACAGATTCACTTAACATTCCTGATGTTAATTTTTCAGACAATTTTTTTTTGTGTTGAAGGTCACTGACCTACTGACCTCAAAACCAATAGGAGTCATTTACATGTAAAAGACCTACCTTCTATTAAAATCTAAACATCATAGGGCAAATCGTTCCTTACTTATTGGTCGGACAAAGTTTGTTTACAGGTGAGGGACTAGTACAAAGCAATATACTCCAGCATCTTCTAAGAAGGCCATAAATATTATTTCAAATCAGACTTTTACTTTAAAACCAGGTAATTTTATACAGTATTTCAACTTACCTCTATCAAAATCCTCCTCCATGTTGGATGACAGATCTAAGAACTTTAGTACTGCACTGACAGTATCAGGAAAGTTGTGAATTAAACGTAATAAACGAGGAATATCTGATCCATCAGCTACACCATTCTCCAAACTACAAACACAGAGTTGTAAGAATAATAAAACTACAATATACACTCAAGGTTATAAGAGATACTGTACTAGTTAATACCAATTACCATAACAATTTAATAACAATAAGTGTTTGTGAATCATGGATGCCACCTGTGACCTTCAAATAAATTACCTCAAAATCTCTAGATAGGGATCATCTACATGTGACGACCAACCTCAAAACCAAATCTGAGGAGCTAATGCCAAATAGTTCTCTAGTTATTGCCTGGACAAGGCTTGGTTACGATGGACTGACCGACTGACATGTGCAAAGCAATATACCCCTTTTTCTACGGAACGGGGCGTAACAATTAGTTGAAAGAATGTATTTTTTGAGATCTTTACCTAAATCATACTTCATAACAAATATTCATAAAAAAATATTTTAACAATAATCTTTTTTTGAATTACCACCAATCTGTTGGATCATAGAAAAAAAACAGACAAACTTAAGACAATAAGCTTTAGGAATTATCACAGTGACTTTAAAACGCTGGAATTATATCAAATGAGCCATAGTAATTTATAAATCAATAATCTTGGCACTTTTCCTGAAACAAAAGACTGTAAGTAAAGTTAATCTTACTCATGACTTAGTATGACATGTTCTGCTAAATCCCTGGCTATCAAATCTAAACTCTGACATACATTTAACTCATGTTCAAACTTGCTAGCTAAATCTTCAGACATTTCCATACTGACAAAATTCAGTGCAGCAAACAGGCGACTAATGTCTTCATTCATACGTACGTCTGTCAAAATAGAAAACTTTAAATCTAAACACACTATTCTTTAAAAGTCCGAACAAATATTTTTTCTCCATAGATAATCGATAAACTCATACAAGCAATCAGGAAGAATCCAAAAAGAAGTGAATGTGAGAATTTTGAGATTCATCTCAAAATCCAGGTAAATAAGTGCTAACAATCCTAACAACAACTAAAAGATCAAAATTTACATTTACACTCAGTCAGCATTATATCAGAGACAAGTATGTTTATCATAAGGGAATTTATATTCATATCATACTGGTTCTCCACAGTACCAGAATATTTTAAACAAAATATCATACAAAAAAATCACTAATATGCCCAAAAGACACTACATACTTATTAACACATTCACTATTCAATTTTTAATCAAGGAAATGCTTCTGACCAGCAGAATGCCAATGTATTAAGGGTAAATGTTTCAAAAGGCATTTTATCTAAAAATGAATAAGTAGCATACTACTTACTGTCTACATTACCAATTTCTTCAAGAAGATTGGATGGGTTAGCATGTTCACTGTCAAAGTATAACTCCTCCACAGGATCACATGGCCTCAAGTAGGTTACACACCCCTAAATTAATACAAAAGATAATTTAAACACATGCCTAAATTAATAAAAAGATCAATACCAATAACGATCTTTTGCGTTTTAAATTGAAAATAAAGAGTTCTAAATACCAAGATTATGATGAATTCATGGCTGATATTTATTTCATTAGAACAGACAAACTATATTAACAGAAATTTAAAACAAAAGACATGTGGTTACCGCATAAAAGATGAAACCATACGTGACCAAAGAAGTTAATTTTTACAGTCATCTGACCATTTCTATATTTGGTTCTGATCCTAAAGCTTCTAACTTCAGAATTTAAAGCACGAAAATATTTTGTGGATGAATTGTTTCTCCAAGGTACGAAAGATATGTTTAGAAAAAATTTGCAAAGTTTGGGACTTATCTACCCAATTTTATTTTTGTCAGGAGACTATAAAAATGACTTTTATCGAACTTTATCTCACCTTTCTAACTAGACCCACAAGTCCTGTCACACTGTCAGCAAATAAACCTTTCAACTTTCCACCAACCTGATAATATAGAACAAGATTCTAAATACAACAATGATTATACATTTACATGAACACCTTCTATACTAAGTCAACAGTTACCTGGAAATGAAGGTCACCTTTTTAGGACTTTACATGATTGACAGATTACAACTTTAAACAAAGGCTGACTGAACTTAAAGGAGCAGTGCCAATGCTCAATTTTCACCATCTCAGTGAGAAATATCCACCTTCGAAGTTTCATGTTTCTACCTCTTATAGTTTCTTCGTTACAAGCTTTTTCTTAATGATCACAATAGCTTAACTTTTTCTTCGAAAACAGACAAGTTAATAAAATGAATCAGATGAAATTGAGTTTTTGAATCATGTATTATTTAGTGGTATATCTGACCGTAACTAACCTCATGATACTGTATACAACAAGAGTAAAATTTAGTCCACTGTTCAAGCTGTAACTGGTAATAATCATCTTCTTCCATCTCATAGTCTATAGCAGCACTACGTATCTGTAATATATAACATAACAGAATTTGTGCACATGAAATGAACATGTAACATTACATCTGAACCACTTTGCATAGCAGGCAGCGGTAAAAGTGAAACAATAAAGGCTTCATGAATAAAGTTTTGATTTGGGACAGATCCCAATAATAAATCTTAGACCAGATACTTTTCTGATCAGGAATAACAATACACTGACCACAGAAGTACAAGTTTCTGTAAAGTCAATATCTTTAGAGTGACAATTCAACAACATATCAAACAAGAGTAGCGAATGTCACAAAATACACCCGTCAAAAGGTATAATCCTATAGTGCCTGGAGTGATCTGGCAAATTACGGAACATGGCCAAGGTATTATGCCCACAAACATTGTCACCAAGTTTGATGAAGATCAGACAAAAACCATTCAACCTTGAGACCGGACATTATTCTAGATGCAGCCCCATCATAGCTTTTTTTAAAAATAACTTTTGCAACTCTGGATTAATGAGGATTTTTCTAAAAATGTATGCGATAAAAAATACCTACCTCAGATTCTACAGCAATAGTTACATCTTCCTTCAAAGTGTTAACATTAAGAGCCATGTCTCCAGTAATATTAGTGTCTAAAGATTGAGCGTATACCTGCAACTGTTAACAAACAACTTGTAATAAACCACCTTAGGATTCTAAGAGTTCTTTCTTCAAAAATTATTCATTGACATTCCTAATTTCTTAGTCTTCTTTTAAGAAAATGCATAGTTTTTTGCTACAAACTGTCCACAAACTTAAAATCTTATTAATTAATAAAGAAGACACATGCTTGGAATAAATTTGAAATCGCAACCATCAAAATAAAAGGTATTTACCAGGTATTTATCAATTAAGCAAATTGAAAATATATACACACAGAAACTATTCTGTGAATTGGATTACTGAAGCAAGACACTGGTTTTAATGATTGCAAATAAATTCAAGTTCAATTCTTATGCACTTAGATGCAAACAAAGCACATATAAGACAACAAATTAAACTCACACTTAAAGCTCTTCGTATGTCTTGTTTACTGAATCTACCTGGCTGAAACAACTTGTCAAGATATACTTCACGTGGATCACTGTATTCTGGTATATTGAACTCAGCCACTTCACCAGCCTGCATTAATACTTCCATCCATGGACCAGGTCCTTCATCACTGTAATATGTTACATAGTGAGTAAAATACTTCCTAACTACCATATGTTCCACACATGGTAAGCTATGGATATAAATTTTCATCATGTATGAATGATAACAAACATAAACATGAATGATAACAAACATAAACTCCAAACTACAAGATCAAACATTATTTTATAACAAGACGAATATTCATGTACAAATTTTAACGAGAGCTCTATATGAGATGCTATTAACAAGGTTTACTTTCAGTTTTATTTAAATAAAATCTTATATGAACTTAGTTGGGTGTATAGTTTTATCAACATTAAAATTCATGATTTAACATCCATTTTAAAATTCATAACCTATAAAAACAAGATGCTGCGTTCAATAAACAGATATGCCCCCGATGGCAAGTCCAGTTAACCTCATACAGATGAACCAATACATCAATCATTAAAAGCCCCCAATCAATTGATGTTGAGGGCATAAAAACTACAGTGTTTTCTGGTCAAATATTACAAGAATATGATAAAAGACAAACCCAAAAGTAAGAGTCCTAACAACTGATGTACCACCAGAACTTGTCCACAGGGACACCAATGTTGTGTTAGTCATACAAAAATCTATCAAATCTTCCTGAAAATATAACAGTCATAAACAACATAAGTATGAATGGCATGAAACCTGAAAAATGTAGAAATACAATTAAGAACAAACAATGGATATCACACCTTAAAATCCCTCAAGCATTTGTCTGAACAAAATAATTCATCTCCTATGACCTGATTACAATTAAGCATATAAAAACTAACACAGTATTAAAGAAATATGACATATATAAGTAGTTGTAGATGTCATCATTTTTACTGAAAATACACAACAAACTTGTGTCTACTGGTAGTATTTACAAGTACCTGATGTCCATATTCAGTTGCCTGATGGCTTATCTGTAATCTACCTGACACAACCTGGGGCTGTACGATACAAAACTGAAACAAAAATTAAACAGATACAGAGTGGACTGGTTATTTGATATAATGTAATATAAACAACAGAGTGTCTGAAAAATACAAGAATAATTATGCATGAAACATACAAGGTCTAAAAATACAGCATTTGAATTCTTAACCAATTTCTGACTCTGACCAATAAAGTATTGTATTTCTGAATCTTGATAACTGACTGAAAATACGAACTTCATCTGTGATTGCATCATGCGAATTTGGTATGAAGGGTGTTTTCCTTACTTATAAAACATATAAGTTTACTCAGAAATATTAGATATCTACATACCTGGTTTGAATTATTGAAGTTAAGATGAATTCCTAGTTTTACATCAGCCAAGTTGGTGCTCACAAGTTTGCGTATCATATGTCCAGCTCCTACAATTACAAGGCATAAAATAGTATAGTATTAAAGGCACAACAAATTATCATTGTTTTAATACTGTTATATTTTATCTGATAAGGCAAATCTTTTATAATTCATGGAAGATTTACGACAGATACAGGAGAAACAGTGCAATGCAATCCAAGAGTTTATACATAAAGATAATAATTCAAATAGATGCGAGTACTGTTTGTTCCCCAGGAAGAAATCAACATAAATAATCTCACTTTTTAGAAACTGAATTTTATCAACCGAAGATTAATATCACAAAATAATTCAATAGCAAATGTAACCACATCCAATGATACTACCTATGTACTCTAGACATTCCATGATCACAATAGGAAGACTTGCACAGTCTTTAGCAGCACTAAGGTAATTTCCTTTCATGAATTACTGTTTGATGCTTGCTATAAGTACAAGACCTGCTTATCACTAGTTATCAGTGCTGTACAAATTTTATAAAGGTATATTGAAATAACAGAACTGATGACTCAAATATCACGGTTTTGAATGTCAATAATAATGACAACTATCATTGAACAACCAGCTTACCTGCAGGTGAGGCAGATTGTAAAGTAGACCCTTCTACACAGAAATCTAACAAATTTGTAACAACCATACATTCATGACTCTGTAATGAAACACATGTTTCTTGTTATTGATGGAAATCTTGAAGAATAACAGCATCAACACAATGTGTCAACACTAACAATAAGTGAACTATTCTACATTCTTCAAGTATCTATAGTATACTACTCAGATTATGGTTACCCGTTTCAAAGACACATACCATAGAATAAGTGTACTAACAAAAATATAAAGTAACAAATCAAAGTCATACGTATAATATTGTTGAGAGCAAAACTCCATTCAATATCTTACCTTGCAGGACCAGACCCGGAGTCTGTGATCCCGACACACAGCAAATATGCATGCCTCCCCACGGACAGGTTGTATGACCAGACTACACACTGTATGTGGTGGTTCCTGCCCACTTCTGAAACTATAGAAAACAAAATGTGCATCGACAATTATTTTATGCCACTTAGTGACTTGCTACTTGCTTAATGTCCAGGACAGGTAAGTACTGCAGTGGTCAAGCACATGGCAAACTATTTTTGGAGTAAAGCAGTCATGCATAAAGCTTCTTGCCCAATTTTTGGGGTAAAAATACAACAAGTTTAAAATGTAACTGTATAAAACTTGTCTGAAGATAAAACAAAATGTATAATATTAAACTGTTACTTACCTCATTACAGATGGCACGAGTCCTGACCAAAGTTTTTGCATCACTGATGTCTGACACAACTCAAACTGCTGAACAATACCTGATAAAAATTGGTCAAACAAGTATTGTACAATTACACAGAAAAAGGTCTATTAAACAGGAATATCCTGATCAACTTAACAGAGTATTTTTTCGGAGAACGCTTTCAGTCTTCTGGTAACTATCATCATTATTCAAGTATTCTGATTCCTTAGAAGAAAGTATAATGACAAAAAATGCTTTAAACAATAAAGAAATTGTCAAGTAACATTAAATACAAAACAAGCAATTATTCCCATTACTTTCTAAAAGTTTAAGAATCACACTCCTGGGATATTAAAAATATTTCCTACCTTGCATGCCAAGTGGTGGCATCTTCACAAGCAAAATACTCCCACAACTATTAGCTAGGGCAAATAGGCCTTCACCTTCTTGTGTGTAGAATGAAGCTGCTGCAGTGAAATGTGACGTTATTGTTCCACCTGGGTTCAACATATGGAAGTTTCGGGCATCCATACATTTTGCAATGGAGGCATCATGAAATATTGAAGCTAAAGGCTGGTCTGTAGGAATGTAGCCAAAATCCTGTAATAAGCAGCAGCATTTCAAAAATAAGACATTCTCCAGAAAGGTTGCATGACATCCATTCTTTAATACAGCATAAATCATACAAATACATCTTGTTCAATATTTGAATGACTGGACAGTGGCATGCCATTAAAGATAAGCATACCACACAACGCAACACTTATTAACTAGGAATTAAGAAAGGATTGAGACAAAAGAGTGATTCATGAAATTAAAACATATAATTTCAGAACATTTAAACCAGACATTCTGTATGAATACAATCAGTACGTGTTTGTTTGAAGTAATAATACAACTATGTAGAAATAAAACAATCTACATTAATAATTGGTAACATATTGCAAGTTCAGATCAGCAGTGTTGCATCTATGCTGCGTGATTCACACATATTTTTGGCAGATAGCGCATTTTCATTGAGGCAATGAGTGCCAGGTCGCGCATCTGACTGTCGATTCTGCTGGCGATCATAGTAAACATGTCCGCCATGTTAATAAGTTTTATTAGGCGATGTTTCTACTTCATCCTTACACAATGATAAGTAAAGGGAAATGTAAGGTCATCTAGTCGATCCAAAACAACAACATACATTTATATTTATCCGTCATTTACGTGCTAAATGGAACAAATCCAACAGTGTACCATAAACGAGCATTATAATTGTGAAAAATAAGGGTAAGACTGTACAATCAATGCCTCGGTGCGAAGTATGTTGTCAATGTGTGTGCTTTTTGTTTTAGTGATTGTACTGATTAGTAACTCCCAAGTCCCCCACTTTTTTTTCAAATCCCCCAAATTTTTCAGATGAGTGAGGGAAAATCCCCCATAATTTTGGAATCCTAGATGCAACACTGGATTACTGATTAGTAGCCTGACATAACACTGATAAATGAAGTACATCACTTACTGTGTTCTGTAGTTTATTTGGATGAGGAAAGATGAGTCTGTGGACGCTAGCAACAGTGGGAACTAGTACAATAACACAACCTTGTGCCTCATGGATAGAAACACCAGCGAGTATTGCAGTATCCTGAAAATGAAACTTAACCTTTGACCCATATAAGTCAAGGTCAAGACTTTCCTCTTCAAGTTCAAGGACATCATTGTAAACTTTCCTGTAAATAAAAAAATAATAATTACTGAATACACTGTCATAACATGGTCATTTAATTATCATTCATTAATAATTTACAGTTTTCATAATTCATTTCATTTTTTCTAAACTTGAATGAAGAGGGATTTAAAATTGTTACATCCTGCAAAAACAGTTATCTATAATAGTTCTGCATCAGTTGTTGTTTAGGAAGTAAATTTTTGTCCAATTAATTAGCAGGTGAGTAAAAAAATAGTATAAACAATATATTCTGAAGAAAGGAAAGTTGTTTTATGAGGTAATGATTTTTATATTTCCTCACCAATGAATGAATCTGTTGCGTACAGTAGATGTAGGTAAGCTGCCATCCCTGTATGTATATCCACCACAACTGTCAGCTACTTTAATATCTTGTAATGTACTAGCTGACGCTCCTACAAAATAAATTAAACTTTTAAGGGAGGTAGAACCTAGTAAATGTATTAATAAAACTTCGGCTTCATCTGAAGTCCATATTTACTCAGGGATGTTACATATGATTAAGGTTGAAGTTGAAGGGCTGACATATATCAGCGAGGGGTTTTGGGGCCTTGAGCATATTCATATATCCCCTGTATGCCTATTTCCGCTGTGACCCTATTACCGCCGATGCCCGATTAATAACAATAACTCAACTCCACTTCCGTTTCCGCCTGGCATTTTTCTGCAGGGAACCAGACTATTGTTTACATTGCCTGTCGCGACTTTAAAACATTTTTCATTGATGATTTATATCATTTCTACAGTCCACTCAACTTATTGTTCATATTGCCATTTGCATTCAATTCAAATTAACACTGCTATATTGTGTTGCATTTTTATGCATTAGAATTTAGATCTATTAAAACACAGTTTTGATATTTCCGCAAATGCTAGATGGTCCGCACATTGGTTGGAACTTTGAGTTTAGTACTGACGCAGGAATTTCCTGCGTTACTACGTATCCCGCATTTGATTGGTCGATAGGCGGTAATAAGGTCATCAAGCAAAGATCAATATGGAAATCTGTGTGTCAAGAAATGCGATCAGTTGATGTATTATTTTATTGTTATTGAGAGTATTTTTATGTTTTTTGACAAGATGAAAAATTGCTTATGAGAATCAAATGGTTGTATGATTGCAGACTTGTACTGTCGTGCATTTTTACACTGGTAAAGAGTTAGGTAGGCGGTAATAGGGACGGCCTGTGTAAGATCAGTATACACTGGTTGCGTTTTATCCATTATCGTCATCATGTACTTTCTTTTTGAAACTGAAACCCGTTAAGGTGTCAAACCTTTCGTAGCATAGAAATCACTTGTAACTGCGAAAATGATATCGCCATAAGGAGAAAACTGGCAGCAGGTTACACAGAGACTTCTAAGAATTTGGCGGGTTCTTTTGAGGAAAAAAAAATAATTTAAAACTCTCCCGAATATTTTCGTCCTACTAGGAACAAAGAAAAGTGTTTGGCAAGTAAAATCAATGAATTGTTTAAACGATACTATTGAGAACAATTACCAATATTCAGCGATATTTCTTTCCATTTAGTTCCAGCCGAATTTGGAACATAAATTTCTCTATAAAGGCATGAGTTTGCCTGCTCCGCCATTTTCGTTTTAGCCGGTTCCCGGCTTCCGGTTTCGGGTATGATGTAAAGTGTGTCTAGCCGTTCGACGAAGTGTATTCGCCGGCCCTAGTGCTATAAATAACAGTCTGGTTTCCGTCTCCTATCTTACCGAACTCTACCCCATGCCATACTATAAGATTGGAGACGGGAACCAGACCATATGAAGAGAAAAAATGATTTTACGACTTAAAATTCAAGTATCAAATTATTTAAAGATAAAAGCTCTCAGGTTTTAGAAAATGTACAAATTTCTCATAAATATAATCCAAAAATATGTTTTTGAACGATGTGAATTTTATCAAAATTTCGATATTTATTTTATGGGTCCGAATTTTATGGCCCCGGGGCCTATTTTTCAACTTATTATTATTAATTAATTTATTACAATTTGCTAAATTTGCTACACTGAGTACAGGGGTTGCACAACATGAATATATGTATTAATATTTTGTATATTTAACTGCATGCTATATGTAATATATGATGTATTTCTTTACTCCTCATGTAACTGCTATTTATATCTTAATTATATTTCTCTTAAGTTTATTATCATTATTAGTTACTATTTATTTTATCAATAGATGTTTTAAATGTGCTTTACTGTTTTTACAGCTCTTATATAATTTGTTATTGTTTTTTACTCTAGTTATATAGTCGGCTCAAAAGCTTTTAGATGGCTTATGTAATACTGTTGTCTACCGACTTTAAATAAATCTGATCTTATCTTATTAAAATTGTATCCTCACTCTCGCTTCGCTATGAGGTAAGGAAGATTGAGTACTTCAGTCAGACTCTTTTAACATGATGGTTCACGATAACATATTACGTTTTTGAATACTTAAAAGTTGCGCACAGCTTCAACAACAACAAAAAATCGCACATTTTTATTGTGTTGTGTATATATAACTTTATCAGTATGGGTGGATAATGATTAATGAGTTTGATTTCTGATGAATATTTGAATCACATTTGGAATTTGTATTTATGTATTTTGATTTTTTGGGAGGGAGGGTCGTATAGGTGTCCAAGGGGCTTGGTGGTATTACAGGGTAGCAAGTCAAAACGTCCCAATATCAAAACACCCACAGGTCAAAACGTCTCCATTTTGGTCAAAACGCCCCACCCCCATTTTGTAAATACGCCCCAATTATTATTTTATTTACATTAATAACCATGATATTATACAATTTTTATCACATTGATAACAGATCCCTAAATGACTCCACGCATTTGGGTTTTACATTTGCGCACCTGTATCATGTACTCCTATCATCCTATGGACGTCCACCTGTAAGCATGAAATGCATCTTGATACCACATGCCCCGATCCACTGTATGAACATTTAGATACAGTGCAACCTCTCCAAAGCAACACCATTTGGTTAAGCTGTTGTTGAGAGGTTGTTGCTCTGGAGAGTTAATATATATAGTTAAATAATGCTGTGGGGAAAATCATGCTGGAGGGAGGTGGTTACTCAAGAGAGGGTCGTACTGTAAGTCAACATCTCCATCTGTAAATGATCGTCATATTTGTGATATAAAGTCTATAATTGAGAGATTTTCACAATGTAAACAGAATTTTACCGTTTAAAGGGATGCTACTCTGATATAACGAATACACCGAATTGCTTCCCTTGTGTCCTATAATTTGTATGTAGATGAACTGCTGAGTTTTTAGAATTCTATATACAAATCATTTAATGATATAATTATATATATAGTATTGCATGATTTATGGGTCAGATTATAGAACAAAACTAATAAAAACGGTTGAAAATGTAATCTTATTTCATTAATGTACTTCCAATGAATGATCCTATTTCGTTATACCCCTTCATGTCTATAAATAATTATTCTATTTTTGGAAACTATGGATATCTTGTAATAAGTATACATCAGTTTGATATCAAAATGGTTTATTTGAAATCAGTAGGCGCTTGTGGGCCAATGTGAACATACATGAAATTACATAATGACGTGATATTGACAGGCAATGGTTAAGACGAGATACATACATGTACATATTCACACAAATACTTCATTAAACAAATACATGGGGATATAAAGGCTGAATTTTCCACTATCATTTTTAAAAGTTGATCAAATAGATGAAATATATAAGTTAAGTACATGTATTTAAAAAGTACACTTTTGCTACGGTCATTAAGATGGTTATTTGGGTGTTTATACAGAACAACTTAGCAGAGAAAACGTGGTCATCTGGAACAAATTATTTTGGTGATAAAAGTGTTAGAAGACATAAATATAGTCCTGTAGTAATACCTGAGAAATGTTTTAATAAATACAAATGAACATGAGAAATGCCTAATAATGTGCCGTACTATATCGGAGGTTTTCACCGTTATATATTTACTTTGACTGTAATTCGGCCTGATAGTGTGACTGATTATCATCATTACTTCTTTAAATTACGTGAAGACATTTTCATGACGCAGTCCACCTATCTCTCTGTACAGCCATATGAGAAACAGTAAAATTCGAACCCAAAAATATTTGCGATTTAAAAAAAACTTTGTGCATCTCTGAAGTATAGAAATACATATTTATCCCGAACCAATTATCATGAAGTTAACATTTTCTGAAAGCTGAGAGCTTAGCATTGTCAGTATGCAATAAAAAAAATACACCATGGGACCGTAAATTTCGAATCCAAAAATTAGCGGCAATTTATATCGAAATTTTGATTAAGTTCACATCAATCAAAAACATAATTTCTCATTAAATATATGAAAAATATTTATATTTTCTGAAAGCTGAGAACTTTTATACATAACCTTTATTTAAATATATAAAAGAAAAGTCAACTGAATACAAAATATTGGTCTAATCAGAGACATAAACATGTTATATATGTATCTGGTCTAATTAACCTGGGACCAATGGCCCCATGGTACATATTTTACATGTGATTGTTTAAACATTTTAATTAAATTCTATCGAACTATATCAGTATACATTTCAACAGTGGTTATAAATTACAAGAATCATCCACCTGTTGTTGCATATTTACCGTAGATCTGAACAGAGACGTATAATACAAGTACTGTATAATACGTCTCTGTTCTGAACCATTAAAGAGAAACTGTATCTATATCTAATGTAGATGCACAAAACGAAAGAGTCAACGAGAACCTGTCTATTGGGAAGCAAGTCAAAACGCCCCCATATCAAAACATCCCCAAGTCAAATCGTTATATGGCATCCCTGCCTAGATCTAGTCAGTTGCTAATAGAAGAAAAAAGTTTACAGTTAACTAAGGACTTATATATGTGTGTATATATACATGTGTATAAGTCTTGGTTATCCTTTATCATCTCAATAAAACTACCTGGTTTTTAACCAAACATCCAATGTCTTTGGACAAAATGAACTGAAACCACAGTCCATATATGTGCAAAAGGGAGATCACTGCTCTTTAACTTTTAAAAACTCCGAGGGCGATAAGTGCACATTTGCGCGTACTGTGTTACAGCCAGTTGAATTTACAGGGTGAACGACCCGAGTTATACCTTGTACCTAAAACATGTACATATCAGTGATATGAAAAATAAAAATTGAATCGACTGTTTTGTAATTCAGAGCGCGGATTGGTTTTTGGAATAATAATATTGTGTTGGTGTTACATAAGATAATTTATGAAGGAAGAACACTATTGTTTACCGTTGTATTGTTTTGTCCGTATATCCAACACTGTGGTATTTCTATTGATAGTCGGGACATTGTTCTCGGATTTTCCCAATCTTTAAACATTTGATCGATTCACGTGCAGTATGTGTGAAATTACGCGCATTTAAGTGATAGACAGTAACGTTACTCTGGATTAAAACGATGTCAAATGATCACATTAGAGAAAAGTATTTGACTGTGACAAGTTTACCGTAAATTGCGGTAAAACTTGCCATTCATGGGAGTTAGTGTAAATACAAATAAGCATTGTTGTAAAAAAGAATGGAATTTAAACGAGTATTGTTTTTCTTCTATTGAAATAAAGATAAAGCATTAATTGCAAAAATGGCTAATAGACAGGATCCGAGGGCTGTATTCTCGGACAGCGTTCAAAGTGTGCCGGATTTCGTGCAGAAACTAACAGCTGATTCAATCACCCCGGGTAGGATGGCTGTGTTAAATGACCAATACGGGCCAATGAGTTCTGCAGCATGTGGCGTTTCTGAAGGATTTTCGGTGGCAAGCTCTGGGAATACCATGTTGTTACCACTTAGTGTGGTACCTACACCAGTGCTAGATGCTCCAATGTTAACTCCAGAAACTTCAAATGCCACACAAGAAGACATTAAACCAAAGATAAAAATGGGTAAGTAATGATAAAAGAATCAATTAGAATGTTCTCACAAGTCACATCAGCTATTTAGGCAATTGATATAACCTACTTCAATATGGTGTGTTTGCAATATGATTAATACTTTCCTATTGTAAATTTTCCAGACAATTGATTTCATCTTTTGTCACGATCTTAAAATTAAGCTAATTTTCAGTTTTCAAACAATCACATATTCTCATTAATCAGGATTCAAGTACAAGCATAGACCAATCAAACATACATAGAAATGTGCATCTAGTCTATGTGATTAAAATCAGACTTCACCTAGTTTACAGATCTGAATGTACCCAGATTAGTGGAACAGTTGACTGTTGATGACATTTTATTGACAGGAGTTACTGCCCTTGAAATGTTTCTTCTATTGACCTCACCATATCATCAATGATGTATTTGTAGATTAAACTTAAAAGTGATTGATAAGATATCTAATTTGTATAACTGGTCACTTTCTTAAAGATTTTCTAGAAGATGAACTTTGAAGTGCAGTACAGACTACAGTACAACCTCTGTAGAGCAACACCCTTTGGGAGCTGCAAATATTGGCTGTAGTTTAGAGGTTGTTTCTCTACAGAGGTTAAATTTATAGTAGCAATCAGCTTAGGAAATTTTAAAGGTGTTGTTATAGAAAAGTTGTTGCTCTAGAGAGGGACACTCTGGAGAGGTTGTGCTGTATTTGTAAGTTTGTACCATATTTCTTAGTTGGGCTGGCGATAAAAATAAGTTTATTTGGATTGCCAAACCCAGAATTTTAGCACTGGATAGGTTGGCAGGAATTTTTTTCAATATGTACATTGTATAACAATAGTAAAAAAAAATGCCCCAGAAAATTTATTTTTTATTTATTTGCTAGGATTTTTGTTAGTAGGTCGGAGCACACCAAACAAAGTTACGGTTATGTTATCTTCAGCCTTGAGAAGAAGTTAAATGGTTTGCTAGCTATAAGTGTAATATTATTCATGTCAGTTATTAACTTAACTCAGTATTGTATATAAATGGAGACTCGACAAGATGTTATTGTCTTCCATTTTATTAATTTGCTGTCTTATTAATGAAGAGGTATCTAATAAATCTAATATTTAAGAAGGAAATAAAAATGTCATAAAATAAAGTATAAGTGAATTAATTTACTATATGATTGAAGTGAAGGATTTTACTCTCAGCTTTTTTAGCAACCTTAAGAAAATGATAAAACAACAATTTTTGTAAGGATTTTGTCCGTTGAGCATTTCGGGTTTGTTTCAGTATTTCGGGAAAGTGCATGACCTATACCCCTCGGATTGGGAATTTTCACGGTCACATGTGTTTTAATCAAAATTTGGAAAAAATATATGACTACAATTTTGCAATGTTCAACATATTCTTCTTACAAAATGTAATTGTTCTACCATAGAACAGTAGTAGAATTAGGTATTCACTACCCAATAGGCTATAGTGATGTTAATTAACTCATAAAAAAGAATAAAAAAAATAAAAAAAACAAATTTTTCTTTATTGGGAATTTTTGTCTGTGATTCCGGGAAAAAAGATACTATTTTTGCATTGGGAATATGATCGAATTTCAGCTACAAAATCACCCCAAAGAAATCCCTATATTGATTTAATGATTACTTGTATGCTATGTCTATTCTAACAGTTTTTTTTTTGCTAATTTAAAGCCGATTTTCGGTGATATTCTTTGAAAACAAGAGATCTTCACTTTAATGGACTTGTAATGATTGAAAGTTCTTATTTTTCCAAACCAAACACTGAGCACTGACATTCCCAATGCAAAGGGTACATGTATGGTTTATGTTCCCTAAATACTAAATTGAAATCTGATTCTATCTGTTTCTTAGAAAAGTATATATATATATTATATATAAAATGTTAAAAAATATATCCGAGTCAAGCAAATTAATAATGAAAAGGTATTATTATATAATTCAATTGTCGACCGGTTTCGTCACTGACTCATCAGGGCATTAATAATAAAAAGTAGGTAAGTACCAGTATATATATATATATATGTATATTGTATATTTACTGGTACTAACCTAATTATTATGGTTAAACAATGACATTAAAATTGAATGATTATTAAGCAATTAATCATGGTGTGAAAACTTTGTCTTCATTGTATGTTGATTGTTTGAAAATGTTATAAATCATTGTGATAACTGTTTAATTATGTATGCATCATTCATACTTCATGGTAATATTTGTTTAGCTAAAAACACATGAATGTTAGTCTTTGTAACTTATACAGCAGAGCCTTAAAATTATCCGGCTATTAAACCTATTTTGGGAAACTTCAACTCCCCAGGTTTCAGTTTATTAAATAGGAAAGTTATGATTTTTTTCGCGTAATATTTACTGTTGTGGGACCTGCTTTGTGAAATCAATGATAAAAATTAAAACAGTGTGTAGCGATAAATTCCCAGTTCCCCGAAAATCATATCTGGGTCGACGCCATAGTGCGGCTATTCTAGAAAATATGTGGGTACATTAATTTCCAATTTAGTGATTGCGGATGATCGACATTAGACAATGTAGGCATACACCCAGATAGACACACCGACCTTTGTAAGCTGGCCGGACAGGTCCTCATATAAGATTTGGTCTATGGTATGTGGGACTGGAAAGTTCTCACAAAAGTAGTAAGGGACAAATTACTACTTGCCAGAGGCCATAACCACTGGACTACGTAGGCCCCTTAATATAATTAGATCAAACCCACCTCCGTGATCGAGTGGTTAAGGTCGCTGACTTCAAATCACTGTAACCCCTCACAGATAGAAGGTCATGGGTTTGAGCCCCACTACCAACCATGTCTCTTTAACTGAGAAAGTAGGCAGTTGCTTATGGAGGAATAGGGGCCAGTGATTTTTTTTTGAATTTTCAAAACTACCTGTGGCTTTCTGTCAAGTTTCTGAAGGGGAAAATGTAGCGAAATAAATTAGAAAAAGGGGAAATATGAAATAAAAAAAAACATCAACTGAGAGTGCGACTATTTATAAATGTAATTTGGGCAAAGGGAAACAGCCTTTATAAGGCAGGGTTCTCAATAAGTTTGTGGCGAACGGGCCCAAAAGCCAGGCTAACAGGCCTGTTATGGGGGGTCCAGGCAGTTTCTAGCAATATTTCATAAACTTTTGATATTCCCAACCGGCCCTAACACATTTCTAAGCGGCTAAATTGGCCTGCAGCCTGCTGTTATTGAGAACCCTGATAAGGCTGTAAAATATATGAAAAAAAATCACTGGGGGTCTAGTACTGAACTGTTTGCCTCATATGACACTGACTGTTGAAAACGGGCGTAAAACCCGATATAAACAAACAAAAATAATTAAATCAAGGCTTGAAGCTTGCAATTTCAGCTTTAAAAATGGACTTGGTAAATCATTGTTTTTTATCATTTAGATATTTATGATGTTTCAAGCAGTTTGAAAAGATTTATCTATATATAGGACATATTTTATTCATGTATGCAAACACAAGGTCTAGTTAAGTAATTGTTGTGATTATCCAAGTATAAACATCATTGTTGTATGTTGGTTATATCGGTTTATATTTTGTATTTTACCAAAGGCTTAGAGGAAGATTAGTGTACACTTTACAGTTTCCTTATCATATAGGTGCATGTGTGGAAGGTCGTAGACCTGTATGAACTATATTAACAACATTTCCTGAGATGTAAATAGTAAAGAACAAAGTTACAAGTTCCTTGACCGGGGTCAGCATTGCATAAAGGGCTTACACAAATAGGGAAAGGGCCTTAATTAGCCTTTCATTTTGAGAAACTCAAGCACGATTTTGAGCCAAATTTGGAAAAGGTATATCCTGGCAATGTAGCAGTGTTTTATGTATCGTGTAACAGTCTTGTACCACAAGTTACTCAAGTCATTTATAAGTTACACAATAATATATATGTCTGTGCGTGACACTTATGTATGAATAATCTTAATTTCAAATAATAGTGACTCACAATTTCATGTCCTTTATATAATGTTAAAACCCTGTTTCATGTTACTTATGTATGAATGAATGTTACACCTGTTTAGCTAAATGTAATGTATGTATATATACAGGTATGTAAAATATTGTTTTGTCTCTTTCATCACATCATTGATCTAAATAGGATTCTGTGACTAATCTTTACTTCAGCTGAGATTACAACACCTTGATGCATAGTTAAATGGTGATAATCAAAATTGAAGAAGTTACCTTTCAGGGAATTTTTTGGGGCGATTTTATAGCCGAAATTCGGTCATATTCCCAATGGAAAATAGTATCTTTTTTCCCAATTCACAGACAAAAATTCCCAATCCAAAAAGAAAAAAATCTTTTTTTTTTAAATAATTGTATAATTTCATTAACATCACTATTGGTAGTAAATACCTTATTCTGCTACTGTTCTATGGGAGAATAAGTAGAATAAGTTGAACATTGCAAAAATTGTAGTTATACATTTTTCCCATTTTCGATTAAAACACCACGAAAAATTGCCAATCCCAAGGGTATGGGTCATATTCCCAAAATACCGACAAAAAACCTTGCCTTTAACAGTTTAATTAACTGGATGGTATATCTAAGACATGACTATCCCTAAAGAAATGTTGGTTTTTGGTTATGCCATCATAGATACAACTATATTTATATTTCTGGCCTATGCAGATAATGCAATTCTAAGCATTTTCCTCAACTGAATTATTGATATTCAGTCTTAGAATAATTTTTTTATGACAGGTTGCCTGACTATGTACTTTATGAAGGAAACTCTCTTAAACTAGGTTGCCCTCCAAAGACTTAAAGAAGGAAAAAAATCCTTTCAGATAGGGGGCAACCCACTAATTCGAAGACTGAGTACTTTCAGTGTTTTGATATTCTTACTTTTGTAACTTGCATGTATATGTTAAAGGAAAGTTTTTATTTTTACCATTTGAAAACTGTAGAAAAGACATTCACTGGCGATAATTATGCTCAAAAGCCAAAACTAACTTTTTAGTCTAACAATGACGTCAATCGTGTGTCAGTATATACTATATGGGAAAACGTGTGATTACACATGTGTATCCAAAAAGAGAAATAGTCAATATCTTTAATTAGTTTTCCATGTTTTAAGTTCTGACTGCAAGAATTTAGGATGAGGCATTGTCATCATAAATTAACTGTCCAATTCTTGTTTATAGAACACAAATATCTATCATAGAAAATGTGCTTGTTGTCAGATTTACAGGCATATGATAAAGGTTTGTTAAAACCCATCAATTAGTATTCAAGATAGAGCAATATTTACCACATTTTTGAGAAAGGTACATAAAAAAATTATGTATTAATTAAATGACCAAATTGGTTAAAATGTGCTGATTCAGTTTTGTATGCAGCACTTTTTTTTTGCCTTATTGGCAACGGGTCCTGTATTGATAAAATTGGGAATTTTCGCGTCATAATTTGAAATTTCATGTCGCGACGTAAGGCAAATTGGGAATTTGATATGAGGTGAATAAATACAGTTTTAGCAAGTCACATGAATAATTCTGCTTTCTTTAATTAATAAACTAGGTTACTTTTATGGTTTTGTTACATAGGTTTATGTACATAAAAATGTGAAAATAACATTGAATCACATTAATTGATAAGCGCATACCGGTAAGTCAATGTCATCACAGTAATGTATTTATACAGCATGTTCACATGAAAGAACTTTAGAAGTACAGTTCTGGGTCTACCTTTAGAAAAAAGGTGGCGGGGCCTTAGAAAGGGGGAAAACAGCATACATATATACTCATCAATAGATTATAACCTTGTTTATTGCAAACAAAGAGCTCGCCTACAGGTCAATTTAATGATCTTATTTATCAAAACTGTTTTTCAAGAACATAAAATTCTACTGAAGGTAGGTTTAGGAGAATAATAATTATTTTTAGTCAAGGAACATGAGGTCGAATTTTGGTCCTATGTCAGTCCCCCAATACGCGACTATCTGACATTCTTGTTTCGCTTGTGTATGCCTGTGTTAGTGTGAAAAGTTCACAACATGTTACCTTCATCAATTTTCTCATCAATATTATTAAGAGTCAGAATCAAGAGCCTTCGCATTGCATGAAATAATGTCTACCTGGTATGCACTGCTGATCGTGTTCTGCTCTAACACTACACGTATGTAATGAAACGAGTATATAACTTCTCATTATCGACCAGAAAATTGGTTAACATTCTCAGCAGGGCGCAATAGAGATATGAAGCCAAAATCTGTCCGATGTTTGATAGTAGAGCCACTTTCTGTTCAAGTTTTTTACAATATTACATGTATACTGTCGTGATTTATACTTTCGGTTTGACTCATTTTCGGGAAATCAACTGGTTTCTTTTTCTTTCCCAGCGCCACATGTTTTATCGTAATTATGAGGCAAACCTGTCTACCTAATTTTATTTATACTCCGAATTATTCGATCTAAGATCTAACATCGTACACGTGAAAATGCCGTTATCGGGAGTACAATATGTGTTAAGAGATTGTGATTATTAGGTGGTTTCGGACGATATTGATTGATATTTTAAAAGTAAATTGGGAAAAAGGCAATATTGATCAAATTGGTACAGGTCTGTGCTTGAATTGGGACGGGGCTGGTAAAATTGGGAACGGGTCCGTTTACCGGCCTTGTGTAAAGAAGGAAAAAAAAACTGATATGATCCTCTTAATTTGCATGAATTCCTAAATATGTAAAGTATGACAACAGCCGTGTAACAGTGCTTTTAGATAAACTTTTCTCCTATATTACCTGGCCATAATGAGGATGTCTGCAGGTGTGTCAAATTTCTATGGTTACACAGGGCCTTTTTTCCAACAATTGGGAAGGGGCCTTAGCCTTTCATTTTGGGAAATTCAAGCACGATATTTGGCCAAATTTTTAGAAAGTTAGACAACTGAGTTAGAATAGCATTGTATTTTGGGGAATTTCTTGCCTCAAATTGGAAAAAAACAGCCTTTTTGCAATTGGGAAGTCACCGAGTTTCGGCCTTTGTTATAGAAGGAACAAAGGCCCTGTTACAGGTGTGTTAATAATGTATTGTGTGCTCTATTATCAAGTGACATACCTAGATTTTTGAACTGTACTACATTTGTTCACTGTGTATACAGTACTGCATGTACATGTGGGAGTGTTAATGGTTCACTTGTTTAAGTCCTTAGATTAAATAATCAAATGATCCAGATCTTACAAGGTTAATGAACTTGCTGTTCTATAATTTGGTACAAACTTTGGCTGCATGAAAAAACTGTTTGTTTCCGGTACAGCATCTGTCTCACCATGCTGTAGGCCTGCCAGGTTTTTGTTTTTGGTATTTGGGGAATATGAATTCTATCAATTTAAGTAAATAAAATAATACAGCTTACAAACTTTTGTTAGATCTCTGATGTGAACTAACCTGTATAACTTTGTTCAATACATTAGGGAAATCTGACATTTATTCTTGTCTTGTATTCTAATAAAGTACACTCGATAGGCATTGAAATAAAATGACTAACACATATTTTATGTATCAAAATGAGGACTACCTATAATTTACAAGGACTTCCTAATTTTCTATGCTAGTGGTCCTGCTGACTACCTCTTGAAAAAGTTAGTGTCAAGCCCTGAGAACTCATGCACTGTTGGTAGATGCAGTGTTCCTTTTTGTGCACATTTTTGCATTTTTGTCGCATTTTCAACATTGACGTGATGAAATTCGGTCTGTGCATTCTCTGTGACACATGTTTTCATTAGTTCCCAAATTATCCAAAGCATATCCTTGTCTGTGATACAGCTTTTAATCATGCCATATCAATCAGAAGATGGTTGTTATACCCCACAATTGAAATTTGAGAGGGGTTTGGTCGGTTTGCCATTCGGTTTGACCATCGCATACAGTTTTTCACCAGTTTGTGGAGTGAACTACTTCCACATTCCTAGTACGATTGCTGTGAAACTTGAAATATGTCATCAACATCGAGTGTAGTACAAGATACTATTTTCTTGCCCAATGATTCACTCATTCCGTAATTATGTGCCCTTGAACTTAGCCATATATTGTACAATCTCATTCTTAGTGTCAAAGCAGCGGCGGGGGGGGGGGGGGGGTATTTGTCACTTTTATTACAAAGCTCTAGTTTCCAGTGATTTGTTCATTATATATCGGGGTTAAAAGTTTCGAATGCTACTGCTTCAGAGAAATCGTCAGTGAGATACAAATGTACCCCCTGACAACCAATTAAGTTCAACTGTCTGCTTATTCTTCCAACTATTATATAAGCTCAGTAGGTCAGTCTCCTTACATTCTTTTACCTTATTGTGTCACAACACAGATTTGTCTTTAACCATTAATTTTGACTTCATAGTTTTTACATAAAAAATTTGAATAATTGTATTACATTGTAAATTCAATTACGAAATACAGTGACTTGTTTTAACCAAACATACTGCCCAATTTATTGTATCATATTCTGTTAAAATCACTGTTGTTTTACAATTATGTAACCTTTTAACTTGTGGCTTAAATGGATTTAGGTGCACTTGCTGCTCTTAACTTAATTTGATATTAGAAAAAATAGATTATAATCAATTTTGACAGTTAAAATGACTTCTTCTTTCATGTTAAAAATCTGGATACACTAAATTGACCGCTTTGTTTGCCCCAAGGCTGTCATATTTATTTATAGATCTACAGACAAGTTGGTTTGTAATAATTTCATTCATTGCCTTACAGTAATGAACTAATAATTGTCACACTTAGGTAGACAGCTTATTATTGCCCGAGGGACATTGTCCAGAGGTCATCAAGTACATTTTACACTGACCATAGTAATTTCTATGCACAGTTGTACAGTTTATTTGGTGCAACTTTAATTCCTTCCTAGTGTGGCCTGGTTCTTCTCATTTCTGTTTGTAAGCTTGGTTTAAATGGTTTAGGTTGAAAAATGGATGGTTTACTGGTGATATTCAATAAAAATTGTGGAAATTTTTCCTTATGATTCTGTATCAAACTTTTATTGAGGACTTCTTCATGGGTGTCAAAATCTCATAATTTTTTATTGGATTTTAATAAGAATTATTCATTACAATAGGTTTTGTTTTCATAGCAACCATTGTATGGAGTTTCATTTTTTGGAACAAGATTTCTGCTATCAACTTTTATATAAAGTGACTTAAAATCAAGCCTGGAATAGCCAGTTAATAAAAATATGGAACCTGTAAGGAAGTTTAGTTGTGACTCTAGCTCTATGTCACATGACGTGTCACATGACACATTCTGTCAGCCTTTAAGAAGGGCCAGCTTCCCTTTTTGTTCCCCAGACTTGCCCCATTTACCAGCCTTGGAATCGGTACCAGAACATTGGCAAGGGATTTATGGATCTGTGCTTTTCCCGCCGAAATCTCCGGGTTCAGATGGGAGTAATTCTTTGGATCTAATGCAGAGTTATCCCCCGTCATCTTACATGAATTCATACATGTCCACTGGAATAAATGGTTATGAATATTTCTTAAGAAATGGTGAGTTTTGTGATATTCGGCTAGATTTATAAGATTTTAGCGTGTAGTATATATATTCTTTTGGAAGTATGATGTGTTGTTGCTGTTATGAATATAAATTAGAAAACATTTCACATCTTACATCAGCCATTATATGTTGTAGTAATTTATGTCTATATATCTATACCTTTTTGCTGATTCATTTGGAATGCTCTCGATCGAATAGAGCAAGAAATGCAACATGGTATATATACATTTGTATGCTTTAAAAAATAATGTTCATACTTTTAAACGGAGCATGGTTTAACAAAAAATTCATAGGTGTGGTCCTTCTTGTTAACTGTGTTGTAAACTGCAGTGTCTGTAAACTGTGTCCCAATTGTAACCCAGACTGTGGTCCAATATATGTGTCCTGTATTTTATTGTTATGTCATGGATTCAGGATTTCTATCTCACTTCAGACTTAAATGTGCTTTTTTTACGTTCCATTTTGAACTATTGATACAGATAGTTACATGATATCTATATGTTTGATGTAAGATGTTTTTCTAATCTCCTTCTAAATGTCAGATCTTGTCTTTGTTTCATGCCTGTAATATCAACTCCAGTTATTTCAGTCTGAACCGAAATGCGCCATATTTGTTATCTTTTTATTGTTGGAAGATTCATTTATGATCCAGTTATGGTAATTGATCTGCATGGATATCTTCTAGAGTCAGTTGTTGTATTGAAAAAGGGCATTAATTTTTCTTCTCTTGATACAAGTTAGCTTTTGCTTTAATGGAACTTCGCTTCTTGAAAATTTGCCAGTTTACGATGGTCTGTTGTTATTATAGCTAGTTTTCTGTCCGAGAATTTATATTCAATGAATGATGGCTTGAATGCAGTTTTTTATCAAAATGTCAAGTTTTATATGGCGAATTCAATGAACGATCAATGAAAAGAATGGTCCCCTGTGTCTCTCAAGCTTGTAAAACATGACAGGAAAGTAGTCATATTATTTATCATTATCCTGGTACTTGCGTTAGATTTCAAAGGATCATTTTCTCTGTGGTAAATAATCTAGTAATTGCATGAATGATTCCATGAATGGGCATATTTTATCTTTGCTATGTTTATAAAAAAAACAGTATGAGATATTCAAAATCTGGGTTAAGTCTGTCCCAATTACTTGCATTCACATACTGTTCATTGATCTTTAGTCTTTTATTACCTCTTTCTGTGAACAGAGTGTATGACCTCATGAAATATTTCAAGAAAAAAGTGTAAACTGACTCAGTAAATTTCAACTGTATTTCATACTGTTAGATTTACTTCCATAAAAAATAAAACTTTATACCCAGAAGAGACATATTATTTTATGCTGATGGCCTCTGTCAGTCCATTAACAGTTTGGTCTCCTGTAACTCTTTAAGCCTGTAAAGGATTTTGAAGAAACTTTACTCAAAAGTTCAATACATTGGGACGACGTGCATAACGCATATTTTGGAAGGCTTGCTTCTAGGTCAAGGTCACACTTAGGGGTCAAATATATTACTTATTTCGTGTCCGCTCTGTAACTCTTTAAGCCTGTATTCGTGCGCATGAAATTCTGTGTTTAAATTAAAACATGCATATTCATGCATGAAAAGTACCCCCCCAAAAAAGTTTTTACAGTATACCTTCGGGCTTATATTGCTCTGCCTTGCAGTGCCTCTGTCTAGTTTTTGCTAGATCTAAAACTATCAGTGGATGAGTGGTCATTCCAAGGAATGGAAATTAGAAATATTTGATATGTTCCATAGCTCAATAGTCAACAGTCCGGGTCTCAGGCCATGATGTTTCACAAAAAAGTTCAGCAAACTTTAATAATTAGACATGGATACTTCATAGACCAGAACAGGTCTTACATTAGTCAACATGTGCTAGAAACAAACCATTCTGGTGGACTCGATCCATGGTCTGGGGCTAAATTCAAAGACTGCTTGCCCAAATTGTAATTGGGCTATTGATAATAAACAATTTACTACTAGCCTAAATACACAATTTGAGAAAGTTTACTTAGCCTGGCCACTAGGGCTAAAAACTTGAGATTGGTCCGAGCTCAAGTCTCATGTCTTGTTGTGATCAGCCAATAATGATATTACTGATATATTAGTCTCAGGGAGCATAATTGATTGAAATACAATTTAAACATTAGTCGGCTTTTATGACCTTTCAACCATAACACTTCTAGAATGAAATAGAAATTTGAGTTCAGTGACTGTTCTCAAGTTTTATTAGCTCAGGGCCGGGGTTTTGAGCTAGTGGGCTTTGGGCTCATTTTGGGAGCTTTAGAAATACTAGTTTTTAAGATGAAAGCAAAAAACATTCTACTGTACTATACCATTATCTGAGTTTATTGACCTCTTTATTTTCAAATACAACCAAATAAATAACACATATTTAGGTCATTAACCCTATGTTTCATATTTCCTGCTATATATTATATTAGTTTTGACACATTAAACCTGTCAGTTAAGTTTTAAATAATAAAATACATGTACATGTATAATTATATGATCAATAGTTAAAAAAAGTCTATGTAGATGAATAGAATTTTGCCTACAATAGTATTTTCGTGTGTTCCGCTTAACTTAATATATATGTGTTCATTTTTTAACTGCTTTGTGAAGTATTGAAACTTTATACTTAACTTAGTTGAATGCTTAATTCCTAGAAAAGCTTAGAATAGGTTTCTTGTGCTATTTTGGGTAGTATAATGATTCATTTTGGTTGTTGTGTTATCTTTGGGGTCTTTTATTGATTTCATTATTTGACCATAGGGTTCTTTCTGGTTGCTATGAAAACTGAGCCACCCTAAATAATTGGGTATTATCTTTTAAAAGGATCTAGGAATTTAGGGTTACCGGTATCCATATATTCAGGTATCTGAATAAATGGTCAGACAGCTTAAGTGACATAAATAGCAGATTTCAAGATGTTATTATACTATGATCTTAAAATGTAACTGATTAAGTTTTCAGGGGATTGTAATTTTCCTTTTTATTCCCAGGCATCATTCTATGATGTGGGAGGTATATAGTGATTGTCCTGTCTGTCCGTACAAGATTAAGTTGATTTTTACGTTTCCTCTAGCCCCAACACCATTACTAGAATACTTGAATACTTATACTGTTGTTAACTATCTCAGACCATCTCAATCCACTGGTATCAATCAACCTCACTTTGGCCTTGACTTTAACCTAATTTGGACTTGGAATTATTCAAATGGGCTATTTCTTGACAAGCAGGTCTGTGACCAGGGGTATATGCGTTTATTAAATACAACGTCTTGTTGAATCTGTATCATTGCTACATATTTCACACCAAAACTAGAACAGAAGAAAAGACACATCATAGACAGTTGATTGATCAATCAATTGGCATAATGAATAAATAGCTTCACAGTTAATTTCTCTGTTCATGTCTAAAATAGAAGTTGAAACATTAGTAATCTGGAAAAAAATAAGACATGAGAATCGCCAAAGTTATGCAATGTGCATCTGGAAATTTAAGACATTGAAACCATGTGACATTCATAACTAATGTAAGCAAAAAATGGCTGATGATCAGAAATCACAGTCGCGGGGAAAGATCTCCTTTGGCTTCATATATCTTGCCTAAGGTATCGCTGTTTAGAATGGATTCTAATATATGTTTTTTAGGTTTTCATGAAGTTAGCATCTCTCTGAATTAAATGACTTTATATACTATGATTTATTTGGAATAAGTCAAAAATTGAAAATATATAGGTTATGTGGTGTTCTTAATTATCAATTAACTATATGATATTTGTTACAAGTGATATTTAATAAATGCCCAGTGTTATATGAGAGAGTGTAGGTCAACATCAAGGTAAACTGGACCAAAATGAGAAAATCGGGGCCAGTAAGTGAAACTGAGCCAATACAAGATTCAAACATTTTGATTGGCTGAGGAGGGCCCATACAAAAATTGATCATATCTAATGTAGAAATAGATGCCATCTTGGAAAAGGTACCAACTCAGACCATCAGAAGCTAGTTTCATATCCTAAAGCAGTTTGCTCCCTCTGACCTGTGTTATTTAGTAGTGATGGTGAGCTGTTCTGGGTCGGTATTCAAGATTTTCTTTAACTTAAGTCGAAATTTTTACTTAAGTGTAAAATTTTTTCATGGTAAAAGTTTGTAAAGCAGTCATCAAAAGTGTGAAAATGAATTATCATTTTCATAATTGGCATCATTAGAACAAAGATAAAATCATATTATTGTGATTTCTTCCTTTATATTAGTACAAAATAGTTAAGGAAAAAGTTGAATTTAAGGAAAAATATAACTTAAGTTAAAAAACTACTTAAGATGCTTTGTGAATATGGACCCTGGTCATTTGCTGTCCATTTGTTGTGTACTTTCATTAGGTTATCAAATGCCTAAAATATCTTTATAATGTCCCCGTTCATGGTTGTAAAGCATACAATATAATTAAGTTAATGAATAAAATTCTCTTGTAATTTCATATTGGCTTTGTAATTGGGCCAAGGCCGATTATGTTTATGGTAAGACAGCATGTTAATAATGGGACATGACAAGTACTTCTGTAGTTTAAGGAAAAGTTAGCATTCCAGATCAGGTTTTTATTAATTTTTCTGAATGCTACAACACAGCTTTATCACAAATCTATGAAGTAAAGTTTGGGTTTTGAGATAACACACCCTTTGTTCAAACATGCAAACCTTCCTCATGTATTTATTTAATACCAGTAATGTAAAGTCTCTCTTAAACTAAAAACTGAGTGTGTCAGTAGGTCAGGTTAATGAACTGCAGACATTCCAAGCTTATGACTGATCAACATAACTGATTATACAAACTTCTGTCTGGCTTACAACATAAGCAGATACTTGATAAGCTATTAAAAGCCTTGTTTTAAGTTTATAAAACATTGCTTTGTATGAATATGACTAATAGATTAATTGTTATTGTTGCACTATCCCTCTTTTGATGGTGGCTCTTATTGATTAGTTAATAAGCATTGTTATCTGACAGTTCAACTTGTCATATATGATGTTATTATATATATACGTACTTCATGTGGCTTTAATTGAGTTACACCAGAGGGGCCTCCAGGGTTTTGTGGTTAATTATGATCTCTGACTAGTGATCACTAGCTACTTACTGCAGTGAGTTTGATACTCTGGACCAAACTTGGTCTGTGTGGAAGCTCACTGTCCTGCTAGCTTTTGGAAGGTTGGTGGTAACCTACCTAGGTACATCAAATGAGCTTATTTATTTATTATTATTCATATTTTAACTATTTCTAAAAACATGGTATATAGGAAATAGATTACACAAAATGAGCATATAAAGTTACAGTGTTCAAGCAAAAATATATTACTGAATATACAAATTGAGATTGTAAAATTATTAAAGGTAAATAATATCAGAAAAAAACTGAAACCATGTCACAAACGTTAAAATACAAGGATAACACAAAAAAGCAAGTAAATCCTTATTTCCATTGTGGTCCTTTATAAAATTAATGTAAATAACCAAGGAAACAACAACAAATTATATTAATATGAAAAAAAAGAATTTCACAGAATTTACATTATCATCTAAGAGTTGCCTATTGAGCTTGGCTATTGGTGTAATAGTTAACCCTGGTGTAAAACGGCATCTCATACTCGACTGATTACGGTACTTACACATTGTCAGCTTGAACTGTACCCCCCCCCGGATTCTACATAGTCTTTATGTATTTGAAGAAGACATAAAAGTACACTTCTTTTTTGTTTTGTTTATATCAAGTCTTCTGCCCCTTGTCAACAGTCAGGGTCATATGTGGCAGACAGTTCACCTAAGCATCATTCCTGGGAAGAACCAGTACTTATGACTCCCATCCTCTATAAGCAACTGCCTACTTTCTCACATAAAGAGACATAGTTGGTAGCGGGACTCGAATTCACGACCCTCCATCATTGAGAGCTTACAATGATATGAAGTCAGTGACCTTAACCACTCGACCACGGAGGCGGGTCACGTTTCTATATGATGAACAAAGAACAAATAAAGTACATTAAATTAGGGTAATTAAAAAGTGTAAAGTATTAACTTGATGTAAGGAAATGAAACCTGAAAATGAATGTCACAGTAATTAATGAGCTGTGTAAAAAAATATACAGTTTATAACAGAGTTTATTGTGGCTTTATTTCTGCCTCAAGCTACAACATGAATGACACTCGTGAGCACAAATTATTTAATTCTTTCAATGTCTTTGTTTAAGGTATTAAATGTACATAAATTTTATTTTTTCACATCCGTTGAAGATGGATGAATGAGACACCCTATATAAATCTATTATTTCTGTCTTCCATGATTCTAGCCTTATTTATTCATCTGTATTGTTGGTCAATTTCATTAATGAAATCTGAATTACCATCCTCCTGGCTGAATGAGCCCGTATAAAAAATGTCACGCCATCACAAATGATGCCATCACAAACGGGTCGTATTTAAGTTGGATTACAATTATCTTTACTTTGTCAAGATGATCTACTGTTACATACTATTGTTAGAGGGGTGGGGTAGGAACAGGGGAAGATGCTTGGCACTAGTAAAAGAGAGAAAAATTACATGAAAGAGGCAATTTTTGCGGATATTCACAATGCATATTAGGGGAAATACATTTTAGAAAAAAAAAATGTGCGATCTGCAAAAATTATGCGCGAATTGCGCAATCTTGCGGCGAGCTGATGCAACACTGATTAGGATATTTTTACCATGATACGTAAAACTTGAGTGTTTATTTCTCTTTAATGATGCAGATTTTACACACTCCATACATCGTGTCTAGATGAAGTTCAATGAAAACTTAATTTCATTATTTTTTCGTGTTAACATCCTTTTAATATTGTAATAAATTTAATTTAATTGCCTCCTTTATGCCAAAGTTTCTTTATGTTTTGCAAGTTATTCTAATTTCATATCTTTCAAACAGTTTGTATTTTAGATGATGCGTTTAAACTTTAACAACATGTATTAGTCAGAATACAATTATTATTATGAATTAATTTCTCTAACTTCTCGAGGGAACATAAAATGTAATCATGTGAATGCATTCTGTCACATTGTGTCCCAAGTTATAATTCACCACCGTACACATAGCATAACAATTTATCATACCTTATCAGTGCACAGCCTGCTGACTGATGAATTTTAAGTGCTCTATCTCATGGACAAAATAATTGTTACCACACCATGAAAGGCTGAAATATAAAATAGCTGACAGGTGACTTCTTTGCTACTTGGAAGATAACATATTTGAATTATGTTTTGCTGTCTTTGTCTCCTGTTTGCTTATTATAGATTGGTTGCCAGTCTTGTTGAACATAAATCAAGACAGACGAGACTGCACTGGCTTTATCAGAAAGAGAACTGACAATTCTTTTATACAAAGATTCCAGATCTTGTTTCAAACAGTTAGTCCCCCCCCCCCCCCTTGATGCAAAGGTCCTTATCATCTATACAAGAAATCTAGCCTTCAATGACATTAGTTGGTCATGGGTTGGCAGTGTTTGTTTGGTATTGTCCATAGTCTCAACACAAATGGTATCCTCTCACTTGATACTAATAGTCCTGTGTCACATGTCATGTGTAACTAGTAACCGTAATCAAAGTACTGAGTCAGTACTCATCTTACTTAGACTTGTACTGCAACATTGAACAGGAACTAGTTATAACAATAATTTTATTGCATGATGGCTAATGTAGAAAACGTCAGTACTTTGGTCTACATCAAAATTCATGCTCACCGAGCAAGTGACGGCTATGTAATTATGGTTCAGCTTCCAAGAAGATTGTATGTTGAACTTTTTATAGGTATTCTGTGTTCTGCTTGCTTGATTTACGACAGCTCTGTGAGACATGTATAAAATATATATTGTGAATTCAATATGCACCATTTGCAAACTGGCTTTTTGTTTTTCTTTGTTTTTTTTATTGAATCTTAATTTGCATTAATTATCTAGTGTTCACTTCAAATTTTGAATGGTTTTGACATTATTTTGAATGAGTTTATATTCACACTGATAAATTATGTTTGTCTTGAATCTAGGTCCACGAACAATTCAACATCGTAAATTCTTCTCTAGTTTCTGTTCTCATGATTTTTATACTACTATAAACTTTTTTCCTGTATCTGATAGCATGTGTGTGCGTGTGTGTGTGTGTGTGTGGTAGTGTTATAGTTTATACAGATGTGTTTTATCAATCTTTCTATTCTGTCCTCTGAACATTTTATTTCTGCTGAACAAACCTTTCTGTTTAAAGTTCTTAACAATATTGCTTGCTGTCCTGATTAACGATGTGTAAGCAAGCTGAAAAGTCTGTTTCAGGAAAATGAAGGTGAGCGATGACTGTTAGTCATTGATGGTAAAATACTGTTATTTTACTATCAACTTCATAAAAAAATTTTAGTTTCTGTTTACCCGACAGACCCTAATTTTTCCCTGTGACCCTAAACTTTGGATTTGGTCTGAGGAACTGTACAACCACTTTATCATTTTTTCTCACTGTCTATACACTTCTGTTAGTCAAGAAGGCCCCAATGTACCTACATACTTTTCTACCTACTTACTCTGAATGTGCATGTAACCATAGAAACAAGCAACTTTTTTACACTTATCCAACTTGCACAAAACCCTGGAAGAACTTTTTTATCTATGGATTTTCAAGTTTCTATTTGGTCATTTCTTTCTGGTTTTAATTAAACAAATTTGAGTATAATTTCATGCTAGATAAAGCCAAAGGTCAGTTGTTTTTAACCATAGCTATATATAGTGTGCTTTTATTAATGATCCACTTATATATTTTCAGAAGAGAGTAATATTCAACCGGCAGATTCAAACAGTCCAAAACAGCCATTTGTTCCATGTAAAGTCTGCGGTGACAGGGCCTCAGGATATCATTATGGTGTCACATCATGTGAGGGTTGTAAGGTAATTCATTTATCATACATACAGTGTTGTAACAAATTGATGTCTCAATTTTTCTGTAGATGATGTGTCACAGTTCTTGTACATTTCTCTTGCAATAAATTAAAGCTGTATAGCTTTGGTGTACAAAAAATGTTATTTTGAAGGTCTTGAAATAATTACTTTCTTTTTTTGTCTGTGGTCTTGTTAATTATGTCTTAGTTAATTTGTGTTGCTTAGTTACCTACTAGTATTTCCTGTACAAACAGCTGACCATTCTCTTTATATAGTTTTAATTGTAAGGTCAAGGTTGTGTGATTCTGGGTCTTGTATTGTCCTATAGTTTTGTTCCTGTGCTTGCTGTATTGTACTCACTGGTTCACTCGGCTTAAATTCTTTCTATAATCTATGATATGGTTGAATAACTTTTGAATTAATTCTATAGCATAATAACGATAATAAAAGCAAATAATCAATCTTATAATTGCGCTTTTGCATGTTATGCTTTTGTGTATGTTAAACATAAACACTGCATGAACTAGCCTGAGTTAGGTATTGTGTATTAAATTCGTATTGGCCATCTTTTCGGAGGTTGATATCTCCTGGTTCAAGGCAGAACAGTTGATCAGCCTTTATATTTTGGAGATTTAGTACATATGAAAATGAAAATATTGGCTAGGAAAATATGACCAGTATCAAATAAAAATTTAGGGTCTGACAGCAGAAAAAATAGGGCCCGTTGGACCAGCAGTACCAGAATTTTTTATTACACCTGGTTGGCTCTACAGCATGATTATAGAAATCCAGCATAGATTGAAATTAAGATCATAATCATGCCATTCAAAAACAACCAAAACCCAAGACCTTGTGTCTTTTAATGTGTATATTTCCTGTGATTTTTCTTTTTAAATTGCAGCTGTTTGGATGCATGCTAAATAAAGAAACAATTAGATTTAGTCTAGTGTTTAGGCGTCTTTGTAACAAAACATGAGCACTTAATTATTTAGCCACAAATAATGCAGAATTAGTTATTGAGGTTAGTAGGCTGGGTCAGTGCAGCATTTAGTGTAAATTATTCATATTCTAGGCCACATAAAAAAGCAATTATCTTTTCGTCTTCTGTTCATTTTCTATGACTCTTTGACCGAATATCGACTGATGTTTTTTTAGGTGTATAAAATTATGTAAAGAATTCGTGAACTTATTAATATAATGTCATATGCCCCGGTGAACTTCTCATAATTCTTAGTTCAACATTTCTTACTATTCTTTTTATTTGAGGTAAATCATAAACCAACTCTGACCATATAAAACAAGCAACTAAATATTGACTTGAATTTGGAGGGGGGGGGGGGGGGGGGGGTATGGACAAGAGGAAGATACTAGGTGCTGGTAAAGGGGGGGGGGGGATTACATGAAAGAGGCAAATTTGGGTCAAAATTCAGTCCTAGGGGAAGATGCTGACTATCAGTGTCGCCTTCTTAGTCTGCAGTTTTTCATTACATTTAGTGTCAAATATCAACTCAATTACGTTATAGTACTGAATTTTTGGCTTGTGTCTAATAAGGCTTGAAAAATAGTCATGGTTATATGGCTGCTTAACAAAAAAAAATAGGACAGGTAGTTACAAAACTTTCCTTTACTATTTTTTCTGAACATACCTTTCATATTTTAGTTTTGTGATTTGTGGCCAAATATTTTCATGCTTTAGAGTTTCCTGTTAAAAAATTTAGGGTCAGTGCCTAAGAATAGGATCAGTTGGGTAACCATGGACACAACATTTTATTTCTGACCCTAATAACTGACATATTGAAATTTATTTAATTTTTGTATACGCCCGAAGGGCGGTATTATGTTATGGTGCTGGCATCCGTCTGTCTGTCCCGCTGTTAGCAATTAAAAACTCTTTAACCCCTCAATGGTTTTTGAAGAAACTTGACTTAAATGTTCACCACATTGAGACAACATGCAGAGCACATGTTTCGGAAAGCTCTCTTCAAAGTTACACTCTGCGATCAATGGTCATATGACTGATTTGTGTCCGCTATGTAACTCTTAAAATCTATGAAGGATTTTAAAGAATCTTTACTCAAATATCCATAAAACCACATTGACATGCAGATCCCATGTTTTGGATAGCTCTGTTCGAGGTCAAGGTCACCAGTGTTCAATCTAGCCTGGGGCCAGACTTTCACCAAGGGAGTCATTTTAAAAAGTAGTGGGTCATGAAATAAAATCACAAAAAATACAATCTAATATAATGTTGTATTGCCGCCTCGGCCCTCTTATCCCACTGCTAAGGTAAGTTTTAATTTGAGATATATGAATCAAGTGTGCCTGTAGTTGAAAACTCAAGGCTTTATTGTGATACATTATAATGGTCCCCCAGATGTGATCATAGGGAGACATCACCGTGTCAGTCAAGCATCAATGTGCTGAAATTCGAACAACCAGAGACAAAAGTGTATTTTTTTTACCAGTGGAAATGCATAAAGAACACTTCATGACCAAGGCCGTCTGACAAAAACAAGCCTGTTTTTAAAACGTCCATCGGCCAGTCATTTATGTTTAAAATTGCTTTTTTAAACATCTTTAAGCATTTTGTCGGTTGTTGCAGTCATCTGAGTTGATGGACAAGGCTGAGCCCCATCATTTTGACATTTATTGTCAGAACATTTTGATATTTTCGTCGCCGAAGACAAGAAAAAAGTCAGTTATTATAAGCTTCAACATTTTGGAGTCTGTTACTAAAAATAGACTGCCATTAGCAACCGACTGGTTTATTCCATTGATTTTCATCCATTAGCAGGTACCGCTTAAACTGCATTTATTAATCCAGTTTCAAATAAATAACGGAATGGAAATCAAAGTAATCAAAAGATGAATTACGCATAAAGGTAATGGCAGTTACGCCTGTCGGGCCCGATGGACTATTAAAACTGCGCCATTTGGATTTTTTAGCAGTCAGTGGTACAGTGGCAGGCTCTAGATTGAACACTGGGTCACTCTTAGGGGTCAAAGATCATATGACTTATTTCGTGTCTGCTCTAACTCTTTAACCCCACACAGACCCAAAACACGAGCTACGAAGAACAATTTCTAAATTCAGAAAGGGTTGCGAAAATATATTACGGAACCGTGTGCTGTCAATGAACGTTCATGCTGGACTGTTTTGGAGTAAATCAAGTGAAAATCATTCACATCTTATGTTTACTTTACTTAATGATCGGGGAAGGCTTTCTGACTATTGAAATATCAATGTTTTAAATGTCAATATCAGTACGGATTTGAAGATCGTCGTGGGAGACAACTCCATGCAGCTGGTGTACACGTAAATAAATCTCTTGTGCGTTTGATTAACTTTCAGAACTGTTCTAGAGTTTATAATTTTAGAAAAAGCGTCTGCAAGTAAACATCCTCAACTCAAATTTAATGAATGCTACATAATTCATCATTAGCAGTCAATTAAATTATGATTGAAAAGGCTAACTTAAAAATTATAACGCAACATATCAATTCATTAATTGTTTTCCTCTGATCGACCATGTGTTTGGACAAATTACCATCGACCGCCTATTGTCAGACATCGATTGATCGGATTAACAAAAGATTGCTGCAGGCATCTTGACGTGTTTATTAGTGGTAATTAATAGGATGGTGCAAACAATATACAGGAAGGTTTGTGACATTTTGCACGTACTTAGCGATTTTGGACCGAATTTTATGAAATTTATGGAATATTTATAGGCCACTTATAGGCCAATTCTGATACTCAAATCAGTCCAAGGCATAGAAATTCGGTCTGGACCGGCAAATTATTGTTTTTTGTGCGCCCTGATGGATTATTTCCATTTATAATTAAATTTACATGAAGGTGTATAATAATAAAATACAGGTCAAATTAGATTTCCGTTAAAATTCAAACATTTTCACAGGAGTTATGGCCCCTTTTTGACTTAGCTCTCAGCAGTGGCATTCGTGTCCTCTGAACACATTTCTAGTTTTACATCTGTTGCAATGCTTACCTAAGACACATAGTCAACTATTTTAAGCCTTTTGTTATGATTTCTTTTTTCTGCTGGAATTTAACTGGTTTCTCCTTTGTTAACTTTAACAAAGAGATCAAGATCAAAGAACTTGTTACATTCCTCTCTCTCTCTCTCTCTCTCTCTCTCTCTCTCTCTCTCTCTCTCTCTCTCTCTCTTTATTGGTTACATTGATATAGTTGCATGGTAATTTGTTCTATACTACTCAAAATTTGATAAGGGTCACTTACTCAACGTTTGAAAGGTCAATACATACAAAAATACAGATACAAAATGTATATGACATACAGATATGCTACAATGGATGCATCATTTGATTCATTTTTTGCACTGCCATAATTATGGTTCTTGAATGACCAATTTTAATCAAATCATTGTAAATATATAAATCAACAATACTTTTAAAATTAACATGCAATCACTCACTACAAGCAGTATCGCAAGTGATCCTTATAAAATGATAAGTAGTATAAACTAGTACTGTGTCAAGGTCCTTCGTTTTTTGCTTAGAGTACATTTCATGAACATTTAATGCACTACTGATCAAGTATCTCTGTATTATAAATGTTTTTTTCTCTTTTGAGTAAGACGTTAATGATTTCATGTTCTTGTATATGAATTAAAATCTAGTATAAGCCAAGTTTCTATGTTTTGTAATAAAGTGTTTTTGTTGGAAAAAAGTTTGATAGATTAGGCTATATAAGCCTGTTGTGTAATTGACATTTATCTGAATTAAATGTATTTACTTTCTCTTGTTATTGTTGAAAGTAAGCTATACTGTGTATGATTACTGTAATTATAGGAAAATAAAGTCATTTTTCATTCAATGAAAGATGTAATAATTGCGTAGAATTTGCTGCAATTTCATAAGAAAAACTATTTGAAATAACTTTTAATGGATAAATTTCACCCTGTCTCTATAAGCAATATTAACAAATCAGAAATCACATAATATTTATAATAACTAATGTAAAATTGTAAAAATATTGTTTGAAAAGAAAATTATGATATTATTTTGAATATTTGAGTGTTCTGAAATAGTTATAGCAGAACTTTGTTGATAAAATTAATTTTATTTTCTATGATTTATTGGTCAATTAGGCCTGTGCTAGACTGACAATTTCTACATTAATATTGTGTAAAATTGGGCCAGTTTGTTGCAGCCACATCTTTGTCTTAATTATTGTTGTTATCGGGTAAAAAAAAATGCATTGTTTCTTTTTCATTGTCTTCGGAATGGATTGGGCTACATGAAGAAGCTTAGTTTTGGTCTCATTTTGATAATGTATCTGAAATCATTGCATTAAACCTCTTTTAAAGCTATTTGTTAAGGCAGTGCATATTTACTGGAACTAAGAGTTCTCCACCTTTCCCCATAGTACAGTAAAGGCCAACAGGCTGACCAACAGAATGTGATGTGTGATCTTAATATTGAGTCCATTAAAAAGACTACAGCTGGCTAACCAGAAATGGTGATTTTACAATGAAGATGTCGTGTTCGTTTAGTCTTACGGTATATTGTTCCACACCATGAAATGGTAAAAACTGAAAGATACAATTATTACAACTACTTAGTTCCACTAAAAAACATTTGTATACATGCATGTTTTACACCAAAAAATAATCTCTAATATAATATAGTAACTACGAAAAATACTGTTTAACTATTGACCTTCTCAAGTTAAATTAAGAGGATGAACCTCTGACTGGCATTTTACGAAAAAGAAAGAGTATATCACTAATTGATCCTAAAAAACAACCGCTTGTAATATTTCACAGAAGGGTTTGCAGTGAAGGTCAATGAAAAACTAAGTGGTCCATGAACAGCAACTGTGGGTAGAGATTAGAAAAAAATGAGTAAAAAGTGTCAGTTCACACCCAAATGGATGGAAAAATACCTGTTATGAAGGAATTCAAGGGTGATAAAAGGAAAGCAATCTTAAACTCTTGTACATTTCTGAATTTGGGAAAATCGCTCACAAATCATGCATGAAATGACCATCTTGCATATTTTTGTTGACAGCGACTCACATATTTTAGTCCTTGAAAAAATCAGAAAAGCCCTTTAAAAGTGTTTGAATTTATTTTTTGATGGTCTGTATGCGTCTGTCTGTTATTATGTGACAGTAGTCCAGTCATATTTTGGACCATGATTTGTTAGAAATGTTTTATGGGAACTCTTTGGTACTTTGAAACAGCAGTTATATTATAAAGTTGGTCGTATTATTGGACAGGTCATTAAGTGGAACTATATGTATATCAGTTGTGACATTTCTTTTTGGTTTAACTCTTTCAGGCCTATCAGTGTTTGTTTAGATAAGATCAGAGATTTTCAAGCGGTGGGAGGGGGGGTGGGGTTCAAGTCTATAGCCTTATCATATCTGCCATTATTCTACTTCATTTAGATACGGGATTGGAATTTTGTGTTGTTTTAATCAAAATTGGGAAATAATTAATTACTCTATGAACAGTGTTTATATATTCTTCTTATTCTCCCATAGAACAGTAGTAGAATTAGGTATAGTCTACCAATAGTGAATACATAATTAATAATTTTGGATTGAGAATTTCTGTCTGTGAATTGGGAAAAAAAGATACTATTTTCCATTGGGAATATGACCGAAATTTGGCTATAAAGTTGCCCCAAACAATCCCTGGTAGTATTAAACATTTTTTTAGCACCTATTACTTATTATAATTATCAAAACACTATAAACCCAAGTATATTTAATTATCAAAGGGTATAAAATTTCAGTCAATTTGGTACAGTAATGAACACTTTTATCTTTAAAATATTGTTATATTTCCATGCTGAAACTTAGTCAGGATCAGATTCATGTATTCAGTCAGGAGTTTAAAGTACTTTTGGGTTAAATATAGGTGTTTTGAAAAGAATTCATGTTAAATTATATCCATTTTAAAATTTTATTATATTTATTTCGGCACAGGAAGCATGGTTTTTAATATATAGATAAAACATGTAACACATGAATTAAAATTACAACAATATTAAGAGAGAAAGACAAAAATAAGACAAAATTAAACTATGACATGCTTCCAACACCAAGGATAACACAAAAAACTGCCAGCGCTTGTTTCCATTGTGGTCCCTGTACTGGTGGCATGACATAGAGAGGCAAACTTGAAAGATGTAACGTTGAACATTGGAATATAATTATCGCAGCGCATTGAAATCAATTTGATAGTATCAATAAGTTAAACATTCATTGTAAATTAATGAACAAAACATATCACAGGAATAATCAATTACCACAATACTAGTTTTAAGAGTAAAACCTAAGTACTTGCAAATTGCACTGTAAACATACCATGGAATCTAATGCTTAATTATAAAATTAAGATTTTGGTAAAAAAAGCCAAAGCTAACAACTAGACTTAGAAAGGTCTTCACCAGTCTTTTATAGTTGTCTGTGATACTTTAGAATGTTTAGTGAATAATTGATGTACAGTATGCATGAAATCTGGATCGAAGCCCATGACAGCCTTTTTATTAAGAGCTAGTATTACTGTATATAACATTTGTCTGTTGGTGATACATTGATTTGATTCTTGGAACATTCTTTATTCTGGAAATCAATAGTCCATCAATTAAGTATCACAGTGTGATATACATCTGTATAAAAAACATTATTTATTTTATGTTATCAGTCGTAATTGTTTCTATATTGAATGATGAAGCTCAGAGTTGCCATTATTTTTAGCTCGCTTGAGCAGCAGATGAGAAGATGTTTTTTAGAAACTGAACGAAAGTTCAACTTTCTGTAGCCGTCACTTGCTTGGCATGCATGAATTTTGATGCAGACTAAAATACTATGTTTTTTTACGTCCACCATGCCATTGTTTAACTCAGGTTCCTGTTTCTTATATACAGTGCAAGTCCATGTAAGTTCAGTTTCCATGAGTACTTTCAGTACTTTGATTGTACATTCTAAGGAGATATTTATAAACATAGTAATTAGGTTCATATAAAAGTTAATACAGACCGAGGGAGTGACCGCTACGGAAAGCTGAACTATCATTCAATTTCTAAAAAACACATGGTGAAATTTGTTTAAATTGGCCCAAAGAAGCGATCACCTGTGAAGAGTTACAACAAAATGGTCAACAGATTATTTATAAGAATCACGGTAACAAAGTTGAGGATAGATTTGGCTTAATTGTCTTAATAATTATAAAAAAAAAATGGGATTTTATTGGAAAAATCCATGTGTCTGTCTTCGTAATTGATATTCCTTATTACCGGTAACCAGAAGTATGGAAAAATCACCTTTTGGCAGTACTTTCCGTACTTTGATTTTGTGATAGGATCTGCTGGTAAGGCCTAAAAAGTTGTTTTTTGCTGGTTTTATTCTGATTAAAAGGAAGATGGACAAGTAAGCAATTTTCATGAAAAACATTTTTAAGCACTGGACAATTGGTCCTGTGAAAATGCCAACTTTACTGGACCGGATGAACTTTTAGTGGACCAAAAAGAGTACATACAAAATTTCATATTATTTGGCTAGAAAACATATCTTATGAGAGTGTTTAAAATATTTAACTTTTTGTTCTGAAACATGGTAAAATGATCATTGAAAAATTCACTAGACAGTCGGACCAATGGCAATAGACTCATTAGGTTGGGTAACCAAAAACAAAGATGTTTAGTATGCCTTACTATAATTTTTTGTAGAAATAAGTCATTATTTATGCCTTAAAAGTGAAGTCACATGTACTGTATTTGTAGCAATCTAGTTCATTTATCTGTGTTTTAATTTATATGCAATTATAGAAATATGTTTTTTTTTGTTCTTTGCAATGGAAATTAACTACCAGTCTGAGATATAAATTGTTGATATTCTGTTTTATTGTCCTGAAGTGTTATGTATGCAGATGTAATGGCTGTGCTCGACTTGTTGATTTCCTGCTTGTGTCAGATTTGTAAAATGTTTAGAGTGATTTGGATCATTTTGTATGCAATTGTATTCCAATGCTTTTCTTGTGTAAATAATTCATTGACTCCGATTGGAATTTTTTCTCATGAATATTCCAAGTACCTTCATTATGCGGCATCAGTATTCTGTTTTTCCTTTCTTTTCTCATGAATGTCTCAATTAATTGTATTAAAAGAAATCCACTTGAAAATGTCATTATATGGAAAGTATTTTCAAGTGCATAAAGGTCAATGTTGTGTTGCATCTGGTCAGAGATGACTTTACATCTTATAGTATTGGATAATTGTAATGGTTTTCCATTATGTCATTGTATTATTTATTGCCAGGTATTCGTGCTAACCCACTTACCTAAATCCATGTGCTAGTACTAACCCCATGTGCTAGTAGTAACCACTGACCTAAACCCATGTGCTAGTACTAACCCACTAGCCTAAATCAATGTGCTAGTACTAACCTACTGGCCTAAATCATTGTGCTAGTACTAACCCACTAGCCTAAATCATTGTGCTAGTACTAACCCACTAGCCTAAATCATTGTGCTGGTACTAACCCACTAGCATAAATCAATGTGCTAGTACTAACCTACTGTCCTAAATCATTGTGCTAGTACTAACCCACTAGCCTAAATCATTGTGCTAGTACTAACCTACTGGCCTAAATCATTGTGCTAGTACTTACTAACCCACTAGCCTAAATCATTGTGCTAGTACTAACCTACTGGCCTAAATCATTGTGATAGTACTAACCCACTGGCCTAAATCAATGTACTAGTACTAACCCATTGGCCTAAATCAATGTACTAGTACTAACCCACTGACCTAAATCAATGTGCTAGTACTAACCCATTGGCCTAAATCAATGTGCTAGTACTAACCCACTGACCTAAATCAATGTGCTAGTACTAACCCACTGACCTAAACCCATGTGCTAGTACTAACCCACTGGCCTAAATCAATGTACTAGTACTAACCAATTGGCCTAAATTAATGTGCTAGTACTAACCCATTGGCCTAAATCAATGTGCTAGTACTAACCCATTGGCCTAAATCAATGTGCTAGTACTAACCCACTGACCTAAATCAATGTGCTAGTACTAACCCACTGACCTAAACCCATGTGCTAGTACTAACCCATTGGCCTAAATCAATAGTACTAACCCACTGACCTAAACCCATGTGCTAGTACTAACCCACTGGCCTAAATCAATGTACTAGTACTAACCCACTGACCTAAATCAATGTGCTAGTACTAACCCATTGGCCTAAATCAATGTGCTAGTACTAACCCATTGGCCTAAATCAATGTGCTAGTACTAACCCACTGGCCTAAATCAATGTGCTAGTACTAACCCATTGGCCTAAATCAATGTGCTAGTACTAACCCACTGGCCTAAATTAATGGGCTTGTACTAACCCACTGGCCTAAATTAATGGGCTTGTACTAACCCACTGGCCTAAATTAATGGGCTTGTACTAACCCACTAGCCTGAATCAATGTGCTAGTACTAACCCATTGGCCTAAATCAATGTGCTAGTACTAACCTACTGGCCTAAATCATTGTGATAGTACTAACCCACTGGCCTAAATCAATGTGCTAGTACTAACCCATTGGCCTAAATCAATGTGCTAGTACTAACCCACTGGCCTAAATTAATGGGCTTGTACTAACCCACTGGCCTAAATTAATGGGCTTGTACTAACCCACTAGCCTGAATCAATGTGCTAGTACTAACCCCCTGACTTAAAGCCTGGTACTAGATTTATGACATTTAATTGAATAATATCATAATATACTCCCAATCTATTTCAGGGATTTTTTAGACGCAGTATTCAGAAACAGATCGAGTACCGGTGTTTAAGGGATGGAAAATGTATGGTGATACGTTTAAACAGAAATCGATGCCAATACTGTCGATTCAAGAAATGTCTTGCAGTTGGAATGTCCAGGGATTGTAAGTCTTCTTTTGTATTTTGTATTGAACATGAATAGTTCCGTAGATGCTGTTAGATTGTCGACACTGATAATTATACATCATTGACAGATAAGCTGGGATGGAAAAGTTACATACTTGAAGAAAGTTGATCAGTTTGTAATCAATACTTTTGGTCTAGTCCTTATTAGAAGGCCTATGAAATACTGTGAATTATGTACTTCTGAGCTCCAGTGTGTTCAGGGATGTAGCTGAGCACTGGCTGATTTGAGGTTGCCTATTGACATATGTCTCACAGAAAAGGTTTTGGGACTTTGGTTAATGGTTGCTGATGCTTTTCAAAACACACTTCAACTGGTATTCATGGATGACAGACTTAGATCAGGCACATAATTGCATTATCCGTTTTATTCGTAGATACTTAGGAACATATTACCTAAAAGCACTGTCACTTTTGTCTTCAGTTTTGTAATGTGTTAAGCCAATACACTTGACAAGCTAGTTTATAGTTTTAGATATGTGTCTGGTGTGTGTTAAATATAAGTTGTGAAAAAATCATTTATGTGCATGTATAAGAAGTGCCTTTCATACCAAAGGGGTTTCCAATTTTTGTACTGAAGTTTAACATAGCACCCCAGGTAGGGTCATTTGACAAGTTTTCTAGCTTTCAAGATGGTGGAAGACCACAGATTTACATCTGGCTAGAACCACTGACTTTCTGTAAGCTAGATGGACAGCTTTCTCATGTGTGAAGCATGTATGGTCCTGAATGGGATTTGAACTCACAGCACTGAAGTGACAGTGATTGATAGTCAGAAGCTGTTACCTTTGGAGACTCCTTAATATTGATATGTTTTCAATACACTAGCATGTAAGAATAAAAGTACAAAACAAGTAATACATAAAAAACAGGCTGAACTGATAAAGCAGATATTTATTTTATATGACAGTGGTTCTCTCCCTTATATTTCAACATTTTTCTTGTGACTTGACAGTTTAGCTGGTTTCTAGGGAGTGCGTTGGTGTCGGTGCATATTAATTAGTGAAACTATGTCTGGAGACACTTATTGTTACACTTTACCTTGACTTAATTTTAATGTAGGCTACATAGCTGATAATTACTGTAATGTAGTCAGTTGAAACCATAAACTTAAACAAACTCAAATAGTTCAAACACTTAATTACTAAAAAATATGTTTTCGAAGTACTTGATATTTAAATTATGTTTGATAGAATGTTGGAGGTACAAAAGAAGGGATATAAACATGACAATTTTATTCTAGACTAGTATTTATAGTATTTTTTTTAAAAAGGGTGAATCGGTGTACATTGATGGTGGGATCTTAAAATGGGAAGATTTGGTTTGACAGTATTTAGAACTTGTAAAAGATTTTATGCAAGCCTTTTCTATTACATATAATTTTTGGTTTCCTGGAATTGTGATTTAATTGCACCATTATCCCTGGGAATATTCTGTAGGAGCTGTAATCTGTTAAGTGTATTTATCAGATAATGGGTTCTTTGTTCTTAAATGTCTCAGAATTTCTTTGTGTCTCTTTTATGTAAACCTTTTGAAATGCTTCTCAAACTCTTCAGCAATATGGCGAAGCTTTTTTTTTCTAGAATATTGAACTTTCTGTGAGACACAGGTTGGGGCTGCTCTTTAATCTTTGTTATGTTGGTGTTCAGTGCTTGTGTGTTGATGTTAAGACCAGTTTAACCCGTTATATGTGATGTTAATTCTTGTTTTACGGATTCTTGTAATTGTGTAATATTACCCTGATTTGTTAGATTTAATGCTTTGCTTCCATATGCAACCATTAAATTAATTATAAACATGATGACACGAATAGAAAAGTTTTGCATACCAAATAATCACTAGTTAATGCATATACCCTTATTTAAAAAAATCCACAAGACCCAAAATACTTCAAATTAAATCCTATGAATGTAAGATATTTCTGATTTAATTTAAAAATGAACTTACCAATGATTGATAATATGCCACGATTTTCTGATATATTAACCTACAATCGACCTCTTATTCCACCGAAAAAATGATGGAATAATTTGGTCGGGAACACACTGACAAACGTAGTGATGTCACGCTATGTATAGAGCGGATTCCTTCTAGTTTTACATTTCGAAGAGGTAATTCTGTATCATCAAAATGTATTCGTTGCTGACACATTTGATACATTTATTTTACTATATTGATTGAATAACATGATCAACGGGTGAGTTTCTGTCCGGGGGAGCTTTTGTCGGGGGTGCAAAAATAACGGGAGAGCGATTGTCCGGGGTAGTTAAACAATGGGAGAGCTTTTGTCCGCCCCTTTCAAAATGAACTGGGGAGCTTTTGTCTGGGGGAGCTTTTATCAGGATACATTTCGCTGTTGGAACACATGGTCATGAAGTGTACAAATGATGTCCCAGAAAGAATCTGCCAAGAATCTATAATGTTAGTGCATTTGGCCATTGGTGTGTAACCAGAACAATATTGTTTTATCAGTAGTAAAATGGCTTATATCCGGCATATTTCCCCTCTTAAAATGACCCCCACCTTAACCTTAAAACCACTAAACCATGGAAGAAAAAAATGCTAACTAGCTTTTCAAAAAGCTTAGCCTTGTATATTAGCTACATAGTAGGTGGAGATCTTTTAGAATTACCCTGGTAGATTAATACTTTTTTCCCTGAAAAGCACTTCTAGTATATCATGATATTGATTTGCTGTAAACACATTTGTAAAGGTTTGTTTATTGGGCAATGGATGAGTTAACTTATTATTATTGAAGGAAATTGATGTTACACTGTGTGTAGTGTGAATCAATTGTCTGTTGCAGTTGATAGGCCAGAGTGTAACAGCTTTTACAGCTCTGTACAGTACCACTCCATGGGCTTAATTTAGGCACAGTGTCATCATAATGTTTTTGCACAATTTTTTAGTCTGTTTGTTACATTTCTTTGTGAGTATAATAGGAGGAGGCAAGTAATGTGCCTGGTGAGGGGCTCATTCCGATGACCTCCTGCTCGCACGTCAGATGCTCATTTTTCTCAAAGTAATGAATTGTGACCACCACAGGCTCTTTAGACTTACCCAGCCTTTGCTTTGCTTCACCCTAGCTCTAGAATTCCAAGTCACACACTCACAGCACCAAATGTAATAGGAGGAGGAAAATAATGTACCTGGTGTGGGGCTTAAACTTAAAACCTCTTGCTTGTTAGTCAGATGCTCTACCTGGCACCTGAGATAATTGCATGGACAGTTAATATTAAAATATAACCAATTCATGAATACAAATACTATATATAACCATATTGCTGCAGTGAGTTTTTATGTTCTACTCAAGCTTTTGAAATTGGCTGTATGAAAATGTAAAATTCAGTTATTTTTTGTACAAATGGCAATGAATCCTTGTCCAAGGCACATTTGTTTGTCTTGTACTTCTGTAAATTTATTCTCTGACTGTCATAGAAATTGCTTTGCACATGTCGGTCGGTCCGTCTGTAGCCAAACCTTGTCTTACGAATATCTGGAGAACAATTTGGTATATGGGAGGTTGGTTATCACATGTAGATGACCCCTTTCGATTTTGAGGTCAGTGTGTCAAAGGTGAAGGTCACAATGACCTTTAGCACAAAAAGCTTGTCCTATACAAATAACGAGAGAACAATTTGGCCTTACTGGTCCTCTGACTTGGTTTGGAGGTTGGTCATGGCATTTACATGAGTTGACCCCTATTGATTTTAAGATCAGTAGGTCAAGGTCTTACTATCCAGTTAGCCTTTAGGGGGCATTTGTGTTTCACAAACATTATCTCACAACTGTTTTTGAAATACATACAAATTAAACACTACAAAAATAGATAGAATTAAGCACCGAAGTGGATAAAGACCTCTCACAAATACAAAATATAAGTACTTAGGTGCGATAATATTTTAAATTTTATTATCAGTCAGAAGAGTATATAGGACATAGATCTATAGACAAATATAAGATATGCCATTTACCAGTATTAAAGTTGTTGTGAAACAACACTGTCTTATATACATAATGTCTGTCTAGAGTTAATGAATAGATTTACACCAATTGTTCTCTTCCGGTAAGGTGAGGTGTAATTCAGTGCGTTTCTATTTATACAAGTTCATTCCCCTATAGTGTTCTCCAGACAGACTGTACAGTGATGTACTGATACTTCACTAAGAATGTCATAACTTCATAAAAGCTGTTAAGTGACCATTAAAATAATCGACAATGCTTATTATGTCTGCTGTTATACTTCCTGCGTCTTGTATCTAGATCAGTAGCGTAAAAAAAACAATGGACATGAATGAAAAAAATGCATGTCCTTAAAACTTTCCTTCAATTTGTCAGGTTTTTGCTTGAACTATTTTCTGTTGCATCTGATGTTATTAGTTGGAATAATAAAACAATAATGGCGGGTCACAATTAATATTCAGTTTTGTAAAACATGTGGGAGTTATGTTTTAAATATCAGATGTGTCACAGTGTGTTTATTTAATGATATTTGGTATTAATACTTCACCTGTTGATTCTGTTTTCCACCTGTCTTAATTGAATTCAATGATTCTGTTCCTTGAATATCAAACATCTGCTGTGAGAAAAAAAATAGATGATGTATAAGTATAACCTATAACCTACCAATTAATTCTTCTTATCTGTCAATTTTCATCAGTCACATGATAGCCTTTGGTTTAAGGTCATTCTTAAATCAGTGGCTAGATGGGTATGAAATATTTTTTTACGATTTAGTTTTATATTGAACCCACATAAAAAATACATTTCAGACTGCTATATTTTTATTATAAAAAAAACCTACTCAAAAGCCAACAAAATGTTTAGTAGAGCATTTTTGGTAGCATAAATTATGACCCCAAACAAAACATCTTCAAGCCTATCACAAATGGTGCCTCATCAGTGTCTTTGTACATGTTCCAAGATTCCTGGGGTATATTTGACTTTTTCATGTTTGAGAAAAAGGTCAAGGCATGAAACCATGCGTTATATATAACTATCAAATTCAGTTTTGTCCTATTATCGGAAGGTTTTTACTGTAGTAAGAATTAATGTCTTTCATTGCAAGATAAGAAATATGTGATCAAGTTTCTCTTATTTTATTTACTTAAATTCTCATGAATTTAATTTAACAAAATTGATCTGTTATCTGTGTATTACATTCTTCATCTATCTATTTTAAGTAAAGCCTTTAAATAATGCATGGCTCAGTTTTTTTTATTGATTTCTAAATGCAAACAGCAAAAAACTTATCAAGCAATCATGTTTTTAAAAGGTTTGTGCAATAAGTGTAGACAGTCTTCTTTTGATGTGTTGTTTGGAAGTGTGAGTTTTCTTGGCTGAAAATTAAAGTGATGTGCAAGAGTGTGCAATGTTTTATGTTAAATGAATGGAAAAGTTCTCATTGTTTCAATAAAGTAAGACAGAATTCCAAATGGTTTATTTATACAACTATTTTCTGTGTTTTCAGCATTTATAGAATACTGAAAGAAAATAAACTGTAAAATGTTGTAGATAGGTTCACACAGTGTCATGCAAATTTTGGTAACTTTTCTGTGTTGTTCTAATTACTTGCCAAGATTTATTCCATATATTGGGAGCACTAGTGTCATCAATGGTAAAGACACATGTGTTATCAATGTAAAAACACCTATGTTCTCAATTATTAAAACACCTGTGACCTCACTGGTTAAAACACCTATGCATACAATGGCTAAAACACCAATGTTCTCAATGGTTAAAACACATGTGACCTCGCTGGTTAAAACACTTATGCACACAATGGCTAAAACACCAATGTTCTCTATGGTTAAAACACCTGTGACCTCACTGATTAAAACACATATGCACACAATGGTTAAACACCTGTGACCTCAATGGTTAAAACATCTGTGACCTCACTGGTTAAAACACTTATGCACACAATGCCTAAAACACCAATGTTCTCTATGGTTAAAACACCTGTGACCTCACTGATTAAAACACATATGCACACAATGGTTAAACACCTGTGACCTCAATGGTTAAAACATCTGTGACCTCACTGGTTAAAACACTTATGCACACAATGCCTAAAACACCAATGTTCTCAATGGTTAAAACACCCCTGACCTCACTAGTTAAAACACATATGCACACAATGGTTAAACACCTGTGACCTCACTAGTTAAAAAAAATATGCACACAATGGTTAAAACACCTGTGACCTCACTAGTTAAAACACATATGCACACAATGGTTAAAACACCTGTGACCTCAATAGTTAAAACACATGCACACAATGGTTAAACACCTGTGACCTCAATGGTTAAAACATCTGTGACCTCACTGGTTAAAACACCTATGTTCTCAATGGTTAAAAAACCTTTGTTCTCAATGGTTGAAACACCTGTGTTCTCAATGGTAATGATACAGTTGTATCCTCAATGATAAAGACACATATATTGTCAAGCGCATAAAGTCATATGTGTCCTCAATGGTAAAGTTATATGTTTCCTCAATGGTAAAGTTATATGTTTCCTCAATGGTAAAGATACAGTTGTGTCCTCAATGGTAAAGACACATGTGTCCTCAATGGTAAACAGGTAAAGTCACATGTGTCCTCAATGGCAAAGTCACACGTGTCCTCAATGGTAAAGATACAATTGTATCCTCTATGGTAAAGTCACATGTGTCCTCAATGGTAAAGTCACATATGTCCTCAATGGCATAGTCACATGCATCCTCAATGGTAAAGATACAATTGTATCCTCAATGGTAAAGTAACACATGTCCTCAATGACAAAGTCATATGTGTCCTCAACGTTAAAGTCACATGTGTCCTCAATGGTAAAGTCATATGTGTCGTCAATGGTAAAGACACATGTATGTGTCCTCAATGGTAAAGTCACATGTATGTCTTCAATTGAAAAAAAAAAAATAATAATTAAGATTAACAATTTCTCATTCATGCCTATTAACATAGTACAACTACAAAACAATACGGAACGACTATGCAAGGAGACTTACTGGATCCATAAATTACAGACATTGCAACCAGATGGTTTAAATTCTAAAGTTATTTACAATACGTAAACTATAGCAATACTTTGTATCGTTAGTTCCTATTTATCATTTTTTTATATATATACTTCATAGGAACTTTTGAATCTTTATTGATCTGATATTTTCATTTTGTGATTAATTCATTTTGTGATTAATTCTATTTCTATGCTTTTCATTTTCTACATGTTCATAATTTTTTACATGTTCATAATATGTTATGGCGACATCGCGCCACATTGTACGTTGACGCAACGTCTTTTCCGTTGTTATGATTTATTTATTATCCTGAAGAAGCCATGCGGCGAAACGTAGATATAATAAATTAATCGTTTTCATGTTTCGTGTTTGGTGATTTTTCATCTTTATTGATTTCAATTGAAAGACTCACTTTGCATGTATCTTTACCATTGATGACATCTGTCCTTTACCATTGAGGTCACATGTAATTTTACCTGTGCCACCATTATTGTTGTTCTATAATGTGTTGTGATCAATTACGTAAACTTGTTACAATGTAGTGCTTCTGTTTAGTTATTATGTCTGACTGTTACATATCTGTGTGAGACCCTTCATTATGTTACATTTATCATGTGTAATGGTTTACCACCTGTTTCCTCTTGGTCTTAAAATCTTAAGTGATTTAATTATACAATATTGTTTAGTATTAAACATTGAAAATGTTCAATGTTTCTAGCAGAAATTTTATTATCTTTTATGATCCATTAAGTTCAAATGTTGGGTTTTTTCCCCATTATTTTCTAAACTTCCCCCATCATTTGACTTTTTCTGCTATGTTGGTTAATTGTTGGTTGTTGGTTGATTATGGCGCCATCAATATCTCTTTTATGTAAACATTCTATGAATAATGTTAAATGTTCTCTATTGAGGTATTTCCATTCACTTTCCTGGCTTCAAGACTGTAAATTGCTTCTTGATGGAGTGAAGGATTGTACAGGGGGTGATTTTTTTATTCATTTGGGAAATACAAATGTAATAGAAAAGCATTACCAAATAGAATGTTTCTTTATCTCCTGATTGAAGAGTTTGTCCTATATTGCTGTGGCACCAGTCACCTAATTTGTTGTGGCTTTTAAAAACTAGATGAGTTCTGATTGATCTACAAATTGTTTTAGAACTTCAAATAATAAACTGTATGAATGCATGGTTAGATTAGGCAAAAAATAGATACCTGTTCTCTGTAAATGTCCCAAATTTATACCCTATATGTTGTTAGCATAATTGGAAAACAGTTGATAAAAACTGAGTAAAGATTTAGCTCACATCTAATTGCTTTATTACTAACTCTGTTATACAGTCTGAGTATATATTGTTTATATGTATTTATAGCATAACATGTATTTGCAGCTACCTGTGAGTAAAGGCCACAAGGTGAGCAATGTCCACCATTTTGCTTTCCTTATTTGATATGTTAGAGCATGTTCACCTTACTGTGGTCTAGATCTAACCTAGACAAGGTCAATGCTACATTAAGAACTTACTTTTTGTCTCCCTTTTTTGAAACCGAACAATATTTCAGCTTTCCACAGCCGTCGCTGGCTTGGCGCGCATGAGTTTTGATGGGGACCGAGTACTCCTTTTTTCTACATCCACCATGGAATTAATAAACCATAGTTCTCGTTCCATGTTGCAGTGCAAGTCTGTGTAAGTTCAGTATCCATGATACTTTCAGTACTTTGATTTTGGTCTTTGTCTCTTTGTAGTGGGTTTAAATGGTAAACTACATCAAAAACCCAAACTTCATAATACTTGATAGTATGGTCACAGTCTTGTTTCATTTGGGTTTTACATCATTTTTAATGGGTTTTTCAGTTATATAAGACTGCCAATTCACCTAACCAGTTTTCCTGGACAGAACTTCCTGCTTCACTTTTAAGTTGTGATGGATTTATGAAATGTGTACTTTTTTGCCTCATTTAATTTACTTTGAGAAAATCAGTGGAAGGCATAAACTTTAGACTGGCTGATTTAACATTTCCTAACATCTACAATCCTTGTATTACACCTTTCTGCACACTGTTTGGAGTGCAGAAAGATAAAACATGTAATGTACAGATAATGATTAGGTTACAATGTTTTGTCTAATGACTTTTGTGTACTAGCATTCCCCTGGATGATTGTTTAACATGTGCTGATAAAAAACAAGCCTGATTGCTTGAATATTTAGAATTCTTAGAATTCTGTGTTTTAGTAGTGTCACAGTTGCCTTTATCTATATGAACCAATTTACTCTTGAAGAAATGGAACTATTTTAGATGAATTGTTCCATTGAATTGTTCAAGTGTATAAAATTAGGACTTTTAAATGTACTCACTGGTATACTCTAATAAATGGAATTAAACTAGGTAATAAATTTTCAAAGTGTATAGATTAAGCACAAACTCTAAGCTAGGTCAGAAAAAGAAGTTGTTGAATGGTTTCTTCTTCAGAATTAAGTTAGCATGTTGTTAATACATTGGTCTGCTTTGCTTCCTTAGGCTACTTAGTTCAAAACAAAATATTTCCTACTGTACCTACCCAATGAAAATTCTCTGTGTAGGGTTACCACAAACTAACAGTTTTTTTAAGGATGACCTGGATGATTGTTTGAAAAACGTCAAGTTCTTATACACAGTTTGGTTTGAGTATGTAAATGTCAACAACAAAAGTGATTTAAATGGAGAACAGTTACATTGTTGCATTGTCTCCCCTGACTTGAAGTAAGACGTTCTTAATTAACATACAGAAAAATATGTGGTTTTATAGATTAACATAGCTTCAGGTTGAAAAGCTTGAATTGTCTGATAATTTGATAAAGTCCTCTTGGTCTGGATATATTGTTATTTGGTTGAGTTCCCTTCAAGCCATTAGTCTCTGAAATTAATGTTTTATTTTCCAAAACATCATTTCCATTTCTGTACCTGCTCCTCATTAAATTTTCTAGTGTACACTTTAATTAACATCTTTATATGGGTTCTCCTCATTTTGTGTAGGTTTGCACTGGAATACAAGCGCTTGTTTTAGCAATCTGGGAAATAAATGCTTATTCACAGCCAAGATTGACTCTTCAGAAAGAAGTTAAATATTTACTTTACATGATCAGGCCATTGTCTTCTCATATCGTGTAGGCTGTGATAGAATAGCTTTTGTTTTATTGTTTGAATGCAGCAGATGTACTGTATCCTATTGCATACTATTGATGTCATGGTCATTTTTAGATTCTATATTAAATCTATTGATAATATTATGGTCTAGATTCTAGACTTGTTCGTCACAAACCTAATCGGTTGACATAAATAATGCGTTATGCCTTCATAAATAAGAAGAAAGATATAACTAAAAAATAAACTTCTGACAATCCTCGGTGATGTAATGTTTTAAGGCTAGACAGAAACATAGTCATGTCTAGGGTAACGGGACCTGGTAAAATGAGGGTAGGTAAAAAAACATTTCCTTTAGAACACCCTATTATTAAAATATGTGGTAAAATTCAGTCAGAAAGACTTAGTAATTTGGGTTTTGTCTTTAGATACTTCAGGGTCAGCACCATAAGCACATTTTTGTTCAGCTTTTTGTAGACACTGTAGCAGTGTGGTATATTGTATGTGAATTAGCTGGGATATTCACCAGCCCAATTTAAGCTCAGTTGGTAGAGCATCTGACATGCAAGCAGGAGGTCACCATAATTTTTAGCTCACCTGATTCATCAGGTGAGCTTTTAGGATCGTTGAATATCCGGCGTCCGGCCACAGTTAGTTTGTTTACACTCTAGCATCTGCAGCTCTTAACAAATCCTGATTAAACTTGCTCACAATGTATATGGCCACAATGTCTCGGCTAAGTTCGATTATGGGCAAAATCGGACAATAACTTCTAAAGTTATGGGCCCTTGAATTACAAAATTTGCTATATTTAGCTTGTTTACACTCTAAGCGCCTTCATTTATTCCCCGATCCTAATTATATTTACAATGAATGTTTATGACCTTATGGTATTGGACAAGATTAGTTATGGGTGGAATCGGACCAGAGCTTCAAGAGCTATTGGCCCTTGGATTAGAAAATTTGCTACGTTTTAGCTTGTTTAACAGTATTATACCTTCATTGTTGGTTTTGATCTCAAAATGTACATAAAAATGGGTTATACGAGTTGGAAACTATATTATCTGGTCATTAATTATTGTGACGTGAGCGATAAAGGGCCATCTTGGCCATCTTGTTGTTATTGTGGAAAAAGACAATCCTAGTACCGAAAACCTTTCAATTCAGCCATTTGTTTTGTTGCTGATTTTCAATGTTATTTCAGTTATATATGGCGTCCATTTCACTAAACAAGAACTGGGGGGGGGGGGGGGCATGGTCCAGTGATTAGTACACTGGACTTGTAAGCTGACAATCCTTGTTTGTATATCTGAGATCACTAGGACGTAATCAGTTCAAAAATTGGTATCATTTGTGTATTAGAGCAGTTTTTATACCATTTAAGCTTTGATGTGACAAATAATTGTTTCCTTATTGTTCAGATACATTTTTTGCTCCTGTGAAATATAAAAAAGCACAGTCAATAACATACAGCATTACCCTGAGCACTATAATCATACTGTCTTAATGTATATGGTTGGCATAGTAACCTGGTGTAATAATCTAAATTGTTTCCATTTATGTGCTGATGGCATGACAAAAAATGTGCACATATCTTAACAAGGAACCTAGCTTGGTTACATTCATGTGATCTATTTGCTTGTGTTGAGATCTTCCACAAAAAAACCCTTCTCAGATTGCTTTTATCTGTGGAAATAAATAATTTACGTCAGTTCCTGATTACATCATTTATTATGCCGGAAATGGATGAGAAGAAATTCTTCATTGCTAGGGTAATATTGACAGGAGACTTTATATTGATGTATTGTTACTGTCAGCATTCTCTTTTTTTCAACTAATCTTTTTATTTCAGTTTCTTGACACTGAATGTTGGGATAAAAGTGCACTCTTATTATTCATCAGTGCTGGTACCCTGCTTTCCCCTTTACATTCTTACCATGAAGCACATCTGGATCCTAGCTTTTTGTCCTATATTTTTTATCATCACTCACAGTTGGTACCCTGACTTAGTAAAATTTCAGTATTTTAGTATATCCCTTCCCAACAATCAGAAAAGACAATTTTGAATTCAGGTCCTTCAATTAACCAAACGAAATCTTATTTGGAAATTTAAGTTATGCTTCTCCTACTGTAACAGTATTGTAAAAAGTATTGGTATAAATAAATAGGCTGTGAATTGACTAGTAGGATGAGCTCAGTTGGTAGAGCATTTGACTTGCAAGCAGTGTTCACAAGTTCTAGTTACTCATCATGTTCTTTGTTCTCCTCCGTTTACACTACATTGTTTGATACTCTTCAGTGTTTGTACAAATCTATATCTGTATTACTATTTCTGTTCTACCTAAAACTTGTGATGATGATGATGAAGATGATGATGATGATGATGAAGATGATGATGATGATGATGGTGATAGTGATGATGATGATGATGGTGATAATGATGATGATGATGGTGATAATGATGATGATGATGATGGTGATAATGATGATGATGATGATGGTGATGATGATGGTGATAGTGATGATGATGATGATGGTGATGATGATGGTGATGATAGTATTCTTATAAAAACACAAGGAAGTCTTATGATTACATGTATGTCAAGAAATAATTTACTAAGAAGGAAGAAAATGGTCATTCCCCTTCAAATAGAGTTCATGAAAAGATTTATAATGAACTTTTCTTGTTCAGTTCATGAATCATTCATAAATAGTTCTTGAAGTATGAATAACTATTTGACAGGGTCTTGAATGATTGATCTGTAAAAAGTACAAAATACTCATAACAAGTCTGGAATTAAATAATGCAATTATTTCATTCCTCTAATGGTTTTCTACTGATCATAGTGTTTGATGTTTTAGACATACTCAGTAATCGTTCTCTAGTCTAAGAATATGATGGTATTAAAGTCACTTAAATCAAAAGCAATTAGGTTTTGTATTGTTGTCATTTGTGAGTGAATGTTTGTATTGTGTGGTTTCTGGAACTCCATTGATACATTTATTTATTTGTTTCATCTTATTTCGAGATCATGCATGTGTACTTTACTCTCAGAATCATGATAGATGTGGAATTAGATAAATTGTACATGAAATAAAGTTGGATATGGAATCAAGATAGATATGGAATAAAGTTTGATATGAAATCAAGATAGATATGGATTCAAGATAGATATGGAATTGAGTTGGATATCAAATCAAGATAGAAATGGAATCAAGTTGAATATTGAATAAAGATAGATAAGGAATTGAGTTCTTTATGGAATCAAGATCGATATGAGTTACTGGCAGATCTCTCTTTTCCGAGCCTATTTACAAGTAATTTCTCATCTGTAGGAGCAGTCCTCTGAGAGTAATAGTGTTAGCTGATCTCATAATGGAACTCTCATTATAAAATAACATCTCATGAAAAGATTGTCCTCAACACAGCATCAACAAGAACAAACCATAAAATAAACTAGAATTGATTTTATTTGTCAATAAAATGTCATCACGATTTGATGTACTTTAAGGATTGATACTTCAGCTAGCTTGATGTCTTTACCACATTTATCAACCGAGGAAGAGTTTTATGTTGACCTACAGTACATTCCAGTCAAGAATGTAAAACAAGTTGAATGTCTGATATTCCCATCTTCTGATGTTTTTCTCCTAAGATTGAGGTTTTATCAACTCTATCCCATAAGAATGTCCTAGATCCATCTCTCATGGAAATGTTGTGATAGGATGTGAGAGTTGATTATTTAATTTTCTCCTTTCTGCTATAAAATCCACATTATATTACAAGTACTTAACAGCATGTGATCATCTGCATATTCGGTCAATGAATTACTAGTTCATTTTGAAAACATGCATTCATGTAATAACCATTTAATGCTGCAATAAATGCTGGCTTCCTGTCAACATTATATTTCTTCTTCATGTATCAAGAGATTCATTTAATTCTTTGTTCACATGAAAGGATCTGAAAGTTGGAAATGATATTTTTAGCTTCAGAGATTTCTAGAGGTTAAAAGTTCAATCATATGTTGTTGGTGTCTTCTTGATAATATATATATAGGTAGTAAAATATCATACTTAAATGCTTGTTGTATAAGGTAATGGGTAAAATGTTTATATAGAAAAGTATTCAGGTGCCAGAAACCAGGTAATAAAATTGTGCCAGTCCAAATGCATTGCAGTACAAAATGCAGAAAATTGATGAATTCATTTATTTATTTCATTAGATTTAACACCATTTTCAACATTATTTCAGTCATAGTGTGGCAGGCAGTTATCCTAACCAGCTTCTCTTGATTTCATTTTGGTATCATGTGGCTGATTTACGCCATGTTGTATTTTTGCCTTTTCGCTACAACAAAGTGAAAATAGGACAAAGTTGACTTTGTCGTATCTTCCTGTTTTCGCATTGTCGTGGCGAAAATACATCCAAAGAAGGGTGACAATACAACACCAAAACTGTTACGTGTTACATTTGTCATATCTTTGCTTTTTTGTGGTGAAAATGTAACAATTAAAAAACGAAACAAAGTCGACTTTCGCACTGTTGCATTTCGCATGGTTGCATTGTCACATTTTTGCATTGCGGTTGTTCAAGTGCATGTGCATGTTAGGAAGTGCCTTTGATCAACACCTTGAGGGTTCAACGCAACAGTGTCGTAACTCATATTGAAATGAGAACAAGTTACTACAATGTTGTGCTAAGCCCTCAACCTGTCTTTAATTATCTTTAAAAGATGTTTCTTGTTTCCCCTAAACTTCATTTAGTACAGCGATTTTCGGTGATTTGGTACATTGATAAAAACAGACCTTTCATTAGGTTTTTAGCATAATTATGCAAATATTCACTCTTTGTGTTCTTTATCAATCTAATTGTGTCTTAGTTACAGTCTGCATCATAAATAAGATGTTTACAACGATCTATCTTTGATGGTGGTCTCTGTTTGCATTGTGGTTTGACAGTGAAACTAAAAAATGTTTTATTTCTATCCCAGTTGAATGCTTCTTGTATAAAATCTGTATTTAGTGGATTATGTAATATCAAAGTGAAAAAATCTCATGGTGATTAGTACTGATATATGTCAGATTTTCGTCATGGTGATTATAATTATTATATAATTATGTCTGATTTTCATAACACTCAATTTGTTCAGTTCTGACAACTTGATATTTGGTGTTATTGTGAGAATTAACAGTGTTCTGTGTTTATTTGCTTGTTTACTCGTTCGTTCGTTCGTTCATTTGTTCGTTAGTTCGTTCAAACTCTGCTCTTTAAAGGTTTGTGTCTCATTTCTTTACTGATATATATATATATGCATCCTGATTCATAAGCACTTTATTTTTTGTAGAATATTGATTTCTATAAGATGTTTCAATTTGTATGAAATTCTTGTCACTGAAATTTTTTTCCTCTCACGATGCAGTTGATTAATGATGAACATTATTTACTTAAAGAATGATCAGCGATCCTGACTGTAATTAAAAAAAAAAAATTAACAAAAGGCCTTGAACTCAGCTCACCACTAGTGCTGGGACAAAACAGACTGTATTGATATTGCACAGGTTTTGTCACTCCCCTATACATACTGATACACCCGGCCGGCGCCTTGTACCGATACATGCAGTAACGGTCTGTCACAGTTAGCCTTGAAATTATATTCTAGTCAGTCTACTACTACTAGTCAATATTGGGAAATATAAGTGTTTGAAATAATCTTCCTTTGTACTCAGTACAAGCTTTGTTGCTATTTTCATCCTAAATAACTTGTATAATCTATGTTCAAAATGATATATGCCTCAGAAGCAATCAGACAGTTGAATGTTTAAAGTAATGAACTCATCATCATGTCACATCAATGATAGCTATTTATGGATTCATTGAAGTCTATGTATCATAATACTTACTGTATCGCATTGTCCGTATTGCGGTCCCAGTCCTACTGACACCACAGTGTAACCATTGTTGTGTTTTGATGATTGTTGTGTTTTGATGCAGTGGCCGCATATTATGTAGGCTGCTCGAAAAATACTGTAATTTGATATGTTGCAAAGAATTTGTCCTGCACACTGCAGCCTGTGATGCCTTGGAAATTCTTCTCAATCAAGCATCTAATATCTCATCTCAGCTTTCAAGATTACAATAGGGAGGCAGCCATGTATTAATTATTATTTAGATAATTGTATTATAATGATATGACCCAATATTTTATGTCAAGCATTTAATGTTCTATAATTGGTTCCCATTATATGTTGCCACTATATTAACAGACTAATTAAAACTGAAAGTGATACAAGATTTTCATGATGATCTAATGGTTTTATCTCTAAGTCAGCTGACCTCTTGATAGACAACTCCTTGACCTTTTGGTATGGAATCCATGACCCATGAATGTAAAACTTCTCACCTTTGCATGTACAACCCATGACCTATTAATCAGGAGTCCTTACTCTTCCTTTCTAGAACCTGATTTGAAATATTAAATGATATTTGATGTCGGTTGTCCATTGGCCATTGACTTAGGCTTATTCACATACATGTCATCCATATTTCTGATAGTTATACTCAACTCTCATGGCAATGTTTTCTTGGTCTGTTTATTTTGTCCATTTTGTGTGCATTTTACTCATTTTTTCTGTACTAGTTTTTTCTCATTTTCCTTGAATCGAAATAGATTTAATCTTTTACAGAATATCAGTAGCATGTTTTATTGTTATTTTTGTGTGTTAATTTCAATTTCCCAAACCTTGTTTATTCTGAACAATTCAAGCTCGCCCTAAAAATCTGTGAACGCTTTGGAAATTTAATCAATTTGTTTTCAGTGTAATATGTTGTAACTAAAGTACAGACAGCTTCCTTGAGCTTGTACTTTTAAGAAGAAGAAGAAGCTAAGAGATCTCTTTTGTTTAATTAGAAGTGTTACTTTAGATAATACATTTCAGTGAATATTCACCCTTGAATAATTGGCTGTTCAAGGCTGCTCAATCATGACTAAGACATTCTATATATAGTTAAATCAAAGATCAACTATAGAAGACTTAATAGAAGGCATAGCTTTAAAGTCTTTATGAGCAGTTGGCATCTCACTGGGTTTCAGACATTTGGCTTAAGTGTGTTAATTATTCGCTTGTGGTGCCTTTATTTTGCTGGATGCCATTATTGCTAACAAGTCACAGTTAGTTTCTTCTTAGCTGAAAGAATGAAATGCAAAATTTATTTATTTTGCATGGTGATGCCTTCTGTGTAAACAATTGAGTGATACCCTGTTTCACAAACTAAAAAATGATAACTGTAAATTACATGCTTCATTGCATAGATCTAGCTCTTCAGTCATTGAGAATAGATGGTAACATAATTTCTGAGGTGTCTACCAGGCTACTTTTCAATATGAAGTCAGTGAAGGTATCATAAATTTGTCATCATACATTAAACTAATTAGTGATGGAACTTATTGAATCTTTTGAACACAAAATATGATCAATTTGCTGATTACTCTATGTCACATAATGTGTACTGGTACATCATTCTAAGTGTCAAAATGTCTGTTATTTGTTTAGAAGATTTTGCATCCTGGTTAATTTCTTCAGTTGTAATTATATTGTGTTTCTTCTGCTAGGATGAGAATAAGCTGATGTTTGTTTACTTTATTAAGTTCAAATAAGCTTCTAGTTTGCCCGAAGACACAGAAATACATCAGTTTGTGAAGTAGCAGACAGAACATATCATTGTTCATCCAAGAACAAAGGCCTTGGGGTACTTTGGATACATCAAAACAGACAACATGATCCCGTAGAATTGCTCAAACACGACTATATTATTGTTTTTTTCTTCATGCCTTTGGCAATGCCATGGAGTCTAAATTTTACATTGTATTACCTGCCATTTGATTCCATGTGTTATTGTTTCATTTTTAGCAGGTCCGTTTTCAAAGAAAAAGTCGAGCTACTATGATCACTGCAGCAGCTGCATTGTGCAAAAACTTTAATGTAGCTCATAACTCAGAAAGCTATAAGAGGTAGTAACATGAAAGTTAATTAGTGGATAGATCTTAGTGAGGCAGTGAACAGACGAACATTGACACTGCTTGCAGTGCTCTTATCCTGACTATTGTCCTTTGTAACCCCTTACTATTTTTGACAACCCTTATCATACTTCACAAAATTTGATAAGTATCACTTGCGATATCGGTTGTTGTGATTGCTGCTTAATTTTGATACTTACGTTGATTAAATTTGATCATTCAAGCATCACAAATATGCCAGTGCAAGAAAAATGAAACAAATGATCTCCAGTTAATCCTATCTATATTTTTATGTACATTGAGTAAGTGTTGAACCCTTTCAAATTATGTGAAGTATATATCAGCTAGTTACATGAACAGTGATTCAGTGTTTACCCCTTTAAAACATTGAAAATATTCTGAATGTGGAAAATTACTTAAAGAATGGCATTTTGTATCAATAAGAGTTATTTTATTCTGAAGCTCTAATTGTGTACCAGTCTATCAAATTCTTAATTGTCCTTGTTCAGCAGACTAAAGAAGACTTTATGCCTATTTTGCATGCTGACTCCTCATTTCTTACGATTGTTTGAATATGTTTGTGCTATAGAGGGGAACATTGTTATTGAAGTCTGGGTAAGTATTTATTGATATTGATGACGTTGGACTGTCTGGTCCGCTGGGTCACAAAATGGGCCGACAGTTGTTTCTGTAATAGTGCAAGTATTTCGTTCAATTTATTCAATATTGACATCCCAGTGCAGCAGACATTCAGTACTTAATGTAATAATGTAATAGCATGTTGAGAATTGAAGACAAAAGGAGAGTTTTGTTACTATAGAAACTTGAATATGCTTAATGTAAAATATGACACTTAACATTTTCTAATGGCTTTTTGCTTATTGCAAAATAGATTTTACAAGTCATTTGATATCAACAAAATGAGATGCTGTCAAAATTTCTCTTATGTGCTGTAATATAAGATGTCATTCTGACATTTCCTGACTGTGCAGTATGGAGGGACTAACTCAAATTAATGCTCTATGTTTTATTCACTAAAATCATGGTGTTTAAGCACAAATGAATAATTCTGATGTCTGGTGCAGCATATGTTATGGAATGTGTAGTTGTATAGGCCAGAACTTTTAGATATATGCTCTACCATTCCTAATATAATTCATTTATTGATATTAAATTTTGTTGGTATTTGCGCAATTGGATTACCATTTATTACTTATATTATTGTACTGTGAAATGTCTTGTTTACTAATAATCTGTTTGCAAATCTTTCTTTTTGGTGATACTTAAAAAAATGGCATGATTCTGCTTTTTGATAGCATTTCAAATCTGAAAACCATAAAAAGTTGATCAGTTATCCTGATGGTTGAAACTTCAGCAGGGCTATTGCCAGTTGTACTCCTATTTGGCTCCTGAAAACTATACCAATGCTTCATATAAAAGCCTTGACCTTGAATGCATAATGCTATGATATTAGGCTTATTTCTTAACATATGTGTTTGTAATATTTTTATTCCAATTTAAGCTATCACCTTCACCTATGTGTATCTGTATCTTTCCTATGAGTAGTATTTCATTTAGTATCTTATTGATTGGTACTTTCAATAATATGTGATTTGTTTGATTTGTCTGGGCATCTAGCTGTTTAGTTCTCCATTCTAGTGTCATTATACCCCCAGATATGAAATATATGGGGGCTATATTGGATTCACGCTTGACGGTCGGTCGGTCGGTCGGTCGGTCGGTCGGTCGGTCCGTGCGTCTGTAGACACAATTTGTCCGGAGAATTTCTCAGCAACTACTTACAGGATTTCAATCAAACTTCACAGAAGTGATCAGTAGTAAGCCTAGTTGTGCTAGCTTAAAGCATTTTTTGTTCGGATTAATTTTCACTGAGTTATGCCCCTTTGTTGTTTTTATTCAGTATATACAATAGGCAAATGTTGTCCGGACAATTTCTCAGCAACTACTCACAGGATCTCAATGAAACTTCACAGAAGTGATCAGTAGTAAGCCTAGTTGTGCATGCTTAAAGCAATTTTCGTTCGGATTAATTATCACTGAGTTATAGCCCTTTGTTGTTTTTATTCAGTATATACAATAGGCAAATGTTGTCCGGACAATTTCTCAGCAATTACTCACAGGATCTCAATGAAACTTCACAGAAGTGATCAGTAGTAAGCCTAGTTGTGCATGCTTAAAGCAATTTTCGTTCGGATTAATTATCACTGAGTTATAGCCCTTTGTTGTTTTATACAGTATATACAATAGGCAAATTTTGTCCGGACAATTTCTCAGCAACTACTCACAGGATCTCAATGAAACTTCACAGAAGTGATCAGTAGTAAGCCTAGTTGTGCATGCTTAAAGCATTATTTGTTCGGATTAATTTTCACTGAGTTATAGCCCTTTGTTGTTTTTATACAGTATATACAATAGGCAAATTTTGTCCGGACAATTTCTCAGCAACTACTCACAGGATTTCAACGAAACTTCACAGAAGTAATAAGTAGTTAGCCTAGTTGTGCATGCTTAAATCATTTTTCATTTGGATTGATTTTCACTGAGTTATAGCCCTTAGTTTTTTTTCTACAGTATATACAATAGGCAAATTTTGTCCTGACTATTTCTCATTGACTACTGTCAGGAATTCAATAAAACTTCTCAGAGGTGATGAGTAGTGAGCCTAGTTGTGCATGCATTAAGCTTGTCTTGGTTGGTTAAAATGTTCACTGAGTTATGGCCCTTTGTTTTTTTTTATACAGTGTATAATTATACAATATCTCAGTAACTACTCATAGGAATTCAATGAAACTTCACAGAAGTTATAAAAAGTAAGCCAAGTTGTGCATGCAATAACCAGGTTTTGTTTGGATTAATTTTCACTGAGTTATGGCCCTTTGTTTTATACCATTAGGTAAATTTTGTCCGTACCATTTCTCAGCAACTACATGCAGGAATTCAGTGAAACTTCTTAGAAGTGATAAGTAGTTTGCCAAGTTGTGCATGTCCACAATAGGTTTTGTCCAAGTAAATTTTAATGAGTTATGGCCCTTTTTTTTATATAATGTATATTTAGAAACTGGTCAGGATATATCTAAGCAACAATTTGCAGGTATTAAAAAAATGAAAATGCATTATATTTCCCTCTGTAAAATGTAACAATAACTGTGTCAAGGCCTCAGCTGGGGGTATTCATCACCTTAAGTGATAGTTCTAGTTCACCTTAAAGTTGTAGTATCAGACTAATTTCTGATGACAGGTTGCCAGCTTGCTTGCTGTAAAGCAACTGTGTCAATAACCTCAGTATACACCATGTCTGGCTTCTTTTATCAATTAATGAACAAAATTTTGTTGCTTATTTGTTTTTCTGGGACCTTTATATAGCTACTGTTTTCGCAAAACTGATATGACAGTGAAGTAAACATTAAAATAGATAATGGTATATCCTTCAAATCATACAAATTGTATTACTAGGCATGGCTGGCAAAATCTGATTTTGACTTACTTGTCCATTTTGCCAGAAGCATTTCTCAATTTGTCCATTTGATATTTATATAGTAAATTCTGGAAGTTTTCACTTGTCCGTACAGGCTGCTGGGTAATACGGACAATTGATTTTGCCACCCCTGCTTGCCTGGGATACATATAGAAAGCTGCAGTAACTGAACTTTCTGTGTACAATATTTTATGGAAATTTCAACTTTTTACACTTAATCTTGGTCAAACGTGTATCATAATTGTCCCTTGTGCCATAATTAAGAAATTGTCCATGAACTCCTAACCCTTTTCTGCCTATATAATCTTCTAAGACATTAATTAGTTTAACGAAGACAGTTCCAAAGAGTGTAAAATGAGACGTTTACCATAAATTGCTGCCATCACATTACAAGAGGAGCTTCTTAAAGCTGTAGGCTTGTGAAATGTAATCCATTATTCAACATGTTGTCTATTTGATAAAGCAATATTCATTATTCATGCTACAAAAAATTGCATTATCCGTTATATGAATCTGCAGTCATGTGCAGACTTGTGTTTAATTGTAAAGAAATTAATTAACTCAATTTTTGTTATTGTTCATTACTCAAGAATTGTCTGAAGTTTTGTTTATTATTTGTTGATGTCACTGTGAATTTATTCCTGTGATGTTTGAGGGACAATTACTGTCTTATAAATTAATTAATTGGAGTATGAACAGAAAGTTATGTGTTCTGTTTTATGGAAAGATTCAATGTTTTCAAGGTTGCAAGGAAATGTGAAAATGTTAAGGTCGTTTTGTTTGTATATAATTTCAGTGATCTGAAAGCCATTGCAGACCTTTAAAGTATTTAAGTGAACAAGTCCTAGTGGCTTGTAAAATTAATGAGATTTTATACAGTATCTTTATTCTGTCTTGTATACATAGTAAATCAACTGCAAACATACATACAAGGTGGGCAAATTTTATAACAAATGCAAATACATAATAATTGAAGGATGAACATATCTTTCTTCTGTACTAAGTGCATTTCTAATACAAAAAGCATCCTAAACATATTAGAACAAGTTTATAATTTTATTTAAATTGCAAAAGTTTAACAATTGTGTAAATTTGTAAACTAATGGATTGTTGTATTATTAATGCTTTTTGGTATAATTTCTTCTTGTAGCTTCATGAGATTGACAAATACTAATATAATGAATTTCATCTTTTATAGCTAATGCATTACAATGTTAACATTTTTTAGCTCTCTTGTTTCATTATTTCATTATTTCTGGCATATTTACCATTTTGAATTCTTAATGTAAGTGGAAGGCAACTTTATCTGAGTCTACAGAAATAAAATCTAGAGTTTTTAGGTATATTTATGTCTAAATATTGTTCTTAATCTAACTTTGTTTTAACATATCTATAATATTCAGTATCATGCTAATGTTTCTATTAAGACTGAAATAAACATCCTGTTTTAGAACACATTATATGTATTTGGCTTATGTGCAAAAAGCAGTTTCTTTAACAATTGCCAGTACCATTGTAATTTATGCATGTTTAACTGTTAGTTGCTTTTAGTTGGAAGCCTTACAAAGTTCTTGTGGAGACCTGTGAATATTTCACTGGCATTATAAAGTGCCTCACCTGGCATGCCAACCACTTCTTTGTTAAAACAGTAACATTTCATGTGAAAAAATTGGCTTCTATTGCAATTTGTTTGCAAATTGTAGTTATTGTCTTTTGTTTACTATATATTATTATCATGTCTAAACTTAAAATTTTGGCTTCAGAATGCAAGCAAATATACAAATATATTCTCACTGTGTATGAAACTTGTATTTTACCCCTTCAAAAAGCATGAATAGAATCATGATTTTTTCTTGAATTGTTCATGAAGTAAGAATAACATTTTGACAGGGCCGGCATTCTTATGGTCATTTTGTTTGGGCTTGTTTGTATGTGACCGAGGTAAGCCCGGTTCCAGTCCTTCAACACTTGTTGAAGAAAGCTATTTATAAACAAGAGGAGTATGAGGAATAAGTAATGGGTCCATACTTTAATTAAGAATATTCAGTATTTTGATTGACTGCTAAAATTGAAGCAATGCAATGAGCCTTTAGCAGCAAATATTTTTAAACGAAGGATTCAAGAAATATCTTGAAATTGTCAATTGCCTGTTGGGCTAATTATGGTTACATCGTATCATGTGCTTTCCTAAAAACTTTAATCCTGTCAACTTGCCTTGAGGGACACGACCATGAAGTCACAATTGCTGAACACGAAAAGAAAACATATTTTAACCTATATTTCAACTGAGAAAGTGGTTTAATTGTTCTAAACTTGATAATCAGCCAAATGTATTCTTGTTTTAAACTCTGTGTACTAGAATGTACTCTATATAACATCAAGGTTATTGTTGTTGTTGTAGTTCTAGTTATGATACATTTTTATGTGTCATTAAATGGTTGTGATCACCATACATATTGCAGCAGTATGTTGCATACCTTAGGGTAGTGAACTGTGTATTTGCACTAAATCTATCTTTGCTTTTTTGATCTGTTTTTTTTTGTGCTGCTAATGGTTATAATTGTTTTTGTGTTTTGTATTTCCCATTAGAGTCTGGAGAAATAAGATCTGGTTTTGCAATAAGTATTTGATGGTACAATGTCATTGAATATTCCAGTGATCATTCAGTTAATGATGCAACCTCTTTGTACCAAGTTTGTTGAGTACAGAAACTGTGTGTATTTTGTATCAATAGTTTACTTACATGACCCAGGGTTATTGCTCCCCACAGTACTTCCCTTAATATTGATATATTGGTGTTTGATTGAGTAATCAGCATGCAAGATCTTAGTCCAACTATATTAGACTGTTTGCAGTGGTGATCCGAGGCATTTGTTTATTTGCCCCCCTTCCCTTAGGCTCAGTCATGGATGGCCCTTCAGATTCTATTCATAAAGTGGGCCAATGAGTAAGGCTTACATGCTCTGTTATCATGAGAACCAGAATGTGTGCAGGCACTCACTATCTGTGACTATAGATACTTCACTCATCCATTGTATTGTATGATCACAGTGTCTGAAATTGTTCATAGAAAACTTCTGCCAATATTTCTCTCAGACTTGAATGAAGATAGACACAGTCTTGGTATGTTCTGTTACATTCAGTTTCCATATATAGTGTTATGTAACTGAGTGATGGTGACATCAGTTCAAGGATTATTGTTCTGTTGAAAACTCTACACTAATGTGTGATCGAGATAATGTGATCAGTAATATTATGAGTATTTTACCTCCTGGAATGGAGAGCTTATTTAAATGTCAGTTTATTATTGCTGTAAGTGTTGTTGTGTTTTATTATGATTTGACAAAATGTACGTGGTTGGTTTACTTGTACGGACTATTTAAATGTTTCTTTGCAATGTTAGTTCATTTTGATGGGTTCTGTGCCCATTTTTTTATGGAATTGTCTCCTATGTGATTAAGGGAATCGTCTGCTCTGATTATATGTATGATGGTGATATGATACGTACCATTAACTAGCGGATTGCATGTAGTGATGTGTCATGATACGTTTTCAATTTGATGACTTTCTTTATTGCTCACCATCCATTGTCTTATTTTGTGTGATGGAAAAAAAACTTTTCAACTGTCTTAAATCTCTGCATTTAGAATTTGTTACATATCAGTATTGCAATAAGATAATTGGATACAATTGGATGTGTTTTAGATCATACTTTCTCCTCCAATACAGTCAAACTGGCAAACTCATACCAAATGTAATTTTGTGAACAAAGTTAAACTGGTAACAACTTGGTGCTTTCCATCATATTTTATATCTCATGTTACAAGTTGGAAGGACCTCCTTAATGGTCAAGTGGTTATAGCCTCTTGACTATAGTTACCTCCAGCCACCCTCGGCTGTATCAAAATCCCCTGTAAGGACATTGTGTCCAGCTAGTTAATGCAAAGTTGATGTACCTTAGGTGTACTTCTAGCTTCATATTCCACCATTTAAGATGGAAATGTCCCCTAATGACTCTGGCTGTTGCTGTAACATTAAACACTTGAAAAAAAAATTGAAACAAAATGATAATTATACTATTTATTTTCTTATATTTGCAGCTGTAAGATTTGGCCGGGTACCAAAACGATCGAAGAGTATGGATGAGACTCATGTATCATCTACTGATCCTTCCCTGGAACAAAGTCAACTAGAGAGTAAACAACTTGCAATTTATGACATCATTCTGAATGTATCACAAGCGCACCTTGCACATTGCGGAGTTACTGATGATAAATTGAAAATATTGCAACGAAAGCATGCTACATTGGTAAGCTGGTACCTTTTCTATCTTCTTTTAACTGATCATTGAAGAGTACCCATTATTTTGGAGTTGCCCTTTTTGGCTTTTTAGGGGTCAGAGCAAGGAGTGAAGTCCTTGAAGACTGTTGAAGGAACTTGTTGCTGCTACAAGTTGCTACATTCTCGTCAATGGTGTTGAAGTAGTTGTTCAAACTTCAGATTCAGTCCTAACAATAAATTAGGCAAAAGCATTTATTAGACGATTCGGATAATCGAGGTTTATTTACATTGAATTATATAGAGGGAAATTCGGGACCGAAATTTCATTTCGGATGAGACCAGGTTTTCGGATAATCCGAGTTCGGATAATCAAGGTTTTACATGTAGTTAAGAATTACTTGGAAAAAAAATTATATAGGTTAGTAAAAAAACTTCTTTTCAGTTCCTTTTTCTAAGCTTCCTTTGTGTAAGAATATGACGTACATTTCATCCCCAAATATTTCATACTTTGGATTTTGCCTTCATAAGATAGTGTTTGTTGATCAGTTAATGAGAGATGTAAATTGTTTCAGCGCCTATTCTTGGTCTTATAATCTAAAGTCTATGTTGATAGTACTTCATTAAGTAATGATGGCCTTGTTCTGTTTGTTGGTTCTTTGTTCATTTCATGTTTAGATGCTGCCGTGGGTCAGGTCTTGCATATACTTTAATTGTATTGTCTTATTATGAACTTTGATGTCTATGGGGGACTGATAATGTTGTCAAGTGATTATGGTCTCTAACCAATTAGTAACCACTGGTCCATCACTACTGTGAATTTGTATCCCATATAGGACCATGCAGAAAAATCTCATGCAAGAAATTGTCCTATTCTCAAACTAAAGGTCATTGGTCCTACCCAGGTGTACACCGTGAGTCTTCCGCAACCATAAAAGGACCCTGACTGTTGTTTGTGACATTCAAAATATAAGTAATGTTTAATAGTGGTTGACATTTATAACTGTGGAATGTTGCAGTCTGACCTTGTGAAGTTGTGATGTACTTTAAGGAAATTGGCTTATTAAATGCTAATATACAATCCATCTAGTGAATTATTGTCTTTTATACCTCGTTCTCTCTTGGTATAAATTTTTTTATCATCAGAGCTTGATATATTAAGTCAGCTAAGACATTATGTCACTGTTTAACAGTATATACAGTCATTACTTCCTTAATGGCAAATGTCCATAATGAGGACATAACCTAAAATAATCTTCAGTATATTTATACATCTGTGTATTGTATGTGGGTGAAGTACTAGTGTTAGCTCACGTCCAGGGTCAATCGCAACAACTCGAGCATTTCCGTAACTGAGAAATACACCTCTACATAAGTGTAGGGTTACAAATTTTGGTTATGCGGTTCTGGTAACTACTTTTCAAACTACCTTCAAATCTATTAATCGTTCGCTATATTGATAAAATAGACATTGGTTCCCATTTAAAGAGACTCAAGTTGTTTCCATAGTGGGATCATTCCCAAAATGGAAAGTAGCCCGTGAACAATGAAAACAAAAATGACAGCCTGCCTTATATCTGCGAGGCACTTTCTTTAGACAAACGCCAAGGAGTTTCGATTGGTCTATTAAGCTATTAGTATGCATCAAAAAGTCTTCTTCTCTGAAAGTACTGGTCGTATTTCCTTCAAATTCCAAGCATCCTTGTGACTGTCTTAGTGTGATACCTTGTAAAGGCCAGTAAATAGTGTTTTAAATAGAAAAACAACTTTTTGAACATCTGCTTTTCATGAACCATTGAATTGATCATTAGCAGTCTGTAGTATCCTATCAGGTCTGCTGTTGTAAATATGACTTGCCCCATAAGGGGCTGCTACAGCTGAAGATAGAAATACCCTTGGCCCTTGTACATTTTTGTTTCGAAAAAAGTAATTAAGCATTTAATAACTATTACGGTAAAAGTGCTGCTTTTATTGTTTTGTGATTTTTCGGGAACATGCATTTGGCTTAGTTTAAATTATGGTTATTTTAAAAAGATTTTGTAAATGATGATTTCTCATCAGCAAGAAACGTTCTGGTACCATAAATGCAACAAATCACTTGTTGCATTGTTGTGGAATTCATGCTTTTATTATAAATGTTATTTATATTTTTTTCCTGAATTTTTCCCATGTCAGCTCATTTTATTAGATTAAGATAATACAAAACATCTTTATAGGAACAAAAATTCTGGAACCATGTCCTCTAAGTGTTTTATTGTGTATGGAGTGATCAACCTAGCTTTCTATGACATAGGCTGAAAATATCCAATTTTCATCATAAACCATGGATAATGCCTTTCATTGTAAAAAAATAGTGATAACCCAGATATAAATGACAGCCTATAAGGCTGTAGTCTGAGACACATAAATTTTACATGATAATATCACTGGCGAAAACTATGCAAGCAAAATCCACTCGTATTTCTATAGGGACATAAAAATAATCTGTTAATTATTGATTTGGGCTGGAAACTTCCCAGCTTGTATTAGGTATTATTGTATTATCTGATTATGAGATTGTTGAGATAAAAAATGATACTTATATTAAACTAAATAACAGATAAGTCTGAAATCTAGATGGAAATTTTATCTTAATGTTTATGTTCTCTGTGGTAATCATTGAGAGAAAATTATTATGAAATATGAACAAATATGTGAGGGAAACTTTTTCAAATGCTTTGAAAACTGACAAATACAGTAATTTATATTCTTTTTTTTAAGTGTAGTAATTGTGCAGGAAACAAATAAACATAATTTCTTGAATTATTCTTCATTTGAGCAAGAAAAAGGACTATATTCCAGTGATATAATGCTACCAAACACCCAAACCAGCTTCATACAATATGATAAAATGTGATGTCTTCCATACAGTCATGTCTGCTTGTACAAAATTCTGTGAAATGCCCCGATAGGCATCTAATTTCTAAACTAGGTTGCAAAACTTTAACATAAATTTCATACTTTGGAGGCACAATTTGTTTCCAAATATTTTCGTTCTTTGGATTCTGCTGTTGGCAACTTTAGTGTTTGTTCAAAATACAGGGTCCATTAGAAAACCATAAACTCTACATTTTTTCTCTGACTTGACTTATCTTAGATTAAAATTGGATGAACTAATAAGATATAGTCATTAGATAAATCCTTAGATGAACAGGTCAGCCAACTTTGAGGTGAACGATTATCATAATTGTCTATTTGGTGTATCAGTGTTACATATGTATCGATACAGTACAACCTCTCCAGAGCAGCCCTCTCTTGAGTAATAACCTCCCTTCAACAACAGCATGATTTTTTCCCACTGCCAGATTTAACTATTGATTGCCAGATTTAACTATTGATTGCCAGATTTAACTATTGATTGCCAGATTTAACTATTGATTGCCAGATTTAACTATTGATTGCCAGATTTAACTATTGATTGCCAGATTTAACTATTGATTGCCAGATTTAACTATTGATTGCCAGATTTAACTATTGATTGCCAGATTTAACTATTGATTGCCAGATTTAACTATTGATTGCCAGATTTAACCATTGATTGCCAGATTTAACTATTGATTAAACGTCTCTAGAGTGAAACCTCTCAAGAACAATAACATAATATTGCTACATACAAAGGGTGTTTCTTTAGAGAGGTTGCACTGTATCTCCTGGACATAACTAATAACTAATCAATTGTTCTGTTAATATCTCTTGACCCCAAGTAACTTTTCACAATACGAGGGCTCAGCGCAACACTCTCGTAACTTGTTCTTATTTCAATATGAGTTATGACACTATTGCGTTGAACCCTCAAATTTTTATACTGCAATCTTTTTTACCTTTCTTCTAAATTTTGTTTTTTTTAAAAACATTAATGATTAGGGCTGAATGTAAATTTGCTATCCACCTATATAATTTTTAGAAAGGGATTCTTGAATCACTTTCCTGTGATATAGCATCGTTGGAACAATTGTATTGTCAACCTAATAACAGCCTTACTTTGTCGCATAGGAAAGTCACACAGAAAATAGGCCTGAGCTTAATAGTGTGAAGATAATATTATATGATATATTGTGGTATTTCCTCAATTGCTGGATCTAAAAATACTACAAATTATTGTAACTACATGCAAATAGTCATATAAAGTGTAAAATAAGTGTATAATGGTAAAATAATGAAATATTCAAATTAAATGTTTTGCATATCCTCTGTTAGGGCTTTGTGATAGTGAGATAGTGTGTCAAAAATCTTTTATTTTTGCATATCCTGTTTCCGGGCACTTAAGAATAGTTCTACATCCATCTTTTGTTCATTGGGTCAGTAATTTCTCTAAAAACCTATGCATGCAGGTGGCCTTTATTCGAATGTAATTTAGTTCTGAATAAGCAATGAGGGTTTTTAAAGAATGGCCTTTATTCACAGGGTGGTCTTTATTCGGAGGTGTCCGCTAACACAGGTTTGGCTGTAAATGTTAAGTTTGTCTGTTAGTGTAAATGTTAAAAGCATTTGCATTGGTACAAACAATATGGGTACTTTACTTTTTTAGCTCACCAGAGCACGAATGTGCTCAGGGTGAGCTTTTGTGATCGCCCTGCGTCCGTCGTACGTCTTGCGGTGTGCGTCGTTACGTGGCGTCCATGTTTACTTAAAACAACATCTCCTCCTACACCACTATGCCGATTGCAACCAAACTTTGCTGGAATGATCCTTGGGTGGTCCCCTTTCAAAGTTGTTCAAAAAATTAAATTTCATTAAAAACTCTGGTTGCTATGGCAACAAATAGAAAAAACTTAAAAAATCTTCTTGTCTGAAACCACAGGGCCTAGAGCTGAGATATTTGGTATGTAGCATTGTCTAATGGAACTCTACAAAGTTTGTTCAAATTATTCCCCTGGGGTCAAAATTGGATCCGCCCCGGAGGTAACTTGATTTTACATAGACTTATATAGGAAATTTAAAAAATCTTCTTGTCAAAAAATACAATGCCTAGAGCTTTGATATTTGGTGTGTAGCATAGTCTAGTGGACCTCTACCAAGTTTGTTCAAATTATTGCCCTAGGGTCAAAATTGGCCCCGCTCCGGGGGTCACTTGATTTATATAGACTTATATAGGAAAATTTAAAAAATCTTCTTCTCCGAAACCGCAAGGCCTAGAGCTTAGATATTTTGTATGTGGCATTGTCTAGTGGACCTCTACCATGTTTGTTGAAATTATGGCCCCGGGGTCAAAATTAGCCCTGCCCTAGGGTTTATTCTATTTTATATAGGAAAATTTCAAAAATCTTCTTCTCCGAAACCACAAGGCCTAGAGCTAAGATATTTGGTATGTAGCATTATCTAGTGGACCTCTACCAAGTTTGTTCAAATTATTGCCCTAGGGTCAAAATTGGCCCTGCCCTGGGGTTTATTCTATTTTATATAGGAAAATTTAAAAAATCTTCTTGTCCGAAACCACAAGGCCTAGAGCTAAGATATTTGGTATGTAGCATTGTCTAGTGGACCTCTACCAAGTTTGTTCAAATTATTGCCCTAGGGTCAAAATTGGCCCCGCCCCGGGGGTCACTTGATATATATAGACTTATATAGGAAAAATTAAAAAATCTTCTCCGAAACTGCAAGGCCTAGAGCTTAGATATTTTGTATGTGGCATTGTCTAGTGGACCTCTACCAAGTTTGTTCAAATTATGGCACCGGGGTCAAAATTAGCCCTGCCCTGGGGTTTATTCTATTTTATATAGGAAAATTTTAAAAAATCTTCTCCGAAACCACAAGGCCTAGAGCTAAGATATTTGGTATCTAGCTCTGTCTAATGGACCTCTTTTAAATCTGTTCATATAATGGCCATGGGATAAAAAAAGGCCCAGATGGGTCACTTGATCTTACTTGGACTCGTATAGAAAACTTCAACAATGTTAATCTCCAAATGACCTTTTCTCCTGGTGAGCATTTATAGGGCCATCATGGCCCTCTTGTTTTATTTGTGTGGATAAATCACCTTCCGACAGTACTTTGATTTTGTATTGTCCCAATCTTGTTCCCCACGATACAAATTCTGTAATTAAACACAGTACACTTCCTTTTTACTTCCCAAGGCTACTTGAGTCATTGAACCCTTTATAATCATTATCAGGTTTCAATGACCTGAACTGTCTGGGATTATTGACAACATTGTCTGTCCAGAGATCATCAAATTAGATGAAAATCGGATGATAAGAAGTTGGGTCAATATTTCTCTCAAGCAAACCTATACATTTAATGTTTCTTGTGATTTCATGGAATTTTCCCCATTCTATGAGAGTACATTCGACCTTAGAAATGTTTTTTAAAGCAGAAGCAACTCGCATTCATGCCAAATTATCGCTATAATTACACCAATATCTTGTTGTGTAATCTTAACGGGACCGTGGAGAAGAGGAGTGATGAATATTTCTCCTGGTTTTAGTTTGTGTACATGAAGTATTTTGTCCTATTTCAGATGACGAAGATCGAGATACCAGACAGACTGGTACAGTTTACGGACGAGGAATTAGAATCGCAACGTTTGTTGATGTGGCAATGTTACGCTAGTCTTACCACCCCAGCAATACAAAACATGGTGGAGTTTGTAAAACGCATCCCAGGTATATAAAAATTGATACTGTAGAACGCTTTAATTTTGTGAGGTCAAAATTTCGCGTTTTTGTTAAAAATCAGCTGTTTTCTTTATTCGCATATTTATTAATTTGTGATGTCGTTGGGTAGGATTAAAGTGCGATCAAAGACACTCTGTATGTCACTCCTGATCTGTTGGACATTTAAGTTGTGTTTTATATCCAATAAAAATATAATAACAATAGATCGATAATAGTTTGGGATTGTTAAGGAAGTTATGTTTTACAAACAGTAGGAAGCCTGAAAACTTACTGTTACTAGTATGTTCAATTGATATCCAAAATTGTTCAACAAATGATAGTTTAGTTAAAGCAATTTAATTATAAAAAAAATAGAATGCAAGTATTAAAGGTACATGTTTATTACTGATATATTGCTTTCAACAGATTAACTAACTGATTATTCTATGTTAAAATACTATATCAGAATTAAGTTGTGTATTTTCGGACTCATTTTCGAATATATAAAACTCAGCATTTATTCGCGACATTTATGAATTCGCGAGGTATTTGATTCGCTAATATTAGTGAAAATAAAACTTACACAAATAAAACCATTTCTGCAGTAAATTCTGTTGATACATCTACTAGTAATTATACCCCCAGATATGAAATATATGGGGGCTATATTGGATTCACGCTTGACGGTCGGTTGGTCGGTCGGCCGGTCGGTCGGTCCGTGCGTCTGTAGACACAATTTGTCTGGACAAATTCTCAGCAACTACTTACAGGATTTCAATAAAACTTTACAGAAGTGATCAGTAGTAAGCCTAGTTGTGCTAGCTTAAAGCATTTTTCGTTCGGATTAATTTTCACCGAGTTATACCCCTTTGTTGTTTTTATTCAGTATGTACAATAGGCAAATTTTGTCCAGATAATTTCTCAGCAATTACTCACAGAATCTCAATGAAACTTCACAAAAGTGATAAATAGTAAGCCTAGTTGTGCATGCTTAAAGCAATTTTCGTTTGTATTAATTATCACTGAGTTATAGCCCATTGTTGTTTTTATACAGTATATACAATAGGCAAATTTTGTCTGGACAAATTCTCAGCAACTACTCACAGGATCTCAATGAAACTTCACAGAAGTGATCAGTAGTAAGCCTAGTTGTGCTAGCTTAAAGCATTTTTTGTTCGGATTAATTTTCACCGAGTTATACCCCTTTGTTGTTTTTATTCAGTATGTACAATAGGCAAATTTTGTCCAGATAATTTCTCAGCAATTACTCACAGAATCTCAATGAAACTTCACAAAAGTGATCAATAGTAAGCCTAGTTGTGCATGCTTAAAGCAATTTTCGTTCGGATTAATTATCACTGAGTTATAGCCCTTTGTTGTTTTTATACAGTATATACAATAGGCAAATTTTGTCCGGACAAATTCTCAGCAACTACTCACAGGATCTCAATGAAACTTCACAGAAGTGATCAGTAGTAAGCCTAGTTGTGCTAGCTTAAAGCATTTTTCGTTCGGATTAATTTTCACCGAGTTATACCCCTTTGTTGTTTTTATTCAGTATGTACAATAGGCAAATTTTGTCCGGATAATTTCTCAGCAATTACTCACAGAATCTCAATGAAACTTCACAAAAGTGATCAATAGTAAGCCTAGTTGTGCATGCTTAAAGCAATTTTCGTTCGGATTAATTATCACTGAGTTATAGCCCTTTGTTGTTTTTATACAGTATATACAATAGGCAAATTTTGTCCGGACAAATTCTCAGCAACTACTCACAGGATCTCAATGAAACTTCACAGAAGTGATCAGTAGTAAGCCTAGTTGTGCTAGCTTAAAGCATTTTTCGTTCGGATTAATTTTCACCGAGTTATACCCCTTTGTTGTTTTTATTCAGTATGTACAATAGGCAAATTTTGTCCGGATAATTTCTCAGCAATTACTCACAGAATCTCAATGAAACTTCACAAAAGTGATCAATAGTAAGCCTAGTTGTGCATGCTTAAAGCAATTTTCGTTCGGATTAATTATCACTGAGTTATAGCCCTTTGTTGTTTTTATACAGTATATACAATAGGCAAATTTTGTCCGGACAATTTCTCAGCAACTACTCACAGGATTTCAACGAAACTTCGCAGAAGTAATAAGTAGTTAGCCTAGTTGTGCATTCTTAAATCATTTTTCGTTTGGATTGATTTTCACTGAGTTATAGCCCTTTGTTTTTTTCTACAGTATATACAATAGGCAAATTTTGTCCTGACTATTTCTCATTGACTACTGCCAGGAATTCAATAAAACTTCTCAGAAGTGATGAGTAGTTAGCCTAGTTGTGTATGCATTAAGCTTGTCTTGGTTGGTTAAATTTTCACTGAGTTATGTCCCTTTGTTGTTTTTTATACAGTGTATATACAATATCTCAGTAACTACTCATAGGAATTCAATGAAACTTCACAGAAGTTATAAAAAGTAAGCCAAGTTGTGCATGCAATAACCATGTTTTGTTTGGATTAATTTTCACTGAGTTATGGCCCTTTGTTTTATACAATTAGGTAAATTTTGTCCGTACCATTTCTCAGCAACTACATGCAGGAATTCAGTGAAACTTCTTAGAAGTGATAAGTAGTTTGCCAAGTTGTGCATGTCCACAAAAGCTTTTGTCCAAGTAAATTTTAATGAGTTATGGCCCTTTGTTATTTTTTATATCATGTATATTTAGAAACTGAAAATGCATTATATTTCCCTCTGTAAAATGTAACAATAATTGTGTCAAGGCCGCATCTGGGGGTATTCATCACCTTTAGTGATAGTTCTAGTTCTAAAGCTTATTTCAGGGGTTCATTGTTTGTAAATATTTGTTATACCCCCGCAATGACGTTTGAGACAGGGTAGAGGGGGTATATTGGAGTCACTCCGTCGGTTGGTCCGTCCGTCAGTCTATCCGCATACAATATCATAAATTTGTGGAGCGAACTTCTTCCACATTTCTTAAGCTATTGAAATGAAACTTGAAATATGTCATCACAATGAAGTGTAGATTTTCATGCCAATTGATCCACTCATTCCAGAGTTATATGCCCTTGAACTTAGCCATATAGTGTACTATAGCATTTTTAGTGTCAAAGCTGACTGGCAGGTCTGTGACAAAGCTCTAGTTATGATGTATTTTGACTTAACAATTTAATGGGTATTATGGGGATATTATTTTAGGTGAAAAATCTGGACTTGTTTTTCCGAATGGATGAATTTAGGTCTGTGGCCAACAATTCTACAAATGCATCTAAAATACCTGGATTTGTTTGGAATGTGGATTAAATTTCCCTGGAGTATTAAATTCGTTCACTAGCTGTCATGAAAAAAAAGTAGAAAAATATTTTTCCATTTATTCAAGATTTGGAATTTATGGGGTTTCAGTGATGATGGATTATGAGATCTTGATCTCATCTCACTTTTTTTCTTTTATTTCATGCATGTTTTACACAATGGAAAAAATTGTTAATGTGTTACACGAGTGTGATAAAAACAACAAAATGTGCAGATTTTATAATTGAGAATATTCCTTGTCCTTGGGGAATTCGGCAAAAATCTTCTATTTTTTATTGTGAAAATTCTTGTTGAAACAGACAACTACAAAGTGAAACCTGGTTATTAGAATGCCGAAAATGGCGGGCGGGCAGGCGGCATGGCGGGCGTCAAACAGGCGGTGTCCGGTCAATAACTTAAGTTCTGATTGACCAATCTTGACCAAACTTGGTATGTAGGATCCTTGAATGAAAACCTAGCCTGGGATTGTATTTGGGGTCTGTGGGATCAAGGTCAAGGTCACTGTTACTAAAAATAGAAAATCAGTGTCCGGTCAATAACTTAAGTTTGGAATGACCAATGTTGACTAAATTTGATATTTAGCATCCTTGAATGAAAACCTAGCCTGGAATTGTATTTGGGGTCCGTAGGGTCAAGGTCACTGTTACTAAAAATAGAAAATCAGTGTCCGGTCAATTACTTAAGTTTGGAATGACCAATGTTGACTAAACTTGGTATTTAGCATCCTTGAATCAAAACCTAGCTTGGGATTGTATTTGGGGTCTGTGGGGTCAAGGTCACTGTACTAAAAATAGAAAATCAGCTTTCAGTAAATAACTTAAACAAGGATTAAGATATTGCGATGAAATTTTGTGTGTAGGTAGCTTACATGCAGCCCATGCTTTTGAATTGCATCTAAGTTCAGTAAGGTCAAGGTCACTGTTACTAAAAATAGAAAATCAGTTTCTGGTCAATAACTTAAGTAAGGATTGAGATATTGCGATGCAATTTTGTGTGTTGGTAGCTTACATCCAGTCCATGCTTTTGTATTGAATTGAGGGCCAGTAGGGTCAAGGTCACTGTTACTAAATATAGAAATCAGTTTCCAGTCAATTACTTAAGTTTGGAATGACTAATCTTGACTCAACTTGGTATTTAACAACCTTACATGAAAGCTTAGCTTGGAATTGTATTTGGGGTCAGTTTGGTCATGGTCACTGTTTCTAAAAATAGAAAATCAGTTTCCGGTGAATAACTTAATTAAGGACTTAGACATTGCGATGAAGTGTGGAGGTAGCTTACATAGAAACCAAGCTTGGGATTGCATTCTATGCCGGTAGGTTAAAGGTCTATGTTAACTTATTAGTAGCAGTGGAAACTGAACCACTGATGAAGCCTTAGTGAAGAATTCTAGAGTACTGTGGTATTAAAGCCTTGGAAAACCTGGTTTCGTGGCACTGCCGCGTTTCTTGTTTTATTTGTGTCTTTCCTGAAGTGTGGATGCTCAGTCTCTTTTGATGGTGTCTTTTGATTACCGTAAAAGAAATCCTCGCACATTTTAAAAAACAAAATAATGGAATTTTAAAAAACAATATCATGTGTTCGATTTTTTTCTTGTGCAAATTAGATAATGGAAGACCTGTAATGTTGTGAGGAATTAAGCCTGTACTCTTTAGAAAAGGTGCCAGAACAGTTTAATGATTTGGAAGAAGAAAACTGTTCAGTTGTATTTATTGTTTTGGTAAAAAGTATTGAAAATGGATTCTTTGAGCTGTTCTTTCTGCGTTTGCTAATCAAACAGAAGATTTTTGCATCTAATGATGTTGGGATACATAGTGATTGCCTGATCCGTCTGTCCGTCTGTCTGTCTTTCTGTCTGTATGAGGTTAAGTAGATTTTATTGTTTTCTCAAGCATGCTATCCGGGGCATATGCATTTACTTTTTTCCTTTTATTTGGAGTTATTTGGATGAAATGCTTTCAATTTTTATACCCCCTGTATTGTTTTTGGTCTGACTGTTTGTCTGTCTGTATCAAAGTTAAACTTGCCTATAAAATCAAAACGCTTCCAGCTACATTTTCCTCATGACAACCTCTACTGGAGGTCAGGTGGTAAAGGTCACCTGAGGGGGCATTGTGTTTCAAAAACACATCTTGTTCTGATTGTCTTTGACTGTTTCCCTTATTGTTGACACAGTGAGTATCACACAGTTTTGATTGTTAGTCTATAATTTCTGTTTTGGTTGCAAAAATCTGTCATTGGTTTGATAGCTTCTCGAATTATGTGACAAATAAAGAGATAGTAGTTATCAAGAAGTCTGACAGTTTGACTGGAATACCTAGGGTTTTATGGAGATATTTTATTCTGTAGATTCCTGTGAGAGTTTGATGAGAATGTCAGGTGTCTCTGAAAGGTTTTATATTAATACAATATATACAGTCAACCCTGTGTTAGTGACCACCTCTTAATAAAGGTCATCCTGTGAATAAAAGCCATTCTTTTTATACCCATCCAGGGATTTTTCTTTATGTTTTGGGGAAGGCTCCCTAGCCCTCAATATGGTGATGAAATAGTGGGTTGAAGTCTTTTTTGCGGAAAAAGTTCTCACCTGAAAACAATTTTGGGAATGAAATTTCTTGGAGTAAATCGGAAATTTGAGGAAAATTGCATGATTTCAAAGAAATGTTTAGAGGGGAGGACACCCTGTACAGGCTCCAACTATATAATAATAAAATCCCTGCCATCATTGATTATTTAGAGCAAAATCACTGAAGGCCACCTGTCAGTTAAGGCCTTATTATGTCATCCCGAACTTGGACCTGAAGGATGACCCTTGTTTACCAGTTTGACTGTATTTGCATACTTGATTTTAATTTCAGACAGATTTCTTTTATTATTTGAAATGTTATCATTGCAGGAATTTTAGAACTGTCACAAGATGATCAACTTATTCTGATAAAGATGAGTTTCTTCGAAATGTGGATTACACGAATGGCAAGAATGTTCTCACTGGAAGAAAATATTCTCACATTCGAGGATGGCAGTATAATTCAAAAAGAAGAATTATCTGTCGTTTATTCGGTTTGTATTATATAATGTATTTGTCTGAGGAAAAATATGTGGTAGATTATATGAAGAATATATTCTTAATAAATCTCCTGGATCAGGATTGTCTTGTATAATTGACATTTAGTGAACTGATTAAACTCTCTGTGAATTATGTGTTTGTCCAAAAGAATAAGTACAAATTATTTATATTATGTAATACTGTACTGTAATATGTCAAACATGATATATAGTTTTGTCATAATCATAAACTACATGATGTATGTACTGGTACAGAAATAGATAAATGATATAGGGTGTTCATTATAAAATATCAGCATACTAGTAGAGAATTGTTATAACTAGGACTGTATTTCAAATGATAGTAAAAATCTGGATTCATAATTCAAATCACAGCGTGGGTTCGAGCCCAGCTACTGACCATGTATCTTTAATGTGAGAAAATAGGCAGTTGCTTACGGAGTATGGGGAGTCTACTACTGGTTCTTCCCAGGAACAATGGTTAGGTGAACTGTCCACCTCATATGACTCTGACTGTTGTAAAGGGACGTAAGACTCAAACAAACAAACAAACAATGCAAAACAAACGTTTTTTAGTGTGTGGTATTTTTTGTGGGTCTGACTTGAAAACGTCTGTCTGATGTTCAAAATTAACCTATCATAGTTTGAAAGTGATATAAAATTTGAATGTTTATCTGAATGTGATTGATATGTCAGTGAATCTTTGGAATATGATAAAATAGTAATTTATTTGTGTCCCTTCTTTGATTTTATCAAATTACACCTTTTGGAAATCTCAAGTGATATCAAACTTGTATTTTTAAAGCTGCTAAGTATATTTATTCTTTGATTTTCAGGCTGAGTTTGTGAATGCAATGTTTGATGTGGCTGGTAATATAAATGGTTTAAATCTGAATGATACAGAGATAGGATTATTGTCTGCTGTCATACTGGCCTCACCAGGTAATACCACTGCTTTCAGCTTATCTCATTGGCTGTATTGTTAAAGCTCAGAATTTCAAAATGAGAAGGCATTGGTTTGACATGTGGGTGGGGTACATATTCCTCTTTCATATTTTTTCTGAGAACATTACTTTCAAAGTGATTTCTCTTCTCGCATTCCCAATTCATGTCAGAAATGTGACTGGATTATGTAAGATCAGTTCAGGTAGGTCAACAAGGTACACATTGATGTTTTACTGATTTGCCTCATATTCAGATAAGGCGATGAGCAGTATTGACTTGTACATGGGATATTCATTTAAGTGCAAGTTTAGGGCTTACTTTGAACATACAATGGCACAATACATTCTTGGACTCTGTCATTTCTGCCTATCAAATGTATGTAATTTTAACAGAATGTATAATATGTACATAGAGAGTACTGTAAATCTGGTATTTTTCGCGATGTTTTTATTTTCGCTAATATTCGCAAATGGAAGGCTTCGCGAATTCATAAATCCGCGTAAATTTATTAATATAACGTAATTACTATCCGAAGATCATTGTCCGAAACTTTCATTATTAAATGTGTAGACAGACTGATAAATAAACATACTACTTGTCTGTATGTACTCTATACATGTATATTGTGTTTCGTTAACATAATAATTATGTAGTTGTGCTAATTGGTGTGCCTTAAACACATCAAACAAACAAATATTGTGCATGTTGCCTGGGGGACAATGTTTGGTATAATGATCTGGAGATTTAATTGCATTTCTTAAGATAACAATAGGGATTAACGGACAGTTTTTCACTTTTCTATATTCAAGATTGTAACAGGTTTTGACGATTAATTTTTACAGGTACTGCATGATATAAGTTTCACCCGTTTTATTTATCTATTTATTTATTTTATAATTCAAAGCCTTCGCGAAATTTAAATTAAGAGCCTTCAGACGCGAATTCATAAATACGCGAATATATTCAGGGTGGGCAAAAACGCGAAATAAAGATCACGCGAATATAAAGTGATTTACAGTATATCATATCTTAGGAGATTCTTAAGTTCTCTGGTTGATTGCTCGAATCAATTTATATGAAAATTCCACTTTAACTGAAAACTTCCAGACTTGCGTAATCTGTTTAATTCTGTCCTTAATTCTCCCACCATGTCCATATTTTACCTCTAACCAAATTAAGTATTTTACCAAGCAGACTTGTCTGACAGGGAAGCTCATATCTTGATTTATCTCCTGTCTTATTTCTGTGTCTTTCAAGAATACTCTCCAAATTACATTCATAATTCAGTTGTTTGTCATGGTGTACAAATTACAGAATGATCAACTTTGTTGTAAATATTACATGAAAAAATGAATGCTCAGGCTGTCTTTAAATAATGTGTTTGTTTGCAGTATGAGACTCACTCGTTAAAAAACTTTCTGTCCCCAAAATTGTTTGCGATATTGATGAAGTTTTTACTTCATTCCACATTAACATGGACCCAGAGCAGGGTTAGGCCTGATAAAATAGTCCTGTTTATAGATTTTCTGACTTCTCTATTTTTTGGCGCCAAGTTTCTGATGGCTATAAAAATTTGGGGATGTACTGTACCTCGTTTTCTCACTGTAATAGGAGGATGAAAATAATGTACCTGATGGGGGGCTTGAACCTGCGACCTCCTTGCAAGTTAGATGATCTACCAACTGAGCTAATTGGGCTGGTGAATATCCCAGCCAATTTATCATTACAATATACCACATTGCTACATCACAGAAGATGTACAGAAAAGAGAAGTTTTTCTACCTCTCTGTCCTAATGTTTTGGACTATGAACCAAACATATGGCTATATTTTCTTGCAATATACATTATTTATTAAGGCTGGGAATACCATATCACTGTAAGAATTGTAAGTTCATAGTGAAGCTGTCTACAGACACATGCATAGTATTCGGCCACAACCAATTTCGGACATGATATAATTATGAGGTACAGACATGTTGGATTAGAACAAACTAGCCATGAAAACGAATATTTGAATATATTTAAATATAAAAAATGAATATTCAAATATCATAAACGTTCCCATCTTATTACTTATTTTATAACTTCACATAAAACACAAGAGACAGTGACTTTACTGAATTACCTTATAATTAAATGAACTACATGTATATGGTGATTATATAAGGTCTGAGATATGTTTGTAATGCTTTGTGAACTCTCAGGTTGTCTACTAATCATTATGTCTAGCTGAAACTGGCTTCTTGTAAATGACAAAAAACTAAATTAGATCAAGCCATCTGAGGAGAAGAATGTACTAGTATGACATAAATTATATGTACAGATAACCTTTTGGCAAAAATACCTGGTTTCCGATAACATTAAAAAATAAATCGGGGTCGGTGGGTCAGCAGAACCTCTTTTAAACTGTGATGTATTATGCATAGGGAGATAAAAATAGGGTTGGTCGGGTTGGTGGAGTTTTTTGGTGTTTTGGACACTTGTGACATTTTTACCCTGTAAGCTTATAAAGATCTTATCTTCATCATCACATTCATTTTGATTTTTTTTGTATTAAAAAGGCTTTGATGGTTCAGTGGTTACGGTCTCTGACCTGTGATCAGTTGCTCCTTAACCCTGTTAGTTAGACCCACCTCCGTGGTCGGGTGGTTAAGGTTGCTGACATCAAATCACAGTAACCTCTCACTGATAAAGGTTCGTGGGTTTGAGCCCAGCTACCGACTATGTCTCTTTTACATGAGAAAGTAGGCAGTTACTTACGAAAGATGGGGAGTCTAGTACTGGTTCTTCCCAGGAATGATGGTTAGGTGAACTGTCCACCTCATATGACTCTGACTTTTGAAAAGGTGCGTAAAACTTGATGTAAACAAACAAATTACCCCTGTTAGTTAAATCCCATCTGGTATAAAATTGCACATGAGAAGAAGCTGTCAAGCTTGCTTAGAGAAGGTCAATGGTTCCACTCAGGTATATGCCTTGGTTTTTTTTCTCCATTATTGAAGCTGGAAATATCACCAACATTCAATGGCCCTGGCTGTATGTGCAATATTAAACCTCAGTGAGAAAAAAAGAGAGAAGCAACTACCTATTAATGGCCACTCTCGCAATATTTGAAACACTTAAAATCTTTCGATAGTGATTTTAATGGCCTCATTATTTGGTTCAATAACATGAAAGATATTAACACTGGATATTATTTTATGCTTTTCGATTTTATAGCCAGTATTTGAATCAGGATGTAAATGAGACCAGCCATTAAGATATGTGGGTTTGCAGTTATAAGTCCCAAACTTTTAACTGTTTGTAAGTAGGTGTACCTGCAAACATATATTTACACGCCCGTTTAACTCACAAGCATAATTTATCCACTGGTAAAAATGTTGTGAGGAACTTCTGTTCCTTGTTGTGAGCGCCCATATTGTTTGTCAATAAGTTTTTCCACAAATTTTAAGAATACGAACCTTGGTGTAAAAATATCGAAATTCAGTTAACTAGTTAACGAGTATGCACATGTAAAGATATTGCCTGTTGTGGACAATTTTATGGTAAAACCGTAAGACGCAATGAAGAAAATGAGAATGAACTTTTGTCTGACCAAATAAAACATTCATAACGTCAATCCTGGTCATTATCTTTACATGTGTTTACTCGGAAAACTCATAGCTAGCTAACTGTATTTCGATATTTTTACACAAAGTCTGTATTCTTCAGATTTTGGAAAAACTTACCTTGTTGACAAACAATATGGGTGCTCACAAACAGGAACGGTAGTTCCTCACAACATTTTTGCCGAAGGATAAATTAACACTTGTTGTGAGTTAAACAGGTGTGTATTAATATAGTGAGGATGATCTATCTATTTTGTATTTGAATTACATCAAATTACTTCGCAGAAAAATTTGTTACAGTCAAACCTGTGAACAAAGGCCAACCTTGGGAAAGATAAAATGTGGCTTTTATTTAGAAGTCATTTTGTTTTAAATATTCAATTACAGTCTTTAAAAGAATTGCCTTTATTGACAGGTTGGCCTTTATTTGGAGGTAGCAGCTTACACAGGTTTGACAGTGCTTATTTTTTTAAGAATGGGTACTTGGCTTCCTGTTGAAGAAGTTTTAGCTTGAGAGCCTATTTGAAAATGACAATGATTTTGTCAATAAGTAAAGTAAAATAATTTTAAGTACGATCATGTTCAGTGCATTTGTATAAACACACAACATTGTTAAAAGGCCAACAAATGAATACCTGGTTTCCACTTAGATCTCGAAAACTCAACAAATATTCCATTTTAGTTGGAAGATATACTTTCGTAATAATGTTATATGAAATTACTTGCAAAATATATATATGACTGATAATGAAGAACAATCTAGGGTCGGCTGACAAAAAACGAGTTGTTGGGGTTCATGCGAACCAGGATCTTTGTTTACCTCTGATTGATGTAACATTAATAGATAAGTTTAATGTTATTAGATTGCAATTTCTGTGGATACCATGAAATATTGGTTTGGTTTTTATGATGTATGCTCTTATTGCTGTTAACTTCAGTATATAAATCATTGATGGATGTTAACACTCCTTTAATGTTAAATTTATCATTTCAATGTCACTGCTGTCTTTATCAGTGTTAGATCTATTTTGTAATGAATCACTTTTATGTGAAAATGAGCGAAGAAAATGTCATAAGAAAGCACCAGAAAAGTTAGTTTTCCATTTGTTATTGTAGGATTTTTACATTAATTTACATGAGCATTTCTTGATGATTTGCTGTTTGAATATCATGTGATATTTATTTATTGCCATTGTTCACCTTATTTGGTCGTATTCGATTAATATTGTAAACTTTTTTTTAGATCGCCATGGAATACAGAATATGAAAGCTGTTGAGGCATTATGGGAGAAACTTATCGAAGCTTTGAAACTTCAGCTTAAGAGAAACCACTCAACGGAAGAAAATTTATTTGGCACAGCTCTCGTCAAGTTGTCTGAGTTACGCGCTCTCGGATCACATCACAATGAACTACTTCAATATTACCGTTCAAATTGGCATCGTTGTAAAATACCTCCATTGTTCTCAGAGATTTACGATATTCCGAAAAACGAAATGTGCATGATGGAACAACCTCAGTGTGGGAACATGAACATACCGGTTGGTTCATCTTGAAGTTATGTTGTCATGGCAACCATACTTAACATTCTTCCTGTCTGGGTATATGGAAGTCTAAAGATACTTGAGGCCAATGTTCCATTTTGATCTAATCTACAAGTTTTGTTAGAAAAATGGGCATTCTAGCTTACCCTTATATTCAGGGACTGTTGTTTTATCTCTCTTCAAGAGAGTGTAAAACCGGTGAATTCTGACTCAGAAATAGGAAGTGATGAGTGGCCAAGTGTTCATAAATATTGTATTTTCCCAGTGATTTCATTATTTGCAGTTTCCATCAGTATTCTATGCTGCTTTGTAAGATTTATCTATTTCATTTTTATAATGTGAAAAAAAAATTCTGGAATTCTTTGCTCTTTATTATGTTGGCTTTGAGCAACATTTTGGTTCATTTTTGTGCCATAGATATATATTGCTTGATGTAACAATCCTTTTCATTAGCTAATAGAAGTTTGACAAATCAATATCTTTCTTACTTACAGATAGAATACCAATAGAATGTGTTATTTCTGAGTGTGATGACAGTTTAAAGATTTTACTTTTCATAAGTTTTCGTTTTTCTTGATTGTTGCTTGTAACTGATATAAAAAAGTAAAGGGTAATTATTGGTGATGAGGCAGTAAAGCATTGAACTAAATTTTTATAATTTCTCATTTAAGATGAATTTTATAAAGGTATTTTTTACATGCTTTCAACGTATTAAAGTACTTTTTTTTACTTCTTTGTTTATTGGGTCTTTCATTTCATATACCGGTAATTTTGTTGGAGATATAATTCATGCCAGTCGTTTCCAAGAGGTGAACTTTTATTGTCTGATACTATGGTAAATTTAGTGAACAAAATGTGTATGCTAGCACCAAGGTTATAAAACAGTTTCCCAGCTCAAATCTCAGTTTCAAATTCTCAAAGTTCATGGTTGAAAAAATATCACCATTTAAAGTTTATAATGCATATTCAAGATCTGTTATGCAGACAGAATATTGTTTTAATCATATCAGTATGATATCATCATATTTAATTAAGAATCATTAATTTGACGAAATGTGAGAACTGAGCTTGGGGAACCATTCCAAAGATTTATATTTATATCCTTGGGCCCTGGTACTCGGATGCATGTACATGCTTAACATTGTATGTTCAAATCTCAATTTGAGCATGATTTGAAGAATTGTAATTTTAATTAGTGTATTTGTTCCCGGTGATGAAAGTTTTACATCTTTTTGAATGATTTTATAAGAAAGACCATATACAGGTCTCTGTATAAAGTCAATGTTTAAAATGTTTGTATAGATTATATGTGTATATCTGAATGTTTAAAGTCTCGCCGCTTTGTTATGTAGTACTGTTAGAGATTCTTTTAAAGCTTAGCTTTCACTGTAAGTATTTATACAGTATATAGTAGTTAACATGTTTATCAAAATGAAGGGAACATAGTTCATCGTTTCCATGGTGATGTGTATTGTAAATTACACATTGATTGTACAACATCATATTTTATGGAGGTATTAACAGATCTCATTTACTTCATCTTGACCGGTGCTTCTTGTTGTTAATGACAATTATTTCCATACATTTATTTGTATTGTTTTTGAATTTCAACATTTACCTTCCCTTTTGTTGTATTATATTTGTTGCCATGAGTTTTATGGAATAAAATGGCTTCCTTTTAAATGGGAGACACTGGTTTATTGTATTTCATATGTGAAACATATTTTTTTCTTATCATTCTGATATTTTGAATTCATAAATTATTTTACTGGCAATATTTTCAAAATCAGTTTTAGAGAACTTTATCATAGTATTTGACTGCCACTAAACATTGAATATGGTACATTAAACTTTTAAGTACTAAGTACCTTGTTTCCCCTAACATACAGACATATCAGGTCAGTAGGTCGGCAGATTTTAAAAAATATATAAATCTCCCAAGTTCAGAGATAATTTTTATATGAAAAATGGGTTGGTAGGAAAAAAAGTGCCGATCAGTTTGATGGAAACAACAGGTCCCTAGCTGCACTTTAGGGGAAAGGGCCTGGGGCCCTCATGTAGGGGAATTTCGTGTCATTTTAAAGAAAAGGGGATTTTAGGGGATTTTTTTAAAACTGCCTTATATTATATAACCCTGCAACAAACATTTTAATCTTAAAATAGCTGTATTTAAATATATATTACAATGTATATACATTAACATATACAGTCAATCAAAGGTTAATAACTTAATATCAACCATTTAAGTCAAAAAAATATTTTTTTCTTTTTGATTTATTTTTTAGGGGAATTTTTATAAAAAAATAGGGGAAAAAAGTATATGATTTTAGGAGGGGAATGGGGGCAAAAATGGCAAATGAGGGCCCTGGGAAACAAGGACATTTTTATGCCTTATGGAGATGATATATTTTTATTATTTTCTGTGTCACATGTTTGTTGATATATCTACATATTTCAGCATCGTCAACTTGAGCTGAAGGGATACTTATCTTTTCTGATATTAAAATTTTGAATTATTATTTTTTTACTAACTTCATTGTCTCGTTATACTATAAAGATTTCTACATTTATTTTACCTGGTGAAGGATTGTAGGTCAGTGCATGGTTTTATACTAAGTGTTGGTGTAAAACATGAATCACAAATTTGTGTCATTATATAATATAAAAAATGGGTGTTTAACTCAGGTATACCATATCTGTATGTAGTAACTTTGGGTTGATAATACTGTTCTATTTCTCAAATGGAAGAAAAGTTTTCGTTGTCAAATGGAATTGTTTTTTTTTCTTTTTGTGCTTACAATTTAACATAAAATAACATAATGAAGAAGAATCGAAATTTATTTATGTACATATAGAAGTATAGAATTATCTAATTACCATGAGTAGACTTCCTGCTGTGAATGACTGGTTCTGAATTTAATAATTATCTCCTCAGTGACTAGTTTTCCATAGTCTGTGACTGGTTTGCAGTATTTATCAATTCCTCAGTGTGTTTTCTTCTAAATTATTTTTTAGAAATGGCTAAAAAATCAGTTTTTGAATTTCAGTCCAAATTTTGTGTGCACATTATTGAGATAATGTTGTCTGCAGTTCACTTAAAGTGGAAAGAAAATTCTGCTCATGTAAAGATTGTATACTTTGTGTGATTGAAACTAATGAAAATTTGATAATTTATAAAAAAAAATGTGACTTTAATTCCAGAAGCATATAACTTCATTTTTTTTTTTTTAGTTTAACACATTAAACAGTTGTGTGGTGAGTAGAAATGGATGAGTTAGACATTTGTGGCACTGAGATTTAACCTCTTCGTTTAGAGGCTACTAGCATAGAAGTAAGGGCATTTAACAAGCGTTTCGAGACAATAAAAATAATACCAAACTTTCTATTTTTGTCAGAAATGAAGTTACTGTAATTATTTGTGTATAAGACGCAAGTTTTTGTGAACAAAATCGGGTGCATCTTTGAATAAGTGTAGAACTCAATCCGCATTTCCATGGCTAAAATTGGTCAAAATCAGGACAAATAAATTTAAATGTATACCGGTGAGGATTTTAGCAAATGATATGTTGAAACAACAAAGGGAAATGAATCTTCAATAATGTTTATCTAAGAACAATAACAGTCCCAAACTTTTCCTGAATTTCCTAGAGTACAGAAAATCAACCGCCAACCACATAATTACGTTTACCGATAGTGCCACTGATTAAGATTCAATTGAGATTTTGAGTAGTATGAGTATCTGTTGGCAGATTGAGAAGTTAATCGATGTTTTACTATAAAAGTCATTATTAAGTTTACATAATACTTACGTAACACAAAAACTAACAAAATGGCTGAGATTTTTTCCTTTGTTTTTTTTTTAATTGTCATTTTCTGTGATAAAAAAACTATGTATGCTTATCACATTAATTTAGTTTTAGTTGTTTTACTGCATTTTATACACAGGTGCGACCTATTTACCACTGTCAAGTGATTACGGTGTACGCTTCTGGAATTAAGGTGATCAATTCACTCACTTGTTTGGTGTCTAGACGAGACACCTAATTGGCTGAATATTTGTTGACATTCAATGAAAGAATAAATTGTATCTTACTGGTAATTTGATTTTGTTAGAAACCAGGTTATTTGGACTATAATCCAACAATTGATTATCTTATAGTTTTGGCCTAACTATTCAGCATCAAGGATTGTAGGGTCATTTCTCAGGGAGAGAACTAAATGCATTATTTTTACCAAACAATCTATACCTCTGTTTTTATTTTTCATGTAAATTTGTTTAATGTACAAACTTGTTTTTTGTGCACACTGTTTGTGACTTGTTTTTGCCTCTGAACTCTTATTATTGATTTTTAAAGAAGTTTGAATGTTTTTTATATCCTGTCCTTTGTGCTATTTGACTTGATAATGAAGGTTCGCTCATTTAGCAGGTTTTCCTGGGTATTATAAATAAACCTGTTGAGTTTGAGCTTACCATGTGACAAACTATGTTTGAATAGCTTTCACTATTTAGAACTACAGTACAACCTCTCCAAAGCAACACCCTTTAGGGGAAGCAAAATCATGTTGTTGTTGAGAGGTTGTTGCTCTAGAGAGGTTAAATTAATAGGTAAATGGTACAGTTGGGAAATTTCATCCTGTTGTATTAGGGAGGTTGTTGCTCATAAGAGGACCGCTCTGGAGAGGTTGTACTGTACTAAAACTTATGTAAACTGTATTTTAGATAAACTCAGAACTTATGTAAAACTCAAACCTTGTGTAAAATGTGTTGTTGATAAACTCAGAACTTTTGTAAAATGTGTTGTAGATAAACTCAGAACTTATGTAAAATGTATTGTAGATAAGCAAACAATGATTCTGTATTTCTTTATTACATATCATGTATAGGGATACATGAAACCTTGCCTGCTATATTTTATTCTTTTTCCTGGTCTTGAAGATAATATAGGAGCTTTAGTTTTTATAACAATTAATTAATAATGTTCCTTCTGGTTTACATGATGATATGTTTAGACTGGTTTACACGAGGATCTGTTTAGTCTGTTTTACATGATGATCAGTTTGGACTGGTTTACATGATGATCAGTTTGGACTGGTTTACATGATGATCAGTTTGGACTGGTTTGCATGATGATCTGTTTAGTCTGATTTACATGATGATCAGTTTGGACTGGTTTGCATGATGATCTGTTTAGTCTGATTTACATGATGATCAGTTTGGACTGGTTTGCATGATGATCAGTTTAGACTGATTTACATGATGATCAGTTTGGACTGGTTAACATGATGATCAGTTTGGACTGGTTTACATGATGATCTGTTTAGTCTGATTTACATGATGATCAGTTTGGACTGGTTAACATGATGATCAGTTTGGACTGGTTTACATGATAATCAGTTGAGACTGATTTACATGATGATCAGTTTAGACTGGTTTACATGATGATCAGTTTGGACTGGTTAACATGATGATCAGTTTGGACTGGTTTACATGATGATCAGTTTGGACTGGTTTACATGATGATCAGTTTGGACTGATTTACATGATGATCAGTTTAGACTGGTTTACATGATGATCAGTTTGGACTGGTTAACATGATGATCAGTTTGGACTGGTTTACATGATGATCAGTTTGGACTGGTTTACATGATAATCAGTTGAGACTGATTTACATGATGATCAGTTTAGACTGGTTTACATGCAGATCTGCTTAGGCTGTTTTTTATGAGAGTCAGTTTTAGCTTGTATACATGAGGATTGGTTTACAATAGGATTGGTTTGAACTGATGTACATAAAGGTCACTTGTTAATGCTTTATGATATGTTCACCATTATGAATTCAAACTTTTTCGAATATTTTGAAAATGTTGTAAAATATCTATGTTGTAATTGTATTGTACAAAATTCAACATATTTCCTTGTACTGTCTACTAGCTATTGTAACTTCTATAAGTAATATGTATTTACATCTTATTCCCTTATATAGTGCTTTATGTCTTTGCTTAATGGTAAGGTATTGAGGACATTTACACAAGGATATAAATTCTATAATGTCTTCTTACTTCCTGTATTGGTACTCGATGTAATTATTTCAGTGATACTAAACTCCCTAGGGATTTTACCCCCCCCCCCAAATACTTCCATTTATTTGAATGAATTTTGAATGTGTTAGATATGTTTTGAAGCTGAATCACATATTTTTATTGCTTTCGAGAAAGGAATTGGGATAATTGTATGGACATGGGTTTATTAAGAAAGTTTTGATATTTTACTTGAGGAAAAGAATTTGAATTGAATGAGGTATATTTGAAAGTATTTCTCTGTAATTAGGTTAAGTACAAATATTGAAAGCTTCAATTAAATGAAATACTGAAATGTCTTAATCTTCTTGTGTTAAACAGATTGAGTTAAACACAAAACTATGTACATGTACATTTCTTAGATGCACAATTATTACTATAGAAACATAAGTTTACCTCAGATTTACCCCAAAATACTGTTATTAGTCGATATATTTGTTTGTATAAATTCTATCATTCAGTGGCGTGTTGATTCATTGTTAGTTTCTTTTCTCTAATGTGCTGAAAGGAAAAAAATGTTGAAGTATATATTTTACCTTGATTCGGTTAATTATTTCTCAGAAATGCAGTTAATCATGTTCGCTTGCATGTTGTTTATAAAATTATTTACATCACTAGATTACTTGTGAATTGAACAGATACAAATATTTTACATGAGGTATTTTAAGTACCTTTAGTGCTTTTCTTTTTCCTTTGTTTCTTTGTTGTAATTTTTACATTTGTTGAATTATGTTTTTAAAATATTTCTATACACTAGTTTCAAGTTTATTTTTAAGAAGGAAAATGTTTCTGACATTTTTATCTTGATTTATTTTAAAATGTTTGACTCAGTAGATTAAGGTGATACATTTTGTGCAGGTATTTACTGATGGTGATTAAACAACAGCTAACAAATAATGATGATTCTACCAATGGAATTATGTCAGTGGTGTTTGATTTTAATTAAATAAAAGTAATAGATAACTTATTATTCAAATGGTCTTAAATTATGTGACAACATTTAATGTTATAGCAAATGCATAGATTTAAAGTCTTAGGAATTTTATGTCTACATTTAATTTATAAGGAACGAAACTTAATAGTTGCTTGAAATGGCCAGTATTTTGTTCAGGTTTGGTTTCTAAACCAAATACAGAGACATGCTAGGTCTGAGGTTATAAAACATGAGATCAAGCTCAAATCTTGTATTTCATTGTTTGTTGTTTATAAAACATCTACTCAGTATAGAATAATAATGATATTAGTCATACATTTCTCTGTCTCTGTAATTGATCTGAATATGTATTAATTAAACATTGAGATATGAGGTCTGAGACTGTTCTTGAGTTTTAAAACCTCAGGGCATGAGTTTTAGTTAAAATCTCACCTCAATCTGATTGTGTATCTAAATGTTTGTGTTTTTTCTTTCTCTGTGAGAATTGATGTGATCCTATCTTAGTCCATGAACTGTAGATGAAATATTTTTTCGTGTAATATCGATTGTGCCATGTTAAATCAGTCTACCAGTGAAAATATTTTAATGATATTTATATTGCAATTTATTATACCCCCACAAATGAGTTATGTGCCCTTGAACTTAGCCATTTAGTGTACTATTGCATTCTTAGTGTCAAAGCGGCAGGCGGAGGTATTAGTCACCTCTGTGACAAGCTCTAGTTCTTACTTAAATTGTTTATGAAGTCTGAGTTTGATGTTTTGAAATTTGAGTGTACACTTATTGCTCGTATCTTACTGTAGTTGTCAACATGTTTCTGTGGTACATGTAATTTTTGTTACGTACAAGTTGTTCATTAAAGTCTGTTAGATTGGTTTAATAAGTGGTACTCATTACAGGTAATCAGTGTTGAGGTTCCTTATTAGTATTTTATTACTTGTGAAATCATCATGTCTGCATGATCTGTGTAGAATTGATTACCCGCACATATCATAGTTCCTTATATGTCTCAATGATTCAGATCCTTCATAAAAATGTTTTCATGAATTTGATTTTCTTGTAGAGAATCCATACTTACTGATTAAATTTGTTTATTTGACCTTTTCATAGAAATGCTGATCTTTTGTATGCAAAATTTTCAACAAATTTCGACTTGTTTCGATATCAAGATATGACAGTTTTGGTTTGAAAATCCATTTAAGTATCAGATGTCATTTTTATAAGTTTTTGACTATCACATAGTAACAAGGTAAAACATAAAATTTAAGTTGAGTGCATAGAAATCCATGTGGATTTGACATAAACAAATATATATTTTGACAGTATTTTTTCTTTTCTGTTGGGTACTATTTTTTCATTATTTTTCTCATATTTGTATTGGTTCTGTAATATAGAATGTGCTAGGATATTAGCTCATTGATATTTAATATGTTCGCTTTAAGAACTTGGGTATAAGGCAATCCTCAAATAAAATGTTGGTTTGACTCGAAATTTTAAAAGTGGCTGAATAGTAATGCATTTTTGTTACGATTTTATGCATGTACTAAAAAAAGTGAAATTAAGAACAAAAAGAAAATTTTCAAAAGTGCTAAAAATTGTTGAACGGGGGAATGTTTTGGATTTGTCAGTCCCATAACTGCAAGCCTATGGAAACCTTATATTTATTGTTAGACTGACTCTTAAGATTGTATCCAGTACCGGTATATTTTTGTGAACATTGCTGTCTGATTCAGTACTTGTCTCTCATGTGTTAAATCTATGCAGTACATGTTACACTATGCAGGGAGTAGTTGGAACATTCTATACACATGTCTCTCTGGTGTCCACATATTTTGTTGTCAAAATTCAGGTTAACTTGATTGTCACTTGTTTACATAGACAAATTCAACATCATCGCTTTTCCTGTCTGGTCTTTTAGTTTTATGGTACTGTGATGTCAGCTGATAGAAATGTCAGCTGATTTTTATTATACCTTGTTTCATGGGTTGGTTCTATCGAACTTGTATGGATTAGAACTAAGTGTTAATGTTATTTGCTTCTAGTCTGGTTTTACTGCTCTTTGTACAGGATAAATCGAGGGCTCAGCGCAACACTGTAGTAACTTGTTCTCATTTCAATATGAGTTACAACACTGTTGCGTTGAACCCTCGAAATATTAAAAATAAAGTCGAACTCGTGTTAGCGGCCACCTCCAAATAAAGGTCATTCTGTGAATAAAGGTCATTCTTTTGAAAAACATCATTGATTGTTTAGAGACAAAATGACCTGAATGAAGCCACCTGTCAATGAAGGCCACATTATGTCTTTCCTAAGAGTGGTCTTTGGTCACATGTTTGACTGTAGGTTGAATCTTTGAATGGTATTTTGTGTGCCTGCTTAATTTCTTGGCTTCAGAAAGTATGTTATAGGAAAAAATACAGTTAATTAAATAATGCTTTACGTCTAATACTCTCTTGCATTTTAGAAATGATAATTGAGGTAATGTGATTGCTAAAGATGTTAAGAATAAAATCTAAATGATCCTAGTCTGATGTGACTGATTTTGTGCGTGTTTTTTTTCAAATGAATTTCTTGTGTATGATTTTGAATCTATCAAAGAAATTTGTTATTTTTAGAATTGTAATTTTTCGGTGATTTTTTATATACCGGTGTGTCATGCTTATATCTATATATATATTGAAGTTTATTGATGGTAAATTGAATTTACACCTTAATGATGTACACATTTATGTTTATATGTTTTTTTGAATGTAGGGCATGTATATATTATATGGAGGCTTCTGTGATGGCGTATGTGTTACTGTAATGAATGTATTCTTGAAATATTAATCTTGTCATCTGTATATGCTAGTGTTTATATATGTTGTTATGTACACTTCCAGGCATTGTGTATATGACACTCAAGTATGTGTGGCTTATTTTTTAACCAAATTTTAGAGAATTTCCTTGTCATTATGATCAGGTATCAATTTTTGTGGATAAGACTTTGCTTTGAATGGCTGTTTTATTTAAAAACGCTGTTTTCTTTGGTCAATAATCAGTGATTGGTTTACATTTGTTATAACAGTTTACAACTTCTTAATCATTCTGATTTTTAGTATTTTTTACTGAAGGTATGAAGTGACTTCTTTTAAAAAACTTAATGATATAATTGCATGTAATCCATTTGTCCAATAACATATAAACGTTATTTTATTTGATCTAAAATCTGTATTTTTTGGCCTTACTATATAGGAATACTCTTATTTTCCCACTGTTGCTATGCATAGACCTTAGTGTTGCTATTAATACTGTTTTAATATTTTATGTTGACATGACAGATAAAAAGTTAGTTATTACAGAACTTATCTTCAGCTTGGCTTTGTCTTGGTAAATTCATGCATATTCATAATCATTCTGATCAAATGAAGCTGTCTTATTGGTCAATGATTTGTTTGCTTAGCCAATCAAAAAAGTTGAAAATCTGAATTTCATTAAACAGTAGTTTTATGTTTGTTACAACATTATTACATCATCTTAGATAGAAAAATGTAAACTATCAATGTTTATTCACCTCAACTACCATCATCATTACTTTATCAAAAATAAAATAGAATTATGTCTCTTCTTGTTGTTTTGAGTTGACCAAATGAACTTCTATAAATGCTTGTTGTATCAGATAATGTACTGGTTTCAACAATTCAGAGACAGTTCACCTAACCATCATTTCGGGAAGAACCAGTACTAGACTCCCATCCTCCGTAAGCAACAGCCTACTTTCTCACATAAAGAGACATGGTTGGTAGCTTGGCTCGAACCCACATCCCTCTATCAGTGAGAGGTTACAGTAATTTGAAGTCGGTGACCTTGACCTTAGAGGCGGGTGATTCTGAGACTTAGTAATGATTAACTGGTTTCCTTTGATCCAGTGGCATCCCATGATTTACACATTTCCAGTCATTTGTATTACCATGTATCACATCTGATAGCTTTATACAACACGACGCAACAGAATCTATTCAAAATAGTATTTATTAGAATAAAATTTAAACTAAAACAATGGAAGACAGAGTCTATAATTACGCATGTAATATATATATACAATATATACAATTGCAAACCCTTGTAGGTATGATTGATGTATTGCAAAACAATAAATTTTCAATTACCATAAACTCATGCAGAAAAGCAAATAAAATGTCATGGATACACTGTAAATTACCCAAACAAATGTAAAAGTAAATATCAATGATACAGATAAAGATATTGATGATATTACAAAGGTATTTATGAACCTCAGTTTGTAAGGTACTTGTTGAGATTGCACGATTGAGAGGATTATCTCATTGAAAATGACAGAGCCTTCTTAACCCAACTTATGTAATTTGATGGCAATATGAATAATGAATTGAATCGGAGCCAATTAATAAATTGTGCAATGATGCTGATTCAGACAATGAATGTCACAATAGAACTGATTAGTTCAAACACTCAATTATATACATACAAAATCACAAGATAACATTCAATAATAGGGCATTTAAATGTATTCATAATGCATTTCAATAAATTACCTGGATTGAACATGTATGTAAGCCATGATTCAAAGCAATAAGAAAAAATTCAATTGTATGTAAGAAACCAGTTTGTGAGCTAGGCACGATTATAATCATTCAGCAAACATAGACTGCTTAACTTAACACATGAAGAATTGTATGAAAAATGAAGCATCTACCTGCAGAGTTCAGAAGCATGCTATTAGGTCTATTTACACTAATAAAAATACACAAAAGATGTAAACAATAACAATAAAATATTGCACAACATTTTGTAGAGACATATTATGTCACAATGATTAGTTCAAAACATTAATGTACAAATTTAGTTAAAATCATAGACTTCCAAGTATTAGGGTAGTGACTACATATAGTGACACATGATGCTTCAAATGTAAGTCTTGAAGTCAAATTCAATGTATTCAAACGAAATAATGGCTACAAAAAACACATCACTTGTGCAAAGTTTACTCAGATCTCAGTATTTTCTAAGTGGATAGGTACATATAAAGTTGAACACAACAAAAAATAAAAAAAGGGGAAGTAACTCTTACTATTTACAATGCTTTCATCAGGGACATAACTCTGACTGAAGTTAACAAAAAACACGGAAAGACAGATCTGTGATGTTATGTAACAAAAAGTACCGACGACCAACATCAAGCATACTAAGAATCTCCAACCACAAATATATATTGTTACTTGCGATCATTTCTCAAAACTTAGAACATTAAAATGATCCTGCACAATATGAGTATTATAAAAGCACATTTCTAATAAAAAAAAAAAAAAAAGATAAAACAATTCATGTTATGAAAAATACAGCTGGAAAAAAAAACAAGTAAAATCAAAGTCGTAAGCATGGTAACTCAATAGAAATAAACATAATCAGCGACAACAGCCTTTCTTCTTTGGTGAACTATCAAGACGGAAAGATTTCTCAATCAAGACATCTTCTTTATCTTTTAAAAGTCTGAAATAATGATGAAATAAGGTTTAACAACAGAACAAGGGACACATTCAGTAGTAACTGGAAGATACTTAAAACAATCATTAGTATTTCTATTTTCCTGATTTATGGTTACAGCAAAGACCTGTACTATAGTATAGGTTTTTGGTTACAGAAACTTCAAGTAAATGTCCCTTAAATTATTGTTGGCACATGCTTTACAAATGTACTAATATTACGTAGTTTTATCATTAGGTCATTCTTAAAAAATTGTTGGTTTATATGATGGACAAATTAAAAAATCTCCAATCACCAATTCATCTAGTAATATAAATGACATTGAATACGATACTTATAACGACAACAACCTCAAATTGGTTGACCTAACAACTGTCAAGAGTTTATGTTGTGAAGCATTTCATTATTAGTAACAGTTAATGTACTATCTTTATCATCTAATATTTATTTTAAGCATTTTTGTTTGTTCAAACTATCATTATTGTATTATCATTATTATGATCTGCTTTATTATCATTTAAAAGCCCAATGGTCTGAAGGCCCGGGCTGATTGAGATTTCAAAATTTTTAATGCCCTGATATATAGGAATAATTTACCTGGCAAGACCTTCCATAGACTCGTTTACATTTTCTCCACTAAGAGCACTTGTTTCATAAAACAAGGCACCATATCCCTGTATAAAACATGGGATGTTAAATGTAAGTTATAAAATCAAATAATAACAACAGAATGATTATGAATAAAATATGTACAACCACAGGAACCTGTTATTCAATCAAAAAAGAAAATATGCTCAATAAAAAATTACCTCTGTATAGAAAAATATACGTAGGTAATTTTTTATTAAGCATAATTTTTTTGTGATTTAATAACAAGTTCCTGTGGTACAACCCACACAAACTTAACGGCGAGCCCAATACATGTCATGTGGAAAGAAAAATATTCTTTTATGCTTAATGAGGTTATAAAAAACAAGAAGTATTTGTGACACTCAGATGCCTGCTAAAAGCCAAATGGATATTATGACCTTTGAAAATATGAATACAAGTCATACACGTACAATAACACTAGTCTACATGACAAGACAATAAAATAAGGATGGTTGATACATACATCTGCTAATTGTGATCCATGTTTAGCCTTAACAGCTTTGTCACTATCCTCTTCTGGTAAATCATTCTTGTTGCCAAGCAACAACAGTACGGCATCGTCACTCGCACCTTCCTGTAAATGAATGTAAAGATACAAAAACTGAACATTTTAACACTGCACCATCCTACAACCTACATTCTCATGATTATCAATATCCCCATCTTACATGGGCTCGGAAGAAATTTCAGCTAAGGAAAAATTTCTTCATAGATTCACCATGTTACTCATTATATTGTCATGAATTTATACTACTAAAGCATGTATAATGTAAGGTTTCATGCCAAATTCTAAACAAGTACATCCACACTAATGTTACTGCACAATTAATGACGTTGAATTTTGTATAATTTTTTTCATTAAGATTTAACATAACAACAACAGCCAGTGTTATTTGACAATTGTTCCAGCTTTAACAGTGGAAGATGACCCCCATGTAGCTGGGTAGAACCGTTGTATAAGATAAAATAAGTCTTCTCATGTGAAATTTGGGGATAAGGTGGGATTCAAACCCACAGAGCTGAAGGGCTAGTGACTGCTAGTTAAAAGCTACAACCACTAAACCATGAAAGCCCCTTTGTGTAATTCCATAAGTTTCCTACATTCCCGTGATATACAACTAACCTGTACGCTCGTCAGCCAGTTTCTAACATTAGTAAAGGAAGTCTCTGATGTAACATCATACATGATAACCACGCCGTCTGCTTTTCTAAAATATTGTTTTGTTATACTTCGAAACCTGAAATTAACAATTACAACATTCAATAAAACATAAGAGGTCACAGGTCAATATACAGTCAAACCTGTGAACAAAGGCCATCCCAGGGAAAGACATATTGTGGCTGTTATTGACAGGTGGCCTTTTTTGGAGGTCAATTTGTTCTGAATGGTCAAAAACATTTTTTTTAAAAAAGGCTTTTATTACACCATAATCCAGGATCATTTAGCATCTTTTCCATATGTACATGCAGCCAATGAGCTACATTAGGCCAACTGGACAGTTTCCTCACACATGTGAAGTCTATCTGATCAGGGATGGGATTTGAGCTCACATCAGTGAGGAATTAGTGGTTACTAGTAAGAGACTATAATCACATTTCCATGGAGGTCCCTTTACATTTTTAACTTGATAAATATGTCTCCCAAATTATAGAATAATATTCTGAAGTTGCATTTACTAGTACAATCAACATCACAAAATACATGTACATAATATAAATATCACATCCCACATAGGGTGATAGAACGTAATGTTCACCCGCGACAAATAGTGTCGACCAAGGCGTAAGCCGAGGTTGACATTACTTTGTCAAGGGTGAACATTACGTTCTATCACCCTATGTGGGATGTGATATTTATTTCATTATACCTAACAAAACAATAATTAAGAAAGACAAGAATGCAACAAACATGCTAACAATTATACGGTTCTTTTCGTACTGGTTGAGTCAAAACACTCTTCTTCAGAGATTGAAACGAAGCATAGTTATTTTTTGCAGTCAAATCATCTTCTGCTAAACGGGATGTCAAATTATGAGTAGATTTGGATAATCGCTCATTAAAGCGTCTAGGATATATAAACACGGCACCCAGTAATATTGCGTTGGCGCGTGAGGGCAGTTTTGTTATGGCAAGCAGGCCAAAATGCAATGTCACATGGTAACATTACGGATTGTCACCCTCTGACTTAACATAAGACTATATAGTAAATAAGTCACGTGAGGTATAATAATATGATATGTTGTGATAGTTCTATACTGCTATTTTGTACATGAACATACATCATAATAGTGTTAAAAGGAGATTTTCAAATTTCTATGGTGCCATGATAATGTTATGCTCATCAATGCTGCGGTTAACCAAAAAGGGATTAATGTCCCTTATTGAAGTAGTAAGGAATAATCCTGTATTAACCTTTCTTGACCAGCCGTATCCCACACTTGTAACACAATAACCTGCCCCTCAATGGTCAAATTCTTTATTTGGAAATCCACACCTGAAATAAATAAAAATGTACGAGAAAAGTGGTAAGGGAGACAACCCATGAACTGACATTTTTATAGACTGGTCCCCACTGACCTTGTGTGCACATAGACCTTCTGTGCACTGAAACATAGAATACATTAATACAATGAGATAAATGAAATGTCTTATGATCGAGAGAATGTAATCACAAGCTTGAAGGGAGAAGGAGTCTGATCTCTAGATAGAACAGAACAGTTAACATCGTACCCACCCAACACATGGTATATAATCTTATAAATCATAGAAATACGAAATCATTTGTTACAAACACATTTAATAGGTTTATCACTTTATACTTGTGAAGGGAGATTACTGCAATATCAAAAAGCATTTAGACAGAGTAGTTCCCCTTGAGAGAGGTTGGCATTAAAATGTGATTGAACGAAATATCACTCACAAACCCTTCAGGATATTTACACTGAGGGCCTACATGAGATATAATAATTACCAATGGTAGCAGCATATGTTGACTTGAAGTAACTTGTACAGAATCTGTGTATAAAACTAGACTTGCCAACACCAGAATCACCCACAAATACAACCTTAAAGACCCTCTGTAACATGGGTGCTTCCAAGTTAGACTGTAAGAAAAACATTGTAGTCAAGATATATTTTGAATGCAGGTATTTTTATTAACGTTGATATTTGTACCTGGTAGATGGTAGATTTAAAAGCATAAAAATTCCAATGAAGTTTTTTTTAAATATAAATACAGTTTCATTCAAGCAAAAGACTAGACCTCTTTTTATTAGCCTTACTTATAAAGCTTTCAATTGGCCGATTTCATAAAACAAATTTGGAAGGTCCTTCCTCTTAGCCTGTGCGGGATGGAGCCAAATCACAAGTGTATCACCCAGTCTTTTGGCAGAGGACCCCTGGTATACGCCAAAGAAGAACCATTAACACTGGACAGCTTCCTCACACATATTTGTCTTGTCCCATGTTGAATTCGAACTTAGAGCCGTGAGAGCTACTAATCATTAGTCATAGATTACAACCACTCGGTCATGGACCATTGAGGCCCCAGGTCTAATTTTAGTTTTCTCAGAGTTTTAAGTATATGATAAGGGTATACTTCTTATTTAAAGCATTAATTATGAACACAGGAATTGTTTACAAGCTGAACTGGAAGATAGATCAGAGTTCACAATCATACAGAATGTTATAAATGATAGAACCTGTATTCCAGAATCAGTGAGTTCATCCGCACCTACTGGTTGTATTCTAGTACTATCTGGTGAGTAGGAGCTGGACCCACTGAAATATACATCATCATGATAAAATATTATGTTACTTCAACATAAACAATAAATCTATAGTTGGTAATTCTTAACATGATTATCACATGGGTATAATGATATAATTAACCACCTCATATCCTAGATAGCAATTTCTTTTTTAATAAAGAATAAAGTGTTTAAAAAACTATGACTTCATGATCACCAATATTTTAGATGATAAAATTATGTACAGTAAAAGGATATCATTATAAGGATCAAGTGTATGTTCATTTGATACATTCATAATACAGTTAATTAAAATATATTGATTTCCTATGATCTATTTTAGTGAGGAATTAGATTAAACTTATCAATATATACATAGTACATGTTGTAGTATAAAATTTATATGAACAGTAGAAATGCTGAACAAACTGACAGACTCAAACCATAGTCGTCATGTATACAGCCATATATGGTCATTTGGAGACCATTGGTAACCTATGTTGATAAAGATATCAGTACAAGATAAATAACATTATATTTTATACATAGCTAGGATTTCTTGTATATGTATCTTTATTATTCTAGTACATGGATATTGGCATTAAATCACAGCATGCTAACAATGACCAATTTGGACATAAACTGTCTACAGTAGCAATCTGTGTAAACTACAGTTGAATTTCGAAAGTTTGAAATGCAAAATCCAACATTTGCAATTACCGGTACACTAAAATAAGAGGCCAGAGTTTGAAATGACTATATACACTGTTTTTTACACCTTTAATTTTGATAAGACACTTAGCATTAATTAGCTAATTTGTCTGTCAATTCAACATGCGTAAACAAGAAATTATTTGGGTTACTCTTTTCAATGTTTTATCTTTGTGACCTTTTTCATAAATACAAAACATGTGAAAGTTTGAAATGTGCCATAGTAAGTTTTCCAACATTCCCATGGCATTTCAAACTTTTGAGATTCAACTGAATTCGATACTACATATCAATAATACAACAATAAATCATTGGTGAGGGGTGTACCAAAATTATCATAATATTGTCACACTAGCAGGGTAAATCTGTAGCAAAGATGTAAATAAATGAAAGAAGTACAAAAAGCAAAATCAAACGCATTCCAACAAAATACTGTAAAAAGCACTAATAAACTTTTAATAAAGAAACAGAAAAATATAAGCAATAAAAAATGGCTGCTACTATACAACCATGAGCCAAAGCAAAACTTAAGTAACCAAATCTACCGGATGTTCCCGGTTTATCTAGTTTTCTGCACCCATATTAATTCCACATACCAATGGTTTACATGGGGTATAATCATTAATTTTATCAACCTTTCTGGTATTTTTGCAAATTTTGATATTGCAGTTGTTGTCATGGCAACTGATTCTATATTTGGAGGATCAACAGCAGCATGGTTACCATCACCATGACAACCTCCTTGGTTACCATCAGGACTATCACCATGACAACCTCCATGGCTACCATCATAACTATCACCATGACAACCTCCATGGTTACCACTAGGACTATCACCATGACAACCTCCATGGTTACTACCATAACTATCACCATGACAACCATCTTTAACACCATGACTTTCTTCATTATTTCTTCTTTGGAAACATACATACATAGACATTAATAGAATTATGCAAAAATGATAGTACCCCATAATGGCTTAGATTTTCAAGGTAAAATGTTTTTCAGATAAGGATTTCAAACATATTTCATAATATGTCAGCAGACTTCATTTGACCTGGACTGTAGGAACATAACCATAGTTCAATATTATAACATTGGACTGATCTGTCAATATTTACCATTCCTTTATCAATTCAAGTATCACTGTATGGCTAGATTCTATACATGGATAGGAAAACAGCAATGGTGTAAAGCATACTGACTTACATAGGACACATACTGGATTCATGCATGCATAGCGAATGGACATCATCACAGGACAAACTGTACATTGTTTTAGTTCATACAAAGTATTTAGGTATAAGTGCACTAAATTCTAGGAAATAATGCAAACAGCAAAATACAAACTTAATAGTATATTTACATTTATTATGTTGTCTAAATGTTGAAAATATCCTGAAAAACCAGTAACACCTTATAACAATACATTTATACAGTAATTTAACAATGAAAACAGTTAGCAACATTACTTATTGTTTATAAATATACACCCACTAAAGACAACATGGTGGATTAATAGAATAAATCTTAATCCATCTGACATTGACAGCATTGAATTTGCAAACAGACTTGGGGTCAAAACAGCCCTTATGAGCCCCCTATCATTTAACAGATGTCCGAAGTAAAACCCACAAATATGATATTTTTATACAGATTATTTTAACCGACCAATATATATTTCCATTCAGTGGTTGTTTAAGTTTCTACATATTATAAACGTACTCTAAAATTAACAATAAAGTCAATAATTGGAAATTGTTTGATAATTTAATCATCTTAAAATGTATTTACAGTTTATTGCTTATTTCAGTTCAGAATGTTTAGAAGACGTTTATCATATCTAATTCTAATATCAAATCAGTCAGAAAAGAGAAGAGTTACATACCTTCCATCATTGCTGTCAAGGTCAAGGTCATTATTTACAGCATGGTTATGTTTATCTCTACTGTGTTGCCATGGTGAACTGTGTAAAACTTGGTTGCTATGGTTATATGGTTCTACATTATGAATAAATACTGGAGATTGTCCATCTACATACATGTCATCATCACATTCAATACCGTCATCAATATCTGTCAATCCATGGTTAACTGTATCAACTCCATCTTCTACTTCCTCAGATATCGATTCTGAGCACGATGATAATTTTGGAATTCTAAAAATTGAAGAAAAATCCCATAGAAACAATCATGTACCAAACTGTCAAAAAATCAACACATCAAAGGTATATACCTGTAGTGAAAATTGGACTGGTAATATTGGTCTTTCAGGGGACATATTTCAAGATTGCCCAGGGCGCTTTTCTGATTATTGACCTTAGTCAAGACAATAAGCACATACCATATTCTGTCAAAGTTTGATGAAGATTTAATCGGAACCTGTCAACTTAGAGCACAAACAACCACTCTGGATGTCGCCCACAATGGACATTCCAATAAAACGTCCACTGCTAAAAATCTTGACACAAGGGTGATAAGCGCATGCAGCTTTGTACATCATGCAGTCAAGTAAAAAACTATACACTTAATTCTTGTCAAAAAATCTTTGTTTTTCATTTTTGCAAAGAAAATTCATGAAAACATTCAGAATGTGGCAGTTCACTTTTACCTCGTTGGATTGAAATATTTTGAGAGCGTGGATCCCTGTCTCTCGAGTTCACCCCTCCTGGGGGACGTCTTACAGGGGCTTGGTTCTTCCATCTAAAAAACACATTTTTTGATAATAGAATTTATGAAAAATAGGAACAAATATCAAGTTAATTTAGAACGAAAATAGAAAGGAGATTTTCTTTCACTCGGTTACATGATGATTATTTAGACAATAAAAAAGATGATTTTCTTTAAAACAAATCTACATACATTTATATTTATCAATGTCAAAGGGTGAAAACAATCATAATGGTAAAATTTATCACATAATTTATCATTATGTCTTCAACATACAAAATACCCAACCTTGGATTTCATTGTTTTGTTAAAATGTTAGTGACCAGAATGCTTGTATTTTGATAATGGAGTCAAGTAAAATGCATTATTACAGATCTTAATGTATCTAGTTGTAAAATATAAAGTAATTTTTTGTAAAAGGTACGAAAGGAAACAAGAGTACAAAGCAGATTTCTATGTAAATGGTTCACTGGTACTTAACACACTACGGGAATCATAAACCAAAGAAAATGACAAACAAAATATAACATAGAAATTGCATTAATATACAATACCTGTACATGTGTACATGTATTATAATAAGGTACTAATTTAAATCAAGATCTGGACATAGAGTATGCCTGCTTAAGCTATCTACAGTAAGGGCATAATGTTGAACTCCACAAAAAAGGGTGACAATTCACCAACAAACTTTAGGAAATACTACTTTACTAGATTATAACATATTGTATAATATTAGAGTTAGCTTAATACAACTGAAAAATAACTTCATTAAAAACATGTCAACATAATTAAGTAACATAATGTGAAAAAATGAACAATAAGCCAACACATTGCATTTGTACAAAAATTCAACATTCATATTGATGAATACATACCTGATACATTTTAAGAATGGCATTAATTTTGACTTGCTACACATACAAATTTACTGTAAGTGAGAAGCTAAGATAGTAAATTCTAAGTGTACCTGAAGCTATAATCATAATAAAACAAATCTGGAGACCAGTCCATGAATGCAGCCACATCATTGGTCAATTTTATTAAGAAAATCATAAACAGCCAATCAGATTACTGTGTTTCCAGACTGGTCTTTAAGATCTGTTTTATGAATTCAAGCCCAAAGAATCTTTTTTCCAAAACATTATACTTTTCTTTAAGTATACAGAGAGTACATTAAACAATCACAAAAACAAACATATAAGTTACTTACAGTACAAATACAATGCTTGTGCTTTGTTGGGTTTGAAATCAAATAAAACAGTAAAAAGTTTCAACAAAACAAAGAAGGTTTGCAGCCACACTTTAGTAATTATGCATAAAGCATGAGTACCGTATAAAACCTTCATGAAATCTAGGAAATCATATATACCTCATGTTCCATACTCAAATTACCCGCACTTTGTAAAGAAATGTCCATGTTCTGGTGTAAAACAGTGAAAATATACCTCTGAGTTTTTAATGCTTATATACCCACAAATTAGGCATAGTAATAATGTGTACTATGGTAGGATATTATATAGTAAGCTTGTTTGAATACATTATATCAATATAACCATATATAAGATAAGAATTATTATAGAATTTTGATCTAAATGAGAAAATTTGACCAAAATTGATGAACTACACCCCTCAACTTATATAACCAGTCAGCCAGAGTTTTAGATATTTTGATAATACAAGATACAATAAAACAAATCAGTTATTATAATTAAAACAGTTAACATAATCAAAGACAATCATTATCATTGAAAGTCGTCTATAAAACGATATCTTATTATAATTAATTAAGAGAAGCTTTCGATGGCATAAAATTAGCAAATAAAATAATTGATAAGTCCTGCTCATGAAGTATTCTAAAGTAGACCATGTTGACAGATTATAAAAGTGTATGTCTCCTGACTGATGAAAGAAAATGTTGTTTTTCCAGAATGTTTTAAAGGTGAACATTTCTACTATAACACGGTATAAATCATAGGGGACTGACACAAAAAATGTTTTTGAAAAAAGTGTCTAAGCATATATATGGATACTTAATCTACCAGTATATAAGTATATGCTTAGACACTTTTTTTTGAATTTTTTTTTTGTGTCAGTCCCCTATGGTATAAATATATAAACTGGTATATGTAATTATATGTATATATCATATATTGGTATGGATCTTATTAAAGGATTATAATAGTTTAAAGTATGACTTAAAATGTGGCCAGAGTAAAGTTGGACTGTCTTTTCATCATACCCCCGCCCCCCTCCCACTCTCAGTAATTGATAATAAATTGCACTGCACTTATATAATTAATAATAATGACATGTACATGTAAAACAATTATAACAAAATGTTATGTTTAATTTTACAAGAATTATTATGGCAAACAAATAAGGTACACAGTATAAGATTTTATTCAATATTTTTAATTTTATCGCAAATATTGATATAAGCACAGAGTGCTTCAAAGTTTACAACATACAACACTTTTATTAGAACAATGAGAAACAAAAAATTTAAATTGACCAAAATCAATTTCAGTTGTCTGGAATTGACATTTAGTTGTTCATGCCATTAATTAGCAAAGTAAATGTATACACACTACTATGCACAAAAAGCAATTAACAGTTTTTTAAATACAAATGTACAATATTAAACCATAAACTAAAGATAAAGATACATTTATGTAATATAATAACTACAGTATATATATTATACAGAGGTCCAAAACTTGTATCTTTGACTTTTCATACAGCACTTTATAATTATTTAAGAATACTTGTAATTAATTAGCAATAATATTCAATATCAGAGTAAGGAAATGCAAAACAAATAGCACCTACATGAGTGCAATGAGGAAATATTGAATATACAATTCGAATGTAAGAAACATTTGTCCCTAATTTAACAAACATGAGAATAATTTCAAATTCAGACAGTGATATGATGAAAACAATAAGATATGAGTATTAATTTTAGTACAATATGTCCACCCTGTGAATAAAGGCCATGCTTTTAAAAACCATCATTGATTATTTAGAACAAAATTATCCCTGATTAAAGACCACCTGTCAATAAAGATATTATGTCTTTCCCAAGGGTGGCCTTTGTTCACAGGTTTGACTGTACTTACAAATGTACTTCATTAAAAGTACTGTTAATACTACAATTGTATTTTCATGGAGCATAGAATAAGAACATATTGGTACACAGGTCTTGAAGGAGTGAAAGAGAAAGACAAACATATCTATGAGTTTATATTATATTTACCAATACAGTGATATTTTATATTATTACCCCTCACTTTTTTCGTCATGTTAATTTCCCATAGGAAAACAGCGCATATTTTACTGTTACATTAATAGTACCATGTGACTGAACAGGGTAATAGTAAATTTTTAACAGTATTTTTTACTGTCACAGGGTGATAGTAAATTTTTAACAGTATTTTCTTGAAAAAAGTTTGGGGTAATAAAATAAATAACACATAGCTTAAGTTGAGGGTATCAGTACTTTCCTCAGGCTGATATATTTACTGTTACCCACAAAGCTATGTGTTATTTATATACTATCATACTATGTATATACTATTGGTGCTTAAAGTAATTTACCCGCCTTAAATCGGCTTCATCTTTCTCATCCTGTAACTTTCTGTTCACACTCCTAAAAGATACAAAATAAACATCAAAGTACTGCTCATGGAAACTGAACTTACATAGACTTACACTGCAACATTGAACAGGAACTATGACAATTATTGCATTGGGGATGTAGAAAAGCAAGCCATGCCAATGCTTGTCTATTCACCGTCTCAGTGAGATTTATCTACCCATGAAGTTTCATGTTGCTACCTCTTATAGTTTCTAAGTTATAAGTTTTTGCATGACGCAGACAACACAGTGATCACAATAACTTGACTCAATACATGTACATAATAATGATAATTAGTAAAATTAAATATAATTATAATGCGTAAAAAAAGGTTTGTCGCTAGTTATGTTTATATGCAGATTACAAAATAGAATACATAGGGAAATTTATTTTTGGTGCTGCAGGGTAAAACAAACAGTGAGAAAAAATGTATGAAGAAAGATTACTTGAGCATATCTAGTTGTTTGACTAAAGTTTCACGTTCTACAGCAATACCCTCTGACAACTGTAGGGCAGCCCTGAAAGATATTAAACACATTGATACTCTGTCAGCTAACAAAGTAAATAGAAACTATTCAATCTTTTTACCATATTTCATCTTGTGGTTAAAAGTAACTTTTATGCAATTTATAATAGCTTTCAAATCAAGGATAAACATGACAATACGTTTCAATGAAAATACATTTACAGGTATAAACAGCGGCATTGTAGACAAGCAGGTAAAATTGAGTGTATATACATTTAATTTATCACTTTAGAATACAGTGCAACCAACCTCTACAGAGCAACGCCCATTGGGAGAAGCAAAATTATGTCATTGTTGAGAGATTGTTGCTCTAGAGATGTTAAATTAACAGTTTAATAGTCGGAAAAAATCATGCTGATGTTGAGGGAAGGTTTGTTGCTCAAGAGAGGGCTGCTCTGAAGAGGTTGCACCGTAATTAGAAGTAATCTGGACTGAGGCAAACTGCTTGTTACATCAGAGCAGTTAATAGCTTTGAACAAAACATTAGTAATTTAATAGAAAATATAACCCTTTCTACTACCACACAAATGATTCTTTACAACTAACATTAAGAAAATAGCTGATGGGTCTTATAGAAGCAATATTCTTACCTGGCTCTTTCTCTCTTCTCTGACTTATTTTGTTGCTGAAGCTGATCAATGTAAGATTGTGATTCTGTTAAACTTGATTGAGATCTCATCAACATTTCTTCTAAATCTTCCTTTTCCTGTCAATCATTCGTACAAAATTATCAAACATACATTATTGAGCCACATCACTTTACAATATTTGTACAATATGGTAATACTTCTTTGCAACAGTGAAACGGAATAATAAAGACCACTGAAGTCAGATATGAAGGAAACCCTTTTTTATCAGTCGTTTAACAGCTCATTCCAAGACTATGATCATTTCAGGGCCACCCCAGAGATAGAGGAGAGAAGATACAGGAGTACCGGGCATTTATATCCCTACTCTTTTCAAACAGTTTTTCTTGGTTCTTTATCGAGCCCGGTGTAAAGCAACAATACATGCCTCACCCATTTTGGATTTTCCTGTGACTTTCTTACCACAGTACTAATGGCTTGGAAGCTGGGATGGGGACACTGAAAAAGAGTCTCTAGAAGGTTGAAAGCTGAACGGAGATTCTAACCCATGACTGTTCGTTTTGTAGTCCTGCACATTACCACTAGACCACTGATCACCCGACGTTATAGTGTCTTTAGATTAGGACAAAATAGTACTAACGTAAATAGTAACTTGATAAAAGTCATCCATAAACAGCAGGTCGTAAAAATAATCTGTTCTAAACATACCTACATAATAAAATAGGCATTACCTTTGCAAGTTTCTCATTTTCTATTTTTGTCTCTGTTTCCACAGTATTTAAAAATCCAAGTCGTTCTTCCATCTATAATGAATCAAAAGAAACACAAAATTTGTATAAACCAATCATGAGTCATTTACATTTTATACTTCAATTAAATGACAGCAAAGTTTATATGTGTAGAGTACATTACAGCGTGACATGATGAGTCTATCTGTAAATGAAGCGTGGTTTATTGTCAACTTATATAATTATTTTGTAAATAAAGAATAAAAGATGAAATGATAAAACCAAAAGGACTCCTATTAAATTAAATGTTTTAATTCAATGTAAGCAAACTATTTTCAAATGTGGGGTGTATTGTTTACAATGAAGCATCAATGCCTCATTACAGACATATTTCATTATTATAAAATGTTAATAAAGGGCTTCTGTGGCTGAGTGGCTACGGTCACAGACTAGGACTCTCTAGCCTCACACTGCATCCCACCCAGGACCTAATTTAATATGAGAGGAAGCTGTCCAGCTAGCTTATGGAAGGTCGGTGATTCTACCCTGGAGTAAGCCTGGGGTCTTTTCTTCACCCTTAAAGTTGGAAAGACACCAAAATGATCCAGGCAATTTTAAAAACTCTAGTGAGTGAAAACTTGTAATATGTGAAGTAGTACTTTCAAATAACAAAAAGGTTAGACAAAAGTGGGCGGAGCAAGGCTTTTGAGGGCGTATTCCTCCCAGCATGCAACACCCATACCTGGTAATCACAGACTTACCTCAGAATGCTTTGATAAAAGTTCCTGTAACTGTTTATCTTTCTCATATATTTCTGCTTCCATGGTATCTCGGATCTGACGTTCTCTAATTTTCTCCTAATTGGAAAAAATAAAATATGAATTACCACTACAGCTAGTAATGAGTACACATGTACTCAGTAAGGATAAATGCCTCAGTCATCATGTTAAGATTGCATTACAGTAAAACCCTGATTATTACTAATTCCTAGTGTCCGAAAAAAAATCATTCAGATAATTCATGGCTTCAAATAATGTATTTCAGTAATGAAATATATATAGAGTCGTAATCGGTACCATCAATCTTAGTAAGATAATACAGGGTTTTCGGATAATCTAGGTTTTATTGTATTACATACCTAATAGTAACTTATCATAATGCCTCTGGTTATCAAATCTTAAAACATGTATGTTGATCACGACTGATTAATGTTACATTACTATAGCATGATATATCAACATTACTGCAAAACATCATTTCACCTAATTCAACAAATTCAAAATGAAATATTATTCACTGATACCACATTATTCTTCAGTTTCTAAATTATCATGTAACTATATATGTAATACAGTCACACCTGCAAACAAAGGTCACCCTTGAGAAAGACAAAAGGTGGCCTTTATTTTGAGGACTATTGTTCGAGGTAGCCGATAACACAGGTTTGACTACTAGCATATAGTGTGACCTCTCCTGAGCAGCCTGTCTTGAGCAACAACCTCCCTTCGACAACAGCCTGATTGTTTCCCAATGCATGATTTAAGTATTAATGCAACCTCTCTACAGCAACAACCTCTCAACAAGAACACCATTTTGCTTCTACCAAAGGGTGTTGTTTTGGAGAGGTTGCACTGTATATACATGTATATCAATAATGGATCATTCACATAATTAAACTGGAAAGACAACAAATACTTAATTAAGAGCTGTACAGGAAATGACATAAGGGCATATTATTATGTGTATCAGTATATATGTTATGTATGTATATGTTTATGTGTTACATATGTATGTGTCCATGAATATAGTATTATCTCACCTCATGAAGTACTTTATCTTTTTCTTGTTTTATTTGTGTCTCCATTTCTTCATATAACTTTCTTATTTCTTCGTCATGAGCATTTGTTTTACTGAAAAAGTAACAAAATCTGGTTAATACCATGTGACATACCAACCATGGTAGTTTCCTGTCAAAATGCGACATCTTCTGTAAACAACATCATGTCAATAAGATTTAATAACATTCCTGTCAATTAGGGTCAATAATCTCCTGTCAATAAGTGTCAGTAATATCCTGTCAATTAGGGTCAATAATCTCCTGTCAATAAGGGTCAATAATCTCCTGTCAATAAGTGTCAGTAATATCCTGTCAATTAGGGTCAATAATCTCCTGTCAATAAGGGTCAATAATCTCCTGTCTATTAGGGTCAATAATCTCCTGTCTATTAGGGTCAATAATCTCCTGTCAATTAGGGTCAATAATCTCCTGTCAATAAGGGTCAATAATCTCCTGTCTATTAGGGTCAATAATCTCTGGTCAAAGAGGTCATCTCCTGTTAACAATGATTATTGTCAATCATGGCTATATCCTATCAGAAAGGGTCATCTTCTGTCAACTGAAGGGTCATTTAATGAAACATGGGTCATCTTCTGTCAACACAGGTCATCTCCTAGCAACAAGAGATATCTCACGTCAACATGGGTCACCTCTTGTCAATTAGACAAAAAAAATTCAATTAAGGTTAATCTGACACCATCCACTATATATATATACCTCTAGCTGACATTCAAAACTTTCTTTCATGTGAAATTGTAATATAATTTTCAAAAACATGTAAAAGATTTTCCCAACATAGCAAGATATAACAATATGTCATATAAAGAATGGGAAGCTAATAAAGAACCATAGCACATACACTGAACCCTGATAACTTTAACCTGACAGCTAATTTTGATCACAGACCCCATAAAACCACCGTAATATAACACTTAAACCAAAGTAAACAAACTTTAATATCACATAATAAGACCACTTTACAACATCACATACAACTGGTAAATTAAATTAAATCTTCATCATTCCACATAGTGAATCATTGTTTAATATCATCCACTTGTATTTATAAACTATTTGATGGATACCTTATACAATATACATCACTTGTTCAATTAACAATTATGTTAATTGCAATTCCTACTTTCATTACTTAGATACTTCAACATATCAAAGTCTACTACATAGAATATATTCATCAAACTCAAATAAAAATGTCACTCAGACGTCATCTCTTTCAAGTTCCTGTCATGAGCACACATACACTTGTTCACACACATTTTTATTACCCTAAATTGGTTCATTTTGAATATTAAGACTCTTAAGTTGGATGAAGTAACAATTCAAAACTATATGCATAATTGCATACCACACTGAAAAGATTAAAAGGCATCATTTAAGTGTAATCCTTGAATTCAGTCAAATACTTTTAAATCAATTTATTCATAAACATTTGTCAAAAATGTTAGTTCACAAAATCATATTTTATCTACTTACCCTTGCAATAATGTATATAGAATTCCTCCACAGTTTTATTTACATTCAAACTTGACATTTGAAAAAAACGTTTTCAATTCAACTATTTTGCATTCTAGCTGTTATCAGACATGCATGAGTATGATTAAAGTACTATACATTGTATATGCAAATCATTACTATAGATCTCTACACAGTTACACGATGTAACACATCATTGACATGTACATTCCATTTATATGGCACTTTAAATATCTGTAAAACTATAATGCAGTTATTGAAATGAAATGCACACATTTGATAACTACATGTATAAGTAAACTCACTTAACATACCAGTACACATGCAATACATGAAAATATACAAACTCTGTCTACCGCTGATAAAATTCCTCTGACACAGTACATAAAGCAGCCTAGAACTAAAACTGAACAAACTGTCCTCACTCCACATTTAACCATCAAAGATTTATGTGATGTTTAATATTACGAAACTCAAGAAAATCACTTAAGATGAGAGGCTCCACTTTGAGTATCTCAAAGAAAATGAAAATAATAGATTTATCAACAAATCTAGACTTCAAACCATTATCTGGGTATCATTAAACACTTTATAAAATATTTAAAACACTGAAATTCAATTTACTACATTAGTGTTACTTTTCTTATCACCATTATTTTCTCCTAAGGCGTAAACAAATTGTTTGTTTCTAGTTACCCGACTTCCTCTACCCCCCCCCCCCCCCTCGCAAACCTCGCAGACTTTATATTAGGCCTAAGGAACAGAACATCCACTTTCTAACTTACTTTACCTTTTCACACGCCTTCCAGAGCAATCTAAAAGCCCCGACCTACCTACGCTATTTTCATTGAACATGTAACCGGAAACATACAATTCTTAAGCCTTATCATTTTCAAACATTTAAATACGGCTTAATTCTTAGCAGATTATCTTCCTTGACAGCTAAACTATTTACAGCCAATCTCTGTTTTAATATTGTACACAGAATATGTGGAGACATAAATTTCATTAAAAAATAAAAACCGTAAACTCAAGTATTTTACAGCATTTAAAATCAAAGCACTGAAAGTTATAATACTTTGAGATTACGTAAGGAAAAGGTAGAATTTGAAAAACAAATAATTATGAAAACTCACTAAAGCAAAATTACATCAACGAAGGCACAAACTCGAATTCAAGTAAGAGATTATTTCAGTGTACAATAAAACCTGTGTTAATGGCCACCTACAAATAAAGCCACCCATTGAATAAAGGCCATTCTTTTAAAAGCAATCATTGATTATTTAGAATAAAATGACCTCCAAATAAAGGCCACCAGTAAATTAAGGCCACATTTAGTATTTCCTATGGGTGGCCTTTATTCACAGGTTTTACTGTACAAATTAATTTAACAAACCTAGATAAGAAAATTAGGATATTTCAAGATGTGTTTACTTTTACTAGATACAATGCATATATAATTATTTCACATACCTTCTTAATGCACCTTCTAATGTATCAAAATCTACTTTGGACCTCCTGATTTCATTTGAAATTCGGTACACAAAATCTTCAAAGTTGGAGGCCATGTCCGGATCATCACGTCTCAGTCGACACCATAAAGACTGAATTGTAGATTCACTGAAAGTACGATAATAGGTGAGAAATATTTCACTTTCTTTTCAGACTTTTCAGACATCTGGCTGTCATGTAGATTTAAACAAAGTTATAGGTAGAAATTAAGGTTAATGGACCCTAACACAAAACGTGAATTGCTGATACTGATGCTAAAATATACAATGATATGTTTATCTGTACATGTGACAAACTCCCAATGATCATGCGGGCCAATATAAGATTTAACTGGTTCTACCCTGGTATATGTTTGGGGTCTTCCTCCACCAATAAAAAAAAAAAACTCCATGTTCGAGTGGTTAAGGTCACTGAGTTCAAATCACTGTAACCTCTCACTGATAGAGGGTTTTGGGTTCGAGCTCAGCTACTGGCCATGTCTCTTTATATGATGAAGTAGGCAGTTGCTTATGGAGGATGGGAGTCTAGTACTGGTTCTTCCCAGGAATGATGGTTAGGTGAACTGTCCACCTCATATGACTTGATCAAACAACAAAACATCCACCATTGAAGCTGGATTATTCGCCAAATGACCCCAGCCATTGTAGATATAAAACACCATGCAGTGAAAAAATCAATCAATCACTAATAGAAACAACTTACTCCTCAAACATCCGGGTAGCTCCAACATTTTCCATCATTTGTTTAAAGTTCTGCTCTTCCTCAACCGGATCCACATCATCACTGTCCATGTAAGTCATTCCTGCTTCCATCTTTTCTTCAGGTTTTACAAGTGCAGGTTTTAATCCAAGAAAACTTCCTGAAATGATCACAAAATGTTTTTGTCTGACTTTATCTCTTCTTATTGATTATGTAATATTTTTTGTAACTTGATTAATCACTTTGATAGACTTCTGTGGCTAACCAACTATTGCACCCAAGTGAAACCTTGTTGATTAAATACAAAGGGATTTTAAAACCCTTGACATCAGAATCTGGAGATCACAGACCTATAATTCCATTAACCTGTTAACATTTCAGCAATGCTCCTGTGAAATAGTTATTCTTACTTCATGAACTACCCATGAAGTAAGCAAGAAAAATTCAAGAAAAATTCATAATTTCATGAATTCCAAAGAAGTGAAACCAATATTATCTCATGAATATTTCAACAAGTATACTCAGCCTTTAGTAAGCTATGTGAAGCTTTAATTCTTTAATCCGTTCAGGAAAACAATTGTTTCAGATTAAATCAAACTATATCAAACAATCCAGCAGATTTTACCAAATAGATCTAACTTACTGCTACACTAAATTGTAATTTCCACAGCAATTAAATGAAGCCTACAATAGATATTAATTTCCGTGAATTCCCTCTAAAGTGTCAAGTATCATTGGATGTTCAACTTTTATTATGTTCACCCACCACTTGAGTATATAGATCTCTCAATTGTCAGTACAACAGAATATATTAATTTAAATTCTGGTATATTAGAATGAGTTCAAAACTTGTCACAGGTAATTTCAATCAAGTAACACAATTTCATGGCCCAGGCGTACATAAGAGCTTACAGTGAAAAGATAGACAATGAATAAAGATTGATATCATCTTGGTACAAATTAATACAGTATTGTCATATTGTATGATGATTTTGTAAGGGATTAGAATGTCATTTTGTTTGTTTAAGGTATGTGTGTGTTTTCTGTGTATTGACATTTGAATGTAGGTGTGTGTAAGCGAAACAGTATAAATATTGGCTTTAGGCAATGCAAATATAATAACCTGTACTGTACATATAATACCGTATAATCATTATCATTAGAGATATTTAAACAGCTTCAAAAAAGTTTGTTTCACTGGGTTTAATGATGTTTTTCATCAATACTTCAGTTATTGGAAACTTAACATTAGTTCAGCTTTCTAATTAGCCATCACTCACTTGGTGCACATGGATTTTTATGCTAACCAAAGTACTATGTTTTTCTACACCCTCCATGCAATTGTTAAACTAGTTCCTGTTACATGTTGCAGTTCAATTCATTGTAAGTTCAGATTCCCGGAGTACATTCAGTACTTTGACATACCATGCTGCCAGTTCACTTTACAAGTTTTCCTGGACTGTATTCTAACCAGAACTAACTCCTTGTAGAAGGCTAAGTAAGTACTGGTTAGAATACAGTCAAGGAAAAACTGCATGGACAAGTAAAACATGTTGTTAAACTTACTGAAACAAAAATATGTTAGTGTCATGAAAATTTAAGGATTTTCTAAAATAAATAATAGGCAAACCTACCCAATTTATGGTAAAAAAAAATGGTTTTAGTCAGGCGTAACATATAAAGGTAAAATGATTTAAACTTAAAATGTCATGCATGATGAACTTAACTACACTTCAAAGGAATGACAATCTATAAACATCTTGAACAAATTATATTAGTTTCACAACCTCACTTTTACAAAGAAAGACAACTCCTCAAACACTGTTATTGATAAGAGTACAAGCTGGAGTTATCTGTCCATGTTTTAGCTTAGCAGTGATTTAAAACCAACTTCCTTGATGGACATAAAGTTTGGAGATAAAATTAAAACAATAACAGATATACTACTCTGATAAAAAGATAGCAGATAGCATACATACATTGAGACAGCCTGAAGAATTATCAACAAGATCACAATGAAAGATAAATCTAACCAAAAATACCATAATAGTGGCAAAGACAAACAAATACTTGGACTAGACTACAATAACACACACTATATACATTGTGTAGTTTACGAACTGAGACCAAAACATTTAGGGTGACATCTGATTTTGACTTACTTATCCGCTTTGCCAGAAGCATTTCTCAACTTGTCCGTATGATATTTATATATAGTAAATTCTGGAAATTTTCACTTGTCCTTACAGGCTGCAGGACAACCTGGGCAATAAAGACAATTGATTTTGCCACCCCTGTGGGTCTGCAGAAAGAAATAGGGTCTGTTATGTTCAAGCTGGAAACCAGGAAGTTTTTTATACCTTATGTATAATTATAGCATTGTCATACTTATTGGTACTTATTTCGCAAATTTGATACAAAATGCATTATTTTAAATTTGTTTCGCAAAATATTCCTTGAAGACGTTAGTAATATGAGATTTTCCTGTACATTTAAAAACCATCTCGATTGCATTTTTTTAAAGTTAATTAAAAAATACCAATACCTCAAAGCTTTCATGAATATTCATTTTGATCCATACAGATTTTGTCATCATCAATATAAGATGCGGGCTGATCAGTAAAATGATGGGTGTCTTTCAATATAACATGCGGGCTGATCAGTAAAATGATGGTGTCTTTCAATATAACATGCGGGCTGATCAGTAAAATGATGGTGTCTTTCAATATAACATGCGGGCTGATCAGTAAAATGATGGTGTCTTTCAATATAACATGCGGGCTGATCAGTAAAATGATGGTGTCTCTCAATATAACATGCGGGCTGATCAGTAAAATGATGGTGTCACTCAATATAACATGTGGGCTGATCAGTAAAATGATGATGTCTTTCAATATAACATGTAGGCTGATCAGTAAATGGATCACACAGGACTTTTAACATTTCTGGTACCTAGCTCCTACTCAGTGACTTAGCCACATGCCTGTCAGAGACTAGTAAAAATTGGTCTAAAAACGAGACCATTTCTCACGACGAGTATACAGTACATTAACAGAATTTCAAATCTTCAGAGATAAGTTTCAAAAGCTCATGAACACAATGATATAGAATAAATCTTTGTAAAATACATTTCTAACATCATTGACATGCAGATAATCAGTTTCTTTGCTTTATGATATTATGTAGTTTATTTGACATATATACATATTGTTTGAATTTAGATGATATAAGCCCAATGTTTATAAAAGTGACTTATCCAATGTGTACAGCCCTAGGTTGTGATAAGTCTAACAGCCTGTGACAAACTGGAATATTTACGTTACACTCCATCACTGTAGCTACAGTTTTCCATTATTAGCGAGTTAGTAGTTCATATAATCAATTTACGCATAATTTGTGACATCTTGTTTTATATATGCAAATACATTCATAAAGATATCTTAACTAAGTAATTCTAGGGACGTAAGCAAACTAATTTAATAAAGTACGGTATGTACCAATTGTGGACGCCGGGCGCCGGACATTGATTGACGCCAATAGCTCTCTGAGAACTATGTGCTCAGGTGAGCTAAAATATGAATTTAAGATAACAAAATATGTAAAACTTCTCTTGCATCCCACAATCAGTGAAAATGTTTTGTTTGTTTGAGTTTTACGCCCCTTTCCAACAGTCAGAGTCATATGAGGTGGACAGCTCACCTAAGCATCATTCCTGAGATGAACCAGGACATCCTCTGAAAGCAACTGCCTACTTTCTCACACGAAGAGACATCGTCAGTAGCTGGTCTCAAACCTATGACCCTCTATCAGTGAGAGGTTAACATGATGGGAAGTCAGCGACTTTAACTACTCAACCATGGAGGCAGGTCCAGTGAAAATGAACCAGTTGTGACAAGGGCCATGATTTCAACAAGAAAGAATTTTAATGGTGGACAAGTATTAAGATCTTACCAAATCCATCAGTGAATTCTTCTAATGTCAAATAACCATTACCATCATCATCAAGGGAATCAAAAACATGCTCTAACTGTTCAGGAGATAGGGGGAGCTCACTCTGTAGTCGTTGCATGTCACGTTTGGAAATAAATCCTTTTTCCTCAGTGTCACACACTTTGAAGAGTTCGTGAGCTTTCTCTGTCATCAATCCCTGCATTTCTTCACTTGAAGGTGGTGCCACATCGGCATCGTCAAATGATCTCCCGTACCCCGACATTTTTATGTCAGCGTGATCGTAAGTAAGTGAGAATCTTCAATCAATAATCCGAATGCATAAATACGAAACAGTCTGATCTCCTATGCGATAATGGTGGTGAATTGAACAGAGTTATTACATACGCCAACATAAAATGGTTTCTATTAGATATGAACATTGCACATATTCACACGTTCGTGTAACATCCTTTCATGTCCATAAATGTCATCCTGAAATGGTAGAAAATCATGTTATAAGAGATTAGATAACAAACTATCAATGTTTAGATTAAAACCATACTTTGTCACAAAATAACTAGTTGAAACAAGTTATATAATCAATTCAAACATAATACAGATAATTCAAGTAGTTTATTGAAGATTTCACCATTTTTTGGGGGGTCTATATGTTAATCCACAAATAAATTGAAATCAAACTGAAAGTGTCTGACATAAGTAAACAGAATAGAGTTACCTGTTGTCACCTTAGAACTAAAAGGGCCTATCTCGCTCTTTCATATTTGTCAGATAGGCCCTTTTAATCCTAAGGTGATGCTGTCACATGTTTGTTATAACATGTAGAAATCTTAAGTCAAGAAACAAATATAAAACATTCCAGAACACAATGAGATAAAAGGAGGATTGATACTTATCATCTGATCATAAAAAAAGGTTTGAAAAAGTATGTTGTTGTTGTTTTTTTACATTAAAATGTTCTATGTATTGGCCTACTTTTTCACAGATACTAAGTAGAGATAATCTAGGTCTAAGAAGAGTTATCTGCCCTTTGATCTTGTGCTACATTATGGAAAACAAAGCACTAACATTGTGACCCAGATCTTTGTGAAATCCTGACATCTCATGTACAACATAATTCTGACAGAACAATTACTGGTAACTATTTGTCTTAGCCAAATCACTCACTACCGTAATACTTAGTGCCAAATGCACACTAACATCACCTCGTCTTCCTGCATTTTAAATGTATTACCAGTAGGTTCAAAGACAGGTTCTGAATAATTTACAGGAATATTCAATTATAATTCAATTTGTATTTCAGACAAGGACAGGTTGTTAGAACACATTCAGACAAAGATGTTGAAATGTCACTAAATATTGAAAAGCAGCGAAATCAGTGACAGACCAGACGGAGTAGTGCATTAATGCAAGATTTTATTTTTAAGACAATCTTTTTTCTCTCTATGGTTTAACATTTTGCCAACAACCAGGTTATTTGAAGACTTTTCCAGATTGAACCGTGAAGACCCCAGGCGTAGACCTGAGTGGAACCACCAACCTTTTGTAAGTTAGCTGTAGACTGCTTCCTTATATTTGGACTTTAGATCTGATGGAGTTCAAACTCTAAAGATATTCATGAGGATACAAGAACATTGAGGTCCAAAGGGAAAAAATGAACAGAGCAATACTGCCCAACATGAATAGTGTGTTGTAAGTTGACAGTTTTAATTATGCGTAATTAAATGTCAAGATGACAGCAAACTTACATAATCATTAGATGTATGTAAACTTCATCAGTAATGTCAATAATATAACAGTTCAAAGCAAATTGAACAAATATATCAACGGTTACCAGGAAACAGTTTTTTTAATATAAGAAATTTCATACTTTCATTTTTGCATCAAAAAATAAAATATACTTCTTTAAATTACAGATGTGCACATTTGAACACATAAACAGGATATCAGGCTTTTTTATTCAATTACATTAATTAGTAAAAATGCACAAAATATTCATAATTACCGTATATATTATAACAAAATGATCTATCTTAATACTTACAGTTAAAAATATTATTTAGAATTATCCACTAGAGTGTAAACTATACACAAACTCCCTTTTACAGAGTACCACATTAAATATATGTACATATGATTACATTGACCATATGTTACTCTTGCGTAGATGACTTCAAGCAATCCCGTCTATTTTGTATGTTGTTTGATATTTATCCAGGATATATCATGCACCAGCTGGCTTATAAAACGTGCATTGATTTTTTATCGTCAACAAAGCATGCCTATAGATCACATGCTAAATAGATTTATGTTAATGAAACAAAGAAACAATCTTTTTATCAAAGAATCGTTTCTAGATAATGACATCCAGGCCTTGATAATTGTTGTCCACAAGATTATGTAAAAAGTAGAAAAATATGACCATTTTTGCACCATTTTCACCAATTTCATAGAAAATATTTTTTATGTTATTATATATTTCCCATTTAGGAATTTATTGTGCTAAATTTCCCCCTATGATGGCCATGCATGGTTAGTGAGTAAATTTTGGAGAAAAAAAACACTAGTAGTTCCTGACAAGAAGATTTTTAAATTTTTTCTTTATAAGCCAATCTAAATTCAAGTAAACCCCGGGCTGAACAATTTTTCAATGAATTAAAACAAATGGTTGACAATTTAGAATTATTACGTGATTGCCTTATCTGACATCCAATACAGATCTAATAGATGAGATTGCATTCAGTATAATATGATACTGACAAATTACTACCTAGGAAATAAGAAACAAGCTGAATTCATGTTGCATTAATCTCGGAAATTTGCATAGAAAGAAATATGAGAAAAGAAATAGATACACGCAGGAACATGAACCCAGAATTGAGTGATGCAAGCAAGTGATTCACCAATACAGAAAGTTAGGTTAGGCTGATATACAGAAAACAACATTCTAATCAGAAAATAGTAATTCAAACAGCTTTCAAAAGGAGCCACCGTGGTCGTATAGTTATGATCTCTTGACAAATAATCGCTAACCACTCAACACAATGATTTAGAATCTCACATGAGAGGAAGCAGTCCAGCTAGCTTAAAGAAGGTTGGTGCTGCAGGTCCTTATATAACCCAGGTGTCAACCATGCGTCCTCCTCCATCGTTAAATCTATAAAGTCACAAAATGACCCTGGCTGTTTTCAAAAATTAAATTCCATTGACAAAATAGCTTTAAAGGCTTAAAGAGCGTTAATTGTTAAAACACTGCAATTATTGCCATGCTTACAACCTGATTAATTAATATAGCTATTAATATACATTACAATATGCTGCAATGGTAAACATGACTTAATATTCAGTAAGACAAAAAATTGCTTTTTCATCAACCATTGACATGTGGTTTTAATATAACACCCATAAAAAAACCCCAAAAAGTCTTATTCAAATGCTGTGAACATTCATCTGTAAAACTGAGAAGTCATAATTATATAAAAAAACTATAAACCAATCATAATTAATTGAGGGCTCAATGCAACAGTGTTGTAACTAATACTGAAATAAGAACAAGTTACAACAGTGTTGCGTTGAGCCCTCAAAATATGAATTTCACAGTTTATGATTGTATTAGTTTCAATAATTTAGAACAGAGTGATAAACATTATAATTGTTTGATCATCTTACTGTAACAAACAGTACCAAGCCTGTATTTGAAATTTTAAATTAAGAATGTTTTTATAATTTATATACATATATAATCGCAACCATGGCTGAGTGGTTATGGTATCTGCCTTTGGAGCCGGAGATCAAGGTTCAAACCCCAGTTGACCAGAAATAAAACTACGGTAATAATAATTTTATCAACATAGTGGCTATACATGTATATGTTTATTATATATCATTGATTAAAATAAGGATAGGAAACATATTTCATGCATTAGATCTTGATGTTTTCAGATTCAAATCTACAAAATATCTCAAAATGAAACTAATTCCTACATCTTGGTATATGAAGCCATTATGCTCTTGCAGGCACAAGCTGCAGTCTGACAATGTGTAGTGAATTAATGAAATAATCAAAGTACTGAAAGTACTCATGGAAACTGAAATTTACATAGATTCGCACAATTCCATGGCAGATGTAGAACAGCATAGTACTTTGGTCTGCATCAAAATTCATGCATGCCGAGTGAGTCAGACAGCTATGGAAAGCTGAACTATTGCATTAGATTTATTTGTTTTTCAACAATAATCAATGTTGTCTGGAAGGCTGCAATTTTTCTCATTAAAATAACAATGCACACAGAAGGGCACATCATGCAGTTCCTTTTTCACCAAACTGGATGAAAATCTAAGAATTATTTTCAATTTTATCAAGCCTCTCTGTGAAAGCAACATCACTAAAAAAATGAAAATCTGAAGATCTTAATTTATACAACTCAATTACAACCACCATTGAAATCCCCACATGTTACACGCTACACTGTATTGATACTCTGCATGCAGATTTAAATGTAAAATATGAAACCAATCCAAGAAATTTTTTTGAGTTATCACTCGGAAACCAAAACCCAAAACGGCCTGATGGACAGATGCATGGACTGACAGGGGTAACATTTGATACCATTCCACCATTCCGATTGCTGAAAAAAACACTGTTAACATTGTGTTTATACACAGCATTGTATAAAAAAAAAATTCAGTTCACGTAATAATTATTTCATATTACAATTTATTGTATTAAAGACATTTGCAATAAAATCAACATAATAATTATACATCTGATGACAGTCTCTGAGCTAAGAAACAGAATTCAATAATAGATAATTTATTAATTGAAAAAAAAAGATCTTACCATTACATGTAAATGTTACTCCAACATATAATAACTACAATGGTGCTATGAGATTGTGTCAACTGTATATAATAGCTTCCATTTAATTATAGATAAAATATTGACTTTATGCTTTACTTATTTCCACCCCAAAATTTCATTGTTGCATTATTTATTTAGAGTGAAAATTTACAGTTCAACCACGATATAATGACAAACATTGATCGCTGATTACCCGGTGGGCATGTTTCAATAATTTCATTCCTAAACTTATTAGAAAACTATTGTTCTATAATTTCAAATTGTCGATGCAAGTGTATGACATATAGAGTAAATAAATAAACACTTTCTCTAAACCATATTGAAGAAAACAAATTTATCCAGTGATGGTTGACAAGATTCATGCACATTGGTTAACAAGTGTCATATTGTTGTTATTGGACTGTATAAGCCTTTAAGGTATAAGTTAATGATACATTTCCAATCACAAGATTTGATCACCTTTCTTTTATATGACAATATAAGAATTGAAAACCTTACTTCTATGATTGACATTTTCCAGCACATTTGATAACAGGCAGACAATCATTTATTGCAGTAATTAATAAATAATGAATATACTTATCAAATATACCCTAATAAACACATAATACAATCAAGGACTTCACAACAGCTAAAAATAGCTAAAATGATATCGAGAAAATCCCACAATCCATTGCGATACTCAACTATTTCCGACAGCTGTTCCTGCAGTATAGTTGTATTTTCTACAGAAAAAGCACCTGGGTGCATTAAATAGGATGGGTGCATTAAATAGGGCATATTTGGTCCTTCATAATTATATAAGCTTTAGAATGCTGATGGTTTGTTTGAATAATGAATACATACTGTTTGATTTCTTAATAGTGTAAGAAATATTGTTTAACTATAAAATTAGTGGATAAATATCAGACTGCATAGTTCAATATGTTAATAGAACCAAGGACTTATAAACACACATAGATTCACAACTTCCATATTTACAGTAGAAGTAATCTAATCCAGCAGAAGCGATGTGAATCAACTGGATTTCATTAAAAACCTAAACTCGTTCCACTGCCCATGCTTAAGTTTACAACAGTGAAAATATCTGTGATGGTCCGAATGTTTACAACAGCGAAAATATCTGTGATGGTCCGAATGTTTACAACAGCGAAAATATCTGCAATGGTCTGAATGTTTATAACAGTGAAAATATCTGTGATGGTCCGAATGTTTATAACAGTGAAAATATCTGTGATGGTCCGAATGTTTACAACAGCGAAAATATCTGCAATGGTCCGAATGTTTATAACAGCGAAAATATCTGCGATGGTCGGAATGTTTACAACAGCGAAAATATCTGCGATGGTCCGAATGTTTACAACAGCGAAAATATCTGCGATGGTCCGAATGTTTATAACAGCGAAAATATCTGTGATGGTCCGAATGTTTACAACAGCGAAAATATCTGTGATGGTCCGAATGTTTACAACAGCGAAAATATCTGTGATGGTCCGAATGTTTACAACAGCGAAAATATCCGTGAAATTTCTTGAGAAATTTCTGAAGACAGCTCCATTTCTGTATATAAGTTCTTGATAGAACATGTTCTTAAACAATGACCAGATAATAACAATTTGAATTTTTATGAACTTCAAATACTTTGAGCATGCAATACAGTGAGATGAAATGCAAATGAAGATTTTTACTTGAAAGTCTCACAACCTGCCCAAGCAAAGGTATTATGCAGTTCTTGTACAACAAAACGAAATTGTCAAATTATACAGTGTTACCTGATAGCTTCAATTTATCATAATCCAAAATGTTTGATAAGACAATGTTAAGCAGACAAACAATAATTCACTTTGCACCAAGTACTACATTTGATGTATATAAAATTACTTGGATAAATCGTTATCTCCCAATATTTAAACATAGATAACTTATCTCTATATTCCCACCAATATTTCACCTAAAATTGTCAACTACTTTTCATAATGCACATTTCTTCACAATAATATAATAAGAATGTACTCTACACAATTATATTATACTAGACAGTGTTAATTGTCAATTACATATCAATTTACAAACATATGATAAAAGGATTGAATTAAGTCTGTCTGGTCCCTTCTATTGTTATGACTGTTGTAAAAGGGTACAACAAACCCTGCGATTATCACGTATGTAAATGAAGGTGTGTGACTTTAAAATTTTCAGTAAAATGATTTGATTTTAACAGACAAATAAATTGAATGGGTTTATCTTGAAAACTAGAAATGTGCCCAGAGGATAAGAATGCCCCTGCTGAGAGCTAAGTCAAAAAGGGGCCATAACTCCTGTGAAAATGTTTAGATTTTAACGGAAATTAAAATTTACCTGTATTTTATTATTATACACATTAATGTGAAATATGAAACCAACCCAGATCGCTCAGAAACTAATCTTAAATGGACAGACACCAAAATTTGAATGGAATGACAGACAGGGGTAACATTTTATGCCCGTCGGTCATTTTGAATGGGGGCCGGGTCCATAGTATTCAAAATAACATAATTATAACAAAATATGAATAACAACATTTCTTACCAAAGGTGATACATACTAATTACCAGTATGATGTAATTAAGAAAACACATCTTAATTCTATCATTGTTCCAAGAAAAGCATACTGTAGTACCTTGATACTTAGAGCCCCCATCTTATCATTAAGTTATGATATAGAAGATAATTATAAATGAAATCTGGCCCAAACATAGTGGCCGTTATAATCAGACAGTCTCTGTATTGATGTGTACACTAAAGGTTTTACTGTCAGTATTTCTACTCTCCCAAACTCACCATCCTCCGGAAAATCATTGAGATTTAAAAAAAAATAATTTAGTGAAGTCATCACTTAAAGATAATGTGTGAAAAACTGAAGCATTTGGATTACTGTAGAAGACTTCAGGGAGCGCTAAACAAGAGTCATCCTAAAATTGGAATTTGATTAAAATTAAATGCATTAAAAAGTTCCATGTAGCCAGATCACACATCTTAATGTCATTTTCAAGATCTGTTTGCAAGTATTATTGGACAAATTCAATTAAATACCTCCGCCAACATAGAATTGAAACAAGTGAACTAAACAATATGTTGATGAGGACTTGGAATTTAAACATTTGCCAGGCAAATATATCAAAATTAAGGAGGCTGTATGTTCCATATATTGATAACACCTGGGACCGATATGTGTTTATTGGAAGGTATTATTTATAAAAGGCATCTACCTGATATACCCCATATGACACAGTACAGCAGTGGATTCAAGGGGAGGGGTCACACAGCATGCCCCAGCCCCCTAAAAGACCTCGACCATAGATACCGGTAGAAATGAAATAGCATTCGATTCCTAAATATTACGCCCCCCCACTAGCCTGAAATCATGGATCTACAGATGAGATATGCAAACATGCATGGTTAAACCAATTAAGTCAAGCTCAACATGTAACAGTCAAGCTGATTCACATGGTTAAGTCTTCTTTTAAACTAATGTGTTAATAAAGAAATGTTACAGAAGATATGAACTGAAATTAATACAAACCTGTTAGTACCACATACTTTTGTATTGGTTTCAATAATACAAACCTAGTACAATAAATAAAGGTTCAGCATACTTAAAGCCTTATTGTCATATTAGATGTTACCACAAGAAAATCAATAAAGAAAACTAACTTGATTGATGAATCATTTAATACCTACATTAAAACAAAAAAATATATACCTTAAACTATTATTTATACTTAGATATAATATATTCGATAATTACCTCCAATATTCTATCACTGTTCCTAGTAAAAATTGATAAAATAAAAATATAACTTGTATTATCTCCCTTGTTTCACATTTTGTTGGTGAACATGATATGCAGTCTCCTGGATCAAAAGGTATACAACTGTTAGAATTAGTCTACCTTTCACATTTTATATTGTCCGGTTAATGACTTGTTAATGACAGTTGCATTTTTGGTTTTATTATTGCAATCTGCATTATCAAAACAACAGCAGTCTGCTGGTAATCAAAGACATGTTAAACTTAAAGACCACATCTGGGAGCATCTTGAACACAGTCTCCCACAGAGCGACCTAGCGCATAGAGTGATCCAGACCCATTGGTCACTGACATAGTTCAGTGCACATAATTTAACTGTAAAAAAATTCTTCTTTGAAGCTCCATGGCAATTTCACCGGCGCCATGATCATTCAGCAGGAATAAGTACTACACTGTAATATAAAGTCCCTGCCATGAGTAATCTTCTTGAGTTATCAATGGTCTAAAACATTTGGTCTGGTACCGAGGACACAGACTTATACATACATGTATATAAGTCCTTGTCTGGTACTAATTTTTTTATTGGTCCCAGATTTTATCATTTATGTACAGAAAAAAGGATAATTTTTGAAAGTTTTCTTTCTACACATACACAAGATGTTTCAAATGATCACCAAACTTTAAAGTTTTTGGTTCATTTAAACAAAATACAAATATAATTTAAGACAGTAAACATAATAAATGTATGTACTTGTTCTGTATCATAATTATGTTGTGCAGTACGGTTATCCCGTTCTAGTACGGTCCGGAACTTTGTTTTAACCACATTGATTGTAACGTTTGTCTCCCTTGTAAATTGACAGATGGCGCCGTATTTGACGTCAATACGGATCGATATTGGTATAATTTCGGATAGTTCCAGTATTTCTAATAGAATGGCAACACTAGTGTAGACGTCATAACACATGAATGGGCGAACTGGAACTGAATATATGTTAGAATTTTTTGGAAAGAGGTTTGTAGCGTAACATATCTTACTTTTCCATTGTCGGCATTTATTTGCGTTTGTTTTCTGTCAGAACGCTTCACAAAGTTGTTCGAAAATATTAATAATTAATTCATTTAGAATTTACTTATTTTACTGAGCTCTAAATTATTTGCAAAAATGCGTGATCGATACGTCCAGAGTCTTGTTTTTGCATTGTTTTGCTTTCCGTCGTGTAAAGTCAGGCTAAACAACAGCTTAGTGTTAATTTGTTTACACATGTATGATTCAGAACATCTTAAATGTAAATTGTTTATTTGTCAGTATCAGTTTATATCACTATATATGATTCCAGATTGTGCCTACTTTTCCTGTTCGTTCATATATAAATACATTTCTGTATATATCAGTTTCTGTGTGAAGTCCAATTTGTGAAGCTGATGCATGATGAGCTTATCATAAAACATTATAATTGATTGAACAATATGTTTACTGATCTTACGGCAGCATGTCTTTACTACGTTAATTTACTGACGGCACATCTTAACATTCAATTTGATCCTTGTGTATTTATTAAACATTATTAAATTTACTAGCTTTGAAACTATTTGCTAGGGTAAAGGTATGTTTTCTTTATTTTAATTCTTCTTTCAAGAGTATCTTGTTTATCAGCTTAAGAAAAACCAAGAGCTTTTCTTTTGTAGGAATGGCACCATAATTAGCAATTCATTATGGCTAAATCACAGTCAAGTGACAGCGTGTACAAAATAACAATATATAGTTACCAATTAAACAATATATTATCACCAGGATAAGATAAAAAGTTATAAATTCTGTTGTAATTCAAGATGTCAGAGTACCACAAGAAATATTTTTGTCCAAGGCTGTTGGATTATATTGTGATAGTTGGAAGCAGGCATCATAATAATAATAATAATGTCGCTCAGACTCCGGAACTGTTACGACGATACCCTTTGGAGGACCATGCTGATTTTCCATTACCTACTGATGTGATATTCTTTTGCCAGCCTGAAGGTTGTATAAGCGTTGGTCCGAAACGAATGAGTCTGAGGGAAACAACTTCATTTGTTTTTACATTGACAGAAAAGGATTCTGGCAAAGTTCGTTATGGTATGTGTGTAAATTTTTTCCGGCCTTTTGAAAAATATCGTGGGGAACGTAGACAGCACAGCAGTAGTGGTGACCGACATAGTAGTTTCTCTGAAGGAAGCCGATCTGTGAAACATAATGATTCTGAAACAAGATCTCCACGGACTAGTAGGCATGCAAAAACGGCTTCACGTGTCAGAAATAACACTTTGACATCTCTATGCATTATAAGTCATCATCCATTTTTCTCCACATTCCGAGAATGTTTGTTTATATTACGACGTCTCATTGATGCTTGTCATGAGAGAAGTTGTGCTAGAAGAATTGGTGGATCTCGTAGCATGTCAAGGTGAGAAATCTTACAACATGTTAGGCATATCACATACATAATGTAGCTGTTATTGTTTAATTATCATCAATGTGTTACATGTTGACAGGATCGGGTAGAACCCTTGCGTTTTAATTTTAGAAACTGATTTGGTTGATGTTTTGATTTGTGACCCTAATATGGCGCCTCACTGCTATAGGTTTGAATCATACTCAGAAGCAGTTTTCAATTGTCAAGCTAGGGTAAGTAATGTTAGTGGTTCTACCCAGGTTTATGTCAAGGATCACCAATGTGTCATCATGATAGGGGTTTTTCTCTTCATTTGGAAGAGGCCTTACCTGTTGTTTTTGGGAAGAATTTTTGCTAAAATTGCTGATTTGGGAAATGAAATAGCTGGTGTAAGTTAGGATTTTTGGGAAAACTGCATGGTTTTAAAGAAATTTTCAGTTGGGAAGGGGCCTTTTGAAGGCCTCTGTTATAGAAGGTGAAAAACTCCTGCATGATGCTGGAATGTTGGCATGTGTGATGTTAAACCCCAGTGGAAAAAAGTATACATGGAGTGGATATGGACAACTTGTTTAATCTTTCGGCCAAAAAATTATATTCTTATATATGTCTTATCAAGGCATAGATCTGTCAATTTTGTTGCTTTGCATTACATGTATGTAGTAGAAATATTGCTCTGGTTAACAGTACTAAGGAAACAGCTGTTAGAGAAGTTGCATTTGAATATCGTCTTTCTCTAGAAACTTCTGCCTTGATTGGAATGATATTGCTAAATTGGGAGTACTTGCATGCAAGCCTGTCACTATTGTGTGTACTTTATTTCAAAACATGACAGTTTTGTCTTAATTGAACAGTGTTTCCATATATGCAAGTAGAATTTTATACAGGAACACTCAATTAGTCTGTTGATTATTTATCACGAAGACTTTTAAATCAACAATTAATTGTGTGCTAATGGTAAACACACAACAACACTGTAAATCATTCAGTTCTGTAAATATTTACAATATTCTTATAATGATTAAGCCTCGCCTACATGTATGTTCAGGGCTTTTTTTCCTTCTATAGCAGGGGCTGTTAACAGGCGTCTTCCCCTCAGGAAAATTCTTTAAAATCATGCAGTTTTCACCTAAAATTTAATTTACATGAAGTTTTTTCTTCCCCTTTTGCAAGAATTATGCGTCATTTTCCCCCAAATTTATGGAAAAGGCCCCTTCCCCTACCTGTGAAAAAATCCCTGATGTTAAATACACTTATATAACTGTCTAATTTATATTACTACTAGCCTCTAAATGAGGATACTGAGTGGTCAGGAAGCCTCCATTTCTGTAACTGATTGATTTTCTACCAGTATGTTTCCCAAGTGAGGTATTTTTCTTTCTGGTTGATCAATAAATGCCACTATAAGACCTATAACCAAAGCTGTAATTTTCTCACACTATCAGGCATGGCTACATATGTACATGTACATGGCATGAGTAAGTATTAAGTATGCTATGTTCATGGTATTACAAATAGCAATGTATAAATTGCTCTATGCATGTTCCAATGTACTATAAAACCAGTACACTTGATACATGGCCTGTTTTTAACCTGAATTCATTATTAAGTTACAGGTTGGTTATTTAATAGTAACTGTTTACAGTGTTAAGAGTTTGTGTCTAGATTGACTTGTATCATTGGATACAACAGTAACTGAAATAATGTTGAAAATGGCAGTAAATTTTAATGCCATTTTCAACATTATTTCAGTTGTATCATTTCTGGCAGTTATCCTAACCAGCTTCCCTGGACTTCATTTAGGCCTCAATCAGTACTAACCACATTTTATGTGCCAGCTACTGCGAAGCTACCCCACATAAAATCAGAGGTGGGGGACAATTTAACATTGGATGTAATATATTCAGTCAAATTTGTCAAGGACAGTATGAGCCTCACCCGGGGTTTGAACTCACAACCTCTTGATCAGTTGACCAACCAACGCTCATAACCACTGAGCTGACTGGACAGGCTTTATTCTAAATAAATTAATACAATTATTACACTCCCTATTAGTTTATGTTAGAGAAGACAAAATCTGTGTGTGTTTTTTTGTTTTATCAATTTATTCATATGTTACATTTGCTGAGAATCTCCATGTGTTACCATGGATATGGTTACATTAATAGGATCCTTTGTGCATGATGAAGTTCTTAATGTTAATTAGAGGCTTGGAAATAGCCTGAATTATACATGTATGTGTTATATTGTTTTTGGCCATGTTGGAGATATACATGTACATTCTAATGTTTCAAACTTTCTCTTCCTGTCAGAGAGATTGTGTGACTAATTGTCTTAAATTATTCATTGTAGTTAAATCATAGGAAGATTAATTATAGATCATGTTTAAATGTTTCATGTGTTGTGGCCATTAAATTATAAGATGAGGGAACATTATTTGTATCAGGCTTCAGATTTCTCCAGGATTGAGTTGCTGATCGGATACAAAACCAATAATCCTTACTCTGTCATGTTCATAGTTATGTTATATTATGGTATCAATGCTATCTTATCTTTTATTTCTGTTTTCTTTTGATCTGAATGTTTTAGTTTCTTAAAAATGTTTATTTATGCACAAAATAATGAGCTTTCTGATAGAAAATATTGCTTGGTTTGTAATGGTAAAAACTTAAAAATACTTTAATTGAAAGACATGCTTAGCAAAAATACACAATGACTCTAGTTATAAAAAACTTAACATAAACATTCTGCAATTTTATAGATTTATGGACCAATGCTGAATGTGTATTAAGCAAGGGTTTCCTTACATTTTTGGGAAGGTGCCCTAGCCCTTAATAATTATGGGGATGAAACAGTGGGTTAGAGCTTTTTGGGGGGGGGGGAGGAATTCTCAGCTGAAGGCAATTTTGGAAATAAAATGTCAAGGAGTCAATAGAAAATTTAGGGGGATTGCACAATTAAAAGAACTTAAATTTTCAGAAGGCACCCTTTAACAGCAGATAAATAATTTTTGGTTTGGTTGATAAATCAACTTTTGAATGATTTTGATAGTTTTACATTGATAGTGAATTCATAATTATACAGTATCATGTCACAATGTGTACAAACTTCTTGGGAAACTCTTGTTTTTATAGTGGTGAAATCAGTATTCTACATGTGACACAATTACCAGTAACATCCTTGTATATATGTATTAAGTAAATACCTGTATTAGGCTGATTCAGTCAGGCATGTGGATGTTATTACAAAATGTAAAGATGATTTTATCTACAGTTATCAGTACCTTTTAAGGTTATAGATTAAGTGTATTTCCATGCCTTAAGGTATATATCTTTTGATCTTAATACCACAGACTAAGTAAACCCAGATATATGTATGTTTGTGTGACTGTTATACATGCACCTGTTTGTCATTATATCTGTCTACATTAAATTATATCCTATGTAACATTTGCAGTGGATCCCTCATCTAAACTGTCACACCATGATGTTTCCACTTGCATCGCCTATTGCTGTTATGAATGAATGATAAAACATGAATGAATGACTAGATATTCTCAGTTGATTTATTCATACCTGCATCATGATGCTTATAATATTTTCTTTTACCTACAGTCCTTGAGTTTGGCCACCGTTCTGAAGACCGACCGAGTCAGCCTAAATCACTGCTGGTTCAGTAAAAATTGATCAGTAATCAACACCAATGATTTGGTGACATTTTAACCGATATGTTGTCTAAAATGCTTAATGGAGTACCCAAAATTAATGTTTTATTAGTAAGTGATAAAAAGTTTCCATAAATTGTTATATAAGTTGTTATAACACCATAATGCAAAATATAAATATGTAAAAAAAAAGATTCTTTGATAAATGTTGTAGAAACAAAATTTGATCAAGCATACATGCAGGTTAACATTCAGTCTGGTAGAATTTACACATTTACAAGACCCAATGTCCGGTACTTGAAAATGTTATTTGTGAAGACTGCTTCCATATGTTATGGAAAGATTCGTTCCTGTCACATTTGTACTACTACCATTGATTTTCTTCCATAGAAGACGGTAAAAAGAGAAACATTGAGAAGCTATATCTTTATTTGGAGAGAAATGAGTGAATTAAGACGCATGGTTAATTCTCTTAAATCTATAACTTGTGTGGGTGTGGGAGTGTCTTAAGCATTTACTCAGCTTCATAGAATGAGTAAAAGTCATACTGTATACCTAACCATATTCAATCAATACCCTTACAGAAGTTACTGTTAAATATTAGTTGGCCTTTGTCCATATCCTTTTTTGGTATCAATTCGTATTTGTTAGTTTGTGTGTTTTCCATTGCCATAGATTAGATACATTTAGTATATATTTCAGATTTTTTTTTTAAAGAAAAGGGGAAGATACTGGTCCCAGGTAAAAAGTGGTTAAAATCACATCACAGAGGCAAACTTGGCGAATATTCATAATACAAAGAGGGAAATAGATCTTTTTTTTTAAATATTGCTTATTTTTACTTTCTTTTTACCCATGCTGATGGGTCATAGAGGAACTTAAGTTTTATTCAGGTTTGGAACCTAATAAGTCTTTACTGCTTTACAGAAAAAGCATTTTGTAGTTACTTAAATTTTAATGGAAACAATGTATGAATCAATGGCGTTTCAAAATTTTAGTGCACAATCCAAACAGTGGAAAAACGTTCATATCTATGGCTTTTAGTTACCTTTAAGGTACTTTTTATACTTTCACACTCACCATTGCAATTATTTCAAATCCAGGGATGTGGATAATATTAATAATTCAATAATAACAGTTCAGTTAATCTTTATAAAGAGTTTTATACAAATATCATCTGACATGAACAAAAACATGGCTTACAGCACTGTGGACTTCATAAACTGTTTTTGTATGGTTTTAAACATACCGTAATGTTTTTTCTGCCTCATTAGATCACAGGTAGGAGTAATATAAACATGATGGTGAAATTGTAACAAATTATATATAAAACAACATACTTAAATGAAAAATAGTGACAGTATTTTTCATTTTTAGGTGATTCAGGGTTAAATTATGGTGTTTGACGTAAAATTTATTACAATTTTACCATCACACACTTATGGAGGGAAATCGACATATTTGTCAAACTTGCATGGAAGGGTATGACCTATTCTGGTTGGGATTTGAATCTGGGTAACTGAATTACAAGCCCAGTGCACTAACTACTGGACCTAATGAAGTCCGCTGGAATTCTATGTTACTCTGTGAAGTATTTGCATTCCTTGTTTCATTTATGATCACATTGTAGAAGGTTTCTGTGGTTTAGTGGTTATGGTCTCTGATATCACTAGTCCCTTGCTGTTGTGAGTCCAATTACACCATGGACCAGACAAATATTAGTCAGACCCCAGAGAAAAATATGAATGTTGCTGATTGTATCTGTGTATTCAATCCAGTGGTTATTTGAAAAGACAGCTTATTGTGCAATAGCAAAACCACAACTAAATAGTTTTATATCCAAGATAAATTTTTAAGCTATTTATATGATGAAGTCTGTCTGTGTTGTAATGCCACTCTAGCTGATATTAACCATAAATTTTAATTAAAAATAAGAGATATCAAGACGAGACCAGACATATAAATATCACTTTTTGTTGTGATATCAGTATAATTTAATGTTGTTACAAAGACCCTGGTGTTTTATTGGAGACATGAATTCTCACAAATTATAAAAATATCAACAAATCAATCCGTTTAATTGCTAAGTTTGCACTGTGAGTCTGCAGTCTATGTATATTAATCAAATGGAACATTTAGATAGTTGCCATGTTAACATCAGAGAAATGATTTAATTGATCATTTTAACTAAAGCAAATATAATTATTATGAAGGATCTCAAAATGGACTATTGATTCAATTCCTTCTATTACCACACTTTTAGTTTTATTAATCATGAAATTTCAATTATCAATGTATGCATGTAGTCGGGCACAGCTGTGAACAGTTGATTGATTTCCCATTTTAATTTAAAGTTTGTACCAGTATATTTATACAAGAACAGTACAACCACTCCAAAGCAACACCCTTTGGGAGTAACAAAATTATGTTGTTGTTGAGAGGTTGTTGCTCTATAGAGGTTGAATTAATAGTTAAATCATGCAGTGGGGAAAGATCATGCTGTTGTTCATGTGAGGATGTTGCTCAAGAGAGGGTTGTAACATATTCTTGGGTAGCTTACAGGATCACAAGCCTCTGAAAACATGCTTACATTTTACAGGTCAATCATCACTTTACATCCTTATTTCATAATATTGACATTGTACACTTCAAAGTTAAAGCAACGCACACAATACCATGGTACATGATATTCATTGTGGGCGGTTAAAAGGAAAATATTTCCTTATGTTGAAAATCAGTTGAAATAAATCTGTGCACGCCCGGTCTTAATTTCAATCTTATGTAAATAATACATGAATGTTATCACTGATGTGCGAGATGAACTATTTCTATTTGGGGTGTCTGGGATATGGATTTCATTCAGAGAGGACGTTTTTCAGTTTAATTATTTATTGGATGCAAGATAAGCACTGAATATACATGTACCTTGAACTTGCCATATGTTTGACTTTATCTATCTGATATTGTCTGATGTCCAGGTTTACCCAAAGGTGACTATTTATCATTATGATGCAACAGTCATGATTTATGTATACAGTGCAACCTCTCCAGAGTGGCCCTCTTTTGAGCAACAATCCTCCTTCAACAATTGCATGATTTCTTTTCCCACTGCACAATGTAAAGTTCTATTAATTTAACCTGTCTAGAGCAACAACCTCTCGACAACAACAACATAATTTTGCATCTCCCAAAGGATGAACCTTTGGTGAGGTTGCACTGTACATTGTACCTCGATCTTGCCATACATTCCTCTTTATCTGTCAGAAATTGTCCTGATTTACCCATAGATGGCCAGTTATCATTATGATGCAACAGTGGTCTTGGTTCAATGTAGCCTGGTGTTCACTGTCACTCTGCTAAATTGTCATTTGATACTTACTTTGAAGGTAAAAGACTTAAGAGTTTGATAGAAGCAAAGATAATCAAGGAAAGGTTAATAGGACCAGCGCGACAGAGATATGTTCACCACTTCTTTGCATTATGTGCTTCTCCTGAGTTTATATAAATTTATTAATTGAAAGTTAAGTACAGACCTCCATAGGGATGTTTTTATGTATTTGAAATGTCGTTGACTACAACTGTTCAACATAATTATATCAACTCTCCTGTAAATTGAATTGTCTGAAAACAAAAACAAAATCTACTGATACATTCAACTATAATTTAATATTTTCAGCATGGTATAATAAGTAAGTAGGATAGTTTCATAGACTTTTGTGTCTAAATTCTGATATGCTGACTTTGAATTTGTATTTTTTCTTGATTCAGATACAAGTTGTTTGATACCATGTCTGAATGTGATAAAATCTTTCTATAATAATTCTATGCTTCCATCCAACTGGATGCCCTGAAATTCAATCTAGCTGCTTGTTTCCCTCCAGACTAGAGAGTCAATGAATGAAGCTGAAATTGCCCCAAAGATCAATATTCAGGGAAAATATTGGAAAATACAGCAAAGAGAAGGAATGAGTTAAACCTACAGAATACTGAGAGCAGAATTGTGATTGTTTAGTGGAAATGTCGATTTTGCAATATATTGACCATTATACCAAATGTGTTGAAACCTATGGTAGAATCAATTTTTGCATTGCTGTACAATACCATCCAGGCTTTCTTTGGACTCATAATAATGTTCTATTCCATTTGTTAGCTGCAGACGAGTAATTGTTATAATCTGGGCATAAATATTGCTGCATTGCTTTGATGAAGGAAAGAGATTCTGGTAGCTGTTTGCATAGAGTAACATCTTTCCAATCTTGCAATGAACCCTAGTCAGATCTTTTATATTGTTGTAAATTTAGTAAAATTGACAACTAGCACAGGAGGCTTCCAGACAGATTACATTTTGTTTCATGTTTTTATTCTAATTTTACTCCAGCTGTTCACAGTCTGCGAATGTGCAGCCTCCATGATTCTGTTCATACTTGCTGATGTAATCATCATTGTATGTTTTTATTGTCTTCCATGAAGCCTGCATAATGTTGTCTCCTGTTCTGTATTTCTAACTAAACAATATTTATTTGGATTGCTTTGTTTGCACAATTATTTCCGAGTGTAATAATTTTGTCTAATGGGTATCTCTCTTTAGATTTGCTTGTACTTCCTCACAGGAAACAAGTTTATGGTTGCAGTAGTCGTATTCCTGATCCGGGTGTATTATTTTGCTATTCTGGTGTAATTTAGACAATTTCAGTGGGAGAAAATATTTGACTAAATGCATTTTGCTTTCCGGGTTATTTGAAAAGAGTCCCATGTGATTTCCTTGTGGCTTTCCATGCAACATATGTAGGTTACATTGTTAACTACATAGTTTTTATTCTCTCAAGCATACTAGTTGTGGTGAAAGGGGATAATGGCACAGCGGGTCTTCCTCGAGTGTTGACTGTTTGTTTGTGTGACTTTAATTTCCCATTTAACAAAATAGAAAAACAGATGAATTTTGATTTATGAATTTGCATTTTTATTTCTTCTGTTTTCCTGTTTGTCAAGCATTCTACTGTCAATAAAGAATTGTAGTATATTGTTGCTTTTATTCAGTACATGAAGAAAAATCACATCTAAGTTTGAAAAATGTATCCAATTTTATTGATTGACACTTTACTGCTGTAATAATGGTCTGACTCAGTAATAGTTTTATCTTGGATGTAGTTATATACATCAAATAATATGTGGTAACTTTATGCTGTTTATTGGAATAGTTTCATGTTAACTGATAAGATTATAAGATATAAATGCTGGTGTAATCAATAGTTTTATAATCAAACAAATGTTACTATTGTACAGGGTCTGGACTCATATACTATTTTCATATACTTTCAGTCACGAAAAGCTGGAATACATGAGTATGACCCTGTGGTCACATAATTTATTATTAAATCTATGAAGTTTAACAGTGTTACTGTATTCCAAAGGTCCTGATAGCATCAGAGAATGAGAAATGATTCACATTTACTGAATGGTTGACAGGTTATATCTGTTCAAATGCTGTGTTTGCTACAAAAAGAATTTAAATACTACTTGTATTCGTATTCAAAAGTAAGTGGGTTTGTGCCCAAGTGTTCACAACTGGAATGGTGCGTGAAGATAATCAGTTTCAGCTTTTAAACTGGTTTTCTGAAGAAAAAAAAAATTATTTGAAAAATTGTGATTTCATTGAAGCCATGAAGTTAGATTGATTTTACTCTCCTTACAAAACATACCTTTGATTACTGCTCTTCGGTGACTTTAATAGCCAAGGTGACAATCTCCATTAGTTGCACAAACAAATTGAACAATTTGAACTTCCAATGAGTAACAATACTATAGCAGTATCTAAGACCAGATTATAAGTACATGCAATGCTTTGTATCATATTAATAATGATGTATGTTTAAATAGGAAACCATTATCCATGTAATGGTCTAGAATAATTCATAGTGAATCTCATAGGAAGAAAAGTGTTTATACTTGCACAGAAATATATGAGAACATTTCTTACAATCCTATGATTTGGGGAATTAATAACTTATAAGAGAATAACGTTTACTGGTACGTACATTTGAATAATGAGACAGACAGAGTTTTCTAGCCTTACAAATTGTTCTCTATGGTTCATGCGGCCATTTAATCGAAACTGTTTTTATACACAGCTAGCATATATACTAAATGGTATGGTTTGCTGAATTACAAATTGCCTCATTATTTTCCGTCTGAGTCTGCTCCTGAGGGTAGAAATAACAGTTACAAATTGGAGACTTTAGTCACTGTCCTCCGTAATGTAATCAACCATTCTTTGTACAAATAATCAATTGTATTGTATAATTAGGGTGTGATTTTTATACAAATTTCCTATAAATCTTGTGCGTATAATTTGTATATATCTATTATATTTGTCTGAGTAAGAGAGTTGTCAATCCCTTATTGGAAACTGATCAATAGTTCATTTTTCCTAAGCCATCCCTGAAGGCTCATCCCGCATGAATTTATGCGGACCTAAGTGCCATGTTTATCTACATCTGCCATGTAATTATTAAACCAGTCCCATGCCATGTTGCAGTGCAGGTTTTTGTAAGTTTCCATGAGTACTTTTATTTAATTTATATATATATATATGTGTGTATTGTACTGCTAAAAAGTATTTATACTAATTTTGTCCATGCATTCTGTTGTATATGCAGCAACTGGCTAGACTGTGAGGCACTCAGTCACAAGTGTTGTCCATTCAGTTTATTAATTAGTATATCCCCAATTAGGATCTTATAAACAAAGCCTTCAGCTCTGTCCATTGTAGGTTACTTCTTATAGTTCCTTTCAGGATTTCCTAAACTATTTTTAGCATGTTCTATGAATGTTTTATCAGATTGTCTGAGATTCACAAATCTAATTACTTCATTGTACTGTATGGTAATGTATTCTATCTGTCTATGGTTTCAGGCTTGTGTGTGATTCAGTGCTTACATTATACATTTCATGTTACCTTATGTGTTATTTATTTATTTTTTTTCTGTTGGGGATTTAAATTTACATCAACCGCCAGAGTCATTTTGGTGATGCTTCCAAGCTTTAACGGTGGACCCGAACCCTTGGTTTACACCTGGGAAGAACCACCAATGTTGCGTAAGTTATTATTGTTACTGTATAGTTATATGACTGACAAACTATTTTGTATATTTACAGGGATACAGTATGGGGAGTCCTTACAGGTCAAGGTAGTGATAATGTTTCCAGCCTTGTTGTACATGAGATACGGGAGATAGAAACATGGGTGTTACGACTGCTTAGTGCACCTGTACCCGTCCCTGGGAAAACTAAAGTTGAGGTAAAGCAGTGTTTTTTGGCCTTTAGGGGAAAGGTGATGGGCTCTTTAGAAGGTATAGAATAGCGTCCTGAGGGAAATAGATGACATTGCAGTGCATACATATCCTCCCAAGTATTAAATTGATAGGTTATAACATTGGCGGCAATCGACAAATGTGCTTTAATCTACTGGTCAATTTTTCAATTTATCTCCTATGAAAAAAATAATCAACTGAAGGGGATCCCTTCTTGGCATGAGTACTGGTCAGAATCCCGGAAGCAGTCATCGAGAGTAGTTAATATAAGTTGTAAGACCTTGCTCTGCAATCGTTGTAAAATAAATAAGTTTAAACTAACGGAAGGGGAATTTTTTTAATGAAAAGGGAAGAAAAGGGGAAATTGGTCCCCAAAAACACTGTATGATGATGATCTACTACGTTTCTCTACAGTGCTATGACGTTACAAAACTCAGCAATAATCCTGTCAAGCTGACTGAAAAAATTTTAGTTTGTTGTGTATGACATTTGGAAAGGTCATATGTTAGCTGTTGTTAATGGTAATTGAAGCTTGAGGGTAATGATCTTAGCTTGCTTGAATGTTGGTGATTGTAGATATTGTATAATTCTAGTATAATGCTAAGAGGAGTAGTAAGTATGTAACATGCTGATTTAATGCTAAACCTGGTGTAATTTGTAAAGTTAGGTAGGATATGAACATCTATTGCTTAATTGAATAGAGCTCAGTGATAAGAGAGTGACCTTTATATCCATGCAGTGCTTGTTGTACACACCATATTCTACAGTTTTTGTCCATTTATAATAAGATCTTCTCTGAAAGGTTATTGTATGATATTTCAGATTCAGGTGCTACCACGAGAAGTACAGCCTCCATTATTGTTTGCCCTACCAGATCATACACGTTTCTCTCTTATAGACTTCCCATTACATTTACCATTGGAACTACTTGGGGTAGAAACTTGCCTGAAGGTGTTGACTGCCATAATGTTGGAGTTCAAAGTAAGTATAGTCACAGTGTAGTCCTACCAAAAATACAGTATCTTCCTACGTTTATAAAATAAAACATTCTCTACATTTAACAATGAGATCCTTTCTCTGCCTACATTCATCCAAAAATACATTAGCTACATGTACCTACATTTATTGAAATAAAATATTTTTTGCTTACATGTATATATGAGATACTTTGTCTGCCTACATTCTATAAAAAGTACATTATCTACCTACATTCATTGAACATTTACATTATCTACCTACATTCATTGAACATTTACATTATCTACCTACATTCATTAAAAGTATACATTATCTACCTACATTCATTAAACATTAACATTATCTACCTACATCCATTAAAAGTATACATAATCTACCTACATTCATTAAACATTATTATTATCTACCTACATTCATTAAACATTAACATTATCTACCTACATTTATTAAACATTAACATTATCTACCTACATTCATTAAATATATACATTTATAATCTATCTTTCTACATTCATTAAAAATGTACATTATCTACATACATTTGTACATTATATATATCTACATGTACCATCACCCTACCTACATTCATTAAAAAGTGCTTAGTATTCCTAAAAAATACATTGTCGACCTTCATTCATTAAAAGATACATTTGACCCCAACACCTTCACTTTATAATTTATGTACCTATGCATATTGTAGTTCTTACTTTATTTTGTCTAGACATTTACATTAAATCTGGTCAACTGAAGAAAAAATGTGTAAACATGTTTGCAGAAAATCTAATTTCTTATTTTTACATGTGGTGTTCTTCATTCAAATACTTAAAACACTCCTTCCTAGATGTTAAATCTTATGTCTGAAAAAAAAAGATTTAAAAAAAAAACTTTTTAATTCTAAACTCTCTCAATTTTGCATCTGAGTATCCATTTCCTGAGGCAATTTAAAGATCTCTGGATCTATTAGAATTGTGCTTTTGTTGTCTGAGATAACTTGCATTATTTATTGTTTAGATGCTTTCTCTGAAGAAACGAATACTTAGTTCCAGTCTTTCTAATTTTCTTCTGCAATAATAAGTTGACTTATATCATGATATGCAAGCATTTTCATTCAATATGCATATCTGTTTGAGAGGGAAACTCTTCAATCAGTGAGGAAAGAAAACTTTGAACTCTTCAGTCTTTAAGGTTAGAATGCTCAGAGATTGTTAGGTAATCAAACATGGTTAGTGCTTTCTGCCATTTCCTGAGTACTAAGTGGATTTTGTAATTTGTTCCAATCATTCCTGATGTTGTACTCTAGTTTATGGTATCATTGCTTGACACCATCTCACTTTAGTTCTTTGAAAGCACATAGAGAAAAAATCTGTCAGGAATTTTCACCATAAATTTTATCTCAAAGAAAAAGGTATTGTAAGGTTTCTTAAGGTGTTGCCTTTAATAAAATTATGTCTGTGTTGTATTTGCTTGGTCTACATTGCTTGTGAAATGTTTGAATAATATACTCTTGACATGGTAGTTAATCTAATAGATGTGACTGAGTAACTTGCCATTAGTATATTCTGTATATAGTCTGGCAAAGCAGTAACATTTTGATAAAGCTAGAAAAAATTCTTATTTTACTCAAATATTGTTGTAATTTTGATTTCGCTGTGAGAACTTTAAGGTGTCAGCCGGGTAACAATAAACAAAACTTCTGAATATACAGTCAAACCTGTGAGTAAAGGCCATCCTGTGAATATAGAGGCCATTCCTTTTAAAAACCATCAGTGATTATTTAGAACAAAATGACCTCTGAATTAAGGCCAGCTGTCAATAAAGACCACATTATATATTTCCCAAGAGTGGCCTTTGTTCACAGGTTTGGCTGTAGATTGATTTTTTTCCTAATTGCTTATTAGGAAGCGTAATTAAATGCAGAATTTATTTCTTGGTACATATACATCTTGGTTTTCACTGTTATTATTGATGAAAGCATTTTCATGATTTTGAAACTTTGTCATAAATCTGAAGATTCTTTAAAGCAACTTTTGTATTTCAGATAATTATGCAATCTAGAGATTATAATGCTCTCACTATGAGTGTGATGGCGTTTGTTTCAATGCTGTATCCATTAGAATATATGTTTCCTGTGATACCTTTGCTGCCAACTTGTATGTCCTCGGCTGAACAGGTTTGTAGGGCTTTCTTAAAGTCTCCCACTTTCTTATTTTGTGGCAGTATAAACTTGACCCGTCTGATTTGTGCTGCATACTAGTGAAGTACTTGACTTTTGTTGCTCACTTACCCACAATCCTTTGCTGAATTGTGTCGGTACATGGGCATATTTTACTAATGACTCTAAATATTCTCCTATTGGTTTACCTTATAATTACAATTTATTACTGTTTTATGCATTACTCTTTAATGCTTACCTATAAATTATAAAGTTGAAACCCAATCAATATTTTCACACTTGTCTAATGCTTGCTTATGAGTCAATATTTGCAACAAAACAGTGACAAAGTGCCAGTATTTATATATCGCAATATTACATTGTCAACTCATGTTGATGTGATAAATCTCCATATGAAATTACATAAAAGGCCTTAATCTGAGCTGAAAAGAGTCCATCTGTATAAAAACAGGCAATATTTCAATACTGATATTTCAATTGAAATAAAGACATTATTTCTTATGAAACAAGAAAACATGTTAAAGACATTTTAATTATTCATAATTTTATGTAAAACAAAATGGTTTCTGGTTTCAGCTTTTACTAGCTCCTACACCATATTTGATAGGTGTACCTGCAAGTTTCTTCTTGTATAAGAAAGACTTTACATTTCCTGAAGATGTGTGGCTCATTGACCTGGATTCAAATAAGGTAAAATTCATGTCTTGCATTGTGTTCTCAGTTTTTAAAGATCTTTAGTTTGTTGTTTTATTCTTTACTGTTTCTGTTATTAGACTATAGAGTTGAGCTTTGAGCTTGTCTGAAAGTTCAAACATTTAAATGCTTAATTCTGAGCTCCGTCTTAAATGGACCAATGGTGAGGTTCTAGTCTGAGCTCCAAACTGTTTCATGTTCTGACCTAAGACTGTTATAACATGTCTTTCTGAAAGTGACTGACATCTTTCCTACTTGTAAATAATAATTACTGGACAAATCACCTAACCACAACTCAGGTTGATTATCATGTCTTTCTGACAATTCATATAACACAACACTGTACTGTTATCAGTTTTTACATCTATACTTCCTTACTATGTACAGTATTGATCAATCATAAACCATATCATTGTTTATTCAAGAAATGATACAGAGAGAGCTGTTGTTACATGATAGAAATATATGCCTTATGACTTGATAAGCATATATTGATCTGTAACAAGGTTTTGTAGTGTGAAATGTATAGCATACAATAGCAAGGTTAACTTGCAGTATTCTACTTTTTGTTCAGTGTTTCATTGTGGCTGTAATACATGTTTAATTAAACCCCCACAAATTAATTTTGAGATGGGGTATATTTGAGTCACTATGTCTGTCAGTTGGTCAGTCGGTCGTTGGTCAGTTGGTCAGTACGTCTGTCCGCATGCAATATTACAAGTTTGAGGAGCCAACTACTTCCACATGCCTTAAGCGATTGCATTGAATCTTGAAATATGTTATAATCATGAAGTGTAGATGTGCAAGGCACAATTTCAATGCCCAGTGATCCACACATTTCAGAGTAAATTGCCCTTAAACTTAAGCCAAATAGTGTACTATCACATTCTTAGTGTCAAAGCACCAACGTGCATATAAGTCACCTCTGTGACAAAGCTCTAGTTGTTTATACATATATCCTGATGCAGGGTTTAAGTTCGGTCATCAGGAATATTCCATCTGTTCTCTGGCTTTCTGATTACATATCAAAACTTGCTCTAGAAAATGTCTAGGTTGTCTATGATTGATTTTTCAGGATTACGATACTGATTTTTTATTGTTTTTTGATTATAATCGCTAGGACAATGCAAGCAGAAAGTATATTGGACAATACTAAATGCCTACCCAAGAGAATAGCTGTTATTTGTGTGACTGATTATTATTTATGAGCCTTTTTATATGCTGCTAGATGTTTGATTTCCTCAGAAGACTTAATTGTCATTTCCCGTTATGGCGTTATCTAGAATTCTTTATAAATGGTAATGAAGGTATATTATAAAAATGACATAATGAGTTCAGTACATTCGTGATTCTTTAGTTACAGTGACATACAAAAATAGTTTTATTGAGTCTGAGATGTCCATTATCACCATTTATAGGTTAATTTCAATAGTGCACGCTTTTTGTGGTAATATTTGAAGCGATTGTTAAATGGCATCCCAGTGTTATCACTGTCTATTTGCTTGACTCAGAATTTTAGAATTCTGAAAAATGCAAGAGTTGTATGGTTTTTTTTACATTCTTAGTCCATAGAAAAACTGTTTGTTTCAACTTACTCGATTGCCCCTATTTCCTTCAGCCAAATCTACACTTTTTTGGTCTTGGTAGATTTTGTTCTTGTTGTATTTTCATTTTCGTATGAACTACTGATAGATGTCTAAGTTAAAACAAAGCTTGCGAACCCTCAGACCTTATATCTTTTAGGGATGTAAGCAGAAAGCAAGTATTTATTTTCTTGGCCATACAGAATGATTTTTCTGTTTGAAACAATACACCCAAAGCTATTTAACTGGTGTTATGTATTCACAGCATGTAACTCACATTAAGTTAATGGTGATGACTCCTAATATTTTGTTAATTGGTTTTTCTCACAGACCTTTTACCAGAGCTTTGGTACAATTTGCAAAATTGTTCTCAATATAGAAATTGCCTGCAAAAAACTTAATGATATCGTATTAGCAATCTTCCAATGAAAGTAATCTAATGAACTCATACTGCTTTTGGCTATCTTCATTTATTTGTTTTGGTGTTACAAAAAAGTCGAGTTTAAACAATTGAGTCATCAGTCTTTAAAATGAGCATTTGGAATTGGCTGTACGTTGTGATTTTTATCTCCATACATTTTTGAAGAATCGTTTTTTGTGCCTGAGCTACATGTTGTGTTTGTTTGTGTAACATTTCTGTTTTAAGGGTTCAGATTACAGCAGTTGTTTGTACAATGAAGAGATAAGTGTGTCCTTAGTCTTAAGTTAAATTGTCTTATTATCCTAAATAAAAGATTTCATGGTATCTCCTTTGAAAAGTTGAATGTAGAGCAGAGAAAATCATCCTACTATTTCTCACCAAATTAGTCTGGACGAGTTACCCTCGTGGTGGAGCCAATTTTTTTACCCAGGGGCCAGTTTGAACAAATTTGGTTGAAGTCAAGAAGACAATGCTACACACCAAATAACTAAACTCTAGGCATTTTAGTTTCTGACAAGAAGATTTTTTTAGTTTTCCTATCTGAGCCTATGTAAAATCAAGTTACTCCCTGGATGGAGCCAATTTTGTCCCCAGGGCCATAATTTTTCTCTTATTTGGTTGATACGTCTCGACAAGTGCTATCAGCAGTCCAGAGGATTTACTAGACATGACCTTATTTGAATTGGACCAAACGTTATCAAGATAAACTACACTACGTTATACCTTTTGTTTATTTGACGTTTTACTTTCTTAACAGTCAAAACCCTAAATTCAATGAGGTCTATACTTAAGCAAAGTTTGTATGCAGCATGCAAACAATGTGAAAAAACTTTGTTGTTATATTTGGGAAGCCATGTCTATTTTTAGACATGAATAATATTGCTAAATGAAATTTAAAGGGTAGTCCTTGGCAACAAACTTGAACATTGCTTCTATTTCACCAATTAGTGTATTTTTCATTCTTTTACAAATACAAAATAGCAAGTGCCCTTTTCTAATAGTGCATTTGCAATATATCAATCACATTGCTGCATTTAGTTTATTCACAAGATGATGATAAAAGACTGGAATTCCAAACTCAGACAACAAAAAAATGATTTAAGAAAGTGAAAAAAATTAATTATCTGCATGTTGCCTATTCTGCTACTTATAACTCAGCAAGAAATAATTACAGTGTCTATGTCTGGTATATAAATCCTGTTTAATGTTTCTGTAAAGTTATTGATGTTGTAATATATGGAAGGTATAGAGAATGTTGATTAACTATTCAGCCCTATTTATGTGTTTGGAAATGTTGAAAAGTATTTCAACTTTGACATTTATCTTTGCATTGTTGCCTGACTCATTAATTTATTTCTGTGTACTTGTATGGAGAAAATGTAAAGTGCAAAATGGTACAATGACTGATGTCATTATTGGAAAAATTTGTTTTCCCATGTAAGTAAATAACGTGTGGTGGTTTGGTTTGAATACATAGTTCCCACATCTACAATATTTACCTCCCTTGGCAGCCATCTTGCTCAGCAAATTTCTTATGCGCTTAATAGAAAAAAATCAGAAAATTGGTTATTAAACAACTCATTTTATAAAAGTTAACTTAATCATGAAGTTGTTAATGCCATAAGCACATCAGGTTTAATAAAATGTAGTTGTCACATATGAATAACCTATATTTAGAATTATCGAAACAAAAATATAAATATCTTCTATCAATGCCTGTTGAATTTGCTGAACAAGATGACCGTCAACGGAGGTAAATATTGTAGATGTGGGAACTATGTATAAAAGTACGTTTTTTTGTAAAATTGTTAACTTGTTTGTTAGATAGAAAAAGTGACATACCAGAACATAACATGATATATGTTACCTCGATTTGAAGTTTATCATCCAGTAAAGTAAATATGTTGTGACATATATCAAGTCAAAAAAGAATGTTACAAAATATATTTATGCAAAAACTGTCCTGGATTATAAATATTGTATCAATCATTTAGACATTACTAGTGTGTACCTGTATAATGTGATTTTAACTTGATTTAGTGGTAACTATCATTTTTATGGGTCTACAATGTGTTACAGTACTATAATTCTTATGAAGAAAAAATCTTTATTCTTACAAAATTGCTATTTTTAGGTTTAAAATTGCGTTTCATGTGTCAAATTGTGATGTATTAGATTTTCTTATAACTCTGTTCTCAAGTATGTATCCGTCAACTCCAAACTTAAAGAAATCTTGGAAATTCTATTTAGAGACAGTCTGTGTCCTGTGAGAATTAAATTATAAAATCGCTTTGCGTCACCATAGATTTTCTGTCTAGATGGAAAATGTAATGAAAGAATGGGTTTATGTATCACTTGAGTGGAATTTATATAAGAATGTACATCCATTTCATGCTATCATATTATTATGTCTGAAGCACAGTTAGTCTACTCAAATGATTTGCTTACAAGTCCCTTTGAAAAGCATCATTTCAATCTCTCTTATACTGAGCTTAGTGTCTTGAACAAACATACCAGTAATTAGTATTTAATGGTATTGACGTCTGATCAAACTAGATCTAATACTTTCGTCTGACTGACTTTGATGGCTGATTGTGATGTTAATTGAATACTTTTATGGTAACAGACAATTCAGGAAATTGTGTCCTATTACTTTTATGTGATATTATTACGTATTGATTTGGTATCAATTGGTAAATGAGCCTCAGCTAACAGTCTGCATGCCTTTGTTTCCATTGTGTTGTGTTGATCTTTAATCATTGATTTGACACAACCTAGCATTTACCATACTCTACACTATTAATCCTGTCACTTGAATCATGGAGTGTTATAAACCTATGATGAATTGGCCTTCCTCAACTTTGTGGAATATGTCCTCGAAATTGTTGTTCTGTATTTTTATCTACTTCCTGGATAACATCTCCGTTTAATCCTTTTAGGGAGAAAATTGTCTTTGGTTTCCATTGATATGGCATGACATGATTTTGTTGAATGATAATTTTTATAATTATCTCAGGAGACAATGTGTATTAATGTCGTAATAATCTCATTCCTACTACCAGTATTGTTAAACCTATGTATGACCTTATTTGGGGAAACAAAAGATTACATCCATTTTTGTAAACTGAATCCTTTTCATGTTGCAGTGCTAGTCTATGTAATTTCAGTTTCCATGAGTACTTTTTAGTACTTTGATTTTGTCTGGGGTTTAGTGTCAAAACAATAGCCTGGGTCATTTAATAACTTTTCAGCTTTGAAGGTGCAGAAAAACCTTAGGCATACACCTGGGTGGTACCACAGATCTAACATTCATAAGCTAGCTGGACAGCTTTCTCACATGTGAAATTTTGTCACAGATGGGATTCATTTTCCTGTTGGTGAAGGGCTAGTGATTTCTAGTCAGTGGCCATAACCACACTGTGACAACCACACCTTTATTGAAATATTAGTCAGGCCCCGGGTCTCCATTGTCGGATGGTAATGGTCTCTGACTAGTGACCAGGAACCAAACAAATTTCTCATGTGAGGAAACTGTCCAGCTTAGCTAATGGAAGGTCGATGGTTCTACCAAGATGTATGTCTAGTGTCACCAACATCTAAGTTAGAAAAATTGCCAAATGACCCATGCTAATGGTGCAGGGTTTATACCCAATAAAAAATTAATAAGAGAAAATTGAAGCTCGAGAAAAGAGAACTGTGTTTAAATGTCATATTTATGCCTCCCTATAGTTTCACATATTTGACTGTATTTTTTAAGATGATTTTTTTCCAGACAAAACTTATGCAAATATCATCGAATAAGGACATTTTTGTCTTAGTTTTCTGTGTCTTAGACTTTTCACAGAAGGTCCAAATAGGGATTAGACATAGTCCATATTTTTGTTTGCATATAAAATGAATCTGTAGATGATACTTGAGATATGGTGTCTGCTGCTGGACTGTGATAAATCACATGTCTAAAACAATAACGTTTCAGTGTCTGACTATATGTGAAGTTAGAATGCGTAAATGTGTAGTGTTGTTGAGAAATGAACTACGAATTCCTGAAACCAGACAAATGACAATAGTACCAATTATGTGATTATAAGAATCTGGTTGGGGCTTAAAAATCAGTTTGTTGCTAAATGATTGATGGAAGCTTTATAAAATTGTTACTTGGAGATGATTAATGTCTGCCATGAAACATTGTGTTGAAGATTGGAATAAAAAAGGCTAGGGTAAAAATATTTTTGTTTTACAAGGCCTGGCGGGATCATAAATATTCACAACCAGATCTGTATGGATTATTAAATTTGAAGATTTTACTCGAATCTCAAGGACTGCTGTTGTATTAGTAAAAGCTAGGAAAAAAGATATTTAAAGTTATTTGTAACTTCATTCTCAGGGGATTAGGCATACTGTTGTTAAGCACTGTGGGTCAAATGAAAGGATGATATATGAAGTTATCCCTGCCAACAACTAGAACATTGGTCTGCCTTGATAATATTTTATGTGGAAAATACTATGAGTTAAGTTTGAAGTGCTGATGAAAATTACTTGGCATTACTAGAGAATCCTGTATTCAAACTCATTGGATTGAAGATGATTTTAATGTAGTAATATGTCTTTGACTTGACTGAAAATTAAAAAAAAGTAAAATGCAAACACCTGCTACTCATTTTAGAATCTTAGGATGTGAAACTATTTATGAATGTTCTGTTGCCTAAAGGAGTAGAAATAAATTTTATTCTATTTCCTGATGTCTATTTAATTTTCTTTTATTCCGCAAATTCCACCTGTTCAGAAAAAACATCTTTGGTTGAAAAGTTCTTTGAATAAATAGCCTTGAGCTTGTTTACTATTGAAAATAAGATAATTTGTTCCATTTGGTTTGGAAATAATTTTTTATATCTATTAAAGATCCACTTTCATTTTATAAACATATTTATAAATTTATAAAAGCACACAATTATATTCATGTATGTATTTAAGTGATTCTTCAAATTACAGATCCAGTACATACCGTAAGAATTGGACTCAATAATGAAGCCTTTCGAAGAAAATTAAATCACTTAATGTAACAGTTGAATTGCTTTCATCAACGTCCATGTTTGTTTTGACCACATGACCATTCATATGAAGTGATTACGTGTGCGCTATGTTTAACTTTCTGCTTTACATTTCCAAAGTTTTTATGATAGGATATATAAGAATTTCTACATTTTTGTTGCATTTTTATGATGGGACATATAGTATAGTCAGTTTCAATTACTTTACCATGTATAACTTTTTGTAACATGCAGGATCCTTTAGTGATACATTTGGGGGCGTCATTTTGAAATATATTTAGCAGTCTCTATTCATTGTTAATCCATTAGCAAAAGGACAAAAAGTGATTTCTTGGAATGACCTGTGTGGTTATGTACTATCCTTTCTCTCTTCAGAAGATTTCTCAGTAAATCAAATTATCTTGTCACTCCAGGAAGTCTTACATATTTTCCCTCATTTTCTGTAGAACATTAACAGATATGATGTTCAGCATCTATAACACTGCCCACACATTTCTTATGAATAATAGTCTTAGGGCTTGTCTTGTAACATTCCACAAATAAGTGAATTGTATGGTTTGTTGGGTCAGCTCTTGTATTTTTTGTCAATTTTCTCTAGAAAAAATAGTTAATCAAGAATGATAGAGCTTGAAGAACTGTCACAGAATTTAATCTTATGAATGATAAATTTTGAGAGAAAGTTCATAAACTGTCAATCAGATGTAAGGTCTAAAATTTTGTCTCCAGCCTGTGCCTTCACACATCACAGTGTCTACACAATGTCTGAAATCTGAGGAAGCTCTCTCACTGCGAGATAATTCATGAAGACCGTGTTCTTGTTTTATTGTTCGTAATTTTTGCATTGTGTGCTAGAATGGCTTGCATTCTTATTGTTATGAATGAGATTAAAATGAATGAAGTTTTAAATGTGAGTTTGAAAGTCGAATGATATTAAGCCAGAAAAAAGTTGTATAAACAGTTACTTGACGGATCCCTATTATTCAGCACCGACCCTCAAATTTCACACTGCAAATTTGAAGTATGAAATTATTTTTCAAATAAATACCCCGGAGTATGAAAAGTACATTTAGGAATAGAAATAAGGGGGGGGGGGGGGGGGGAATGTGTGCTACTTTCCTACTCTATTTTTACTTGAGTCAGGGAACCATTAACATGACCACATTGTATTCATTTTTTTCTTGCCTTTTGTTTGTCTAGTTATAAATATGGGTCTATACATGGATCTGTCAAATCAATTTTGATGTTACATTATAAGAACCTGAATGCCTTTGATTCAGTACTAAGAGTGTGAGTACACACTCAAGATTTCTAAATGAAATTCAGTTACATCATATAGTATGTGTTAACTGTTACAATACATATCAACTTGAATTAGAATTCTGGTGTCAACATTGAATGAATGTGACACTGCTGGTAATTTACCAAACATGTGTGGATGATTATTGTATCATTTCTCGAAAATTTCAGGAATCTTCTCTGTTTTCTTGATCTTGAATTATCATGAATTTTTTGCTGATATTTTAAGAGTAGATTCAAGTCAGGTGAACATGCACTCTCTATATATAGACTGCTTTAATCAACATTGTATTCATTCCTGTACTAGGTGACACAGTCTAGCTCTCTATAAGAGTGATGATAGTGATATCTAGAATCAATGAAAGGAAACCAATTAACTTACAAATTACAAGTTAAAACTGCTTAATTCTATATTTTGAATATATCTGTTAAATTGCATAACACCATTTAAATGTATTCAGTTATATTTATTGCAAAAGATTGCAAAATGAGCTGAGATTATTAGGGTTTTCCATTTTGAAAATAGAAGTATTGCTGAAATGCAATGAAATGTAGCTTATAATATGTTCAGCGTTCAAGTCTGTTTGGCTTATTCTGTTCGGGTCTGTTCGGCTTTCCCCATGTTGTCGTGTTTTTGTAGGTTGACACTGTGATAATGGTCTGACGACCAATCACCACATAAAGTATAAGATATCATGTAATTGTACTTGAAAGCTCAATTACAGTCCTGAAGTCATTTATAGAATGGTAATGTTATGCCCTTGTTTCTTATATGACTTTTATGTATGTGATAGTTATGGTATGTTTTATTTGTCTATAGATAACATCCCCATCAGGAGCTGGAAACAATGAGTTACCTCCCATGCCTGAACCAGAGGGAACTATTCTAAAGAATCATCTGAAACAGGTAGGAATTTATCTACTTTATGAATTATTTTAAGTTATTATAATTTGAGGAAAACTAGTGGTCTAACCTGACGATTGAACACTGGACTTAATTCAGGCACTGTAGGTGAACACTTAACCATGATGCTGAAGAAGTACCCCATTGTCAAGGTTAAGGAAAGTGGCCTGTATACTTGTAATCATATAAATGTGATTTTATACATATTGCATGGAGCTTTATGGAGTTTTATTTGAATTGGATTGGTTGTTTCGGTGTTCACAAGGAATTGTAGTCCTGATCATTGTAAGGTTTTAAATACTTGCTACAACAAAGCGTTTGCTTGTTGAAGGGGCTGTAATAATTCTGAAATCATTTCATCTTTTTGATACTTGTAAGTATTGACAATTTTTAATTTGCCTAATGTGTGTCTGATCAACTGTTTAAAACATGTACAAATCATTTGGTCTTGTAAAAATGTGTTAATTTTTCTACAAAGAAAAAGAATATATTTCTGGTATTATGAAGACTTGATTTCATTTGGCCAACTCACAGACTGCTTTTTGATAATATCTTGTTTTTTTCCATGTTTGGCATGCAATCAACTTATAACTATAATTCATGCATTCTGTACCATATCCTTCAGAGTAAATGTATATTAAATAAGATGGAAGTTTAGGTATAGACACTCAGCATTGGCAATGTTTGATTTCATCTTGCATAAAAACATAAATTCCCATGTAAAGATGTTGTTTGACTTAATGTAGCAATGTCTTTTTACTATTGGATCTTATATCGATATATTACACTTAATGTAAAATAAATCAATGGTTTCCTTTTGGTCAGGTTTCTTATTTCACTATCGCATGACAATATTCTGATGTTAATATATAATCCAAATTAAAGACAATTTCGCTTGATTTGTTTGGATTTCCATCAACTTCAGTTGTTTGAGATAATTCATAGAGTTTTTATTCAGCGTCTCACCTTGAAGCTTTAATTTATAGTTTGATTGAAAGCATAATTGTGTCTGGCAGAATTAATAAATCATGTTTGTTTCTCATGGCTTGCATTTTCAATTAGATTAGCTTAACTTCTGTAAATTCAGCAACTTTTTGTGTGTATGATCATATTGCCTCTTTGATGTTTATTCAAACACAAAAACAGTATTTCTCTGTTGTTTGTAATGCTGCTTATCAAAATATCAAGTAAGCACTTTAAGGACAATGGGTTGGCTTCAAAGATAGTAAATTCTAAAAAATGTGTTTTTCAATATACCACTAAAGTTTGTCTTTAGAAAACAGAAATAGCAGCATTTGTTAATGCTATTTTTGTTACATTCAGTCTTTCAGACATAAGGTTAGGTTTGTTAATGATGTCATATATTAATGCACTTTGTCTGACACTTTGTTTTTTTTCTCTCAGAAAATATGAATGTAGAATATCATTATGCTCCAGGGATGTCTGTGATTAAACAATTACACCAAAGCCTGTGTTAAGATCACAGAATTTAGGTCCATAATAAGGAACATATATTATGGTTTATTACAGTATTATTCACACTTTTTGTTGGGGTCCAACCTTGATCAGATAGGATTCATAGGCAGGGAATAATCAAATTTACTTCTTTTTCAGGCTCTCACAAGTATGAGTATGACTCCACAACCTATCAAGAACCTTGATGCGCTTGCTCAAAATCCTGAGATTTGGAAACGACGGGAGAGTTTTACAGCCAATACTGGATTTAATCCACTTATTTATGGAAATGATGTGGACTCTGTCGATGTCGCTACTCGAGTTGCCATGGTAATTACAAATCACTTGGGTTTGTTCATTGAAGGATCTTTACTTAAATTCAATGTCAAATACAATTTCACTTATGGCAATATAGCTGGTCTTAATTACAGTTACCATAGCAACTAATTAATGGTTTTGTGAAAATCCATTTGCTTCAAATTAAATTCTGTCTGCCTTAAATTGATTCAAAATCACAGAATTAATGCTTGAAGCTGTATTCGTTAATATAATTTGATTTGTGATGTGATATGAATGATAAATAATTTATGTCTAAATTTCTTTGCTGTTGATATTTATGGTTAATTATATCAATTATTGTAAAAGCATGAACAAGAAATTTATGTAGTTAAGTTGGTTATAATGAATATAATTGTATAGCTTTTTCTGTATCTGTGCAAATAATATGCTTGTACCAAGTGAAGATTGGGAAATTTTACTCTGTGAAATCTGATTGCATTTCTGTGATACTAATTTCATGATATCAAGTCAATAATACCCAGAACTTAATGCATTGATATGATTATACTTGGTTGGTTGCCATGGAAATCATTCTATAGTGTCTGTTTAATGTTTACATTATTTATATTTTTGTAATATAAATTTATGTTGCATAAATTTTATCTTATATTGATTTGGCTACATAGTTTTGGGGTCTGTAATGAATATTGTGTTTGCTAAATGCTCTAAACCTGGCAGCTGTTTTGTTAGAGGAGAATTGACACATGATCTTTGTTGTTAGTGAACATTCTTCTTTGGGTACATTTTACATGGCTTCTATTTGAGCTATTGCTGTTAGACTCTTAGGGCTTCTAATGTGTTAAACTTCATAACAGGGATCCTATTATTGTATTTGTCAGACTAATGGCTATTGTTTTTTGTTAGAAAGTGATGTCATAAAAGCAGTGAAGGATATGGCTTTGAAGTTGCGCTAATCCTGTTTATTGTCGTAAGGTTATTAGAAATATGTGCATCTCTTGCATTCTGTTAGATTTATGGTCCTTTATAAATGTAGTAATGTTTGATACTGTATAAGGTTTATTATTACACTAACAAGGTAATATTCAATACTTTACCACACACCATTTTTTGCCACATGCCATTCTGGGACGGTAACCCTCTAGAAGACTTTTTTGTCCTTTATTTTTTTAATGGTCTTATGTCTTGGGAGGGTTTGTGGAGGTGGAATATTTTGCTTGGGTTTTTTCCCTAGGAATCCTATTCTGACTTATGTCCATAACTCAGAAACATCCCTGTACGGAATGAAGTCCTTGTTGACAATGTTTGCACTTGTTGGCAGGACAATTCTTATTCTTAATGATGCAGGAAATCTGATTATTCTGTCATCAATAAATGATTAATGACAAAAGTTTCCCGTTGGGATGAGACTTTGTCTGAATTCAATTATTTGTTGTTTGTGACAGAATATTTGCTGTCATTTCTGTCCTGGGAAGTCATCATATTGTATGTAATGTATTCTATCTTATAACTGGTTAGTTTAGAGTTCAATCTACAGGGATTAATCTTTTCATCTGATTTGAATATTGAATATTCACTGATTGTAAGGCCTCAGACAAATGTATGCAAGTGTCTACTGATATAAGCTGATTGTTCAATATATTCTGTAGAAATATTCCAGTAAGGTCAGTCAGCATATTTAGTCACTGATCAATGGTTCTCAATTTACATTGACCCTCTCTAGATCAGACATTTCTTCATGAAATTCCCTGATATTTCTTTAAAGCTTCCTGTGAGGTTTGTGAGAAAATATGCTTCAGTAAGCTGCCAAGATGGTTATTGAAAGAGTACTTCTTAGTATTGATCCTAATCAAGTGACACTTGGTCTACACTGATAAGTGTTGAAAGTATCTGCAATCTTGTTAGAGAAATTAGTTACTGAAATCATTGATTCTTATAGCATCAGTATAGTTCCAGATACATGTTTATGTACAAACTGTAACAGTCTCCTGTTAGTGGTCTCTTGTTTTTTTTTGTTTTTTTTTCAAAGATGCCGGTACATACAGAGATGCTAAAATATAATTGATATTGTCAAATGAAACTGAATAAGAAATGTCTTGTATAGCCAGTGGAATTGATATATTTGTTGAGCATTTATAGCAGACATGTTTTATGTGATGTTTTTTTATACATGCAGTGCGACCTTTCCAAAGCAACACTCTTTGGAAGAAGCAAAATTATGTTGTTATTGAGAGGTTGTTGCTCTAGAGAGGTTAAATTAACAGTTTAATGGTACAGTTAGGAAAAATCATGCTGTTGTTGAAGGGAAGTTGTAATTCAAGAGAGGGCTGCTCTGGAGAGGTTGCACTGTATTTTTTTATACTTAATTTTTTTATATCAACCCATGTTTGTTCTCAGTGCTCTTTTGTATGTATTTCAGGTTAGATTTTTCAACTCTACTAATACTTTAGGGAATTTTGCTGAACATACACGAACATTAAGGCTTTATCCACGAGCTGTTGTTGCATTCCAACTTTATAGCTTCCTTAAATCCAGACCAGTGAAGACTCATTTTACACACAGGCTTGCTAGAACTCAGGTATGGATGTTTGATAGTTTTGCTATCAATTTTTGAAACTGAACAATAGTTCAGCTTTCAATGCCTGTTTCTCACTTAGCTCACATGAAATTTGAAGTGAACCAAAGTACTACATTTTTCTACATCCACCATGCAATTGGTTCAACTGGTTCCCATTCCATGTTGCAGTGCCAGTCTATGTAAAATCAGTTTCAATGGGTACTTTCATGCAGATGTCAACTTAACACAATAATCAGTAGATTGAGTCTCTAGACGAATCTTTAAGTTGTTCATATGTGCAAAAGTAGTGTTAGAAATTAGTATCTAAACAATTAACAAATGTTAAAGCAGGCCATCTCAATGAATAAGTGTAAGACTATAATTGTAACAACATAATCCTGAAAAGGTGAAATCTTCATGCGGGCACCAGGTGCATTATTATATGAAAGAATTTTACCATAGAAACAATTTATGGACAAAAAGTTTTATTCCCTTTTTTTTGGCGTGATTCTATCTTGCATTGTTAATGAGAATAAATCTTCTGTCATTATGTCATAAATTATTGTGTTAATTGTCTTGATTATTATTTAGTGTAATTAATCTGTCATAATATTTATGGAGTCCAAAAAAATTGAAAGCTTCAAGTTTGCGTGTTTTGAGCTCTTAAACAATTACTGTTGATACTTGTATAAAGTTATCAAAACACGATAATGGATTAAAGCATATTTTTATACCAGGCCTGAAGAAGTCAGCATTATGCCAATCAATTAATTATTAATTCAGTAAAATTCCTAATAAAGACCTCCTCAGGGCTCAGGGCATAACATTTTCCAAAGGGGGTTGGCCCTGTTAAGACTATTTTTTCCTAAATCATTAATCAGCGAGAACGGTTTAAATTGAGCTATGCAGTGTTTGTTAAGGTTTACAGCAGCAATAAATGGCCTACGTGACCTTAGTCGTGTTAGTGTATAAGGTTTAAAACATCAGTAAATGGCCTACATGACCTTAGTCGTGTTAGTGTATAAGGTTTAAAACATCAGTAAATGCCTAAATGGCCTACATGACCTTAGAATGTGCTCATCTATTAAAGTTTATTGGATGTATTTTATTGTCATTTCTTTAAAAAAGTAATTTAGAATGATTTAGATTTCAAGTTTGGATTTACTCTTACGTTTAGGACTAGGTGAGTTGATTTAAAAAAACAGATGGGGGCTTTATTAGGACAGGGGCTTTTAATAGGAATTGTATGGTATTTTAGTCCTCTGTGGATATCATTGCTCACAAAACCAGCTTGTTTGTCTGATAAACAGAAATGTCTGGATGGCTGACAAGCACATACTATGAAGATCATAAGGGATGGATTATTTTCTGTCTCTCTTACAAAATGTAATTGTTAGTTTATCTGGTCTGAACAATTAAATACAGTTTCTTTCTCTGGTAGATCAGCCTGAGGATGTTATTTTGTACATAATCATCTTGTTTCATTTCCACCAAGAAAGAGTATAAGTGATTATTCTGTTGCTATTGATAATAGAGTTCCCTAGACGAATTCTAACGCTAGAATTAAGCTGGTGTATATGAATATCTTGAACTGGACATTAAGTGATTTATTTCCTGTCACCAGATCAATTAGCTATAGGCACTGTGCGAGTGAGTTTATTACAATCGCATTCAGCAAATTGACTTTCTGGGTGAATACAGAAGGATCATGGTGTTTGATCATAAATGCGTGTAGTTAACAATATTAGGTCAGTGTGCTGTGAATTATTTTTAGTGCTTGTAAATTCTTGACATTTTTTTTCTTATTTTTTTAGGCTGTTGAATTCTTTGGGGAATGGGCTCTTTGTCCTCAGAACGTAGCATTCCTTCGTGTCCAGACATCCGTGTTTGACCCCTTACTTATCGGGGACAAACCTAAATGGTATGCCAATCAACTACAACCCATTACATTCAAGGTCTATGATGAGGCATCATCTTTAGGGGCTGCCCTTAGTTCAGCTACAGACACCATCGGTGATGATTACCCAACAGGTATAGAATATGAATGTAATTCTGTGTAATGTTTGAAGAGGTAATGATTAGTCCTTCATTCTAGGAAAGTGGAAAACTATAGATTGCAGCTTCACAAATGGGTAAAAATGTTGCAATCATGTTGAACATCACACTAACAGCCAAGGTTATTTTGTGACTTTCTAGCTTAAAGGTTGAAAAGACATATTGGATAGAACCACTGACCTGTAAGCTGGCTTCCTCACATGTGATTGTTTTTCTTGGATGGGATTCGGTTCACAAGAGTGAGAGGCTAATGATCACTAGTCAGAGGCCATAACCCCGCTACCATGGAAGCCTTTATGCGGCAGTGTGCTTGAAATTAAATGCATTGAGGTTAAGTGTAAGCGTTTAAAAAAAGTAATAGACTGAACAAATCTGAGTGCACCATTACATTCATTTACATTAACATTTCTAATGTTCCATTCAGGCCATGGTTGGTCTCTCCCATGTAAGTGTTATTATTGACAAGGTCAACTGTAAGTAGTTTTCAGTTACGATTTGTTGATATTAGTAGATGAGTAGATTATTGCTGTATCTAGAGTTGCCACTGGCTGGTTTAGAAGAAACACTATGACTGGTATACTATGATACATTACATAATTATGTTTTTTATCTCCATTAATTGATAAATAATTGTTTCTCTTGTAGATGAGAGTGGTAGTGACAGTGATGGTGCCGAGTCCACTTCATCGTCATACTCCTCGCTTAGTGATTTTGTGACTGACATGGTGAATAGTGAAATTGATGGCGACACTCCATGTTAGTAATATATTGATACACTGTGACATCTATGAATTGGCCTGATGTTGCCATGTTGTTATGCGCTGTCTTGCATATCGTTTATAGAATAATACCTAATGAATAGATGGACTGATTACTTCTGTTGTTATCATTCTGTTTCCTATTAATTGTAAAATTAGACTGTATGTCTTAACAATACAATATGGTGAATAACTGACATAAAAATTCATATAAATTGTATCTGACATATGTTTCTATATTATTGAGTTGAATTAAATAGGTTATAATGTCAGTGAAGGATTTAAATACTAGTTTTATCTATCTTAATGTTGGTATTGTGATAAAATATAAAATTATGTTGCTTTTATTTCAGCATTCCTTCCTGAGAATCAAGTATTGGCAGTAGATGAATCCAAGGTGTACCACCCACCTGACAAATTACAGCTTCCTGATTCGTCATTACCACTGAGTGACTCCGCCCACTCCCAGAATGACAGTGAAGATGATGGGGGTGACTCATCAGATAGTTCGTACTCCAGTAGTCCAAGATATGCACCAGAACCAGACTCAGTGGCTGTGTCCAATCCTAACATCAAAGAAATGGTTTGTATTTTTGTAAATATGTAAACTGTATGAAACCAAGAATTGAACGAACTTCATTTAGATTGAATGGGAAAAGTCTTATAAATAAAAGAATATTGAATTAGTTTGATGTACAGTATAACCTCTCCAGAGTGGCCCTCTGTAGAGCAACAACCTCTCTATAACAACACCTTAAAAAAATTTCCCTAAACTGATATTTACTCTAAATTTAACCTCTAAACGACGGCCAATATTTGCAGCTCTCACAGAGTGTTGCTCTACAGAGGTTGTACTGTAGATGATTTGTTTAACTTACAGACTTTAAATTCTGAGGCCAAAAAATGGTTGTGGTACCAGTTACTTGACTAAAATATGTAGAGCAGGCAGGATGCAAAACTTCTAATTTTATACAGAGCTTATTTTTCTCACTTGTAAGGCATGATACATCCACATTAATTATCTCCTTAATACCACAAATAATTGCACTTTTATTTTGCCATGATAAACTTTAGGGTCAATCGGGTAATTTTTAATGTGACTATTTTTGTCTGGCCTAATGTTGTACCTATTACATGAGCATTAGTTCCAAATTCAATAGGTTATGTTATGTTGATATTGGGTTGTATGTTATTTATGTTTTTGCAGGAAACCTCAAAAGAGTTTAGGTATGATTCTGGGAACATAACCCCTACTGGAAAACATAGGGTCATGTAAGTACAAACATGTATACTTGTTAACTTGTTGTAAAGTTGGCTTACTAAGTACAGGCTTTTCTGATTTATTTTTGCTAAAATCTTTTAGAACTTATTTAAGGTCTTCAATGAATTATCTATAATAGGCTTGGTTGATGAAAAATTTGTGGTTTTTGAGTATGATAAAATGTAACTGTAACTGACTATGTACACATCTATGGCTGCAAAGTTAACAGGCAGAAACCATATAGATGAAGTCAACTTTATTAGATTAGTAAGTGATTACTGTCTCCATCCAGAAAATTTGACTCAAATTTGTCTGAAATAATTTTTGTAATCATCCCTTTTGTCTTCAGTTCACCAATCTCAGTCTGTTTAATAGATTTTGTTCCACATTTTACCTATAATCAGTAAACATGTCTTATAAAGATAGGGAATGGTTGGTTTAGAAAAATGCCAAGATCAGCAGAGATTTTTTTCACATTTAGGCAAGGATGCAGGCATCAGCCGAATTGGGAAAAATCAATTGCTTTGTCAGAAATTTATAAAACCTTATACAGCAGAAATTTCTTACAGAAATTAGTGCATTTGAAACTGAAGTACTATTCTATTCTTAATTGATTAAATTTGTGTGCGTAATATGATACAAAATGGATAAAGAATCTTAGATTGAATGTACATCATAATATATATTAAGAATTTAGAGATAATCATTCCAGTTTTCTAGCTGACAGTGTGCATTTCTGGACTATCATGATATTAATATTGAAATTTGCTCTATTACCATCCATCTCTGTGCCAATGTTCCCATTTGTTCCTATGGAAACTACTTTTTTAAAATAATTATATCCTGAGATTTGAATGTAAGGGAATGATTGATAGCCTATATGTTGTTATTTCTGATTTTTTACTTTGTCTGTATGGATAATATAAATTCTGCTGAGTTGCCTCTTGGCGGAATTCCTAAATGAAACATTTATGTTTTCTTTACTTAACAACCTACTTTAGAATCATTTCTATGTTTTCCTTCTATATATTGGTATTGATTAGTTGTAAGTGGATAATTATACAGTACGTTTTTATCTTACTCTTACTTGATGCTCAGTTTCTTAATTATTTCTCGCTTGATCACAATTGTCATTTTAAAATAGAAATTTGTTATTTACAAAATGTATATCTATTTGATTATAAAGTAGTGATGGTATATCGTCCAAAGCTGAATTATGAAATAAATGATATTTCTATCCTTAATTTGTTTATACAGACGTCAGGACAGCAGTGGTTCAGGTAGTTCCCCGCCCGTTGGAAGAAAAGGCCGACCTCCCCTGCAACCATTAAATAAGAGTATAAACTCCGCCTTCGAATCTTATGAGAGACCGCCCAGTCCAAGAAGTCCCAGAAGTCCTCGAGAAAGAAGTCCTAGAGAAAAAGTACCGCCTCCCCGACCTCCACTACCAAGTCAAAGGTAAAAAAAATTTATTGTATCTTATGTTAACTTATTAATTCATTTCATGTTCATAGAATGGCAAAATGTGTTACAGATGAAGGGTTGTGTGAAATTTGCAAAGTCAAATGTCGACAGTTTTTTCACAAAGGAATTGCACCATTTACGATTCAAAATGGTATTTCAGTAAAAAACCTTTTTGTAAAACCTAAAACTTTGATGAAATAATATATTCTTTCAAATTAATATTGTGTGCTTACTGATAGGTTCATTTTTATTTCCAAATTATAAAATCTACCTTTTCTTTCTTTCAGTTCACTTCAAAGAATGGCATCAAAGGATAGAATGACTCCACCAAGTCCTAGAGAGAAACTCTCGGGTAGTCCTAAGGAGTTGAATCCTCCAAGTCCACGACTCCCTCGTGTCCCCCCACCCAGTCCAAACATCGGACGAGAGAGGTTTGGATCACAAGGGAGTCAAGGTAGCCAGGAAGGTAGTGGAAAGTTAGGATCTGTACAGCAAACGTCAAACCAGTTACATCATAGTAAACCTCCAGTGAAGGTAATAAGAACATATAGTGATCTATAAGAATTTTTATGACTTGCTTTCTTTTATTAACCTCAAAAAGTCTTTTAAGATCTGAGTTTGAATTTCGTGTTATTTATGATCATGCCTGAAATCTTGTCTTTATATGCATTATATGTGTTAACAAGAAGTTGCATAAATTGCTTGATTGTAATTTTGTATGCTTTTCGTATGTAAAGTCTCACACATAGATTATTTCATGCTTTGTCTCCTAATTTTTTTCAGACATCAGAGTCTGTTGACAACAAGATGTTGGTGGGAAATACAGATCGTGGACAGAATACGTCATCACTGATCTCAGCTCTAAGTAATGATCTAACTGATTTTGCGCATAATGCTACAAGTACACTGTCGGAATTATTCGGTAAGAAATTATGTATTGATGTCTGATCAGGGTTGAGTGTTTGTATATATTTGTTGCACCATTTACACATACTTGTTGCATTTATATATTTTATGGTGTGAACCATTCATAAGCATGGGTGAAAGTTTAAAACTTCACCAGATCGTGTCGGAATTTCAATTTTTTGAGTCTGGACCGTTCAGGCTTTTATTGTTTCTCATTTACTGTTTTCTCAAAATGTTTAACTTTCAACCCTGTATAAGTGTGATGAATTATTCTAGAGGGCCACTGTGTTAATAAATGGTAATTGTTATTAGGAGTATTTAATTACCAGAATGTTTTAATGTAATAGATCTGTAGACATTTTCTTGCACTAAATGTATTATACTAAAATTTATGACTGCACATAGCATTACCTCTCTCTTTCTTACTGTTCTCTTAGTGAGTAAATCTCATGGACTCTCTTAACAATATAAAGCTCAGTTACAGACTTTAATGAATTTGTCTATGGAAGTGATAAATGTTACACATGAGGAATATTATTAAGGATTGAATGATCTCAATTTCATCTTAAGGATCTTACCTCGGAAAGGGTCTATGTAAAGAATTTAGGACTATTATTAAAGTTAATGTAACATGTGAAGTAAAAGTTTAGCTAAGGGGCGAAGCAATCCTGGAGAACATGATTGTACAGTCAAACCAATGTTAGCTGCCGCCTCAAAATAAAGGCCACCCTGTGAATAAAGGCCATTCTATTAAAACCATCATTGATTATTTAGAACAAAATGACCTTTGAATAAAGGCCACCTGTCAATAAAGGCCACATTATGTCTCACCCAGTATGATCTTTGTTCATGGGTTTGACTAAATGTATATAATACATTCATATTGTTCTATGGTATCTATTGCAAGACTGAGTTTTTACATTCTTCCAATTATTGGAACTATAAATAACATTGTAGAACCTTGTAAGTTTACAAATCAGTTCTTGAAAATATTTTACCTAAATTTGATAAAAATGTTACATTACAAATGTAATTACCTGTAAAATGTGAAACTATCTGACTTAGTGGATCAATATTGGGAGTTAAATATTAAGCAAGTATTATTATTAAGTGTGATATCTAAAAAAACTAACATTTACTGTTGTTTGTTGTTACTCCCTGCACTGTTCACCCATTGATGTTGTTATCATACTATTGGTGTTTTATTTACCACTGTTTACCTTGTTGCTTCCTCAGGATTATCTAACTATAAAGGTACAAAATATAAAAGTAAATGTGGCTCTTCTAGTAGAAGTTCTGTTCTGTAGTCTTTTCTATTCCATTCTATTCTTCCTTCAGTGTCTTCTTGAACTGAAATATTATCTGAAGTGTACATTTTCTCAAGTTTGTCATTACACATGTGTAAACAATTAAACTAAGATGGGTATATGAAAATCATTTTGACAAAATTTTCAATGGAACACTACCTTTAAAACATAATCTCCGTAGATATGCAAGCTACATTTGTCACTACAGGGGTCTCAAATGTTCCGGATATATCCAGAATTCTGGATTTATCTGTCCTGTAAGAGCTATGATTTCTGAGCAAAATAAAAGTTATTTGATGAAAATATATCGAGAAATTGCAAAGTTATGGCAAATTTAATCTGCTCTGAAGGATTTTCTTTAATACAAACTGAGTTAAATATGGAAACAATGTGGTTGAAGGCCACTTCTTTGGCAAAAATGGTCGGTCGCTTATGATTTTCAGAATTTTTAATTTGGCTCTATTGACACCCCTAGCTCAAAAAGGTACTGATGTATGAGGAATTGAACTGGACATACAATAAGGTATGTTTCAGTGGTCAGGCATGGCAGTGAAAATCAACAGAAACTAAAAAAAAACTCACTTACTGAGAGCTGTCATCCACCATTATCCTTTGAATATAGCATGATAAAGTCGTGATTCCCTACAGTGAGGTTGTGCATGTATAATATCTATTATTATTTATAAACCTTTGTTCAAATGTAAAATTGATTGCTTTTTTAAGTAAATGCTAAAAGTTATTGGAAGATAAAGTGTTTTTGTTTTAACACAAAAGAGTTCTATAACAAAGTATAGTAAATTATTGCATATGTCTTTCAATAGTTCAGTTGTTTTAATGAATCAACTGTTTTGTTAGAAATAGTTTCTGAGTCACATGTAACACTCCTTCTATGTGCTTTGTATAGATTTAGAATAGATTCTTTGTGTTGTATTTATTGTTATATAACCAAAAAATGCTTTTTCATTTGGTACATTTTCTATGCAATTTTTTTCAGCATTCCTACAATTAATTACATTTCATATAAAGTGTGTTTTGAAATTTCTCAATTCATTATATAATTGTAATGCAGTATATTATACATAACATTGAACCTTGTTAGAGTTATCCAGGTGTTGCTTATTAAGTTTTTGTTAATGGAACATAATTAGTTTTTGAGGGCTTTTAGCTAAAGATTCGGCAAGAAAAAATGTTGTATTTGTGGTTATCTGACTGAACCTGTTTTTAAGTGTGATTTATGAAATTTCTCACAGTTATATCCAAAGTATAAATATATTTGTGGATGAATCGTACCTCATATTCTAACAGGTGTTCAAAAAAGAAAGAAATGGACAATTTTCTGACTTGCCTACTAATTATTTTGGTCAAGTAGCCCCAATCATGACTATTTTTTTGTAGCCTTAGTATTTTTATTGTCACAATACAATATCTTCTTTTTGTATTATTTAGGCTCTAAGACTGGTTCCAGTCCTACACCACCAGTTACAACAAGTACCACCCAACAGCACCAGAAACCAGCACCGAAACCTTTTGCACCACTTGGCAACAGAAAAGCTCTAGTGGAGAAATCGGGTCTCGTTAAACATGCCACTAATCGAAAGCCAACTAGTAAAGAGAAACAAAAGGCGAACGAATCTAAAGGGTCGACGCATAGGTACAGTCTAGTATTTAAGGACCAGACCCGAGGTTATAAACTTTTTATTGGTCTGCGAGCTCATATCTCATATCTTGTTTTTCAAAATTTCTGAGTAAATTATGATCAGATTATAATAATATTATTGAAACATTAGTCCAACAGCATAAATGTTTAGAACATGTTTTTAAACATCTTGTCAACCATTGAATGAGGATTTGAGCTCAGAGATCAATCTAAAGTTTTATAACCTCGGAGCCAGTTATCATGATAGGGAGGCCTTTGTTGTCAAGTGATTATGTTTTCCCCACTAGTTATCTCTAGTCCCACCAGATACTAAATTTTACATTTGATGAAGCTGTCCAGCTAGCTTACAGTAGGTCAGTGGTTTTACCCTGGTGTTGTGTAAGCATGTAGTCATCCTCCACTGTTCAAAGTTGGAACAGTCACCAAATGATCCTGGCTGTTGATGCGACATTAAACCCCTGTGAAAAAAAGAAATTCATAACTGATGTCTATCATATTTCTCGAATGCTTCTCTACTTGTCAGTATTGCATCCTTACAGACATTTCAATGTTACTGTATATCTCATACTGTTTGGCTACATAATACTATTAGATTGATTATTTTGGAAGGATGACACCCTATCTTTTTTGTGTGTTGCAAATTATAATCTTAGAAATTTTGTGTTTTCTTGTCAGCAGTGTAATGCAAGGGAGGTCACTCTACTTAAAAGTAATCAATATCAGAATTATCCCTATGAACTGAATGGGATCCACTATGGGGTTGTACTTACCAGTAATTTGCTTAGACAATGAATGTAATTGATGAATCCAGCCTTGTTTTGTGTAAGCAACGAACGATGATCTGGTGTTTATGTCTTTGTGGGATGATTGATGGTCTAGTTGAGACATGCTGGACTACTAAACGAAAGGTTGTGGGTTTGAATCTTGGCTCCACCTTTTAGTTCTTCAGGGACACATTTTCATTGTCCCCATTGTAACAACAAAGCCAAGTTAATTACTCTATGTACATGCATTGCTTATCATTTTTTTCAGTGAGAATCAACAATTTCTCAAAGAAGTTGTGAGTAGTGTCCAGGAAGGACAAGGTATCAGCTGGTTAAAGATGGGACGTGTAAAGAAGCTACTGGAAGATGAGAATTACAGAAACTTTATGATAAGTCGCTTGAACAAAAACCTGGATAAGAAACTGAATGATGATGATATTCATATAGAAGATGTGGTAAGGGAATTATTTGTATCTTATACTGTCAATCCTGTGAACAAAGGACACCTTTGGGAAAGACATAATGTGGCCTTTATTGACAGGTGGTCTTTATTTGGTGGTCATATGGTCCTAAGTAATAAAAAATAGTTTTGAAAGAATGGTCTTTATTCACAGGGTGGTCTTTATTTAGAGATGGATGCTGACACTGGTTTGACTGTAATTATTTTTGTATCAAGGAATGCTTTTAGCTGTTTGTAATCCCGTATTACTTATTTCGTAGATCAGTTATAAATCAATAGTTTTTATAATAAGATTACTTCTTTAGTCAAACTCCTGAAAAAAAACGCACTCCCTGATACTAGAATTCTCAGAAAATCAGAAGTTTTTAAGTCCATTTTTTTCCTGGAATAAATCAAAAGTTCTCTGAAATTCGAAATTCTCAGGAAACGGGAGTTTTTTACCTGCTTGGAAGGGGTCCGGGTTTTACTCTATTTTATCTTTTTTTTATTTCAGGCAATTACTAAAGCTGTCTACAAAGGGATGTTATCATTGTTGAAAGCTTTTGTTCATGGACTGGAGAGCACATTCCAGAACTACGGTATAGGTGGTATGGCTAGTGCTTTCATGGTACTTGAGATAGCTCATACTCACCATTGGGCCAGAGAGCATACAGGAAGTAATAAAAGTGATACATCACTCACACCAGAGGTATGGTATAGATTTGTGTTTAGTGGTTAGTGATCAGCATCTGCTTAATGTGTCTGATTGTTTCGTCTGACATGTCCGGGTTAAAAAGTTATTTGATCAGGTATAAATAAAAATTTGTTGAGTGTATTTTTTTAAAGATTTATTGTTGATTTAGGTTAAAAAATTGAACAAACAAAAAGAACAATTTCTTCACTCAAGCAAAGGTGAAAAGGTATTCTTCATAATTAGTATTGTGGTTTGATAATAGATAGTTCTTATAAGTTTTGATTGGATGGACAGTTTTGAATTAATAGTTTTAGTGAATTTATTTAGTGAATTTGAATTAGAAAGTCCTGAATCATAACCTTGAATGAAATACTGGTATAGCATTTTTTGTATGCATTGAAGATTGGCTTGCTTGATTTAAATGTTATAATTATGTGATGTTTTTGTACCAATATTTGAAGTATAACTTACTAACATTATTGATACTATGAATCTGTATGAAATGATAGTATTAATATCTAACGGTTTGTAGCTGAATTCTCCTTATGGAAGTCAGGAGAGTTTATCAATGAAGGGAGATATATCACCTAGGAATGCTGATTCACAAAGTTTGAATGAGGAACCTGTGGTTGCTGCTCTTGGTATGCACCTTACTAACATATCACATTTTTCTCTAACAAGTTTCGAAAAACCAGGCATTGAAAAATCTGACAGATACAAAGTATGACTCATAGAGTCTTCGATTATGGGGTTGAAAATTTCATTCAATTTTATAGGAAAAAATACAGAAAAAAAATTTTTCTTTTTAAATGAATTTTCACTCAATATTGTCTTGAATCAGGCACATGTTAGTTGATGTCACTGTGTTTGTGGTATATGTACATTGATTCCATTTAATTTAAGATTTTGTAAATTTCTGGTATTAGAACAATATGATACACTTATAAAAGATGAGTGCAATTCTATTCTTATGTAAGTAACTTTGCAATTCCTTATACACTGTCATATTTAATAATTATATTGCCTTTAAAATTTCTCATCCTTAATCAAACTTTTACATGCAACATATTATCTTAATACATTTACATTGTACATAGAAGGGTAAACCTTGATGATTTTTTTATATATTCATTCTGAAGATTTTTCATAGCCTGACTTTTTATTCCAATTTTCATGCATGTATTACAACCCCTGATGCTTACAATGCAAGAAGATCAACAGCTTTTAGTGCATGATATTTTACATCAAATTCTTGCTTAATTAACAGAATTAATTTGCAAGGTGTCGGTTCACTTAATGCAGTTACTGCTTTGCGCTTATTTTCATACTAGCTGACTCAATGCTACAATAGTGGTACTACAATTTGTACTCAATGGATGTTTTGAATACTGTTCTTAATTCTGAGCATGTCTTAACAAATACTGAACACATGTATCACCACCAGTACTATCATAAAAAAACTTAGTCTAAAGTTTACTGAAAGTTAGTGTGACGGTATATGTAGCTGGTTCTCGGTTTATTTAACTTACAGCATGATAATATAACCACAGTAAAGGGATTTTTATGCCCCCTGTATTTTATGATGCTGGAACATATAGTGACTGCCTTGTCTGTCTGTGCGAGGTACAGTAGACTTCACTGTTTCATCTATCACTTTGATGCTTATATAGTTGTTTCCTTGGACCATTCCCGATGCATCCATTTCACCAAACCTTGATTTGACCTTGACCGTATTTGGACTTTTCTTGGTTAACTAGATTTGACTGTTTGTTTAGCACCAACAATGCTTACTTGAATGCTTTAATGCTTACTGCATACTGTTGTTGTCATGGACTATTACCAATCTCGAATTGACATTGACCTTAAATGGATAATTTATTATACAAAAATTGAAATTGGCATTTTACTGTTATGTCTAGCACCAAGATTGTAATATAAAAATTATATCTTTGGTACAGTTATGGAACTTGGTTATTTTTCTAATTATGGAATAGATAAGGCAGTTATGTATATTTGAAACAATGCTTCTACTTTTACACATTGACCTCATTCAGATTAAAAGTCTATTGTCCAGCATGCCACAGGGAACATATACATTTATCGACCGCAGCATTTTGTTTTATTTTGTGTTGCTGAATAATGAGCTAATATAAATAATTTAATTGTTATTACCATGCGTTCAAGATATATCTTCACTTGTTAGTTTAAAATGCTTCAAAAGTGAATTTGTTTGCAAATAATATGTTAAGAAATATTGCTAATTTGGGGTTATCATCTGTTTGCTTGATTTATGTAGTCATTTAATTGATTTTCGACCATATTGCCTGCCAAAGATGCTAGACCATCAAATATATAAATATAAATGCTTGTTATGTTATAATGAGTGATATTGATAAAAAGTGTATTTTGATTAAGTCGAGATTAGGATGATAAAAACTTTGTTTTAAGATTGGTTGTAAATGAATGTGAGTGTTTATTTAATGATTATAAAATTGTTCCCACATATCAGAATGATCTTAGTACAGCTTAGATTTTGTATTGTCTGCAACTGTCTTTAACTCTACTTATCTTAACAACCTGAATGAGTTTTGTGCATCTTTGAACTTGCTGTTTTTGTACTATTCTTCATACCTAATTTAATTTTCAACCAATCCCTCACAGGATATCACCAGAAGCAGTCCCCAATCTCTTCTCATCCCTCTATGGGCTGGAACCCCGATGCCCCACGTGGATTTCTTAGTAAAAACCACAATTCACCAGGTAAATAAAGGGTGCACGCTACATTACACAACAATTATACTTTTCTCAATATTTTATTTCTATTTATGAAGTTTTAGAATATTTATTTATTTTATTTATCATTTCATTTTCTTTTGAAGTGATGTATAGATTTTATATACTTAAACACAGGGATCCGCTAAGCTAAACTTTGAGTGTTACACAATCAAACCAGCAAATTGGATTATGGTGTTTAGTGAAATTGTGAGATCAAATCAAACTGGTTTATTGTGTTTTAAGATCTCCATGAATTACTGAATATTTTACTGCAAGAAATTTATCTTTTGTCCCAGTGTCTCCTCTGAGTAAATATTTCTATTCTACATATTTGTGTTGTGGAAGTTTATAGACATATATCATCTTATTACCTTTCATCTCTGTGGTGATTCACCATTCTTTCGTTGATAGTTTAATACAATTTCCTAATATGGTGATATAGTCATAGAAATCACTGACAATAATTAAAATACTAATACTGTTTTCTTTTATCTTTTAATGCCTTTATTGTACTGTAGTCAAATTTTTTTTTTTAATTATTGTACAAAAGTTATCTAGTCTTAAAATGGTATTGATATATTTCAAATTCGTTTTAAGTATCAAAATATTATAAAGAATTAAAAGTATTTGAACTGATAATGGTTTTTGAAACATCCTCTTATTTATTTTATTGTGTCTTTATTATCTAGTCCATTGTTACTTTTGTAACCTCATGGAGTTGAAGTGTATATTAATTCAATGTTAAATACTAGATTACAATTCTTATAATTTTGTTATCTGATGTTTTCTTCACTTCAAATAGTTATCAATGTGTATCTGCTCATGTTATCAGATTAGCACCTATAAAAGAAAAGAATTATATACTCAATATTATTAAGTATTATTGTTGAAAGTTGAGAATGTATCTGATTTTGTTTTTCACATAAAAGCATACTTGCTCATAATGCTAATTTAAGAACACTTAAAAAGTAATGAATTCAAATAGTTCAATTTTTGTATATCATAAAACTTCGAAATGTTCAGTGCAGACTATAATTTTTATGTTTTCTGTAATTGTATTACAGGATCTCCTGTTATTGTGAATGGTGATGAGTTTGAGAATATAGAAATGGTGCATAATGTCTCTGAAGACGGCCCTTATCGTATGCAAGGTGTTGGCTCTGACGTGAATCGAAATGTGACCAATACTCAACAGAAATGTGACATTATTATTACTGGCTCTACTGATGAGCACAGCAAATCTCATCACCATGGTAACCTGACACAGCACCCGCTATCATCACCGTCGGTAGATCGTGATGTCATGTTGGAAATGGTAAAAAATAAAGGTTTAATGAAAACGGCAAAAATGGACCAACGCGTGAGCAGTATTGACTCCGATATGTCCGAGGCAAGTACGCTGGTTAGTGTGTCATCTGATAACACTGGGCAGGAAGATAAGGGTAAACGACGAACCAGAATAAACCACCATTCTATACGCGGCTTTGTTTCCGATTCCGAAACTGAGACCATTGGGGTGTGTTACTTTACTTCAGCATTAAACCATATCTGATGTATCCTGTATGCATGCTACGTTTGACGGGCTTTGTGCCAAACTATACATGTACTTCTATGAAGAATATGTCATAGAATAGTTTTGCACTTGGCCCCTTTTTTGGTGGGATACTTTTTTGTTACATATTGTAATTCTCCCTTTTGATATCTAATGTGGAGGAAATGTTAATAGACATATACCAGCATGTATATAGCAATCTTTAAATATTCTATATTAGAACTTAAGTTTAAAACAGGTAAACGTTGGAAATTTTATTGGACAAAGTAGAAAATTCAACCACAATGGAAAACCATTTTGGCCAGGCTGTCTCAACCTATGTTAATTTAAACAGCTGTGTATATATATACCTTATGTGATACTCTTGTGTATAGAGATAGGCATTGACCCGCCTCCACAGTTGAGTGTTTAAGGTCACTGACTTGAAATTACTGTAACCTCTCACTGATAGAGGGTTGTGGGTTCGAGCACCACTACCGACCATGTCTCTTTATGTGAGAAAGTTGACAGTTTCTTACGTAGGATGGGAGTCTAGTACTGGTTCTTCCCAGGAATCATGGTAAGCTGATCTGTCTGCCTCATATGACTCGGACTGTTGAAATGGGGCATAAAAACAAGCAGACAAGAGCTAGGCATTATCAGAAAAAGCACACTGCTATCTATTATGTTATTACATTTTAATGCTCACCTACTCTTGGACGAAATATTATTTTCATCCACCAAGTTATAAATCAATAACAGCCAAAGAATCTTGTTCAAATTCAGATATTTATAATCAATCCTTAAATATGTGATCTACTGATTGCATCAATGAATTAAATCCAGTTTGAAAAGTGACACAAAATGTCTTATTGTTGATAAGGTCTGTACTAGTTGTTTGTTATTGGCATGCTATGTTGTATTCACTGGTGAGTGAGTGTCTGTTTGAGATCCAATCAAAGTGTTGAGTATGATACAGATACATTGTACACCCTTATTGCGTCACCTTTCTGTATGTGTCACCTAAGCTGATGAATGACGAGTCATGGATTCTTGTCACCATCTATCTATTGTTTAGCCTTCCTGCTGTTCAAATGTTATTCAAATTGTGAAGTTACTATTAGCAACATTGGTTTACTTTCTTGCATAAAAGCATGTATGATTTATATATGGACTGATACTGGTGGTTTCTAAGGTTGTTGATATAGTCAAGTGATAAATACTGATTACAGTGGATTCTATTATAAGTCTATTAAAGTTTTAGATACTTGTTTTGTCTGACCTACACTTTTCTGATACATTGAATTTGCTGGTTGAGAAATCAAGGTAAAGTTGAAGGTCTAATTAAAGTCTTCTTTAATTGGAAGACTCAGTTGTAGATCTTGATCCCCATATCGATAGATCGGTGTTGTATTTTTGGCCTAGCTGTCTGTTTGTACCAAACTTTTACCTTGCCTATAAAATCAAAACACTTCCACCTACAATTATCAAATTTCTTAATTTTATGTTGGTTCTTAATGGCAACCTCTACAGGACCTGTGCATTTTTAGGTCAGTAGGTCAAAGGTTAAGGTCAATCTGAGGGGACATTGTGTTTTAAAAACACATCTTGTTTTGATATAGATTATTTCCTATGGTTAATTGTTTTCATGTTGTAGATTTTTCTACATTTTCAAGTTGGATCTAACACCTTAAAGATAAATATTGACTAAGATTTTTTTTCCACTTTTAATATTTTTCTTTTGCCTCCGAGTACAGTAGAATAGTGAGCGCATTTAGATAGATATTTCTTTGTTTTCAATTTATCAAATAGATAGATGTTTATGTTCAGTTTTATGCTGTTGTTAAATGAATGGTTGTTTACACAGGGACTGAATTCTGTTCTCATTAATACTTTGAGAATGATGGATAAATTACATACAACACAACCCATTACAACTAAAAATATAGATACATCCTGGTGGTGGTTTATAGATGATGGAGAGTTACTTAACCTGCCCAGTGAAATTACATCCATTTTCTTTTGAATGTTTATTTCCAGTCATTTCGAATCCTTTGATTTTATCATAGTTCATGTTTGGTACAATAATATTGTCTTTGAATAGAAAGATTTTTTTTAATGTGTGAATAATTTTTACAGAATCAAATATTTACCAAGAAGCGATCGTAAATTGTACAAAGCTATTTTATTACAAGTAGGAAATCTCATATATGCGGATATTCTTCTTTTTTATCTGCTACATAGCTATCTTTGTATTCTTATTGTATTTTTTATCAGAACTTTTTAGTTTTGTGCTTATAATCCATTTTATTGCATGGTTTTACCTTAAATTTTTTCAGTCCACATTTTATATTTCATAATAAGAATTAAACATATTAAAGATCTCTTGATTAAGGATAATAAAATAACCTATTAAAACGAATGCCTCAAGCATATTTATAGTATTTATAACCTTTTTTATGTTATTTCATTGTGTTTGATATATGATTATTGTACTTGATATGGTATTGGATTTCGTATTACCAGTCTGGTTTACCCCACCCTCTGCTGGTCAAGTAAGGCAATGTTCATCTGGCACTAATGAACATTCCTAGATTTTATGTAAGATTTTAAGTGACTTTATTGTCTCATGTATACCAATATGAAAACGTTGCAAAAGGTTTCCATAAAGTAAATGGATGCATGTTTAATATTAAACATCAAATTTCATGTTGTGGTTTGTTTGCCTAAGTCTATGATTGTCTGTATGTGATGTTTTAGGGTAAGGGCAGTATGAAGAAGGGTCGTTCATCAAGTTTATATAGTAACAAGAGTAGTTTAAGTACTGGTTCCCGTTATCGTGAGGGACAGATGATAACAACGTCACCTATACCGGGAAGTCCTGAGATCACAAAAACATACTTGTTTGAAGGTTTGATAGGTAAGTATTATGGTAACTTTGTTGTATCCAATGCATTCATCACTCAGTTCTGTTAAATGTATCTGATAAATGTACTAATGAGCCATTTGCATTAAATTCAATAAATGTATGCTTGCTTGTCTGTATATTATCCAGTTTCAAGCTAGTTCCATCATCTTTATGACAATAACTTCATATCATCTCATAATTCTGAGAGATAATAACTCCACTTTACTTCAACTGATTTTACCAGTCAAGACTCAACCAATGAGATTCCACATTACTTTCTTAGATTATTGATCCATTGTTCAAATTATACAACTATCAGATGAACTTTCAAAAATCAAATGACTAAGATGACTCAAAACCAGTTTGAAGTCAACAAACTAAAAGTGTATTCAAAAGTTCCTGTACTTGTCAAATATGCCTCTATACATAGCCCTGAAAACCAGCATTTTGTTTCATAAAACGCATTTACATTTTTTTGGTTGAATTACTGTCAAACCAGTGTTAATGGCCACCTCCAAATGTTGGCCACCATGTAAATTAAGGCCATTCTTCTAAAAACCAGCCTTAATCATTTAGAACAAAATGACCCCTGAATAAAGGCCACCTGTTGACAGAGGTCACATTTTGTCTTTTCCAAGGGTTTACTGTATATGATTGTATATACTACCTGTAACATTGTTTTACCATTATTCTTCTTTATATAATAACAAACAATTCAACATTGACATTCAGGTAAGGAAAGAAGCCGGCTTTGGGACCAGATGCAATTTTGGGAAGATGTATATTTAGATGCTGTTGCCCAGGAGAGAGATATAATTGGTATGGACCAGGGACCAGCTGAAATGATGGACAGGTATTTTGTCTCATTGGATTTTAACTGGAAAAGTCATTTTATTTAGACGAACAATTACTGTAGATTTAAGTTCTATTCCATGAAACCAACGCCATATCGATACTGTAGTTATTCCACACCTCTATGTTATATAATTATATGCCCATCCTTAAAAATTTGTTGTTTTGCAGTCAAGTGACTGACTCATTAAAAAATCTGGTATCCCAAAAACTGTATTAGTGATTTTGAAGAAAACAATTTTCTTTCTGTATTCAAGGTTTTTCTATTACAGTACAAAAATATATTGTTACCGAAAATATGCCTACCTACCTAACCAGTGACCACTGTTGAAATTTGGGTCAGGTAAATGCCGAACATGACCTTAATGATGTATGTTACATTGTATATCAGGTATAACTCACTGGGTCCTGGAGATAGGAAGAGACTAGAACATGATGAGGATAAGCTACTGTCTGTTATGTTGTACAATCTTGTTGGTTTTATGGTGATGACTAAATGTATCAAAATGGAAGTGAAGAAAAAAGTGAGAAGATTATTGGGCAAGTCCCATATGGGATTACAGTACAGCCAGGAGATTAATAACTTGTTAGATAAACTAGATACCCTGGTGAGTTGAAACTTTACTGAACATTGTCTGCTTGTGCGTATAGATCAATGGTTAGGGACATTTGCCCCTCCCCCCCCCACCATGAAAAATTTATCATGGGACATTTGCCCCCCACCCAGTAGAAAAGGTGGTTGGGCATTCACCCCCAGTGCTTATTTCTAAGTTGGAACTTGCCCCCCAATGCTTGGTTTTAAGTGGACATTTGCCCCCCCCCCCCCAATTTGCAATGAAACTATGATTTTTTAAGACAATTATACAATCTAAACTGTCTTTTAACAGTATCAATAAAGCTCTCTGCATCATACGAATCCATTTAATTCACTGTAAATAGTGATCTCACTAGATCAGAAGAGCTATAACATGATTTGTGTCTTATGTTAACCCAGCGATCCGAGTTCAATTCCCAGTCGCTGCAGGTCATACCATTTCATGAAGATTGGACGACTGTGTTGAATTCCTGCACACATGAAGAAGTTGCTGGTTCCTAGTGGAAGGGTTAGTACTGGTTAGAATACAGTCCAGGAAAACTGATTAAGTGAACCAGGTACCATACATAACTAAGAAATGGTATTAAACCTAAATAGATAAATGAAGTATCTTATGTTATCATTTGTTATGGTATGATTACAGCATGGTAATGATATTGACTTGCGACCCATGGGAAGTCGTTTTATGCAGAAACAATCTTTCACTGTACATTGGGGAAGTGACAATAAAGGAGATATGCTCTTTATGGAGGTATGTATAATATAATTAGGGAACTTCAGCTGGTGTAGTATGGATTTCAGCCTGAGTAATAGAAGGCTACTGTATGACTTGTAGTGAAAATTATGTGAACTGTGTTAAAATAAACAATATGAGGGTTCAACGTAACAATGTCATAACTCATATTGAAACAAGAATAAGTTACAACAGTGTTGCGCTGAGCCCCCGAATAGTGTGTGTAGTAATGTATGAGTAACTTAAAATAATCATCTTCAAAACTGTCCAAGATACAAAATATTGTTAACAAAGATTTTGGCAGGTAGGTGAAGATGACATGGCTGATACTTTGATAGAAGTGTCTTCTAATAACTAGGTTTAAACATCAACAGTGTTTCACTTATTAACTGGCAGGTTGTTAACATAATAAGTTACCATTGAGTCTGTACCTGTGCTAACCTTCTTCTCCACTAGTCTCTGCCAATTACATCTCATTAATGTTTACCAGTAGAGGACGAATGGCCTTAAATTCTTTGATGTAATCCAAATAGTCATAGAGAATATTTTCTACAATCAGGGTTTGAACTAATTAAACCATGGTTAGACTTTGCCTATTGAGCTAAGTGGGAATTCTTATTAGTGGTATAGCATTTTTGGAATGTAATTGCTTGTATGTTGTGCAGTCAGTTTGTTTCCATTTTAAAACATGTGAAGTTTGTCATTGTACTTTAGGTGTGTGATGATTGTATTATTCTACGGAGTGTGACTGGCGCCATCTGTGACCGCTGGTGGTATGAGAAATTAGTCAATATGACATATTGTCCGAAAACTAAAGTGTTATGTTTATGGAGGAAGACTGGTGACAAGGTTCAATTGAACCAATTCTATACAAAAAAGGTATGATATTTAAACTATACAGCTTGAGTATTTAGGGTTAATTTGATCAGATTGCATTGAATTCAAGATAATTGAAATTCCTTCATCATATTTTTTGTTGCAGTTTGGTTAACTATAAATGTATGATCATTGTCACAATAAAAACTTTAAATGCTATCTTTTTGTGTTTAAAATCGGGAAGAGCATGAGATCAATGTATATTGCATAAGAAAACTCATGATATGGTAACAAAACACACGTGTACCAGTTGCATTTAGTCTTCTAAACTTGTGAGCTTTTGTAAATATTTCCATCAGATTTACTAGTATTAATTGTATATATTTCTGACATATTTCATCCTTGTTTTTAGTGTCGTGAATTGTATTTTTGTGTAAAAGAAGCAATGGAGAAAGCTGCCACAAGAAACAATAGTAAAATACCAGGTATTGCATTTTTGAATTTATCTGTTACAGTACCTAAATGTTGTGCTACTATGAAAACGTTGCTATAAACATACTGTCATGAAATCTGATATCATTATGTTTTGACATAATTTTATTTCTCTTTCAAAGTGAATAGTAATGATTTATTGTAAAGTTACTTCATTGAAGTCCATTTTCTATATAGGTTTTACAAAACAATAAAAATTTGCCTGTTCTTCAAATGGAAATAAATTCTGAAATAACTCCAAATTTTTGTTGTATTGTTTATTTAAGTTAATTTTCAAGTTATGTCAGCAAATACTTGCCTTAAGTTCAAACTTTTATCATGAATAAATAAAGAACTGTTCATTTTTCTGGCCATGCTTAAAGAAAATTTTAATTCCCAGTTTGATTACATGTAGATACATATATTTTATATCACTGCTAATATTAAGATGGTGAATTGATATAGTAGTTTACTCTTCTGTGTTCACAAGTTTGTATTCACAAGTTTTGTAAGGTTTTTTTTAATAAAAAAGAAACATATTTTAAGTTAACATTTTGCTTATTCTATGAAGTAAACTGAAATAGTTCCGTTTTCAAGCAGTTTAATTTACTCATAAAAATGTGAAATTTGAAATACTTGATTTTTAGAATATTTTCTTTCAATGAAGCTAGGGTTGTAATTAAGATTGTTTAGTTTTGTGCATTTCCGACTTTTTTTCCAAACACTGGCTTTTGTGTTGTGTATAATCTGCATAATGGAATTGCTGTGATACCTAAATGCTAATCTGCAGTTTTGTGATCTACATTGTGTATTTTTGTGGTCATGTGACTGTATTTTTGTGGTCATGTGACTGATATGTTATTATGTTTGCTCATACTCTTTGGTATCTTATGGGAAAGGGTAAAACCCGTTCCCCGAGGTTGAGTTTATTTTACCCACCATTTACCAGTTGGCGTTTCCTTTTTTATCTGTCTGTGCCTGGTTTGATTTATTAAATTCTGTTTTATTCTATCAACCATTAATTTCTGTCTCTATGGGTTACCCATTGAAAATTTTACAGTAATGTTCAACTGCTTCAATTTTCGTTAATTTAAATAAATAATTCTGAGTTCAACCCAGATATGTTAATTGGCTTGATTTGAGCATATGGGCTGCTGTAGAGATCATCATAATGTATGGATATTCATGGTAGCATTAATTTTATTTTGGTTTACATAAGATACCTTACCTAAGAATAAAGTTAACACACAATGATCTTCATACATTTCTTATTACGTTAGCATTTATATATAACCAAGCATGGAACAGTTCACCAATTCTCATTCATGTTAACTTTATGATTGTAAAGTTATATTTTTCTTAACTATTGTAAGAACTTGTTTTTCAATGAATTGGTTAATTAATTGTCCTAATTAATTTATGCTTGCTGCTATATTTGTTAAATAGTATGTGATAGGGCTATAAGTTGAACAGATAATAAAAGCAATCAGTTATAAAATGATACAGAATAGATTCTAGTACTAAATATTGATCAGAGTATGTTTTTTTTTCCTTACGGTTGATTATACTGGATCACTCAATCATTTTTAATATTGAGGCAATCTTTTCATGTGAATCTATCAATGCCATCATATATTAAGTACTATTGTATATTTGCTTATTGTTATTTGTTAGGAAAAGAATGGCTTTGATTTGAAGGCTTCTTCATGTTACTAGCTACTCTATACTTCATGTTTTTCACACATCTAAAATAAGGCATGTACATGTATAAGACTTAACAAACCACCCATTGTTTCATGAATAAGTGCCTAAGTTACAGTAATTTCTAGTTAGGTTTACTATAAAGATTCTGCTGGTAGATTTAAGAATATTGTTAAATCACAATAGTTTGTGACAGTTTTGTGTGAGGCATGAATAATAAAGAGTAGAATTCTGTGTTGATTGATAAGACTGACTTTATTCATAAATTATTGTAACAGACGATTGGGGAAAGCCCAAGAAAGGTAAGCCATTTAGCGTTCAGTGCTGTCGAATGATTGTGATATATTTTAGAATCCTCGCTTCAATATGTGCAATCTTGTCTATTTTTTATCCATCTCTCGTTATTCTGTATAAAGATTTACACCTCAGCGACTTCGATGTTAAATTTCTTCAACATGTTCAAAATCTGTGTAGTGTTTTCGTATGGAGGAAAAAATGATAGTTTAAAAATCATTTATATTAAGTTTCTAAATTAAAGCCACACCTTTTGTTCCTTTTTCGTTTTACTGTAAGTTGATTGCTAAAACATTTTATGTGGATATGTTTTGCCCTCTACATGAAGAAGTTTGGCTGGAAATAAAAATTAACAGCATTTAGTTTGCAAATACACATGGCATGTTTTCTTTCATTGCACAGAGTGTGTGATGACAGTTACCCTATTTAGTATAAACATGTAAATTTCAAACTATATATTAAGTGAACACCTCACCATAGTCTCAACCTGTTTAACATGCATCAATACTTCATGCTGCATTTGTTTTGTGAAGCCGTCTTTTACATGTTCTCACCTTTGTGCTTCTTTAATGGAAATGTGATTCATCACTACAGGTGTTAGAACGTACCATACATTCTTACCATCTGTGGATCATTTTCCTTTGTACAGTGCAAATTTGTGTCAGCTAGTTTTATTTTTGTAGACATTATTTTCAGTATATTGCATGGCGTTATTTGTTTAACCGTATTTAAACATATTTTAATTGTTCTTCACCATACGTGGAGCTGAATAACTTATATGTTCTTTATGCATATTTCCCTGTATGCCCCCTCCGGCGATTTTCCTGCGACGTCAACCACAGAAACACACTGAAACTAGACTGACTTAGATAACTATGCTGAAATGCACCATGACCTATTTTCAGGCCCGGAGCTTGGGGGTGAATTTCCAGTTCAAGACGTAAAATCCGGGCAGGGTGGGTTACTACAAGTCTGTATGGAAGGCATAGGGTTACTGCTTGCCAATAGCCAGGTAGGAGCACGGCATGATCGCCTTATGTTAACTGTGTGCATGGCTTCCTGTTGTTCTATTGTTTACTGAAATCATCCAATCAAAGATGTTCCTTGGTCACCATGGTGATGAAATACCAAATTATGCTCGATTTTTATGCAGCTATGTTTAATTATTTTGTTTTTCATAGTATAAGAAAACTGATTAAATCAACAACACAATTTTGATCTAAAATTTCCAAATGTTACTCGTTATAAAATCCCCAATGACAAAAATTAAAAAAAATATATAAGTAAATTAAAAAAAATATATAAGAAGGTTTTCAGTTTGGCATTGTTACCAAGGAACAACTTTGATACTGTATGTTCTAAAATGATCAACATTGCATCTTTGTGTCATATTTATAATACATCTAAATGTTTCACTGAGTGACAGTCAATTAACAGGCTAACCATGTAACTATATGCATATTGGTCTAATGCTGGTTTTAAAAGGGTGATTAGATTCATGGTGATACTAATTATGTCTTTGAAATATATCTAACTGCCTCTGTTGCCTTTAAAAATATGAAAAAATGAAGACTTTTTTGTGTACACTGCATTATATTTCGAAGTATAAAAAACATTAATATCAATTCAATCTGCATATTTTCATCCAAAACTTAAAACATGGTGTCTGATCTGTAAGACTTACTCTGTTGTTTTTAAAATCTGTGACATAAATGTTTGGTAATTCAAGAAACTTTTTATGTAATATTTAATTATTATAAAAATCAGTTTCTAATCTTTGCAAAAAATAAGTAAAAGATCGCATGTTTATTTATTTATGGCAGATAATCTGCAACAATTAAAGTTTGTTTGTTTGTAAATTGATTTTAAATTGATAAATGAATAACAATTATAAGTAAAAGTTTGTTTGCAAATGAATAACTATTATTTGGGTCTATAATTAATTTGTAAGATTTTCTATGGGTTATGTTAAATGATTTTTTGAGTTTTTGTGTGCCAGACAATTGAAGTGTTAGATCGATTTGATTTTGAAAGAAATTAAAGGGAGCTAACTTATACTGTACCAGAATGTAGAAATCTATCAAGAATAAATTCAATTCTATAATTACCAGACCAATATTTTTCATTATGAATTGACCCTAGTTAGCATCTAGTAAATCATAATACTTAGATTTGATCTATGTAAATACTGGGGATCAAATGTTAAATGAGAGATATACTGATATAACATCCTACAAATGTATTAATGACTGGGTTTATTTGTTGTAAATAGGGTCAATTTGTGGGTCTCATTTATCAATGGTTAATTATTACCAGCACTCTTCTCAGACTTGACCTTATTTCTGTCTTATGTAAGTCAAACAGGACAGTAAATACCATTTAGTGTAACTTTTTATATGTAATTTTAGATTACATATAAAAAGTTACACTAAATGGTATTTACTGCTGATGATTTACTAATACATTTGTTAAATGCTGTGTAATACCTGCCACAGTTTAAAATATTATACATAAACAAAATAGAAAAAGATATGTATGAGTCCAATTTCTCAATTATGAATCTTTTTTTTTAATTGAATATTGAACAAACACAAATAATTGAGTGTTGATAATGTTAGCTAACTAAGTATGCAGAATGAATAAAAAAAGAGAAAAATACCAGACTGAGTATGCTTCTGTTATTTTCATAACATCAGGCTTTTGTTTTTATGAAGAAGACAGTGAGTTTTAAAAAAAATATAAACATTTATTAGTTGTAAGTTAGTAATGTGAACTTGAGACAAGATGTTGAATCGAGACTTGCGAAAGCGATTGAAGATGTTGATGCTCATCTACTGTCTAAGTCAATAATTTTTCCGACCCTGAAGCTTGAGAAACTCCAAGCCGCAGCCATGGTCTAGAGGTTAATAAGCTGGATTTGTAACCTCATCGCAGCATGTTATAACCCTCCATGAAAATTTGGCAATAATATTGATTTTCCTCCACATGTGGAGAAGTTGCTGAATCCTAGAGGAAGGATAAGTTTGTACTGGTTAGAATAAAGTCCAGGAAAACTTGTTAGGTAAATCAGACACCATATATAACTGAAAATTGTTGAAATATGGTGTTAAACCCAAACTATAATAATATAAAGAACTCTAGGTATCAAATAAGGCTCTAATGCACTGGTAAGTTCAATTATCTGCTGGACTGCTATCGAATGTGATCGACATTATTTATGAGAACTTGTAAATCAATTGATAGAAAATAAAGTCTTATCAAAAATGTCATATTCTGGAATTGTATGATCTATGTCAGAGGTCATTAAAAAGTCAGTTACCGGTGACTCAAAGTGTAACAAAAGCCTGTTCTGATCTGTTCGAAGGTTATGGAAGAAACTATTTACCATTTATGAATAAATACTCGCTGGAAATAACAGAGATGATGAAAATAACATTTTATGATCTTAATAGCTTTCAGAGTTGTTTACATTTACTTTGAAATGAGCGAAATAGTGCTTTGTTTCCATAACAACGGGGGTTATTTACATAAAGAAAAACGTTTATTGTCAAGTTTTCCCACATGCTTTCATTTAATGATTAATTGACTCAGTATTTGTTTGGAGGATTTTAATTATTTTCTTCCATTTCTAACTCATTAGAAGAACTGATGCAGATTCAAATCTAGGTGTACTTAAGGTTTCAACAACATTTATCTATTGTTGTTGTGGAATGTTGAATCTAATTACAGTAGGAATAATCACCTGACATGTTCTCTTATATTATCATTATTTATATCATGTATTATCATTGCAATGCTAGAAAATACCTCACTAACACTGTCACTTATACATGTACCGGTATGTATATATATATCATATATCATATACGTCTCTTGTTAATCAACTTTTTATTGCATGGTGCCTGCTAGATGTAATTTAGAAATAATATTAGGGTAGATTTATACTAATAAACACTGACAAGTTAAACAGAATATTATTGTGTAGACTTAGAAAAAAAATATACAAAAAATCCTCTATACCGTATTAAAGTCATTTACTGGCAAGTATTGGATTTTTTTAAAGCATAGAATAAATGTTGTATGAATCATAGTGTGTCCTGCACAGTTGTGTGTCCAAGTTAGAACTGTATTGTAAATATAGGGATATACTCTAGCTTTGACAACTTCTGACTTAACTAACAACACAGAATTCTACCTACTCAATGCGCAAATATTGGGATTTAACAATATTATTATTTTATACATACATGTAGCCTGATTGTTCTAATAGCTACCCTAATATTATTTAATTGATAATTGCGATCATGTAATGCATATTTACAGACTTTTTCTTTTCATTCTTTTTCGAAGTTTTTTGGCACTTTTTTTAAAGTTATACGATAGTAATTACCTTTTCATCCATTTTTATACAATTCTGAATCTCATTTTGTCATGTTCAGTGTTTGAGGTCATTCTTTTTTCATGGCATTTTTTTAATTATAGGCTTTTAATGTTAATGATAAAGGTAAAAAATTCACTTGTTGAACATTACATGTTTATAATGCAAAAAAGATGTTTTTTCTTTTTTGTCTTCTATACACATTTTTGATGTTTTATGTAACTTAAAATCGCTTACAGAAATGATTACAATACTATTGTTTCTAGTCTTGATTACTCCATAAATTCGAAGAAAATCTTGTACAAAAAGGGTTTTACACATTTATAAAATGAAACCTGTTAAATTATAAAGGAATTCTTATAAAAGTATGCATTGCATGATTTATGTGTTCAGTCTTGTCATCTGTAATTGCATTTAAATCTTTTATCTCTTCTTCTTTTTCCCTTGCCTACCCTGTGGTGCAGGATTTTGAGGTAATGCTATTACTGTGTATATTGTATGCTCCATCTTGTAAGGTCATGTGACTCAGGTCATGTGACCTGAGATGTATGTCACATGATCTTACAAAACTTGTCATGGTGTGTCATGTGATTGCTGGTGATTTGACCTTTGTCAGCTTCTTTATGATTTCACTTTTATTTTGGTGTGTGCTTATTATTTCAGTTAATTTGTGTTGCAGTTATATTTAGTTAATGCTATCTGTTTCATTTCTCCTTCGTAGTTATTTTCATTAGTATTTTTCATACAATACCACTTGGGGATTTTTACAATTAATACAAAATAGTTACAGAAAATTTCAGAAAAAAATCACTTAATATTTATAAAAAAAGTCACTTAATATTTTAAATCTTCTACCTGTTCGAAAAGAGTTCATAGAAAGCGTGCTTGTAAGAGGTTTGAAAACAAGATAAGTCGAAGTTAAGGATTTTTGTCAATACTAGCTGATCACAAGAATGCACATAGCTTATTTTATGCTGTTGCTCAAATTTTTGGCAATTTTTAAATAATAGCTATAGTTTGTTTCATTTTTTTATTTTTCAAAATACACAAATTCTATTTCGCGCAGTAAATTCAGTAGCATTAATCTCTAATTAAAATTCAGATTAAATGAAATTAAATGATATATTCGCTGGCCTTAATAATATACAATTGTGAAAAGGTTTTTAAAGACTGCTAAAGACGTTTAAAAGACTGGTTATTTTATGAGTGTATTTCTCCATGTATATAACATGCCATCTTAGGGTCACTCTGATACTTATGTTTCTTGTTTATTTTGCACATGCTACGCTGATGTCACAAGTGGTATGGTAGACAATCACCTTATTGCCTAGTCATTTTGCTTTTAATTTATTTCAGTCGTTTATAGAGCTAAATCGTATCAAGAAGTGTTTTACCTTGAAGGGAGGGATTTTTATTCTTGAAGAATTCGGTAAGAGACAAGACATTTGTTTTTCTTTCATTTTATTCTTTCTATTTTAGATATCAAGGTTGAAACGTAACTGAATGAATTCTGCTAGTCTAGAAAACAAGGGTATAAGACGACTGATGAGTTTGCACTTTTTTTAAAGTGCTTATATATACATGTATAGATGTTCTATTGTGTGTAAATGGTCTTGATATTAATTTGAAGGCTGTAACTTCATGGTGAAATAATTAGATGAACTAGGAAATCATTTATGAAATGTAGTTTTAGTTTAGATTGATTTTTCTTTTGCATTTTGTTGTTTATTATTTGGTTCTGTTTCCTTGTTTTTTGTATGGTTCTCTTTTTATTTTGGACATATTTATCTATTATTTAACAAGACTTCTTTGTATTTAATTAAATATTTTTTTGTGATTGACATTCTGATTCCCATTTTTGTTAAAAAAAAAAATGAAAATCCATTTTTAGGCATTTCGGGCCAAGCAGTTGGGACACCACTTTTTTACCTGTATCTTATTGGAGCTCATTTCATCATTTGCTGTACATGTTTTAGATTAGATTTGATGTGCTTAAAAATTGTTTTACATGATTGAAGTATTAAAGATGAATTGCTTTAAACAATAATGGAAGTGTTTGATTTTGATGAAAAATATTGTGTATTCGAATATTCCTTATGAAAATTGAAGTAATTTTCAGCTCTTTGATGAAATGAATGAGAATTTTAATTTGTCTCACGTTTGTTCTTTATTTACTTATTCTTGAGTCTGTTTGTTCTTTATCTGAATTGCTCGGAATTTATTCTTCTGTTCAAACTCTTCGTCATCGAGACCATTTATGCGTAAACTTGTGTGTAAATGTTGTCGAAATGTAAATTGCACTATATATGTAGATTTCAATGCCTCTTGATGAGTACAGGGGTGATTCACGTTATCTAAAATATGAGTTACTGTGGACGAAATTAAAATGTAGAAATTACTTTTTGGCTGCGGTTAGTAGAAGTTATCACTTTTTAAACAAATTTTACACGTTGGCATTAGAAAAGCACTGTAGAGCTTTTGGCATTTTCAGCTCAATTCAATCACAATATTTAAGTACAACTGTTCTTTCCATAGTTTAGAATTTTGATGAAAATTTACACTAAAAGGAAGAATAGCCTGTTCACAGTAACTATAACAATAAATTCAAGATTATGTTATCAGAGTTACAAGGTATTGTAAAAACCGTTGCACATATTTTGTTGTAAACCTGTTGACTTTTTACTTAAGAATTTTATTTCCATAATTGTATAGGTAAGTAATTTTTTTGTAACAAAGTTATCACTTGTCTAAAAAGGGAAGTTTTGTTGTGTTATACAATACTGTAAAATGTTAGAAGTTAGTGAACTGACTGTATGACTCACTCTGATCAAAGGGAGAAGTTTTTAGAAGCGTTTAAAATTATGTTATCAATTTCATTAAATATTTAACTATAGAATCTGCTTGTGTCTGAATTTGGTTAAAATGTCTGTGAGTATACTCCATTCAACACATAATGATTCAATTTTCCTAGATATATAAAAACTGGAGATTGTACTTATTCAGGATATTTATCAGTAATAAAGTGTCACGTGATTCTCTGAAATAAACACCAATGAAATATCATTTAATGTGTGCATAGAAATAATGACTTATATTAATATATTACCATAAAATGATTTTATAGTTACATATGTTATTATTGTAAGTATGTTGCAAATATCCTACTTTAAGATACTGTTCTTTACCATTATATTATAGCAAGTTTAAGAATTACTTGTGAATTGTCAAATTTATAAGACTGATCAAAATGTATCAACATTTTGTTTGGTTTTCATGAAACCATTGAAATTCCCAGGAGATAGCTCTGATCAAGCGTATCTGGTATTGAATAGAGTCTAAATTACTTAATGTTATGATATGATATCTTGTGAATTTAAGCTACTGTAGTCCATCAGAATTTCTTTCCAGAACTGTTAAGACTTGCTCTCTTGTAAATTTTGCTTATTTTTTGCCTTCTGATTTCTTTCCAGATGCCAAAAGTAAACAAGTAATTCAACACCGCTTTCAATCCAGTATGGTAAGCAAAACACTATTTACATGTGGTTGCATGTTTGTTTACCCCACCCACTATGTGCTATGACTTTTGTAGTGAAACAGTTCTGGTATTTTATGTTGTATTATCATTAGTTACGAAAGCACTGTGTTGTCACTTCTGAATTTGGTAAAAAGAAAGCATTGAATCAAGTCAGTACTTTTAGAGTATCAATATTTATTCCTGGATTCATTAAAGTCACAATTAGCTTTAGGAACAGTGTATTGTCATCCTTTGATGATGGTACAGAATTGTAAAATAGTCCATATAAAACAGAATGACATACTTAAGCACGAGTATACTTCTGGCGATATAACCAAATAATCTTAAATAAAAATTTTACATTTCAAGTTAAATTGTTTACTTAATAATGCTTTGTCAGTAATAAGGAGATTGCCATAAATTTTCCGTGAGTTTTCCGATAACCACTGGATGGATAGCACACAAGTCATGTACATGACATAATACCATAACAATGCAAAATGTCTTCTTCATCAATTAATTTTCGACTCATATGACGTCACTGACATGTGTGCAGTTACGATCATTTTCGAAGTGCTTTTTGGAAACGTTCGCTGTTTTACAATTGTAGAGAATGGAGCATTTTAAATTCAGGTCAAAATACTAAATGTCATATTATGGCTCCTTTTTCTTATTGACAAAAAGCTTTATAATGTGAGACAAGTGTTCTTTTTGTATCATTTAGGGACCTTTTTAATTTCAGGAAGTTTCATTGTTGTTTTTCACACATATAATATATGGGCAATGTTAAGATATATTGTGGCTTTAGCATATTACATTAACTGTACTGTTCCAACATATTACGTGATTAAAGATTTAAGGAAATCTGTTAAACAACATATTACTAGTGTTATTGTCCTTCTACCGTGTATAAATAGACCTTTATTTTATTGGTTTGTTTATAAGATATATTTTGTTTCTAGTCTTTGATTTAGTCCATTTCTTTATTGTTGGATTAGTTATGGATAGTGGAAAGAATTCCTTTTATTTTGACTTCGCATCTTCAGGCTGGTTAGTGTCATGGGCATAAACTATTGCGTATGTATGCATCTACAAGACCATGGTTATATACACAGGCACTGAGGTGTGATTGGTGGTCTAGTGGTAATGCGCTGGACTACGTAACAAAAAGGTCGCGGGTTTGAATCTTGGCTCCGCCTTTCAGTATATCATGGACGCCTTTTCAGTGTCTCTATCCCAACTACCAAGCCAAGTACTGTGTTAAGAAAAACACAGGAAAGGGGTGAGGCCTGCGTCAGTTTTACACCGGGCATGATAAAGAACTAGGAAAAATATTCAAATTAAGTAAAGGATATAAGTGTCCGGTTCAGTATCTTATCTCCTCTCCCTCTATGATGGCTCTGAAATGACCATAGCTGTCAAATGGGCCATTAAAGGATTAAAGATACACAGGCACTATCATACTGTAATGTTTTTGATTATTAGTCTATATGCATATGTGTAATAATCATTGACTATATCATTAGATATGATCTGTGAGTGTATTCCGAACCCTCTGTTTGATGTACAACAGTCATTGTCTGGTTTATGCCCACTTCATGAATACATGTACAGTAAAATTAACCCTCAAACCGTACCCCTTCTGGACTGGACCAAAATTGGAAAATTGTCTGAATTTTAGGGAATTCCAGTTTTCAGGAGTTTTACTGTACTTGTATTGCTCTACTTGGTTTATGATATATCTCAACTCACAATTTATGTTTTATTCTTCTTTTAAGTTACTGGTTTATAAGGCCAGACATAAAAAATGTTATGTTTCAAGTTACCAAGTCATCCTTATTTTGGCCAACCCGAAATTTTCTGAAGCTAAATTTAGTTAAAGTACAAAAATATTAGGGGATGAATTGTGCTTCCAAAGTAAAAAAAATGATTGTGTTTAGGAAAAAGAAATAGAAAATAAGTTTTACCACCTGCCTACCATATTTTTGGGGTCAAGTAACTGGAAACTGACTATATTTTTTGTTCTGGCCTTATCTGTTGATATTTTGTTGTGTTTGTGTATTATTTGAGCGGCATGTTTAGTTGATTTTGTTATATTATTGTATAGGCTCATACTATTGGAATGACCGTTCATCGTGTTATATCTGTACAAGTTGCCATTATAGAACAGTTCCGAGATCGTCACGAAGGTACCAGAGTGTCATGAAGTATGTGTATTATATTGTGTCTTATAGTTTCTTCTGTTCTCACCCTTATACCCCAAGCTTGTTCATTGTGAGTGGATATTGTAACAGTGTACAGTCCTTTTTCACTGTTTTGGGGAACAGGCATCAGGTCCCTTTAAAGGTGAAAATTTGCATCATGAAAACCGAAATTTTGGGATTTTTAACCAGGTTTTCACAAAATGGTTATTAGCCTGTTAACTTATTGGCCGCAATGGAAACTGAACCACTGATGAAGCCTTAGCGCAGAATTCTAGAGTACTGTGGTATTAAAGCCTTGGGAAAACATGGTTTCGTGGCATTGCTGCGTTTCTTGTTTTTTAATCATGGGGATTTTTTTTCTCTCAGTGGGAAAATTATGTACTCTTTTACTTGGGGAACGGGGGAGAATACGGGACCCAAAAATGGCATAAAAGGGCTTGATTTAAATCTAGAATATTGGTCTGTCCTGTAAAAACACAGATGATTAAATTATCCTGAGAATTCAATCTAAGAAAAGCATTTTTTCTCCCTGAACATATTTTATTACTTAGACTTTCCTATAATGTTGATTACTGCTAGAGGTTTTGTTGAGTTATATTGATTCTTAGAATTGCTTACCTGCTGAACACAAATTAGTTTTAAAATAATCTTCAAGGCCATAATTTGTAGGCAATTTGGAATTGAAGGAGTATCTGTTTATTTACAAAGACCTGTACTATATACTGTATAATATTGTCTTTGTTTTGTGTTACAACGATCTTCTGTCTTTTTCATATATTTTAGGTTAATAATGTAAGCCTAATGTATTCATGTTCTCATGATGTAACTTTAAAGTTAAGAAATGACTTGTTATATTTTTGTTCAAAAATCATATATTTTCTTAAATTTGATAAGTTTTTCACGTTTTATATAGGTTTTACTTTATTGAATTGATTAAAGTATTTGATATACGCCCATTATAAGTTCTGCCATATCTCCAAATGATGCATACTTTCTTTATTGCAGGCTGATCATATATGCTACGCTGTGTTATGTGTGTTCTCTTATGTTGCTGCTGGAAATGAACTCAAAGAACATTATAGAAAACAAACTTGACCAGAACAGAGTCTTTCTGTTAGATAGGAAATCTTTGGGCTACAATCTTACACTGATATTTGGATGTCTAAATTTGATGTTAAGTAATTATTAATCATTATTGTGCCAAATATTAGCTCTTAATTTTAGAAAGAATGATAAAGGACATACAAGATCATTTGAATGTTTTTGGAGTACTTTCTTCTTTTGGTTGTAAATTGAGGACTGATTGTCTCCGTATGTTTGACCTGCCCAAAGGTTCCTTATTGACAGTCTTTCTATTGTATTAGTAGACAAAATAATGATATGTTAATGGTATATGAACAGCTTTTAATGCCATATCTACTAAAATGGTACCAGTTTTGGGGTAATATTTTGAGTTTATATCTCATTGCAGAAGTATGTTAATCTTAACTTGATCTGAAGTGGGTTTCTTAGCAAAACTTGCCATGTGTTTTGACTATTAAATTAGACCAGATTGGTGTTCAAAGATCCCTGAGTGTACATTTCAAGCCAGAATGTTACTGCTATAATCTGTATTAAAGTAGTGTTGTATAGTTTACTAAGTATTATTTTCTAAAGGTGCTTACATACAGAAACATGACCTCTTTATAAACCATGCTATAGAATCATTCATTTTGTAATATAATATAACATAAATCTCATTTTCAGAGAATATTCAAAGGTATGAGGTTATAAAAACACTGGTTGTAGACCAGTCTATGAATATAGCGTTTTCGTTGGCTGATTTAAATACTAGCTCTGAATCAGCCAATCACAGACTTGTATATTCAGACTGGTTTCCTAACCTAAGTATTGTAATCTCAGACCACGATGTGTTCTAATATCTCTGGAATAAAAGTTATAAATATTTTATTTATAGAAGTCTACTTTTTCAATTCTGTAGATAGATAGTGTGTGTTCCAAAAGCACTAATTTAGTGTGTATATTTTCTTTTAAGAATTGGCATTGTTATATTTTTTTCATTAGTACTACTGTTTTCTGGGGGTTTAGAATATGGGGTTGCTGTTCAAATTATCCTATAAATATCGGCACTCTGTTAAGGGGTTGTGTTTCAAGTGAATAATTGTATTAAATGGGATTTGAAGGGGTTAGTTTCAAATGGTTCTACTAAGTTATGGTGTGGAAATATGTGATACTAAGATCATATCTTGAAGTATAGGTATATCCAGAAATAAAATGTGTCTATTTATGTCTAATATAAATATATATAAATAAATATATTGCTGTTTTTGTTACAGAGGCATAGCTTATTTATCTTCATGGTTATATCAATGTTTTGCCTGTCTTTCTCAATTTTTATTATTCATATCTTCTATTTTTGCTAAACCAATTCTCAGATTTATGTATATAAAATATGTATGTAGGTATATGTGTTTATACACTACATAATATCTATAGATTTTGAGATAGAACATTTTATACAGAGCATTTTGAAACAAACTTCAAAAGCTTATTTGCTTGTGTCTTGTGATGTTATGCTTAGAAATAAAATAAAATGTGATTGTTATATGACTAATTTGATTGGTTTAGATATAAATTTATCATATATAACTAAATAAAAATAAAAATTTGAGGGAATGCCAAAGCATTCCTTGTTTGATTCATAGCTTAGGCCAAATGTAATTTTCTGTACTAAGTATATAGTAATTAAATAGCTTTTTAAATGCTCTGACACATGCTATCTAATTTCTAATTGCCATTTATTTTTTTTATGTGTATATAAATATGCCTTACATTATTATTTGAAGCAAATTTATTATTTTAAGCATATTTTTGTTATAGTTTATCTGTGAAACTTGCGTAAATTGTGCAAAATGCTATTTTTTGATACTGGAAATATTCGACTGTTGTATGTAACATTAAACAATAGAAATAATTGACTCTGTTCTGGTCCTTCTTGTTGTTGTATAAATATCTTGTTTACATTTCTTTATATGTAATTTATTTCAGTTTAGTATTGTGCGATTTTATTAAACTGTCAAAGCTGAATAATTACACAGTGGCTGAATGTGATTATTTTTATCCTTGTTTATTTTACCATTATGGAATGTTCCATTCTGCACGTTTATATAATAGTATGTTGTACATTGTTGAATACAACCTGTATAGCCAAAATTATCATATAAGTTACAAAAGTAATTGAATCTCACTGAAGCTAAAATTAAATGCAAGATTTGACCGTGAAATTGTGCAGCTTTGACAGTTGAATAAAATCGTACAATAAAAATAGTTGAAACAATTTGAATGTTTAGAATGATAGTAATGTGTTGCTGTGACTAAGACACATTGTGTGTTTTTGTCTCTCTTTACCAACTGAGTAGTAATTTGTTTATTAAATATATGTGAATAAAGAAATTTTGTACATGTTTAAGATACATTATTGAATTGGAACAATATTGAGTTTTTGTAGAAGAGGGTTTTGATTCTAAAAAATAGTTTATACGAGTCTAACCCATTTGAATTTTGTTGGAAACATTTATAAGCTTTAAGCCTTAAAGATTTTTGTTTCTATGTTCATTTACTGATAAATTAATTCTACATTTTCTCAGCATTTTTTTCTGCTTGCATTTTATTATATTGCATTTATTTTATTGTGCTAATGTTAAGTTTTGACATTTTGTTTCAATTAATTGTTTAAGGAAAACTGGCTTGATATTCATCACTCATTTTCACCACTCATTTCTTGTTCCTGTGATGAAGTAAACTAGTTCCTGTTCCATCTTGTAGTGCTCAAAAGGTCTCTGTACACAGGCATTAGATAAATAGACAGGAACCAGTATAGTACTAGAGATATGTATAGAGACAATCTAGTTTAATCAAGATGTTTAAATTGATTTGTATGAAAATTTGGCTTGTAATTTTTGTTATGATGAAATCTGAGATACTGGCATAATGATATGGTGCAGAATATCTTATGAAACTTCTTAAGCACGCCATTGATCTGTCAATTTACCTTTACTGCCAAGTTAGTACAACAATTGTATATAATTAAATTTGTACAATGTGTTACTCACAGCAAATTGATAATGAATATCATGCCAGTTCCAAACACTATGAGGAATGTGTGGACACTGCTTAGACATAAAGAATTGTTTGTTTCTGGTAATTTGCTCATTTAGAATACTTGGGTAAATTGTCAGGGTAAGTTTTGCTTGTTCTTTAAAGCATGCAGAAAGGTAAAACAAGTTGAGGGTAGTGGGGGGGAAATAAGGGTAGTCTGATAACCAGAAACAATCAATTATTTTACGCCTTAGTTCTTGTGTGCGTGTATATATATATATATATATATGGTCACAAATTAATCATGTGACATAAAAATATTTCAAATATATTATAGTTTATATACAATAAGAGATTTATGTTTACATTGCTGTTAATATTGCATATATATCAGTGTACTGGATTAAAAGCTCAAGATCTGTGTTAATTGGAAATTAATTAATGTTATCTGTTTGTTATGATTGCCTAGACCAGTTTTTATCTATAATCATGTTGTAATTAAATAATTCTGTTGATTTTAGTGAGTAGTATAATGTTGTATATTCAAATGCTGACAGTTTTTATTTACTGCACAGAGATGTATCTTATTAAGATATTTATTTACGTATCACACATGGGTTGTGAAATATACATGAGGCTCTTGTGCAGTTACCAATTGAAATCATAATATAATCCTGGTCTGTTGGATTAATAAAATGGAATAATGTGGAATATGGACAATTGTGACGAACATATTTGTTCCTTTGAGGACTTAAAATTTATATACATTTATCTTTAAAAATTTCAATTAATCTTCTTCATTATTTATAAGGGAATTCTAAATTAATATTGAACTATAACATCAGAACTAACTTGTGTAATTGATTCATGTAATTAAAATTCTAGTCTTTAAAATATATTGCCAATACACAATACACATAAGAAATCTAGTCTTTGAGAAATATCGACAATATACATGAAAGTCACCAGATAATTTCTACCCTGAAGGAATATTGTAAATCCAAATACAGGATACTAGTGTTGCATTAATGAAATTTATGCATTAAATGTTGAGTCCTGTCTCCAATAGAATTTTAGTAAGGATTGTTGATGTTTTATGGTAGAAATATAAGTTTAATTATAAGTACACATGTAGATCTGTATAAGTTGCATTTTATGAATTTTTTAGACTTATGTATTTAGATGTAATATAAATGTATGTATATGATTGTATATGTTCATTTGATTAATTTATGATGATATTATAATGTAGGGTGGTTACTTGAATTTTTTTTGCCTCTTGCTCTGTTATGTAAATACAATAATGTTATATTTGTTACCATGGACTCGAGTAATTGAAATCTGTTTGCAGGCTTAATTAAAGAAAAATAATACGCACATTAAATAAATGCTGCATACATCAAGTATTCTGTGTTCATTTCTTGAATCTAGTAAAATATTAATTGAAATATTTCTTATTTAAACCTCATGTAATATACTGGTTTTTCTTAACAGTCAATTTTGATGATAAGAAGACATGACTGTCGAATGTAAAAAATGTTCAATAATCAATTTCTTAATGATCTTATTTTTAGCTCACATGTCACAAAGTGACAAAGTGAGCTATTAGGATCACTCTCCGTCCGGCATCGTGCGTTGTGCGTCGTGCGTCGTCAAACTTTTTGTTGTGACCACACTAGGGGCCACATTTTTGGCTCAATTTTAGCAAAACTGGGTCAAAACGTTAATATCAACAAAATCTCGGACGAGTTCGATATTGGGCCATTTGGGGTCAAAAACTAGGTCACCAGGGCCAAATAAGGGAAAACCTTGTGAACACTTTAGAAATCACTGTTTTGCATTTATCTTCATGAAACTTTGTCAGAAAGTTTATTTTAATAATATGTAGGTCAAGTTTGATAATGGGTAATTTCTGTAGTAAAATTAGGTCACTAGGGCAAATTGCTGGAAAACCTTGTGAACACTCTAGAAGTCACTGTTTTGATTGGATGATCATGAAACCTTGTCAGAATGTTTGTCTTCATAATATTTTGGACGAGTTCGAACATGGGTCATCTTGGGTCAAAAACTAGGTCGCTAGGTCAAATCTTATGAAAAACCATGTTAACACTGTAGATTTCACAATTATTATTGGATCTTCATCAAACTTTGTCAAATCGTTTGTTTTAATGATATAACGGTCAAGTATAAATATGGGTCATCTGGGGTCAATAACTAGGTCACCAGGTCAAATCTTAGGAAAACTTTGTTAACACTGTAGATGTCACAGTTTTAATTGGATCTTCACCAAACCTCACCAAACCTTGTCAAAATGTTTGCCTCAATGATATGTGGGTCAAGGATGAACATGGGTCAGCCGGGTTCAAAAACTGGGTCACAAGGTCAAATCTTAGGTAAAAATCTTGTAAAAGCTCTAAATGTCATGGTTTTGATTGGATCTTGGCCAAACCTTGTCAGATTGTTTGTCTTAATGATATTAAGGACAAGTTCAAATATGGGTCACCTAGGGTCAACAACCAGGTCACAAGGTCAAATCTTAGGAAAACCTTATTAACACTGTAGATGTCAAATTTTGATCGTATCTTCACCAAACTTAGTCAGGCTGTTTGTCTTAATGATATGTAAGACAAATTCGAACATAGGTCGTCTGGGGTCAAAAACTAGGTCACCGGTTCAAAACAATGTTTTAATCAGTGAACAGTGATTGTCATGTGAGCGATATAGGGCCATCTTGGCCCTCTTGTCATTTATACTGTCCATGTTAACGAGTTCATTTGTGTTTAATATGAATTTTCAAAAACTGCATTTTTACACTCTATGGATAACATTTTCTTATACGAGTATAAAGGCACATTTGTTGCTTGAAATACTTGTAGCAGATAAACTAATGATCATAGTTGATCTATCAAGAGAAAACATACAAATTGTTAGTTACTGGTGTGCTGTTAATATATAAGCTATATTGAATAAATGCTATAAAAACAAATGTACTGATGCTAGGACATTTAGAATCCCCTCCTCTACATAACTTACTCTCATTGTTTAAAAAAAAAGAAAATATTTAGTTGTTAGTTCGGACAAAGACATGATCAAATAAAATGCCTATTGTTACAGAATGTTGTAATTGCTTTAGAACGTTTACACAAGACATGACATTATTATGTGTTTTACTAAAAAATGCTCTTAAAATTATTATCTACTACGAGGCAGATTTCTTTCAGTTGTCAACACTTCCCAGTTCATTTAATTTCCATGGAAAGCATTTCTAGTTTCTAAGTAAAGCACATTTTAAAAACTGACTTAGTCTTTTGTTATTGTGCCATGCCAGGATGTTGGATTTGAATTCATTTTTCTAAAAAAAAAACTTTTGGCTGTAAATGCCGAGATAGGTATGAATAGTCTGTTTGGTTGTTAAACACATTTGTTTATTTTTTCTATTGTTCAAACTTGAAGCTAGAATTGCATGTATTGTATTTTCGTTAATTGAAGAGTCAGTGTACAAAAATGTACCTGTCCTTTTTCTGGTCAAAAAAGACCGTTTTTTTCTGGTGTTCACCCTTTCTGTACAATGGTAAAATCTACAATAAAACTGGCATTATAATGTTTCAAAGTTGCAATACTAATTCTAATTTATATTAAATGTTCATTATACTTGCCGATGGTGATGTTGATAAATTACTTTTTATTTGTTTACTAGTTATAAAATAACAAATTATTTACAGAAATGAAATCCATACACATACAGGCTGTGAACTTAGTTGTAAATCCATTGTAATGTTTTATATATGTAGGCATATGAGGGCATGTTTGTCTCTCGTACTAAGACACCTTTATTATCCATTTTGTTTATGCCTGTGCAATATTATGTTTATTCTACAATGAAATAAAGTTTACCACTAACTGCATAATCGTATTTGTTTTCTGTTAATTGGGCCTCCATTGTTGAGTGCTTATATATTGTCTCAGACTAGCCCATCACTGCTGAGTTTGAATCCCACTTAGTTCTAATCAAATTTCACATACATGTGAGGAAGCAGTCCAGCTTGCTAACTGAAGGTCCAAGGTTTACCATTGTGTACGCCAAGGTTCTTCCTGGTAAAGTAGTGAATGACATTGAACGTGCACTGGACCACGATCTAGGCCTGAGATACCATTGTCATATTAGTGTTGACTATACGTAATAAACTCATTGTTTGTGTACAACAGACTCAACAACCGACTTAAAATACGACCACAATTCTCACCTGGAGGAGATTTAAAACGAACACGGACGACGTTGAAGTTTACACTGGCTCTATCCAATGCAATTTTATTGAAATAATATAGTAAAAATGATACGATAAAAATAAGATAGTAAAAATACCAGCTCCAAAGAATACTGTATGTATTATTCATCCACAGGAAGTCATTTTTGTCAAATTATTTCTGTGATACGTGGACATTCCATCTATTGGCGTCCATTAAATATTCTGACATACATCTTTGACACCCCATTGTCAATGTGTACACTGCACTGATTACTATACAGATAAAACATTTTCGAGATAAACAACCATTTTTTACACTGAAACTGACAAACGTAGTGACGTCACGCTATGTATAGAATGCCTCATTGTAACACAGTAGCAACCAATATGAAAATCAGGCGGTTGGTAAAACACAGTACCTATTTTGTTTGTTCTACCATTTCTTTACTAGGATACCTTGCATTTACTCGTATTGTTACAAATCAGTAATGTCTTTCACAAAAATGTATGTCATCATGGTCCTCAATTAGTACCCTCGAGTAACCAGTTTAAAACATTTAAGATAATTTGACAATTTTCGAGATAAACAACCATGCTCGCTGAGCAACATTCCAAAGCTGTTGCCAAAAGGATCGGATACAATCTAATCTACTTCTCAGAGATAAATACAGTACTTCATTACTTATTATTAAGTATTCAAATTTGACCATCCCAAAACAGTTAATGATAGAGAACATAGATAATTTAATTAAGTTGTGCACGCGGTTTGCGTCCATGCAGCGCCACGAAAATAGTTCGAGAGCATACAAACGCAATATCCGCGTCAACATTTAACTTTCAGACAGGAATTTCATCAACAAATGATGTGACTAAACCATTTTTACTCCAGTAAATCATTTTGCAATAAGTCAACACTTACTGTCCATTTTCATCGAAAGAACGCTACATTCGGAACTCCTCCCACTTCTTGCGTAAATGTCGTTCTCTGCAACATTCCGACTATAACCAATATCGTATATTCTGTCACTATTGGCGCCATGTTTTATTATCACAGTCTCGTGTCTGTCCATTACAAATTTCCGCAGGTGAGATAACAACGAACCTTAGAATCTGTCATATTGGAAATTAATGGAGGTATGTATTTTATATTACGAAGGGAAATGCTTAAATTTAGTTTTATCTGCTTTTAATTTAATGTGGATACAAAGTACACAATACTTTAATGTATTCTGTAGACTTTGTTTTATTTCAATCGTGTGATTATAGTACTTAATGAAATACTTGGATCACGTCAATTTTGAATGGTTTGTTTTTGTAGATTTGAGTGTGCATGATAATGGATCTTTAGCTATTTATGAAATAATAATTTACTATATGACTAACTACTTGATTATACACAAAACGTTGAATGCTTATTTTGTTTGTATCTGTACATAATTACTGAACTCGATGTGCATGTTTTAGTAAATGCCTTTTTTCAAATTTAGTTTTAGAATTTTCGCTTTAGATATATGTTGTAGAATTCCTCAACAGAATAACACGTAAATATCCCGTTATCTATCGTTTGCCTTTAATAGTTAGAAACACGTCCGTATTTAGTGTGTTTTTACTAAGAGAGTGATACTGATCGCACGGTAAGCTTTACACCCTACCAATCTATTACCTCTTTTTTGCATTACATAAATATACTTTCCTTTGCCTATTTTGCGTATTTTTATCGTTGTTGTCAGCGACCAGCGCCTTCCCCTTCTCCTTAAAACCTCTGGTATTCAGAAATCTTGACATTGAGTCGACAAGTCGGCAGTACTTCTTCCTCAAATGTTTATTAGTTCGGAAATATAATTCGTAATAAAATGTCTACAAGAAAAAAATACAGGCTACTCTGATTGAAAAGAAGTTTAGGGAGGCTGAAAATGGAATTGGTCGGACCAGCAGAAAGCAAAAACAGTTTAAACGCCTTACTTTTGGCCAGTTTATTTATCAACTGTGTGATTCGGTTAACATGAACGTAAATTCTGGCAGCTTTTCCTTTCTCTAGACTATCTCAATATTAGTTTCGATTTTTCTTGGAGTGCCATTGACATTTCACTTCAGTTACTATCGTGTAGTTAATATTAGTTTTAGCAACCAGGTGTTCCTATAAAATCTATCAGCATAGATACATGTACCATTCCAGTCAAAGATGAACTGAGAATATTGCGAGAAGTGTGAACACTTTAAATCTTTAGGTTTTGCCTTTCACCAAATCACGTGTATGCAATTCTTGACAATTATTTTCCACCTAGCCCTCTTAAAATGGCGACAGTCTATTTATCAGAATCGCTGAAAGGTCAACTTACTATCGATATACCTGTTTATATGTATAAAGCTGTAATTAGATCGGAAACATTTCAAGATTCTTGGGTATCAATGGACGTAGAGAATTATTGCCGTTATTATGCTTAGGCAATAAAAAGAGATAATTACGTTTAAGATTATCTGATTGACCTTAATCTTGGTGCCAAGTTTCCATCTGAAAAATCTTAATTATGCACATATTTGGGAACTAATATAATGTCATAAGTACGAAAATGTTTAGAGAAAATAGAAATAATATTTTTGCGATTTAAATAGTAGAGTTTTCCAAACATATTGTTGGACAAGTATAGCAGTAAACGTGACTATTTATCTAGTCTTAGTGGTCGATTAAACCCCGATATTTTTAGGTAACAAATGCTTTAATAACGATTGCTACAGTTTGCTACTGTTTTCACATAGACATTCATGATAGGCAGAAAGAAACTGTTTGGAATTTATCTAACTTTGCATGATCATGATCATAGCATATGCTAACAGAAACATTTAAAGCAAAAGAAATTGGGGATCTCTGATCTCGTTTTTTAGTTCTGCCCATGAATTTGAATTTTTGGCTTATTTTAGGTAATTTCAAAACAGGTAACCTAATACATAAATCTCAAATACCATATTTTTACTTTTGATTTATGTTTTTTTTTTCATTTTAATCTGGGTAAAAATCGAAATTTCATTCAATTCCATGTAAAATTATATTACATTTTTTCCGTTGAAGTTAAGAGACTGATATTTCTTCAAAATTTGGCCATTTTGAAGAAAATTGGCAATGGTTTAGATAAAGAAGAAAAAATAAACATACCACTCTTTACGCATTCTTGAAATTTTGCACAATGACATAAAAAAAAGTCGGCTACATAAAAAGGAAAATAAATTTTAACAAGGTCATGTTTTCCTTCATCGTGAGTTATCTGCGAAGTTTTAATAAAATCTATTTAACAGTTTTCATTCTGCTTGCATGTCTAGTATGTGAAAACTGTAGGAAACTGTAACAATCGTCTTTAAATCATTCGCTTTTTCGTGGACATTAAACATGGTCATCACAATTCTCTCCATCCAAAGATCTCTGTCCAGCAGATCTGTCAGCTTTAGATAAGAAGGTCAAAAACGTGTGAACGGGTCTTCAATAGTTTCTGTCTGATACTCAAATGTCTGACTTTGTTTTTCTCTTATTGTACAAATGTTGCTATATTTTTTTCGATAACTTCTGCGTTAGCCTTTGTTACCCAATTACCGAATATTAACTAACACCTTACGTCAAGAAATAATGTGCTTGGTGAATAAAATCTTTTCTGAGATTCTCTTGTATATTACGACATCTTTTGACTTCCACATATTGTACGAACGATCTTTTATTACTTGGCTGTAAAGCTTGATTTACCAGAATCTTGTTATATTTAAGCTTAAACGTTGACAAATCGTGTGAGAGACATAAAATCAAACTTTCAAAGACTTGCACTTCAACATGGAACGGGAACTAGTTTAGCAATTGCATTGCGAGCGAACGACAGATATGGAAAGCTGAACTATAGTTCTTCGCATTAAAGCGTTCCCGAGAAATCGAACATAAAACCTAGACTATGATCCAATTCCTTCTAGAAGGAATGAATGCGCCCACACCAAAATAGCCTAATTTTACATTGTAAGTTTTTCAGTCTGTCATAATTGACCAAGAAGTCCTACTAAGAAGTATAACTAACTAACCGTTGATTAATACTATATTTTACTATATTGATTTTTCATTAAGTATTGTACAAAACAGAATATTCAGTTCTAAAGGTATATTTCGACAAGTTGTTGGATCAATATTTCTGTTTATTTCTATAATGCTGTCGTATTGTATCGCGAATCATCAACTGGATGTGAAGAGGAAAATTTCGAGTCAGTGACTTTAAAAGTTCTTTCTGCAGAATATTTAATTAAATTAAATATACATATAATGCTGTTTATGGAACGCATTTGTGGTCATTAATATTTATTTGAAACCAACGCTTTGGCACTACACCCACATATTTCTGAGATATTTGAACACTGCACCTTTATTTCATGAGTTACATGATTAATCTGACAAGTGTACAATGACCATCTATGAACCAATCAATGAAGAGATAGGATTATTGTATAATAGACGTATAAGATTTTATATATAGGGTATGTTATTGTGATATGTGAGTTACAGAATTTAATCAGTGCAATGACGCTTTGTGTAATACTGTACCATGCTGATTGAATGACGAAAGATGATTGCTATAAAAAAATCTATTCGTGTTCACACCTTGTTTCCAATTATGGCGTGCTCTTTCTTCGTGATTTAGAAGTATTGCAATTTTCGTTAATTAGAATGTACAGCATTTGATTTCCTTATCACTGGCTTGCGTGACTCGCAGATATGACATACACGTACCAAATCTAGCGGGCAACACACGAAGACGAATATCTGTCCTGACGATGAACGAATATTCTTGACGAGACACGGTCAATATCACGTGACTCAGTAACTCAATCGTAACTACTCGGGCATTTCCGTAACTGAGAAATACGCACTTTCGTTAGACAAACACCGAAGAGTTCCGATTGTCAGTAACTGAGGATGTTGATGATAGGAAGAAATATACAGCAATAGTTGACTGAGGCTAAAGCTGGTGTCTTTTATAACATTTGAGTTTTACGTATCCTTTCAACAGTCAGTGCCATATGAGGCGAACAGTTCACCTTAACATCGTTCCTTGGAAGAACCAGTACTAAACAGCAACTGCCTCCTTTTCCACATAAAGACACATGGTCGGTAGCTGGGCTCGATCACACGACCCTCAATCAATGGAGACAAAATGCAATTCCTTTACTTGATATCCGTGTGTCTCAGTTTGTTAAGAATCTCCATGTGAATATCGGATCAATCGTGACAATGTTACCATGGTACCCCGCCCTGGACCCTTAAATCAGCAGAGTTCGACTTTGACCTCTGGATGATAAAAGGTTAGAAGCAAAAAGTGGCACGTACTTTCCAGAACTGAAAGAAACCTACCATACACATTAATGATGCAAGTACTAAATCATGCAGTCTTGGAGGAGTTGCCAATTTCTAATATCAAAGTTCTATAGAATCTAAATTGATTTTAAATCTTCTATTTTTGATCTTTTAAACGTCTTGACAGTTCCAGTGGGATTCCGTTATTGACAACAATTTTAATTAACTCAAACCAATCCTCGGCGAATGTCACCACGCTTACAGTGAGTTATTTCGTCGGAAAGAGATTATATTATCTAGTTGCAGAATTGGTTATTCGCTTTTAACCTATACTTGACTTCTCAAAGGAGATGATATGCATGCAATGCAGCACATTATGTCAAATATTGACTACATTGACCTTCTGCTGACCTTAAGCATTGACCTTCAGTCATTAGACACTACGATGTGGAAAACATAAACGCACCAAGACAACCTTACTTTTAATTTTATATAATCTACCCTTTTTATTATTAATACTATCCTTCTCATATGAATTGTACTTTCTGTCTATCATAAGTTATCGATGTGCTATAAAACAACATTTAACTTTATGTTGCTTACAGTGTGAAATAAGAATTATAGACGGAACTTTAAATGCAAATTGAGTTTGCACGTATACGTTAACAAAACATGAATTTCACCTGACGATTAAATCAACGTGAACAGTATTACACACTTATCGTGAAGTCAGATACGATGAATAATCGGATGTACTAAAGACAATTAAAGATGGGTCACGATACGGCGGATACGATACAAACGTGCATGTATAATACAATGTTGGAATTACGTTACCTGCGACGCGAATAATCTATCACCTTCCTGTGAAATTTGTATTGTCTGTATACATTGTATTTCTACACCTTTGTTGAATATGCCATGTTTGTCCTATCTTTTATGCCACCAGCGTTTCCATGGATACATATCTTAGTTATTTTTATCAACAGAAACATTTTGCTGCTACCAGCAATCCTCCGAGGAATTATGAAAATTATACAACTATACATTCCTAGTAATTGAACATTACCTGTACAATAGATAGCGTGCTGTGTCTAATTATCATATTTTATTTTGCTGCTCCCAAAGGACGATCCTTTGGAGAGGTCGCATTGTAATAGAATAATTCTGAAAAGTTATGAGTAGGAGATATCACTTCTACTTCTGTATTTTGATCATTTTATTTTCTGATATACATGCAGTATCCATCTAGTAATTGTAAGTCATCCTGTTTATTTCGTTCTTTATTGTAAATGTGGCTTTTTTTCGCAATAAATACTACTAGAAGTACAAAATTCGTCAGATGTAGATCGACAGACGGACGATGGAAGTAGCTCTTCTCCAACAATTTTGTCTATTAATTTTCATGGCTACTAGGTATTAATTTGTGGTCTTCCATCTACACAGCACATGAGTTGCGTCTGACAAGCACAAGTACTATAAATACCGCTTCTTTAGTCCAAACATTCAAGTTATTTTGTTCTGATTATGAGAAATTATCTCCAGTTCGTTAGTGTTGCCCTATTTTTCCAGCCCATCAGCTGCCGAGAATATTTGAATTTTGTACCGATTAATTTCATGAAGACGACTGTCTGGGCTCTTCAGCAGATAGAGTCTGACCTACTTTTATTAAGAGTATACTAACGCTCGATTCCCTTAGCGTTTCTTATTTCATGAAGACCAGTCATTTTAAGCACTAACCTTTACATAGAGGAAAGTACGTTTTTGTCGTTGAACTCGTGTGGACAAATGTTGGTCTAATTCATATATTGGATGCTCCATTGATGGTCTTCTTATGACTGAGGTGTTCCTTATAAACAATAAGTATAGCAAGGTTGTAGGTTTCATCCATGCGGAGGACTTCTTTATTGTACTTGAAACAAAACCATTCCATATCTGTACTAATTCCCATTGCACATGTTTAGTAAGTATGCATGATCTTACAGCTAACTATAATACGTTGAATGAGTGAAGTGTTATTATGTCAAACCCTTTGTAGCCACATTGTGTGTGTCAGCCATGATAGTGTGAATTCGATGTTCCTTATATACCCCGTATATACTCCCAGAAAATATCTGTTTATTGTACTTATGAACCACACCACAATCTTCACACATATTTCTACAAACCGTCGATATTTCATTAGTACCATTGATTTTCAACTCCACACATTAATTGTCACAGAATTCATTTCCGCTATTTTGACTCGGGACGTGTACCTATTAATGGTACACCCTAACTATTGATTATGTTACTGTATCGAGAATTTAAGACATTGATATTGTTAGCTAGCTTGTGATTTACTTTCCTGTCACTGCCAGGCTGTGTTCTGTTTTGTGTTTCGGGTATTTGTTTTGTCGCAATTCTCTTTAATAGAATTTATGGATGTATCTTTATTTGGTAAGTTTTTTATAAATCAAAATAATGATGAATATGTTGCTCGATGTTTAAATCATGATTCTAATATAAGACTGAGTTTTGCTCAGATTTTGTTTATATCTTAATACCTCTTGTGTTATGGAATGAATAGTTTTGTATGTCCTTGTTCTGCAGAGGGAGTTTACAATAAAAAGAAACAAGAAATAAAAACACAAAGACAGTACAACCTCTCCAAAGCAACACTCTTTTGGAGAAGCAAAATTATGTTGTTGTTGAGAGGCTGTTGCTCTAGAGAGGTTAAATTTATAGTTAAACCGTACAGTGGGAAAATCATGCTGTTGTGGAAGGGAGGTTGAAGAGAGGTTCGCTTTGGAGAGGTTGTACTGTAATAACAAAATGCCACTGACAACAACAACAACACATATGTTACAAGTATACTAGTAGTTGGTCGTATTAAGACTGATATTTAATCGGGACAATCAATCGTCACGTTTGTTTGGAATTTTGAAAAGATGACCTGAAGTCATTGTATCATTTAGAGAAATAATCGTCATAATGTACACATTGTTCTTGTTCTTGACAATATAAGTTTTAGAAATAATTGTTCGTGTAAATTGTACGGAATGACTCACGTAACATAGTTGACAATATGGCATAACCTGTGTGGAATCACTGACCTTCCGAAAGCTAGCTGGACAGCTTCTTCACGTGTGAAATTTAGTCCCAGTTAGGAACCAAGCTTATATTGGGATGATGATTCTTAGTCAGGGAATATAATCACTCCATCACCAAAGTCGAGGTTTTAACAAATGAGACATTAATACATAAATTAAGCTGCCACGCAACTCAATGAGGACAACGCTTCTTTGAAATGCTGCTCTTCTTCATGGCGGTGTCTTGTTGTCGGTCATTTTGGTGTGTTGTTTTCCATGATTTAAAATCTACATCTATGTTCTGTGTTTCATTACAACATATAGGAAAATAAGAGGAAACTTATATATTGACAATTTTCTTTTGTTTAGGTTTTAGAATAGATCTTGTTCGATGTTTAGCAATTGTTGCTAATTATGATTGATATAATTATCAGTTATGCTTTAAGGTTATTTCCTGGTCAGGGACTGTTGATCCACTAATCTGATTGAATTGCAGTGTTTGAAGTACAGACTTATTACTGCCGTTGTGATTTGAATGTCATTACGTCTTAATCAAATTACTTTGTTTTATATCTCTGTACTCATAGAAAAAACGGATTATGTTTTTTTATGGTGCTATCTGACTAATAAGGTGTAAAATAATTAATTATTTCGTACCGTTTGATGTCGTGAACCGTATCAAATGATATTTTTCTAATGAATTCATGGTACACGTCACATTATATTCACATTACATTGCCATGGTAACATGTGGCTGCTATAATTGACGAAGGATGGAATATAAAGCGCCCATTACCTGTAGCTCATCACAAAAGGTTACGATGTATTCATTACATGACAGAAAGAAAACTTACCACGATGTCATACATTATGAAAGAAGGAAAGATAGCGTGTGTGTGTGAGAGAGAGAGAGAGAGAGAGATAGAGGAGGAGGAGGAGGAGGAGAGAGAGAGAGAGAGAGAGAGATAGAGGAGGAGGAGAGAAAGATGGAGGGAGGGTGATCTTGATCGCCTCTTCTTTATTGTCGTCTGAGCGATACTTTATATTGTAATATTCTAAAATAATGACTTTGTGCTTCATACTTTTGAACATTATAAATAGTTAATGAGGAGGCTGATGACAACAGTACACGGATATAACATATTCATGGTCTGACAATTATTTCCCTTGGTTTTTTTTTAAGATAAAAATGCAAACTGATATATCATACACATCGTGGGTTCGAGTCAATGCACGCATACCTTCGAACATTAATTAATTCGGAATCTCGATGATATTTCGATGTTAACATGTTTATTCAGCATTAATTTTGGGTGTAAGTTCAAAAGTATAATGACCGCTTAAATAGCTTCATTTCCCGCACATTCCGGATCTAACCTAAATAATAAGTTGATGCCTTTGTTGCTGTATAGGTATTCATATACAATGTACACATATCCTAAGTGTTCTATAACATTCACATTTATGTGTTCATACAAATAGTGACCTATTCAGTATCACATGTTGTTATTATACAGTTCAAAATGTTCAGTCAGTCACATGGCATCTTCTGAACCTGCCTTCCAACTTCATAATGCAAACAGACCAAGCAATCCGCAACCTTTTTAAAAAGCTAATCTTGTTACTTGCTCATTTTAATCAGGGTAGATAGGTAGGTAGGGAATTTCACGGTAACCTCTCACTGATAGAGGGTAGTGGGTTCAAGCCCAACTTAGTATACCGACCATGTCTCTTTATGTGAGAAAGTAGGCTGTTGCTTACGGAGGATGGGAGTCTAGTACTGATTCTTTCCAGGAACTCTCCGCCTCATATGACTCTGACTGTTGAAAAGGACCGTAAAACTCAAACAACCTAAAAACCAAACAAGGTAGGGAATTGTTATTTTGATTACCTTTTTTAGTTATTCTTGAAAATATGCGGAAAGGTAAAACAGTGAGACAATGGATGTGATTTTTTAATCGGGTCGAACAAATAGTCGACAATGTCGCAGTTCGTATAACCGGAATCAAGCACATATTTTACGCCCATTTTTTTTTTGAATTACAGATGATTATTCTACCTCATTTTTTTACTTTTCTATTTTCAGATTTATACCAGAGTTCGGAATGTAGGTAAATTATCGTGGTAGATATGAAACGAGACTGGATATCTGAGAGTGAACGAAATAATACGTACGCATGGAGTTACATTGTTGCTGGTAAGACCGAGTTTAGAGTATTATATTAGTCTGATTATTAGTCATATAACATCAATGCCTATGTGCTTTGTGAAGAAATTCTTAATACATTCGAATTTTAGTACATAATTAATATAGATTATAATATAAATTCGCCCTGATATCTTATTTAAAGGAGATATCTTGCATATCATTAACAAGGCTTATGTTTGATTTATGTTTTTTTAATGTTAATTATTTTCATTTTGCAACCCTGTTCCCCAAAATTGTGCTGATTTTGTCGGAAGTCGAATTACATCGTCTTTGATTTCATTCAATGCTATAATTAGCATTCACCTACCCATCCATTCAGCCGATTAGTTAATAGAAACAGTGTCACAACCTTCCGGCCTTATCTAGTCCATGAGGGGGGGGGGGGTAACTAAACTGCGCATTATAACCCAAACATTCTTTATATAAGTTCATTGTCACCTTACTTGATAATACACCATACTGAACATTTAATTTATAGTAATAAAGTCAAATGTCGTGTATTATTTGTAAAATGCCCGATCTCTTGCCAACAACCTACTCACCACCAGTTAATCCGAAATGGTAGAACATTTATACAGTCCCGTGTTGTTAATAACTGTTTTATCATTGATTACATAAACCTTTTTATCACGGTGATCATTTTCAATTGTTTTATTGATACGTTGCAAATTACCATTAATCATTCAAATTCTGTATTCGTCAGCTCTGTCTGGTCGCCGTGAGCTACCATGATGTGGTAAATAGTAGAAGTTTATCAACTGAGTCAATATGCATAGATAATGATCCATCAGTTTGATAGGCGTTATAAAAAATTAATAATTTAAGACTGTCATTAACCATAATACACTGAAATGTTTTTAATCGAGTTAATCAATTCTCGTAGCATCCTGATATTTGAAGTTGAATGATTGTCATTTATACCACTCCTCATCAGAGATGGACACCATGATGTAAATTCTGAATTATGCATGATGAATTTTATAAAATCGCTGTATTTTGATCGAGATAAGATTAACTTGCTGTGCTAAGTGAGGGAACTAATGAATTAAAAAAAAACTACGATAAGAACGGCGATAACAATATACACAAAAATTAAGAATGAACTTAACAACATACACAACATCAAGTATGAACTTAATAACATACACAACGTCAAGAATGGACTTGATAACGAGCACATGTTTTCGCTTAAAATGTTTCTATTAGCATACGCTATGATCATGCATAGTTAAAATATCTGTTGATAAGTTTTAATTCATTCTGCCTATAATGTCTATGTGAAAACCCTAGCTAATTCTTTAGTATATTGTAATATAAATTCCGGCATAATGAGTGTCAATTTTATCTTAAACATGCTCGATGTGTTACTGATGTTTGTATTTATAAATATGATAATAAACAACGCGCAAGTATGATATTTTCCTATATTTCTTTTCAAATTAATTTGTGCCAAAACTTGGCATTATTGAAATTAAGCACGGTCGTTATAGTAACGTGAACAAAATATGATTGAAAGTGCATCGATTTTTCTTTTCAACGAACTATATTCTCCTTTCATTCTGATGAACAAACGTGATGTAACATCTACGTAATGGCCCTTGCATCACCTTGGGAATTAAATACTGTCATCACATTAACACATCAACCATTCATTATTTTAAAAAAACATAATAAATGGGATTTTTTCATGCTTTTCTTTTGTGTAATCTAGAACAAGGTAATATTTTAGATTGTAATAGGAACATTTATTTCTAAGTTTTCAAGTCATGTCGTATTTAGCGAATTAGCCCAAAATAGTCCGGACTGAGACTATAGATAAAGAACTTGAAAAAAGATGGTACGAGTATACAATAGTAATATCAAAGACACGAACGTGGGATTGAATGAAGAACACATGTACTCTACCGTTGAAATCTAGACTAATAAAATTATTTAAGTTAAATTAATTGATACTTATAAAAACAACTGATGTTCTTATGACTAGAACCATATCTTACTGAACCATATACTCAGTTGACAATTCATAGCAATGGAGAAACAAATGATACATATCCAGTTGTATTTTTTTAAACAAATGTTTTATTCCGTCTTAGCTGTATTTTCTTATCCACACTTTGAACAGCGTGTCCGGCGTTTTCTAGACGAATTATTACCTGCGGCCTCCTATTTGATTGATGTAGGGTGTGATATTACCATGTGCTTGTGAACTATATACATGAATTCATTCATTTGTCAAATACTCATGATAGTCAATATACGTGTATTACTTATATCATGTAAATATGTTATACTCTCCATAATGGAGGATTGAATAAAATATACAGTCAATATCCTTTATGAAAAAAGCAACTTCATACAAAAAACACAAACCAATATACTTCATTTAAAGTCAAGACACCTAGTCTGATACATTAATTTTGTTGACGACAAAAAGATCCTACTCGTGAAGTCAGAGAATTCAAGTTTATGATAAGACAGTGCAAATTTGTGCAAGTCATTGTTGATATATGATCTATGCACTAGTATATTCGGAGAACTACACGTATTTTTAAGATATCATTACATGCCGTTTTCACATCACTGAAAGTCGTGAATTTTAAATAGACTACGAAGAATAAGTGTTGAATTGTGATACATGTGTTATTGACAAATATGGACAATGTGTTCATTTATAAGTTCACATGCACTATTCCTAATGTCAATGAAGATGTTATGCCGAAGTTCCACTCTTTCATCGTTTGACCCACCTCCGTGGTCGAGTGGTTAATGTCGCTGACTTCAAATGACTGTAACCTCTCACTGATAAAGGGTTGTGGGTTCGAGCGCCGCTACCGAACATGTCTCTTTATGTGAGAAAGTAGACAGTTGCTTACAGAGGATGGGAGTCTAGTACTGGTTCTTCCCAGGAACTAGTGTAAGGTAAACTGTCCACCTGATATGACTCTGACTGTTGAAAAGGACAGTAAAACTCAAACAACCTAACAATCAAACAAGATAGGGAATTGTTATTTTGTTTACCTTTTTTAGTTATTCTTGAAAATATGCAGAAAGGTAAAACAGCGAGACAATGGATGTAATCTTTCATCGGGTCGAACAAATAGTCGAGAGTGTCGCAGTTCGTATAACCGGAAACAAGCACATATTTTAAGCCCATTGTTTTTTTTGTATTACAGATGAGTAGAAACAAATAAAACAAATTATTCATCGTTTAAGATTTCAAAATACTCTATTTCCATTATGCAACATTCATATGGTATATGATTAAAATGTCAATGAAGCTGATCTATGCATATTACATAATGAACTCACATTAACACATTTTAAGAATCGGTTTATACAAAGTATTTTAGCGATAACAAACAATAGGAAACACTTCCATGTATGGATTAAATTTCAACCTATAAGGCCATCTCAAAAAAATAAATGTTCGCAGTAACCCTACCAAGAGAAATTTCAGTGGGCAGGTAGGATTTTTTTTTCAAATTTGATTTTTATACTGAACCCAAAATACACGTCATAATGCTATTTTTTCATTGATTTTTTTACCCGAGAATCCAAACAAATTTGTGTAGGGGCCTTTTTAATACGAAGGTAGCATTGCCGGGAACAATTTTTTTCTTAAGGATGGCCTAATCTTTACATGAAATAAAATATGAGGCACTCTTGTCAACAACATGATTTAACGATTGTAAACACGGTTAGAAAATCATGCAGATTTTCATTGACTGTTTCTATCCTATTATTACCAACAGGAAATTAAAACAAAAGCTTTGAATTTTATGACCAGATTAACGATTTTACTTCAGATAAACGAGTTATTCATTTCTGGTCATTACGACACAGCTTCGTGTAATACTGTCACACAGATAACGATACAAACTGAACATTAAGGAGCATTAATGTAGGCTTTTCCTGAAACTTTAATTAGAGATATTTGGGCTTAATGAAGGGATATGTGGTTTTATGAAACAGCGCCATGTTTGTCGTATTCGGTTAATTAACATGACATGTACATACAATTAGGACAATGTAAATTTGTTTTGGTGTTCCGGCATGGCCATATAGATACTTCCTGTTTGTCCTAGATAAGTACATTGCACGCGGAAATTGATAATGAATAAAACTGAAGTATGTATATTCAGATAAAGGGGATTTGTTCCATCAAACATGACAAAACAACCTAACACTTGTACAGTACACCCTCACCTGAGCGGCCCCGTCTTGAGAAACAATCATCCTTCAACAACAGCATGATAGATTTTTTTCTCAATGCCCGATTTAACCATTAATTTAACCTCTCTAGAGCAACAACCTCTCAACAACAACATTATTTTGCTACTCCCAAACGGTGTTGCTTTAGAGATGTTGCACTATATACAAAACAAAACTTCTTAACGGTCACCAAATTTCTTACTTCACACTTAATGTCACGGATGGGAGTATGGACATTTTGTGGAGTTAAATTTCGATAAATGCGTTTGCTGTTTGTCTTCCAATTTATCGCAAATCCAGGTGACCGGGCAGAAATTTGTTGAGTATTCATATGTTTCTATTTTAAGTACATTGTACTCTATTACAGTCTAAGACGTATAGTTCTGACTGAAAGATAGTTTTAAAGTTTCTTAACTTATGGGTCCGTATTCACAAAGCATCTTAAAATTTTCTTTAACTTAAGTCGAAATTTTTACTTAAATGTGAATTTTTTTCATGGTAAAAGTTTGTAAACCAGTCATCAAAAGTGTGAAAATGAATTATCATTTTCCAAATTGGCATCTTTCGAACAAAGATAAAATAATATTATTGTGATTTCCTCCTTATATTAGTACAAAAGAGTTAAGGAAAAAGTCAAATTTAAGGAAAAATACAACTTAAGTTAGAAAATTACTTAAAATGCTTTGTGAATACGGACCATGGAGTGTTTCATATTAACAATTCAGTATGTTTTCTTTTTGTCCACTAAATAATGTCCATTCCCTGTAACCACTAAAGTATGTGTACTGAAAAAATGAGCCACGGCCGTACGTAGTCCATCGTGTAGAGCGCTGAGCTTACAAGATCATACCCTTCATTGTAACCTTGATAAAAATGTTAATTTTTCTCCTTTTGTGGTGAAGTTCCGGCTCCATATGTGGACGGGTAAGTTTGTACTAGTTACTAAGAATACAGTCAAAGGAAACTTGTTAGGTTTACCAGTTAATACATGTATATAGAACAGAAATATTGTTGAAAAAAAAACAAGGTATTTAACCCATTGAAATAAACAGGATTTAAACCAATAATCTACTGCAGATATCCCATCACTGACCTTCATTGAGTGAATTATAAGAAAACAAAAATACACAATTTAACTCAACCATAAGACTTATTTTACATGTACAGTGCCACCTCTCCAAAGCAACACCCTTTGGGGGTAGCAAAAGTACGTTGTTGTTGAGAGGTTGCTGTTCTAGGGAGGTTAAATTTATAGTTAAAGTCATGTGGTTGTTTCTCAAGATAGGGCCACTCTGGAGTCGATGTACTATATAACTTGTTACACAAGCAACTGCCATATATGATCACCATTTATGATCACTATGAACCATTCACATCAACTGTGTTTATATTCGTAGGTGCTGCTACGATGGTGTGTTTATTCAACAACACAGTATATTCAGGTAACGTAAAATTAGATTCTAGAGTTATAACCATACCCGTGTTCATTACTGCTTCTTATATAACGAACTAAATCAACATTTGTTTTGGTCGCCTGTCTGATTATCATATTTTATAAAACTGATTTTGATACTCTAAAATATCCACAATATGATATGATGGCGTTTGACTTTTTGGTAAATTGTTTAAAAAAACTGCAGTGCTATTTATGTAGCTGTAAACAAAAACTGTATTATGTAGCTGTAAAAATAACCCAAAGCACTTTATTCATGGATGTAAACATGTATTTTTGTAGCTGTAAACAAAAGGAGTATTGCTATTTATGTGGTTGGAAAAACTATTTGTATAAAGATGTACATGAATTTAACATTTCGTTTCAAATATTTCATTTCAGTTCCAGTCCCGGACACAAAAGGAACTCGATTTGTTTTTTCGACGCCATTTTGTTCGGAGGATTCATCAAAATTACTCGTAATTCCACAAACGACACAAACTGTAAATGTGACAATCGTGAATCTAGAAGATAAAAGTGAACTATTAAGGCATACAATACTTACAGATGACAGTCTTCAGTACGATTTACCGTGCACAACGGTCCAATGGGAACAAACAATGACTTCCGGTAAAGATTTATTGATATTTACTGTAGAAAACTAGCTTCAAGCACACGTGGTTTTATATTTGTAAACATAAGACTACCGACTTACTGTTTACATCTTCTTAACCTGCTATATGCCAAAATGTGCCAATAACTGCTAATATCCATACGTTTTCTTTATTCTGCATACATTACCTTTGGTTTTATATGATATTATGATGTACAAATGCACATTGTAATTCATGCAATTATACGTATTCATTTCGATATAGGTAAATTATATGGCAGTTATACGTATAATCTTGAATATGTAACTATGTACCTTTCCCTATTTTACATGTTTTGTTTGTTTATGTTTGTTTGTACTTTGTTAATATGTATTTGTCTCTATCCAGTGGACTATAAAAGTCTCAGTTGACAGGATTTACATGTAATAAAGTTAATTTGATGTAATGTTACATAATTTGAAAACAAAACGTTTTATAAACGTGTGACAATGGACTTTTAATGTAAAAGATGGCCCGATTTTTACACAGTATTGTGATCCAAAGCGAGAATCGCATGAAAACAACTCACATAGTACATGTTTATAAATGATACTTAGTGACATCAATATCACTTCATAAACCATTTATTAATGGGAGACATGCTAAGCTGTTGGTTATTTTAATTATGATACATCTTAAATAACAGCCTTTTGTAGCAAATGTGATCAGAGAAGAAAAAAGAAAATGATTTCCTTTCACGAGCTTGCTCTAGAAAATTTACATGACGGTCAAACACGCGCTGTCTTCTAAATGTCAGTCAGTACATGGAATATTCTATATGAATTTTTGCTTCTTGAAAGTAAGAAGTTCACCAGATACATTGATGCTTCCGTTTTGTGCGTTTGTGCAAATTCCTGACTTTTATATTATTGCATCTATAGTGCAACCTCTCCAAAGCAACACACAGATTACTAGAAATGTCGCCAAATGACCCTGTGTGTTAATTAGTGCGACATTAAACCCTATTGACAATTTAAGTCTAATTTCATACTGAATATCAGCGCGAATAGATGTTGGAGTGACTAGTCTTTTATCCAATTACAATGTACTAGTATAGTTACATTGACAGAGGCTTAAGACGTGCACAGTTCGAATTTGAGCTATCATCCTTTAAATAATCAAGCTATCGAATCCTGCCATATTCATACAAGTGAATATAACTAGCTCAGTTTCTCACATGGACCTAGTATAGAGCTCGAATATCTGATCATATCAACATTTGTTAAGTAATTTCTCTTCTCTTACAATTGAATAATCAAAGTACTTAATATAAAGAAATTGAACTTACATTGACTAGCACTGTAAAATGGAACACGAACTAGTTTAACAAATGCATGGCAGATGTAGAAAACTAAGTACTTTTGTCCGCGTAAAAATTCATGCACGACGAGCGACGACCATGGAAAGCAGAAATATCGTTCAGTTTCCAAAACAAGCTTTCAAACAGGTTCAGGAATTGTAGCTTAATCATTGACCGGTTCAAAAGCCTATGTAGTTTGGAAATATTTAATTTAAGTTAGTTTTATATCTATTTTCAGGATTTCTTCTTACATCGACAGGAGAAGTGAATATCTATTTACACAGTAAGGATGACAGCTGTATCTTGGTTCCTGAGGACACTACAGGAACGAATTACATAATTACCAACTTTATCACTAGTTTATTGACGGAAACATTTGTTATTATGCTTGGCAACGATTCTCAAGTTCAGCTAACTCTTCCTAATTCTCTATCATCCCATGTGACTATAAACAATCAACAATATTCAAACGGTGCAACAGTGAATTTATCATTGCCGTTGAATGGCATGCTGGGGATTAATTGTTCATGTGATTTAACGGGTGCTATTATCAATTCTTCTCGTCCAATCAGTGTCTTTGTTGGTAGCTATGGCAACGATTCAACTAATGGGGTTATGGAACAACTACTGCCTACTACGTCATGGGGAAAACGTTTTATATTCGCCATGTCTTCATGGTTTGCTTCCAATGTTACTATCAAAATATCAGGTAATTTCTCCTCGTAACATAGTCACTGTTGTTGTACTAGCATGTTGACGTTTCTGTAACATTCTGTCAGCAATATACAAGTAAATCAAACCTGTGGTAGATGTGTGAATAAATACCATTTGGGTGTAGTAATATTTCCAATGCAAGCATTTGCTGTTTATTTTAACCATTGAGTAAAGACCTCTTCCAAAATAAAAACCACGTTCGAAATGAGTAGGGGTATAAATGCCCGATTCTCCTGTATCAAATCCGCTCCTATCTCTATATGGGGTGGCTCTGTTCAGAATGACCGTACCTGTCGAGTAGGTAGTTAAACGAGATGACTTTACAATGATAGTGGATTCATGGTTTAGAAATTGTGCATTCGGTTTTCTTCGTGTTTTTTTTTCGTGTAGTTGTGGCGTGTCTGTACGTACCTCCGTCCGAATGTACGTGGATGTTGATTATGTAGGGATTGGAACCCAATCCCCACAAAAACTGATACACAATAAAAAAGGTTTGCCTGTATGTTAATATTCGCTGACCCTAGCCTGTCATTAGACACAATCATGTAAATAACATGCAGTAACGAGTTTCTGTTTCTGTCGTCGCCAGTATAAACATGACAACGTCCGGTTGAATATTTTGAACGCACGACTTGTTAATGACTTTTGACGTGCTTGTAACAGATTCAACATTTAACGCAAACTATCAATTATTTATAGACAGGTCCAACATAGAATTGCTGATCAGCAATAAAATCATAAACGCTTTATTTGTTTATTGATTGTTTTATTTCAGAGTAATAGCTTAATTGTGGCATATTTCATTTATTAAAGCAATATCTCTCAATCATACAATAAAATTTAAGTGGATTCTGCACAACTAATTATAACGACTTTCGTATCATAACTTTCAAACGATGTTTAGTTAAAGTACATCAACTATTTATTTGATTATTGATTTCTTTTCGAATTATTATGAACTTATTTACATAAACGGTTGAATAACTAAATATGAGTATGCACATTTTGTGTGTCATAATACTAATATGGTTTTAAGTTACATGCAGTCTGTTTGAACGTTTCAGCATATCTCACAATCAGCAAATACTAGAACCTAGTCACATATTATTTTTCAAGCAAGTTAAAGGTCCATCAGCTTTCTGAATTTAATAATACAGAAAAATAGATAAAATGAAAGTAAAGTATAAGAAATATATTTTATTTGCTTTGAAACAATACTTACTTAATGCCTAGCTTTCTTAAGCCACATCTCGTAAAAATGTTGTCAGATGTTTTATCTTATCTTTTGCACTATCATTAAAAAAATACCATGCTACATTTCTCGTATGATTAAAAAAGAAAGTCAGTTTCACTGATAAGACATCTTTTCAGGTAAAATAAGTTTTTACATCCAAAAAGCTAATGGGGCTTTAAACTTAATGGTCAAGCGACGCAATAAAACAACTTCAAACATTCCTCTTTTCGAAATCTTCGTCCAAATATTTCTTTCTAGCTGATTCGTCTTTTTTTCAGGATCGATTCTCAATACGATGTTATCTATAAAGACGAAGGACAGGTCGACAACATCGACCTTCGCCAGCAGCTCACCGCATCTAACAATGCAAATGTCCGTAAATGACTTTCTTTCAATTGAAGCGAATGAGACAGTGGCATGTGCAGTTTTGTATGCAATTAAAGATCAATCAAACATATATCACGTGACAATGAAATTTGTGCCTCCCATTGAACTATATCATATTGATCACATGTTTACATTATCGACACCTGATGTAATTTATTCAAATATCATCACTCATTCTGACAGTTTTCCATACATCACATTTGACAGTTACAATGGCAACCCATTTCATGAAGCTATGACTTTTTTCTGGGATTTTTATCTTCGCAAAGATCTTAATTTGTCCAATCCGCACAAAGTCAGAACAAATACGTCAAATAAAATGCCTTTCATGGGATCTTTGATAACGTTAAATGCAATATCTGCTTATGAATACTTTTTGGGCATGCGCATTACTAAAATTTACGACGCATGCGTAGAAACGATTATTGCACATGGTGGAAACGGCGATGGTATAGACAATGATTGTGATAATAGAATAGATGAAGAAATATTGAATAATGTAGACGATGATAAAGATGGTCTTATTGACGAAGATGTTGTATATTTTGGTAAAACTTCTAAAACCGATTCTGGTACCGATGCTTGGACTTACCATCAAACGCACAAAGAAGAAGAAAAAGTATTTTCCACGTCATTTGTAAGCGTCATTCTATCAATAGTGGTTGCATTGACGTCAGTGGCTGTTTTCATCATTGGAATGATGATCGCTGAGAAAGTGCGAAGGTCAGGTTCGACACGAATAATGCCAATATGTACGTAAGATAAAAACACAGGCCTGTCTGATTGATTCAAACGTTTAAATAAAAAAGTGGAACATCTCTCGTTGTGCCAACGATGTAGTTAAATATTTCACCGTAATATACTTTGCTTACACCAAAGATCTTTTATTTGGTATAATTAAAGCTAAAAATCTTCGAAATAAACGAGCCTAACTATTATATCAATTAATTTCACACATACAGTTTTTGCGAAGGTCTGATTTTTAAGAGCTTGATAGGTTGCATTAAACAGTATCAGATGAAGACTATATGCTATACGTAGAAGTAGACATTTTTCCAATAAACGTGCCGCCAGCATTTCATTTACCTATATAGCAAATATGAAATCAATGAGTTCATTGAGTGTGTTAAATTGATCTATTCCTAAGTAAAAAAACATCAAGTATTAGTCATCTCCGAGATGCCGATTATTTAGATTACGTCTAATACATGTACGAAACGTACAAGAACAAAATTAATGTAACTAATTAAGCTCACGATCACGGTTACCCGGTCGACACTAATTTTGGTGCTAAACATAAAGTTTCTGTCGGCAAAACTTGAAATATTGAAACGTTTGGGGAGGAATCGTTCCTCCAAAGTACGAAAGGTTGCGCTTGGGAAAAGTATGTACATGTCTTTTCCAAAATCATAGGACTTCGAGTTGCAACAAACAGTGCTATGTTTTGCTAACTTAATGTTCCTAATATGTCTTATGGTTTCAGCAGTATTAGTATAAAAATCTAAATTATATCTCTTACTGTGACAGAATTAGGAGACAGGAAATGAACTGTACGATAATGTCTGCTCTTCTATAGCGGAGTCTTACGTTGTCATGCAATTCCTTTGTTGCCATGGAAATAATTGACTGGCCACTTAGAAATCCTGATTAACATCCATAATGTGTAATCCATGGCGTGTCATATATTATTGTTTTAAAGTATTTACACTCTCATTTTCAGTCCATACTAGGCCCTAGGGACCATAGGGGGGGGGGATAATTAAGTTAATTTCAACTGTAATTGTAATTGTAAAGAAATGTGGCTATATCCGCCCGCGTTGTCAGCCAAATTAATAAATCCCCCTCCCCCATTTGAAAATGCTTCCTACTCTTTGTTGCTTTTTATTTTAAATATCAGTTCATTAAACATACGTGTATGTATATTGTATTTGTTACACGTTCGATTCAACTGTTGTCGCCTACATGTTAATATGTATGGAACTAAACTACATTGTATGTAACAACCAACTGAAATGTGCAAACTTTGCCATGCAAGAGAATAATAAACGACGTCATAAACATTTCAACTTATGACGAATGAATAATAGCTCAAAACAGGAATAGTAATGGCTTAATTTACGGAACACAGCTTAATGTAGCGAAGTACGTAAATTAATCGGTAATGCAAGTACAAAGATGTGTGAACAGTATTAATATGAGTAGTAGTCGGCGGTACCCTGGTACCAATGCCTTCTGGTACCAATGCCTTCTGGTACCCATACCTCCTGGTACCATATAGAATATAGAGTAAATAGATTAAGGTCGGTACCAGAAGTTTTACAAAATTGTGACAAATTGTGACAAATGAGGACAAATTGTGACAAATTGGAAATCAAAAAATAATTTTAGGAATGTTCTGTGTGTGTATAGACTTAGACAATGAGAGAATTTTCTTTCGAAAAGACATGGTGGCCCTGAAAAGGGCCGTTGGTGGTCCTGAAAAGGGCCGTTGGTGGTTGGTGGCCCTGAAAAGGGCCGTTGGTCATGGTTGGTAGCTGTTAGTCGGATCTTCATTTCTTTATTTCTTTACCATACTTGCCCCGAGGTTGTTTCTCAAGGTCATGTTTTCGTTTCTTCGTTTCTGTCATCTCCGGTTTCTTTTTGTCATGCTCCGGTTTCTTTTTCTCATGCTCATGCTTTCGTTTCTTTGAATCATACATAAACTGTACAGGTACAATCATTTCTTGTGGCTTAAACCGTACTTCTTGATTTTTCATGAGTCTGACCATCTCTTGCATCACTTGATTCATCTGTACCATTTCTTCCTTGATACCTTGTAGAACAGACAATCCTGTTGTAGGCTTTGTATCACCCATTGTATTAGACTGTTTATCCGTCATAAGCTGTGTATTCGCCATAGACTGTATAGGCTGTGTATTCGCCATAGGCTGTATAGGCTGTGTATTCGTCATAGGTTGTATAGGCTGTGTATTCGCCATAGGCTGTATAGGCTGTGTATTCGCCATAGGCTGTATAGGTTGTGTATTCGTCATAGTGGGTTGTACATCTACCATAGGCTGTACATCTACCATGGGTTGTATTGGCTGTACATCTACCATGGGGGGCTGTACATCTACCATGGACTGTTGACTGTATTGGCTGTACAGTGGTTGACTGTATTGGCTGTACTGTGGCTGCCTATACTGTAGTTGACCGTACTTTGGCTGGTTGTACTTCTGTTGGTTGTAATGCATACCCGCATTCGGGTCTATCAACTCAGATGATTCTAGTGCTTCTCTCAATATATCGTATGGCATGTTGAAGGAATCCATGCTAGATAATGAAAAAATAGTGTCTGCGCCGGGGGTATTTATACTTTTTGCCTGCACGCGCCAGTGTTCTATTAGGTCAAGGTCAATTGTGAGAAGTTTTTTTTTGTCTTTGTGTGACACTTCAAGTTTTTTTGTTTTTTTTTAATAAGTGTAACACTTCAAGTTTTTTTTTTGTAGCAGTGTGGCACTTCAAGGTTGTGTCAAATTCAAGGTTATATTGTATCAGTGTTATATTGTATCACTGTTATACTTTGTAGAAAAATACATCATAAAATCACAGCACTTATATTTGTAGGAAATACTTTGTACACATTATACAATCACAGCACTTTGTAGAAAAATACATCATAAAATCACAGCAATTTGCATACATTTGTGGGAATACTTTGTACACATCATACAATCACAGCACTTATATTTGTAGGAAATGCTTTGTACACGTTATACTATCACAGCAATTTACAGACTGTATACTTAATATATACTATCACAGCACTTTGCAGACATTTGTTGAAAATGATTGTACACATCATACTATCACAGCACTTTGTAGGAAAAAATGTTATAATGTTTATAGAAAAAATAACGTACACTTACCCCACACCATCTACGCACCAGCATATTAAGTTTATAAATGACGTCATGATTTGACGTCATCAAATAGGAATGTAAATATAGTAGTAAATAGTAAAGTATGATAATATTGACAATATGAGAGTGATTCTTTCTGAATTGTATGGGGGGCCCTGAAAAGGGCCGTTGGTGGTCCTGAAAAGGACCGTTGGTGCTTGTATGGGAATTAATGGCGTTGACCGCATCTCCCCATACAAGCGGGACACCACTTGTCCCATTTCTTGACATCCTTGGGATCTGGTGTAGGCTGGTAGAGGTTCGAAGGAACCTCTATTAACTCATCTTCCCAGTTCTCTGGGGTTGATTCTTGAGGGGTATCCCCCCAGTCCTCTTCCCCAGAGCTGACCACGACCTCCTCTACAAACTCCTTTCCCTCTCTTAGGGTCTTGACCTCTAACCTCAACTCTTCCAACTGCATTTCCAGTTGCTCTATATACCGCCCTAAGGCGGCATATTTTCTCTTGATAATATTGACTGTACGTTGAGACATCTTGATACAGAATGAAATTAGATCAAGGCAAGGTCACTGACTCTCATATGATACAAGGACTCTGATTGGTCCATTTTAACGGTATTTCATTGGTCTATTTTACTGGCATTTCATTGGTCTGTTCTAGGTCAGTGTTTTTTTCGTGTTCCATAGCTCATTTATGTTTCATGATTCAACATGGGCAACTGCTTGAAAAGTTCTTCTGATGAACCTGATGAGTTACAAGAAGATGTTTGGGTGGTCAAGATGGGTAATTTGTACCCAGACTTGTCTGAATTTCAAGATACTTGTGTTGTCAAGATGGATATCAAGATGGGTAATTTATACCCTGACCTTGCCATTTACTATGATGAGGACTTGAGAGCCAACTATTGGCGATACTTATTTCTTGCAGAAATGCAATGAATTACCCAACGGCCCTTATTAGGGCCACCATATGTGTTAGATTCGTTTTGTTTCTCAAGCAAAGACAAAAGCATATTACATTGTCTATCATTTTATTTTTGAAAACATTTATAAAGTACAACAAAGTACAATCAAGTACAACAAAGTACAACACAATACAACTCACTTAGTCTCCAATTTAAGTCTATACACAATTGTCCAACAAATTGTCCAACACATTGTCCGGCTTACACAAAGTCACTCACAGTTTTTGTTGGATTCTTTTTGTATTTACGTTTTTTCTTACTCTGTTCTGCGTCCTGTAGATCGACCTGTTCACCTTGTTTCTTAGGACAGTCTGCGATGAAATGTCCTTGTTCATGACAATAAAAGCATTCATTTTTATCGACGGTTTCCGTACAGCTTGTAGAATAATGTCCTTTCTTTCCACAACGATAACACTTGATATGATCCCATGTTACATTTTTCTGTCCACAGAGCTGATCCGCTAAGTTGTTAAGCTCTTTAATTTTCTTCTTTAATGAATACATCAAAGTTTGATCTCGGTTCTCTTCAACTTGATTCATTTTAGGATCGCTCATGTTGAAATGATAAAAAACGGACGGAGCGTACGTCTTTTATAGAGTGTCACGCGTTGTGACCTTGAACCCGAAGTATAAAAAACGGCGGAGAAGTTCTAAGATCATAATCATGTCAGATACCGACAGTACTAGTGGTGAGGATGAACCTCCAACTAAACGAAGCAAGGTTGAGCCTGTGCGCGACTATTATGACATACAGTCACGCATGGAAAGAAAGTCAAGGAAATTCAAGACACAATCTAAAGTATATGATGTGACATTTCAGCCGTATAATCAATCGTTTGAATTTACAAACAGGTTGTTTAATGATATGATGGATCAGCTCTACAAGAGATGTGAAGTGAGATCAAATGATCGAGTTCGAGTATCTATTCTACATCCTGATTTGGACTTTGGAATACATGTTCCATTTAATAGGGCATCTCGTATTAGTGGAGATACATTGTTGGATGAAATTGAACGTGTGGCACAAAGTAACCGTCAATTTAAAATTCATGATGGGGCGGCACAGATGGAAATTACGCATATTGCTATGCCACAGGGATCCGGAAAGAAAACGTTTAAAGCACCAAACTTATTCAGTATGCGGAAGTCAAAGACAAGTGTTGTGTGTATTGACAATAGTAAGGACTCTATGTGTTTAGCTAGATCGATTGTAGTGGGACAGTGTAAAGTGGATGAAAATCAAACCCCGCAATGGAAAAAACGATGGAATCTAATACGCCAGTCTAAGAAAAATCTTCAAAAATACGAAGCTGAAGCATTATTAAAGCAAGTGGGTATTTCATCGGATCAGTCGTGTGGTATAGAAGAATACCAAAAACTACAGGACTATATCTATCCCAGCTATGTGATTAAAATCCATCCACAACATTATGGAAGTGAATTGTTATTTAAACCACCTGCTCTGACTGAAAAAAGTCGTGTGATTCATATCTTTCACCATGATAATCATTATGACTGTATTGTATCCATTACCGGATTTCTCGGGCGGAGTTATTATTGTGAATGGTGTGATGTCGGTTATGATCACCGTGAAGGACACCAGTGTAGCCATATTTGTCTGTGTTATGCTCACACCCTGTGCCCAGCAGGACAATCTATAAGATGTCCGGATTGTCATCGCCTATTTCAGAGTCAGGCATGTTTTGACAATCATAAAACAAAAACGGGAAAACAACGTAAAACCATTTGTGAATCCGTATGGAATTGTAAGACATGTGGGCAAAAGGTGATTGGAACGAAACGGAATCACGTTTGCCCAGGGACAAAGAAATGCAGGTGTTGTAAAGCCATAGTAGGACCAGATCATGACTGTTACATTCCAACGTATGAACCACCCGATAGAAAACAACCACCAGTACCATTCATCTTTTTTGATTTTGAATGTCGTTTTGATTCTGGAGAACATATACCCAATTTTTGTGTGGCTCAACGTGCTTGTGGTGACTGTATGTGTAAGTCAGTAAACGCTCCATGTGAGTATTGTGAAGAGGTGAATGAAGCCAGACAAATGACATTCCGTGGTGAAAATACGTTACAACAATTCTGTAATTGGCTATTTCTCCCTACCCATCGAGGATCGACAGTGATAGCCCACAATGCTCAAGGCTATGACGCTCAGTTTATTCTTAGATATGTGGTCACTCAGGGGACGGCGAAACCCCAGTTGATTATGAATGGTAGTAAAATCATTCAATTGAGAGTGCATGGAATACGCATGATTGACTCCCTCAGTTTCCTGAGTATGCCTCTCTCCTATTTTCCCAATACATTTGGACTGACCGAGTTAGCCAAAGGATGGTTTCCATTCTATGCAAACACTTTGGCGTATCAAGATTATGTGGGACCTTATTTGCCGCTACACTTTTACAAACCGGATAGTATGAAACCAGAGCGACGTGAAGAGTTTTTAACCTGGTACAATGAAAGAAAAGGTGACGTATTTGATTTTCAAAAGGAAATGGAGAAATACTGTCAATCGGATGTGGACATTTTAAGACGCGGGTGTGGAGAATTTCGTCAACAATTATTGGACAGTGATCAAATAGATCCATTTACTGAAGCTACAACGTTAGCTCAAGTGTGTAACAAAGCCTGGCGCAAAAATTCCATGCCACCTCATAGTTTAGCCGTGATTTCTGATGCCGGGTATCCCAATAAAACCCGGTATTCCATGAAAGGCATACGTTGGCTACAAATGATGGCTGTCACCGAAGAGATACATATTCGGCATGCCGTGAATAACAAAGGCGAAGTCAAAATTGGACCTTATTACGTGGATGGCTATTGTCAAGAGACCAACACCGTGTATGAATTCATGGGATGTTGGTACCATGGATGCCCCACCTGTTTTCCTAACCGAAGTACCATCAATCCGTATACTTTGAGAACCATGCAACAGGCCTATCACGATACGTATAAGCGACTGGAGTCTTTGAAAGAACAGGGGTATCCTGTTGTGGTCATGTGGGAATGTGAATTTGATCAGCGTTGTCAAAAGGATCCTGCCTATAAGACAAGAGTGGAACGATTCTATCATGGTCAAGGCCCGATTCAACCCAGGGAAGCTTTGTTCGGAGGTCGTACGAATGCCGTCCGACTGTATCATGAAGTAGACAACGACCAAGAAATCAAATATGTGGATATTTGTTCTCTCTATCCGTATGTGAACAAGTACAGGGCTTATCCGATAGGTCATCCAGTGATCATGAGTCAAGAACAAATTGATCAACAGCATATTGAGAAATACAAAGGACTGATTAAATGTCGTGTTCTACCCCCGCAAGATTTATGGATGCCTGTCTTACCTATACACTGTAATAGTAAAATGGTGTTTACGCTATGCCGTACCTGTGCTGAGAAGGAGATGGATTATTGTACACATTCCCCGTATGAACGGTTCTTGTATGGCACATGGACTCATGTTGAATTGGCTAAAGCTATTGCTTTAGGCTATCAAGTATCAAAAGTGTATCATGTATGGCACTGGGATGAATGGAGTACGGACGTCTATCGGCAATACATTGATAAATACTTGAAAATGAAACAAGAGGCTAGTGGATATCCTCCAGGGGTGGATACGGAAGAGGCTCAAGATAAATTTAAACAGGATTATTTTGAAGCAGAAGGAATTCGTTTGCAACAGGTGGAGAAAAATCCAGGAAAACGAGCTTTTGCCAAAACCATGCTGAATTGTCTCTGGGGTAAAAATGCTCAAACTAACCTCTTGCCTAAAACAGAGTATGTTCATCGATTGGACCAGTTCTACGGAATACTGAACGATCCTAAAAAGTCTGTGAAATATGCAGAGTGTTTTGATCATGATGAATTCATGTTAATGAATTATACTGATGAATCGGACAAAGCAGACCCTCATTCATCAGCCAATCCTGTGGTGGCTTCATTTGTGACGGCTTATGCTCGATTAGAACTGTACAAAGTGCTTGAACCTCTAGGAAAGAGAGTACTGTATTTTGACACAGACAGTTGTATGTACATTCATGACCCTGATGGCTATAATGTTCCTATTATCTCCAGTCGATTGGGAAAATGGACAGATGAGGTACCAAAGGGTCGTATTGTGAGATATGTCGCTTTAGGTCCAAAGAACTATGGCTATGAATACATTGAAAACGGTGAACTCCATCAAAAATGCAAAGTGAAAGGCATTACGTTAGACTACAATGCCACTCAACAAGTGAATTTCAATACGATGGTGGATTGTGTGAAAGACAGACATAATTATTCGACCGTAGTTGAATATGCTTCTCGGATTAAACGTCATAAGGACAGAACCGTGACCAGTGAGAAACAAGTCAAAACATTTCGTTCGGTATATACCAAACGTATTGTGGTCGAGAATCATATGACTGTGCCTTATGGTTATCTACATGACTGACCTTGACCTTTGAGCTAGAGGCCTAGAACAAGTCATCTAAAATTCATTATTCATAAAGACATGGATTGGATACCCTTACTACCGATAGAGCTGAGACTTAAAATTTATCGTTATGTCATACAAGCTAACGCTAAAACATGGAAGATGGAGTTAGTGCACACATGGGCTACTCATAATGCTATACATAGCTTACAACATACAAATCATCGACGGATAGAGAGACTGTTGAAGGATGTAGGTGATCGCCAGGACTTGTCATTCAACCAAAAATTACCGATTCTACGAAAACTGAATGTGGTACAACAAAGCTTAGATCGTATGTTATCTACGACATGGGATTTTTTAATCCACGATGCTAATTTGAGCGACGTATCTGCCTTAGCTAACAATTTTCGTTCTACCCCCAATGTGATATGGTTCAGTATGGCTGAAGAGGACAATGGGAGATCTCACCCCGGATGGCGTCCGTATTCACAGTTTAAAATACGTGGTATCATGGTATTTAAGAGACAGGTACCGTTCACTCATGTTATTCATATTCTACAGTATCGTGCCGTGTTCTATAAATTAAGGCATCGCTTAAGAGAAGTCAAAGACGAGATTGAAGCCGTTCATGCGAATCGACCTAGAATAGTGATTTGTTCAGGAAATATTCAATTATGGTTAAACCATCTAGACGATTTATAAGTTTATATTACATTTTGGATTTTGAGCTGTATACGGATACGTTATACAGTATTGTACAAGATGACCTTGTCAAGGTCAAGGACATTCGCGCGTGGATTCTGAATCCTCACACGTTTGAACTATTTAGACAGATGATTCGTGATGCTATGATCAGTGCACACTTAGACTTGAAAGCTATCCATCGAGACGATTGGAATACTTATGTATGTAACGATAGAGTGATTCACACGATTCAAGAATGGAACAGTTTGATATTATGAACCATACCCTGTTGAGAAAAGCATTGGTATTTGCTTATCGTATGAAGATACCTGAAGGTCATCATTCTCTGGAATGGATTCGACAACAGTTGAGTACACCAGACATGTTTGAAGAAATGAAACATGGACTTCATGTGATGAATTCATTTTATAAACAATCAGTACCCATGGACTTGAGTGAAACGGATTGGTTCAAACAGGTGGTGAACAATGACTCTGTGTTAACATTTCTGAGTCAATTTGGACATTCAGAATGTGTGTTTGAATTTTCTGACAAACTGTTGTTACCCTTACATGACATGTGTTGTTCTTGTTGTGATTATTCTTGTACTCATACATAAACTTGTAATTTATGTTGTACACAAATAAATAAAATGTTTTTCTTCCAATAGTGTTAGTTGTGATTTTCACGTCATGGAGTCCAGTTTACTTTTTAAGCATCCTTGCAATATGTTTATCGCAGGCCCTAGTGGCTCTGGTAAAACACAATTCGTAAAAAAGGTGTTGGAATACAAATCAGATTTGTTTCAAGTAGTACCTGAGCGTATTGTATGGTGTTACAAAGAATGGCAAGTAGCCTATGCACAATTACAAGAACAAGAACCTAGTATTCGGTTCATACAGGGGATACCTGACGAGGATGAAGAGATAGTAGAGGATACATCCATTCCTCATTTAATTATATTTGATGACATGCTTGGTGATAAAGATGAAGAGAAAATCAAATTATGGTTTACACGAAAAGGTCACCATCGTAATGCTAGTGTGATCTACATTACACAAAACATGTTTCAACAATCGAAAGCCAGTCGTACCCTGAGTTTAAATGCACATTACATGATCTTATTTCAAAACACAAGAGATAAAGGACAAATCAAAGTGTTGGCGAATCAAATTCAATTGCCACACTTGTTACCCGCTTATCAAGATGCTATCTCTACACCTCATGGGTATTTAGTGATTGACTTTCACCCTCAAACACCAGACAGTTATCGGTTAAGAACAGATATTTTTCATCACTGGATCACTGGAGAAAAACGTGGGCCAGTTGTGTATATATAAACATCGTTTACTCATATAAGATCATTCAGTCATCATGTCAGCCACAGCCATAGCTCAATCGTTAGAACATTTGGGTCAGGAACGAGACCCTACTGTACGGGAGCAAATGCTAAGGTCTGGATTAAAAGAAATGCTCAAGTGGTTCACCTTAGCAGCAAAGGTGATTTTAAAAAAGAAAATTGTGCTACCTAAACAAACACAAAACTTTATGCAAAAACATCAGCATGAATTAGAGCAGCTGGGAGATGATCAAGTGGACATGGATACTAAACGTCAACTCATATTGAAACCAGGAGGAGGTGGATTTCTTGGTGGAGTCATGATACGAAGTTTACTCCGATGGAATGGTCAAAAGACGATTCGTAAATTTGTAAAATCTCCAGCTAAAAGAAAAGCGCCTGCTAGAAAACCTAGAAAATCTCCAGCTAAAAAAGCTAGAAAATCGCCTGCTAGAAAACCTAGAAAAGCTCCAGCTAAAAAAGCTAGAAAATCGCCTGCCAAGATCAATGAACGTTTTATTACTCTCCGTCGTCGAAAGCAAACCACTTCAACACCCTCTATGGCTGTAACTCCAATCAGTAAGTTACAATGGTCTCCTATCAGTCCTGTGAGTAGTTTGAACTTTAGTCTAAATTCATCTAAAAGCTTAAGAAATTCTTCTAGAAGTGGATCAAACAGTTTTAGCACACCTAAAAGTTCATCTAGAAGTTTATCTAGAAGTGGACCAAGCAGTTTTAGCACACCTAGAAGTTCATCTAGAAGTTTATCTAGAAGTGGATCAAACAGTTTTAGCACACCTAGAAGTTCAAGAAGTTCAAGAAGTTTATCAAGAAGTGGATCAAACAGTTCATCTAGAAGTTTATCAAGAAGTGGACCAAGCAGTTATTCAAGCAGTGGGCCAAGCAGTTTATCTAGAAGTTATTCAAGCAGTGGGCCAAGCAGTTCATCTAGAAGTGGGCCAAGTAGTTTGAGTTATTCAAGCAGTTCGCCAAGTAGTTATTCAACCAGTGGGTCAAGTAGTTTGAGTTCTTCAAGAAATTCATCCAGCAGATCATCTAGTAGATCATCTCCCAGTTCAAGAAGTTCACCAGACACTCCATTGTGCCGTTTTTCACCCCTATCCTTATCTACCTTATCAAGACAGGCTATCTTGAAACCCCTTTTGAGACATCGTATTCACCTGATGAGACAGGGCCCTATGAATCAAGCTTCAAGACAAGCCTTTGATGCTTTAGTATAAAAGCTGTGAAGAAGTAAAAACAGGTATTATTTGACATAATGGCACCAAAGCGACCACTCCTGCATAAATACGGACATCTGGTTTTGGGTTTAACTCAAGCCCCAGATGGGTTAAGAAGAAAGATGATACATGGAGCATCTAAAGAAATGATTCAATGTGTGTCAGAATGCTGTCAGAATGTTTTAAAAGGCAATGTTGCCTTATCCCCCTCTCAAAAGCAAAGGTTGAAGTCCAAGCGTCAACATCTCCGCACTTTAGCAGATAAAAGAGTATCCATTCAAAAAAAGAAACGTGTGTTGAATCAAAAAGGAGGATTATTTCCATTACTGGCTCTTGCTCCAATCATTGCTAAAGCTGTTGCTGCAGGAGCACTCAGTGGAGGTGTTGCCACACTGGTGAAAAAGCTATGAAGAAAATGGCTATCGTCCCATTCAAAATGCTAGAAGAGATGAATCGATGGAAAACAGAACAACGACCACGTTTACCTCCTCCCCCGCAAGTCAGTCAAACATCCGATTTACAGAAACAAATGGGAGACGTATTACAAAATGAATCGTTGTCTGAATCAGAAAAAGCACAACACTATGGGCAAGTCTTGCAAAAGTTTCAACTGTCTCATCAAAAAGCACGTGAACCGGCTACTCTGGCTGCACCAGTTACACCGGGTGCACCGGTTGTTCCAGCTGCTCAAGGTGCACAAGGGGCACAAGGGGCTCCTGCTACATTGACGGATCGGATTCTTGAAAGTGTTCCTACTACCATGCGTCGAAAAACTCAGCTTTTATTACACTTTCTACAAAATCATCCCCACATGTCATGGAATGATCAAGGGATGTTGGAATACCATGGAAAACCAATACAAGGATCCAACATTATTGATTTGGTCAATGATGTCATACGTCATAGAAAAGGGTCGGAGCCTAGAGGATGGGAACAGTTTTCTAGTGGACTAAGAGATGTCAATGTACCACAAGAAGTGATAGGAAATAAACGGAGATGGTCATGGATGCAAAAAGCAGACGATTCAGAGGAAGATGATGAATTTGATAGTTTTGTTGAGTCTCGTTCACCTATAAGTAAACCTGCCAAACGGATGAAAGATGAACCTATAAGTAAACCTGTCAAACAGATGAAAGCAGAACCTAAGTGGGAAGCCTACTAGACAACATGAACAAAAAGGTAGACAGTCTGTTACATCAGATTTATTATGATCCCCATCATCCGGCTGGTTTTGGTGGGGTAGAACGTCTTACTACAGCAGCTCGAACTCAACTGAAATCCATTACGCCAAGTCAAGTGCGATCCTGGTTGAAGGGACAAAAGACCTATACCCTGCACAAACCTATCCGTAGGGTATTCTCGAGACGGAAAACGATTGTGGGTGGTATTGATCATCAATGGCAAGCTGATTTGGCAGACATGCAATCCTTGGCTCAGTACAACACCCCTTATCGATATTTGTTGTGTGTCATTGACGTGTTTTCAAAATATGCTTGGGTCGTTCCCCTCAAGGATAAAACGGGGCTCACATTGGTGGAAGCGTTTCGCTCTATTCTTAAAACGAGACAACCTAAAGCGTTGCAAACCGATAAAGGAACAGAATTCAAGAATCAAAGGTTTCAACAGTTTTTAGACAAAGTAGGGATTCATTATTTTACGACTGAAAACCCAGAAACGAAGGCTAGTATAGTGGAACGTTTTCAACGGACCTTAAAATCACGCATGTGGAAATACTTTACGCATCATAAAACACGAAGGTATATTCAGGTATTGTCTGATCTCGTGCATGCCTATAATCATCGTGTTCATCGTAGTATACAAATGGCACCCGTATCCGTAAATGAGAATAACGAATCTCAAGTGGCCTTGACCTTGTATGGAAAATCAAGAAAAAAAGCGTCGACGACCCTTCATGTGGGAGATATTGTTCGTATCAATAAAACAAAACGTACATTTGATAAAGGTTATCTACCCAACTGGACCACTGAACTGTTTAAAGTGATCCAAGTCAAAAAGACCTCTCCTGCTACTGTGAAATTGACTGATTTAGACGGAGAACCCATACTGGGTTCGTTTTATTTCTCTGAAGTACAGGTTATAAAAGATGATGCTATCTATGAAATTGAATCAGTGCTCGCACATCGCCAGAGTAAGGTAGACGGAAGACGAGAAATTAAAGTACATTGGAAAGGTTATCCTTCGAAATTTGACAGTTGGATTCCCGAATCCCATCTCGTTTGAACTAATAAATACATCATGTCTCAAACCGATACGGCCAGTGTGGTAGTGACTGCCTCAGAGCAAACCAAATTGTGTGAACCCAAAAATAAGGTCACTTTTTTGTCACAAATTGTAGTGGTATTTATTATTATTACCGTATCGCTATTTAATTTGTGTTTTCAACGACCCGATCGAGAATTGTGGCTTCTGCTTTTAAGTAGTTCTCTAGGTTATATTCTACCGAATCCCTCCTTGAAATTCAATAAACCTAAATCAACATGAGTTCGTTTTACATCACACTCATGAGTGATAGCTCTATGGATTTATTCCAAGACAATACGCAATGTTGTTTTCGTACCAAACTGACAAAACCCATCCATCTCAATAAACAAGATTGGGAAATTGCCTTAGTGGAAATGATTGTTCCTAGTCAGGTCATTAATGTCACTGAAGAAGAGCGACATTTCTACATTGTCACACATGATCCTGTCCTGGGTAAGGCCTTAGAAAACTTTGAGACCTATTGTACTCTCCCCAATAAAGAAGAAAAAGGTGTACGACTTTGTATTCCTGTAGGAACTTATGTCACACCCCAACATTTGATCGAGACGATTGACTTTACCGTGAAAGATCAATTAGGTAAAATATTTAAACAGAAAGGCCTTCGATTTACCATGGGTTTTTCAGGACAAAGTAAACGCGCAAAACTGGACAGTTCGGATCAACTAGGCATTCAGTTTCATCCTCACATGTTTATTAAACTGGGTGGAGCCCCTGATAGTTCTTCGACCATCTTTTTTAAAGACACTCCAGATCCGTTTCCTCATGGCGTAGATATTAACATGGGTCATAATCATTTGTTTGTTTATTCCGACCTTGCGTCTTATACCTATTTGGGAAACATAGAAGCCCCCATCTTACGTGTAGCTCCATTTGATCCGAGAACGAAAGCAGGAACTAACCCTCATATTCATTTCGAGTTCTTGAATTTACACTATGTACCACTGGCTAAAGCCGACTTTGACACCATCACTATCCATATAAGGGGTGACACTGGCCAGTCTATTCAGTTTATTCATGGGAAGTCTATGGTGAAACTACACCTACGTCAAAGACAATGATACCTACTTACCAAGGTCAACCTCGACAATATGGACACGGACTTGGATCTATGTTTAAGAAAGCCATGAAAAGAATCATGCCTTTACTGAATCCATTTGTGAAATCTGGAGTTCGCACCTTGAAAAAAGAAGGACTCCAGCAAGGAAAAGCCGCTATCAAAGATATCTTGACAGGATCAAACGCTAAACAAGTAATACGAAAACGTGGAGCCTCTGTGTTAAAAGATGTGGGTGAATCCTTGCTACATGCCGTGGCCAGCCCTAAAAGACGTATAAAGAGCAAACCAGTCAAGAAAAGACCTCATTCGAAACTTCATCATCGCCGAGTTAAGCAGGCCAGACCTCTTGATATTTTCGATTAATCATGATGCAACACGGTTCCTGTGAATGTAGTAAGACAGAGTTGGATGTGTCTGTTGTGCCACCTACCATGACAGCCATGCAAGAAGGTCAATGGACTGAGCATTATCCCATTTCTGCCCTGGACAATAATGCTCCGATTGAATTTGTGATTCCTGCACAGACAGAAAAATGGACAGATCTGAATCAATCTTACCTGTACCTAAAACTCAAAATTATACAGGCAGATGGTACAGACCTAGCGGGCGACAGTGAAATTGCTACCGTCAACAATTTCTTTCACAGCATGTTCTCAAGCATTGATGTGTACCTGAATAATAAACTGATCACCAGCAATGCGGACACGTATGCCTATCGGGCATACATAGAAAATTTACTCTCCTTCACCTCAAGCTGTAAAGACACTCAACTTCAGGCGCTAGAGTTATGGGCTGAAGACACCGCTGGTCATATGCTCGAAAAAGTACATGACGGGGATAACAAGGGCTATGGTAAGAGACGTGCTCGTGTCCATCAAAGTCGTGTGGTGGAACTATGTGGACGGCTTCATTTGGATCTGATGATGCAAGATAAATATTTACCCAATGGTATGGAAATACGCTTAAGACTAAACAAAGCGTCACCTCAATTCTGTCTCATGAGTACTTCACCGGGTAAAATCAAGTTTCTAGAAGCAGGATTTAATGTAAGAACAGTAGATTTACTGCCAGTGGTAGCCAATCAACTCAATCAACAGATTGCTCAACATAACATGAAAATCCCCATCCGACGAACTGAAGTAAAAACATTTACGATTCCTAACGGTCAACGATCCAAGATTGAAGATCATTTATTTCAAGGTCAATTGCCAAAACGTCTTATCATCGGTATGGTAAGAAATGGAGACATGAATGGAGACATGGCTACCAACCCCTTTGAGTTCCGTCATTTTACACTGAATCATCTAGAAGTCAGCATTGACGGAAAAAGTATTCATAACAAAGCGTTTCAACCCAATTTTGAAACGGGAGAAGTTCTAAGATCCTACATGTCACTCTATCAAGCGACAGGAGCTCTTGGTCTCAATCGTTCATTTGGATTGAGCATGAATGATTATCGGAACGGATACACACTCTGGGGGTTGGACTTGACAGCAGATCAAGGTTGCGAGGAAGGTCAACTCCATCCTATAAAAACGGGCAATCTGAGATTGGAATTTCACTTTGGAACAGCACTTGCACAAGCCATCAACGTGATTGTATTTGCGGAATACGACAATCAAATTGAAATCAATCAATTCAGAGAAGTGCTTCTAGATTATTAAGATGGAAGACATGGATATTGAACACCTGGAAAAAGGACAAGATTACGAAATGAAGTTATTGGCGTATCCTTGTTGTACAAGTTCAAGGACGGACTTTTTACAAGAGTGTTTGAATCATCACGTCACAGAAGCACTCCAATCTTTAATTTATAATCAAGTGCATAAAGACTGTTATGGTTGTCGAGTGAATCATCCTAGTCAAGTACAACATGTACTCTGCTTATACACGAATACGGAAGAGTGGACAGAACTTTACATTCAAAAAGCGATTCAACGTTTGGACGTGTTCAATGTCATGGAAAAGTGGTATCCTGAATTAGTGACCTTGACCGATAGTGAAAAAGGAGACGCGTGTCGATTATGGATTCAGTTTAAAGAAGAACTCACTCAGAATCAGTTCATTGATCAGTGGATCAGTGTTTGGGCTGAACGTGTCAACAGAAATTGGCATTATGGAGACGAATGAACTACAATACCTATTAGATCATTCACCGTTATTAAAACCACTACGTGCACGTGTTTGTGCTAAAGATCAATTACCTTCAGAGAAACCGCATGACGTGAAAGCCTATATTGTGAATACCCATAACGGGAATCAACCTGGAGAACACTGGGTGGCTCTTTATTTAAAAGACAATAAAGCAGTGTACTTTGATTCCTACGGATTACCTCCTTTCGAAGAGATTCTAACCTTTGTGAAAAAACATGCCAACAAAACTTATCTGTGGAATGCCATGAGAATACAAGGCGATATGTTACCGGTGTGTGGTGTGTATTGTCTATTCGCTTTGGATTTTATCTCACGTGAATGTGACTTGAACCAGATACTGTTAACCCGATTCAAACCGGACATGTATGGAAAAAATGACACTTATGTGACGCATTGGTTTCAACAATATTATGGTACTTATTACATGCATGCTCAATATGTGAACAAGTGTGGACAAAAGTGTTGTGCTCAACGTAACTCTAGACCAGAAGGTCACAACCGTTTGTATCATAGTATCATACATAGAAATACAACTCTTTATGGTGATCATTAAACAATGTTACTGTTTCATAAAATGTTTCATGTAGTTTCTTGTTACTTGTTACAAAAATAAAAGTTTAGAAAAACTGAAACTAGGTGTCTGTTGTCTTTTTTTATTATATCATAAATTCTAAGTTCATAAAAATCAAGCTCCGCACATGCATCGGCGCGTGACGCCATCCAACCCTAGGGTGACGTCATCCAAGCAATATGACGTCATCCAACCACGAGAGTGGGCCATACAATACTTACAATGCCTCATTTCATTCTGAGAACTCAAACGCTCAAGATGGAGGCTTTATTCAATGAACTCAAAACAGCAAAACAACTGACTGAAAAACAGAGCAGGGTATGGCGTTCAATCAGTCGCTTAGCGGCTAGCATTGTTAGAAAAAGGGAACGAGATCTTCAATTCATTGGTGAGACTTTGAATACCATTGAAACCAATCGATTTCATCATAGAGAAGAACTGTCTCAAATGCGAGAGCAATTTCGAGATCAAGTCAGAGAAAGGCAGCGAGATGCTCGGGAACGAACGGCGAATAGACAACGGGAACAACAACAAGAAGAAGAGCATTGGCGCTCTACCGCTCAAGTTGAGTACACGGAACAACCACCAGAACAGGAATGGTCCTGTGGGGATCTAACATGCAGGCTCTGCTATCCCCCACCAGACTGCAAATGTGAACTATGTACCCAACCAGATCAGTCAGCAAACACGGTTTAAAAAACGACCAACGGTCCTTTTCAGGACCACCAACGGCCCTTTTCAGGGCCACCATGTCTTTTCGAAAGAAAATTCTCTCATTGTCTAAGTCTATACACACACAGAACATTCCTAAAATTATTTTTTGATTTCCAATTTGTCACAATTTGTCCTCATTTGTCACAATTTGTCACAATTTTGTAAAACTTCTGGTACCGACCTTAATCTATTTACTCTATATTCTATATGGTACCAGGAGGTATGGGTACCAGAAGGCATTGGTACCAGAAGGCATTGGTACCAGGGTACCGCCGACTACTACTAATATGGTTTGAAAATCGTTTGATTAAATTTATTTATAGACTGACACATGTAAACTGCATTTTATGCCCGCGGCATCTGATGGTGCGGGGACATACAGTGATTGCCATGTCCGTCCGTCCGCACGAGGTTAAGTAGACATTACCTTTACATCTATCGCTATGATACAAAGTCTTATACAATTGTTACCCTGGGCCGTTCCCGATGTACACTAACCCACAACCTCAATTATAACTTGACCTTGACAGGATTTCGACTTGTAATGTTATATACGTAAATGGGCTATTTCTTGGTTAACTGGATTAGGGCTGCGGATCGTTGGGTAAGTTGCGATCCGATCCAATCCACGATTCAACACTTACGATCCACAAATCGAATCACGAATCTTTTGTTATCAAGTACTTCAAAATTGCAGTCCTGGAGATAGCAATTCTTTTCTTTTAAGAATAATGAAGTAAATCAATATATTATTAAATTGTTCTGTGGCTTAAATTTATACGTACTCCCTTCCAGTTAATTTATTTACCAGCATCTTGGCAAACAAAGTAGTCCATATTGAAACAATATTTTTTCAGAGAAAAGGGATTTTTAAGAACAAAGAATACACTTTTAATTTGTTAAAAACTAGATCGCGAACCACGAATCTTAGTAGTGACGACTATTCATACTTTTTTTATTTTTATTTGATTCGTGATTACCCGAGTACTCGGATACTCGCCACAGCCCTAAACTGGATTATGAAATACCAACTTACTTAGCACCAACATTAACACTGCATATTAAATGCTGTGATACTTAATCAGTTGTTGCCTTGGCACCCGTATCATCCAACTTCAATTTGACCTTGGCAGGATTTGGACGCATAATGTGATATGAATGGGTTATTTCTTGGGTTACTAGAGTTTACTTTGATTTGTAGCACCAACACCGTGTACTAGAACAATTTGTTACTTACACAGGTGTTGTCTAGTACCATTCCCAATGTACTCGTGTCACCAAACCTCGGCCTTGGCCAGACTTGGGCATCCAATGCTAATTAAATGGGTTAGTTTACAACATGGAAGATTGGTTTTATTCCAATGTGCAACCTCTTGAAAAAATGCCTTATACAATGTAAAGTATACGTAAACGGGTTGAATTCTTGGAAACCGTATTTGATTGTATAGTAAATATATATACTCTTTTTGATATTTGTGCAGTTGCTTCATTGGACCACTCCTAATGCACCCATATCATCCAACTCGATTTGACCTTTCCTTTATTGGTTTTAATGGGCTACTTCTTGGTTCAGGTTAACTAGATCTGTCCCTATCATTTTTATACAGCAATTACTTAGGACCCTGACATTGGTTATTTTTCCTATACGCGATATAAAGGGCAATTATGTATCTTTGAAACTTCGCTTAGAACACCTCGTGATAGAAATATTCACATTAGGCCTAAAAGAAAAAAATAATATGTTTCTAATTACATGCTCATTAAAAAATAGGATAAGTAAGTTGGGATTTTTAAAAAAAAAAAAAAAAATATTTTGGCTTTTAAAAAGCGCATGGAAAACTAAAAAAGGTGAGAAAGTTGATGTTCCATTCCTCGAGCCCAATAATAAGATTAAGGTCGCCTGGAAACATTAGGATAGATCGGGTAAACAGAAACAAACATGTTTATGCATGAACACATCTAGCAACTTTAATGTTTTACAAAAAATATCCATTAATTCTTATTCTGGTATTTTCTATTTTCAGATCTTGAGCAGCAACATGAACCAATACTTCAACGTTATTGATCTCAATTAACCTTTAACATTTACATGTGATCACAGCTAGTGTACAGATCTTTGTATACATTAATTTCCTTAAAATACATTACATACAGCAATACTATTTTCAAACATGCTCTTTTGTATAAACATATGTCTAGAAAAAATAGTCATGACTTACATTATATAATTATTTACTGTAAGGGGTGGTTTTTTGGCGCTGAAAATAACTCTACAAAGGTTGATAATTTTTAACGAGGGTCATTTTTTCACGCGTAATGGGGTCATTATTTAACAGTATGGATCAATTTTTAACGTTGAAAATTGATCAATAATCCCCTGGGGTCATTTTTCCACGGGGTCAAAATGTTATGCTACATCAGCCGCTTTACATAAATCAAAGTACTGAAAGAACTCATGGATTGCATAGACTGGCACTGCAACATGAAACGGGAACTAGTTTAACATGGTACTAAATTCCGCATCAAAAAGCATGCCATCTAGGAAAACTTGTAAGGTGAATCGATCTCCGTTTGTAACCGAACGATTGTTAACTTGAAAAACAGCATTTTAAACCCAAATAAATGGATAAGAAGAAACTAAACGGTAAACCAAAGACGTATACCATAATACATATCATAAGTCTTTGACTAAACACACTAGTATGGCAAGTGATTTTTTCATTTCGTATCAGCCTGGAAAAAATCGTCATGAGATATCAGACATGTAACGAAACCCTTAAGGACGGCAATTCATCTAAAAAAAGTTTCATAAATTGCTTGTTGCTATTAATTTTGATTATACAATGTAAAATCACAGTGCACCAAAAAACCGAATTAATTAGGCTAACCTGTTTATGACATTAAAGCTTCAATTCTTGAACTAACTGTACTTATAATACTTTAATTAAAGCACCCCTAGCTAGAATTATATTAACATCTACGTACTGGCATGATAACGCCCTTGTAGAATTATATATAGCCATACTATTGAAAACTGATAAAAAATGTTTGATTTTCAAGTCAGGCAAATGTCAGTCTTTGAGTTTCTATGACAACCAATTTCAAAAATAAATGTGTTTCATAAATACATGTACTTATAAATATCTTCATAAGACGCACCTGTGATGTGTAACATAGAAGTTTTTAACACCAAAATGCTGTTTTACGCATCACCCTTCATTATATATGATAATTATACATTGTTTAGTATGAACCGCGAAAAAGAATGAATCTGTACTACCAATATGTATGATTTGAAGTAACCATTAAAGCAACAAGTGGTCAGATGACCATGGCTGTTTTTGTGACAAGAAACCGAAGTGTAAAAAATTGCCTAAGTGATATTTGACAAATAAAAATATTCCTTTACATTGTTTCATCAATAAGGCGACTTTTTTGTTGTTGATGTTTCAGCTTTTCATAACCATCACTCGTTCGTCGTGCATGAATTTTGATGTGGACCAAAATACTATGTTTTTTCTACGTCCACCATGCAATTGTTAAATTAGTTCCTGTGTATGTCGCAGTATAAGTCTATGCACGTTCAGTTTCCATGAGTAGTTTCAGAACTTAAATTATATTTCTACAAGCTTTTAGGGAAATATATGTGTTTTTTTAAATGCCCTATTTACCTACGCAAATGAGTCTGTAACCAATTATAAACATATTAAAAAATATCTAAGGCAAGAAAAATAGTTATGTTTATGATTACCAGACTGTGTAGATGTTTAGGCCCCAATCTTGTAGTAAAAATATATATGTTGAGAAAAATGAGACAAGTCTTGCTATCTACACTATTTTTTGGTCAATTAACTATAAATACGTCTATTTTTTGTCAAATTACTATAAATATGTCTATTTTTGGTCAAATAACTATAAATACGTCTATTTTTTGTCAAATTACTATAAATATGTCTATTTTTGGTCAAATAACTATAAATACGTCTATTTTTGGTCAAATTACTATAAATATGTCTATTTTTGGTCAAATAACTATAAATACGTCTATTTTTGGTCAAATTACTATAAATATGTCTATTTTTGGTCAAATAACTATAAATACGTCTATTTTTTGTCAAATTACTATAAATACGTCTATTTTTTGTCAAATTACTATAAATATGTCTATTTTTGGTCAAATAACTATAAATACGTCTATTTTTTGTCAAATTACTATAAATACGCCTATTTTTTGTCAAATTACTATAAATATGTACATTTTTTCAAGCTTGTTGTAATAAATTTGTACTGCATACATATCAGAGTTTTACATTAATATGACAGTGATGCCCGTGTTGTGATGGTTGAGATGATGCAGCTATTTTGTATTATAGTTATTATATATACAGTACAACCTCTCCATAGCGGCCCTCTCTAGAGCAACAACCTCACTTCAACAACAGCATAATTTTTCCCACTGCAACAATTAACCTGACCTCTGTAGAGCAACCACCTCTCAAAAAAACAAGATAATTTTGCTACCCTCAAAGGGTGTTGCTTTGGAGAGGTTGCACTGTAAATAATTTGTAGATATACTGTGCTGGAGTGTAGATGATAAACTGTTCAGATTCATGTTATTAAATCTAAGTGAAGTCAAAGGTTTTAGTTTTCTCTTTCTGGTCATGTATATATACTAGCTTCATCAGATACATCATGATTATCACCAAGTGAACTCAAAGGTTTTAATTTCTCATTCAGACCATGTAAATGTACCTGTTTCATAAGCTACATCACGATTATTATCTTCATTTTTAACATATTCATTGTTATCAACATTATCATCTTCATCATCACTTTCAATATCCTAAACACTATCAATATCATCATCAGTAACAACATCGTAAACAACATCAAAATCATCACCAGCAGTATCATCATGGCAAATTATGTCAATCATCATCAGCAGTATTATCATGGTAAATTATGTCATAACAACATCAAAATCATTATTAGGTTCATCATTATCATAAACATCTCAATAGTCATTATCAATGAGAACACAGCAGAAAACTGATTATGAAGGATTTCCGCTAGATTATCAATAAAGCTACCAGTAAGACAACATGAGAAGACTTTCATCTTTTACAATCAACATTTAACTCAACAACAAGAAATAACGACAAAGATTCAATAGTCATTCATTTAATTAAATTTTAATAGGGACAACAATCAGATCATGCTGCATAAACATAAACTGAAAGATGAATATATGTCAGAAATAACCATATAAAATTAAACAAAAGCCATTTTCACATTCAATATTCAGTAAGATTACAGAGAAACAGTATGCTATAATTTGTGAAAACCAGATTTAAAAGCTTTGGCACTTTACTAAGTGGAATGAATACATTAACTTGCATAAATTGCATTTGATTATAAATTTTAGGTACATGATTATGTGGCACAGAAAATTTTGATCAATTTCTGTAAATAGTCAAACCTGTGAACAAAGGCCACTGACATGGCCTTTGTTGACAGGTGGCCTTTATCTGTTGTTTTGTTCTAAATATAAATCAAAGACTGTTTTTAACATAATGGCCACTTTTCACTGGACAGCCTTTAATTGGATTGGAGATGGCCTTTAACACAGGATTGACTTGTACATTAGTACACATGAAAATGACACACACACACACACACACACCCATACACAAACTACACAAGAAATAAAATAGTATAATAGTTACTCAGAGCCTAACACAAGTAGATAGCTTACAGGTACTTAATAAGTTACCATACACAAACCAAACTGGACCTGCCTCCATGATGGAGGGGTTAAGTTTGCTGACTTCAAATCTCTCACTGATAGAGGGTCGTGGATTCAAGCCCAGCTACCGACCATTTCTCTTTATGTGAGAAAGTAGGCAGTTGTTTACGGAGGATGGAAGCCTAGTACTGGTTCTTCCCAGGAACGATGGGTATAGGTGAACTGTCCGCCTCATATGACTGACTGTTGAAAAGGGGCGTAAAACTCAAACGAACAAATAAACCAAACTGACCAGACTTGCGTTAATACAATGTTGAAATAATAAAAATGGCATAAAAAGATCCTGATGTATGCTTACAGAAAATACATGTGGTACCAATTTTACAGTAATAGCATTTCTATATAAACATGATATGATGGGAGACCAATATTAACTATATAACAAATATAAGATACATAGACAGACTCTTGGATTTCAACAAAGCACAAAAAGAATTAAAATAATATTTTAGAATTCATTCCATTCATGGGTCAGTTAGAAATGGACTTTCTAAGGACTTGTTCCAAAAAACCCATACTGTGGTTACGTTTCTTGGATGACATTTTCTTTATATGGGAACACAGTCTTGAAGAATTACTGTCTTTTATTGAAAAAATAAATAATGTTCATAAAAATATTAAATTTACATATACTTATTCCCAAACAAGTGCTACATTTCTTGACGTCAACATTGAAAAAGATGAAGATAATTCATTAAAAACCAGCGTCTTTGAAAAATCAACAAATTGCCATCAATACATAGAATTTTCATCATGTCATCCTCGAACGTGTAAGCTGGGAATCCCATACAGTCAGGCAAAACGCTATAGAAGAATTACGTCGGACGACCTCCATTTTCAACAGGATTGTGAAAAACTCAAATCATATTTTACTGAACGAAACTATCCTATAAAAACTGTGAATGAAGCTATTTCAAAAGCATCAACACTTAGCGTAGTAGATGCTTTACAGAGTCCTTCTTTTTCTTCATCGAAAGATATTATTCCTTTTGTATGTACTTTTAACCCTTCTTTACCTAATATAGGAAAAATAATTAATCAATATTGGGGATTGTTAAAACATTCAAAAAATAAGTCTGTACAAGATCTTTCAAAACTTAAGCCAATTATAGCATATAAACGTCCTTCCAGTTTACAAGATGTCCTTGTTCACTCAAAATTTACAAATATTGTTAGTATGGGTCAAGTATCCAAATGTAATAGACCCAGATGTTCTCATTGTTGCAAAATTGAAGAGAATGATATTTTTTCAAGTACTAATTTTTGTAAAGATTTTAAGATTAAACATGGTTTATCTTGTTCTTCCTCAGCAGTGATTTACCTCATTACTTGTAAGAAATGTCAGAAACAATATGTCGGCCAGACTAAACAAAAATGTAGTCAAAGAATGAATAGTCATAAGTTTGACATTAAACATTTTCCTGAAACGTTAACAAATGTTTCTGAACATTTTAACCTTCCTGGTCACAGTTTTGATGATTTTTCTTTTATGCCTATAGACAAAGTGCACAATAACTGGCAACGACTTTTAAAAGAAACTAAATGGATGCATATTCTAGGTACTACCAGTCCGAATGGAATGAATTCTAAAATATTATTTTAATTCTTTTTGTGCTTTGTTGAAATCCAAGAGTCTGTCTATGTATCTTATATTTGTTATATAGTTAATATTGGTCTCCCATCATATCTTGCTATTTTATTTGCATCTTACCAGTATTATTGTATCTTTTAGTATCCTGTGTAACAAATATTGCGCAAAATTGTATGTCATATTTTGACGTTGTTATTGACGTCGCATGACGTTGATGACGTCATTTCCTGTTTATTGTTTTTATATTAATATTTATTGATCCTGATGAAGGCCAATATGGCCGAAACGTTGAGGTGTAAATAAATTAAATCAACAATTTAAGTTTTGCTGAAGTTAGACTTCTTTTTTACATAATATAATATATAAACATGAACAATTTGTACAGAAAGTTACCTAAATACATTTATAACTATGGTACAATCTCTATAGCAGCCCTTTTGAGCAACAACCTCTCTGAAACAACAGCTTGACTTTCCTACTGCACAATTTAACTATTAATTTAACCTGTCTAGAGCAACAACCTCTCACAACAACAACATAATTTTGCTACTCCCAAAGGCTGTTTCTTTAGAGAGGATGCACTGTATATTGTTGAACCAATTTAAAATACCATACATCATATTCTTACATATTACATGAGACATGTCATGATATAACAAAGCCAATCTAAAATATCATATAAATCAGTATCATTTAGTAAAAATGTTAAGAACAATAATTTTGACTTACATATTATGTAAGTATGACTGAAATGGACAAACATCATTTTAACATTGTGAAACAAAACATCAGCACATAACAACACAAATATAAATCATAACTAGTCTAATTATAGTCACAATAATGTTTATACAATAGCTGATTATATGACATACTTAAAACAACAAAAGAATAAAAACAACAATGTTTACGTTGAATTGGTTTTCTTTCCATGTTAAAGTCTAATTGATACAGAAGAGAAACATCATAAATCATCAATATCTAAATCCTCTGATTTGTTATCATTTACACTGAAACTGGCGTAGAGGGCGCTTGTCCCACTGAACTTGTAATATTTGGTGAGGAAAACTTCTTTTCAAAGTTACAAGCCATGATGGACTTTTCATATTTAATGGTGAAGTCTTTTTTGATTTGTTTAATTGGCTATCAGCAGGTGGTTTTAAATGTTGATTATTATCATTTCTTATATGTTGAGTGTCATCAATAACTTCTCTTACACTGTTAGTACTTGCTGATTTAGCATTAGTAATATTTTGAAGTTCAACATCAGTTTTTACACCATAACATACAGGTTTAGATTTTCCAGTTTTGATTTTTTCACCACTTTCCTCATTTGTCCACATAGAATCTGACAATGTACTGGTTGACAGACTTGTATCAAAACCAGATGTACTTAGTGATACAGATCGATTTGATTCGTCAAACTGAAATTTACTTAATTTTGATAAAGTTTTTAAGCTAACTTTAGATGACTTTGCACTAGTTAAGTTCTCTGAGTCTGGTGTCTTATAATCACAACCTGTAGCTGATTGGCTATCTGTTTTATTTTTTCCTCGAGTCCTTTTGTGTTTCCTGTCATACTTTGAATCATCATTGGTTTCAAACTCATCATCAGAATCAGACATAATGGCCCTTTTCTTACTTTTTCTTTTAGCACTGACTGAATCTTTATCATTCACTGTTACCTTGCTGTTACAGTTTCTATCTAGTGAATTGATATTAACATTTGCTTCCTCCTGCTCTTTATCAGTATCTACTTTGTTTCTTACAATGCTATTCATATACCTATTAACTTGCTTTTTCATATGCCCAGTTGTACTAGAAGATTCACCAATATCCTTAGACTTTCTGGTTTTAACACAAACCAACTTAGCTCTAGACTCTTCTTCAAAATCCTTTTCCAACTTTTCATTGTATTCAACCCCTTTGTCTAGGTCACTTGAATCATTCTTTGGAACTTGTGACAGTCTGTTGTCAATAGTTCTCTGTATAAGTGTCCTTTTAGCATTACCTTTATCGGTATTCTTTTCTTCCTCAGGTATTTTTTTGTCATTCAAAGCACTATGTTTTCCGAATGGTGTTGATGTGCTAGTGGGTAGAATTTTAAAATTTCCATTATCTGAAGGTAAAGTGGATGATACAGATGATTGAGAGATAAAACCACCCCCACTAGCACCAACTTGGGGGAATTCTGATACATGGTTTACTATGGAAACATTCTCTTCATCACTAAAATTCAGCATATCGGTAAGAGATACATCAAGAGGACCAACTAGTGTATTAGGAGCTCTTGTAGCCCCATTCAACTGCTCTGTCTGATGTTTGTCATTACTTTTCCCATCATTTGATTCATTTACAATATCCTTGGAGCTTGATACTTGGTTTGCTGAATCATTATTCTCTGAACCTATACTGTTAAGTTCCACTTTCACACCACTGATATTATCGTATTTCTCAACACTGGAATGTAATGATGATGATGATGCTGACGACATGTCAGAGGTTGACTGTGCTGGGGCAACTGTTGATGTTGAATGCACAGGTAAAACATCAGGGTTTGCAGAACTCTCCACATCATTTACTCTTTGTCTTTCATTTTCCAGTAGATCGGGTAGATTTAATCTTTCAAGGATCATTTCAGCTGAAAAACAACAACAAACTCATAACAAACGTGTCTAATGAGGAATTTGTCATTTAAAAAGATACAAATGATATCAAACAATATACTGCAATCAAGTAATTTTCAATAAATCACAATTGTATGTAATTATAAAGAAAGGATTAAATGACTTCTGTAACTACTAATTTACCTTATTAGTTGTTTTATGATAAATTTATAATTATGAAGCAAGTAAAAAAGTCTATAAATGAGAAATAAGCAAATTATTGCCTAATGAACATGTACTGATAAAACAGTTCAAGCTGGTTCTAAGTTAATGATTCATCAACATAGACAACTTAAAGAATCATTCAGGAAAGTAGATACATATCAACATTAAAGATATGGCCTAAAATAAGCAAACAATTCGAATTCAAGGGCAGATAACTCAAAAAACGAGATCAGTGACTCCCAATTTTTTTTGCTTAAAATGTTTCTGTTATCATATGCTACAATCATGCAAAATTAATAAAAAAATCTATTACTCATTTTTCATTGTGCCAATATGTCTATGTGAAAAATGTAGTGAACTGTAGCAAACGTCTTTAATACATGCTGGCTTAACAATTTACTTTAACGTGGTACCATATTACTCTAAAATAAATCAAGATTTTGATAAATTGAGCCAATTAATCTCTTGCAGCAAGTATTATACAACAAGGGTTGATAACCTTACAGGTGAAAGCTAGATGATACAATAACACAATCTAATTGAAAGCGAAATAGAAATTCTTATCAAGCCCACAATGAAATTAATTGATCCTGCGGTAATGTTTATCTGAATGTTGGTAAAAATTGTAATTGCGTCATTTCATGTGGACAGTTAATTTGAACAACTTCCACGATGAAGAAATGAATCATATAAAACAAACTGTCCTCAAAATAAAGGGCACCTGTGAATTTGTGTTTCTCAAGGGTGGCCTTTGTTCACAGGTTTGACTGTCCCTTTACCTGGCTTCATTACCTTGAATTTTGTATTCCTCTTCAGCGTCATCAGGGAATGCCGTGTGCAGTGCATTAACACCACCCAGTAGTGCTGCTCCCTAAAATATACAAACATACAGTTTTAGGGGTCTAAATTAGTTTTAGCATCAAGAGCAGGAAAAGCTGCAGCTGTCACACTCCCAGTGATTTTTTTCTAAAATGTTCACACTACCCATGCCCGTCAAAAGGGGAAATTTAGTGCAACAATTTTAAAGTCCAAAATGGAAATATATAATAATATTCATTTTCTATGGAATATATGATTATTTAGTTGTTTAAATCATGAATGTCAATATTGCTACACTGAAATTGGTGACAATGATATGAAAACTATTATATTTTTCTTCTTTTTACATGATCACATGGAAAACACTTCTTGTCAGGGGAAAATTCTGGCTAATTTAGGTTAAAAAAGAAGTAAAGTTTGCTAGGGGAAACTGCCCATATATGGCAGTAAATATAGGGGAAAAAATTACTGACTCCTAATAATTCTCTACATGATACGATGCACACTAAGCAAGTGTGATATATTAAAATAAATCTAGAACTTTATCTTACCATATTTAGCAGTTTCATTTTGTTAAGCATAAATTGCCTTCTGAAAGCTGCAGTAATTAGATTGTATTATGTGAAAGGTGTTTCTGTATATATTCACTGAATATAATTATGTCACCTATGCAACCTCTTTTTTTATTACCAATTAGTTACCCTCAAACATGTCTGTACAAAATGTCTCACATAGTATTAAAACATTGCCATGATATTAGACTTCTACATCAGAGCTTCAAAACACCATAAATTTGAACCCTACATTATACATGGATGTGGTCAATTACTAAACAAAAATCAATTAAACAAAATCAGGTAGGCTAGAAGAAATAGTCTTATTTCAGATTACTTGACAAAAATCAACCAGTGACTTTCCACGTAAATAGGATGCTAAACTTTATTATTTTTTTTTCAAAACATGCACTTCATACATTAGAGGTAAATTCACCACCAAATATTTTCAAACATTGGTTTTTAGGGGTAAGAATCTTTGGGGTCAGAACCCAAATGACCAGACCAGTCTGGTAACTGAAAACCTAACTATATTGTCCTGGCCTTAACAATGTTGATTAATAAATCATTTGATGCAATTAAACAATTTTATGTCAGTTATTTCTAATTTATGATACAAACAGAGTTTAGTTACGCAATACATTGCCATTAGTTTGAATCATTTAAACTTGAACAGTTCCCCAATGAAAAATAAAAATGGACCACTCTTTGTTGCTTTTTGAGGTGACTTTCAATAACAGGTATTGGATATCAGATAATGCATATTAATTACATTTATATAATTGTTTAATGATGCATAAACACGTTATTAACTGGTATTCTTGAATTACTACAACAATGTCATGCCTTTGTTCTTTTAGTTTAATACGGTACAAGATGGTACCTGATAGCTGTCCAATATTAATGTTGGTTTAATGACAAACATGTATACTTGTATAATGCATCCTTAACAAAACAACACCCTTTGGGTGTAGCAAAATTATGTTATTGTTGAGAGGTTGTTGCTCTAGGTTAAAATTACAGTTATATCGTGCAGTGGGGGGAAATCATGCTGTTGATAAAGGGAGGTTGTCGCTCAAGAGAGGGCTGCTCTGGAAAGGTTAAACTTTAATGTTACTATTTAACTTTTTCTATAATCACCAATTAATCATTTTCCATACACTTGAATAATCAATACAAACTTTAAACCATAAAATTCATGTTACGGAAAAGCCTCAAATTGTCCAAAATGTGTCTCATAGAATCCAATCTTTTACGTACATGACTGTTTCAGCTTACATCTATTATATTTAATTACATTTATTTTATCATCTAAATTATACATGAATTCTTACTTTACCAACCTAATTATACATGAATTCTTATATTACCTTCCAAATTATACATTAATTGTTATACATGTATTATCATTCAAATTATACATTAATTTTTACATTACCATCCAAAATATACATTAATTGTTATAATATATTACCATCCAAATTATACCACAATTCTTTTATTACCATCAAATTTATATATCTATTCTTTTACCATATACATTAAGTCTTACATTATCATTTACAAGTACATGTACATTAAAATTTTAAGTATCAAAATGAAATAAAGGTGACAAATTGTTAAGGAGAATGGGGACAGAAATCATGCAATTAATTCATAATGGCCTTACTATACCTGTATCATAGAAACTTCCATTTCACTCAAAATATCGACCAATTAATGTAAAACGTCAAGTAATGTGTGACAGATAACTGATCTCAACTAATGAGAAATCATTAATGAATGTCAAGATTAATACAAGCTTAATGAGAAATATCTCCCAGCAGGAATTGCTACACAATAACAAGGAAATAATACGTGTTTACGGTTACCTGACTGAGCTCTTTTTTTTAAGGGTTTTGGAAAAGCCTTTGTTTTGGCCGTGTTGCTCTCAACATGATATTTTAGCCAAATTTAAAGTCATTAATTTTGATATAACTAGCATTATGGATAATATAACATCGTATCTGTATTAAACAGTAACTTTTTTTTAACAAATATAAACATTCTTTAAGGTAAATTGTGTTCTAACAATAAGTAAAACTTTTTTATACATCTTGAAAAAATTGAACATAGAGATGAGACAAGAACAAAGCCTAGGTATGTTTTCAGTCATGAGCTAGCCCGTATTTTTTGGGCAGACCGTAAAGTTTCTAGGAGCATATAAAAAAAAATACAATCATTGGAAGGTATAGCAATATCAAGGGATGAATTGTGCCTCAACAGTATGATCAATTTGAGTTTGAAAATATATATTTTTAATCATCAGCAATCGTCATGGTAATCTATCAGATATTTTGAAGATGAAAATACTATTTGTTTGTCTACGCCCCTTTTCAACAATCAGTCATATGAGGCGGACAGTTCACCTAACCATTGTTCCTGGGAAGAACCAGTACTAGACTCCCATCCTCCGTTAGCTGCTGCCTACTTTCTCACATAAAGAGACATGGTCGGTAGCTGGGCTTGAACCCATGACCCTCTTCTAAGTAAGAGGATACAGTGATTTGAAGTCAGCGACCTTAACCACTGGACAATGGAGGCAGGTATGAAAATATGACATACAAAATGTATATACCGGTAAATATATTGTTTTTCATTATTACAAAATAATCTAATGGTTGCCATTAAACCAATCAAATCACTAGAAACTGATATTACCATGGCAACAACAATAACATCAACAATAACTAGTGAGGTTACTGCCATCATTACGGCAATATAATGACATTGACTCTCTACAAGGTAAATCTAATTAAATTAATTCACCATAACATATTAGTTTTGATGGCTGGAGACTAAAAACACAAAAGACGATAGTACAAAACCTAATTTGAGACTGGCTGTATTGATTAAGTCCATATCATCACTAGACAATTAGGCAGACAGTAAGAATTAATCTATCATAATTATACTGCAGAAAAAACACAACCATGAAAACATGTCCATTGATCAAGACTTAATTGCATGCTTATCTTTATCATTCTATTATTTTATCAAGACTTCAGAGAAAATGAATGGATAACGACCAACAACTATAGAATGTTATAGCCTTATTAGGTTTTATCTTTTTCCTGTATTTCGTAATGTAACCATGGCAACACAAAACAACCATTTCAAGAACTCACTGCATCAAAGAAGACACGTAATCCAAGACAAAAAATGTTGATTCAAAGAATTTACATGAAAGTTAATATTCTAAAGAATTTTAATTATGTATAACTACATGTACTTATAATTATGTATAATAACAATTTTTCTGTTATGTTGAAAAACATACATGAATAAGTATTACAGTCAAAACCTGTGAATAAAAGCCACCCTTGGGAAAGACATTATGTGAAATTGTGAATAAAGATTCACAAGTGGCCTCTATTCAGAGGTCATTTGTTCTACATAATAAATTACAATTTATAACAGAATGGCCTTTATTCACAGGATGGACTTTATTTGGAGATGGCTGCTATCACAAGTTATATTTATTTTCAGCATCAGATATGAGGTCAAAAAAAGGCGTGTTTCTGATTAATTGGCCAAGATAAATAGGGTGGTTAGGTTGTAAACTTCTCTATCTTATTACTAAGCATATCTCTTGAACCTTTGAGGCAAGATTTGTCCCCAAATAATTCCATTATACCTTGATAGGCTGTATCTTTTTCAGGTCAATGGCAAAGAATAGAGTTGGTTAGGCAATCGTGTACAAAAGTGTAATTAATTGTTCATACTAATAATGGGGACTATAATTGACTACTTGTGAACAATAAAACATCGGGTAATTATCTTTAATACTAACTCAGATCATGAGATAACTTGGTCCTCATTTTGTCAGTTCTACGGTAAAACCTGTGAACAAAGGCCAACTTTGGGAAATACATAATATGGCCTTTATTGACAGATGGCCCAAATTCGGAGGTTATTTTTATCTAAATGATCAATGATGTTTTTTTACAGAATGACCTTTATTCGCAAGGTTGCCTTTATTCGGAGGAGGCCGCAAACACAGGTTTTACTGTGATTAGGTTTACAAGATTTTTACTCAGTATTAATCAGCTATCATGAAAACGCAACATTTCCATATCATTACAAACATGATCTTCAGATTAGCATCAAAACAAATTTATTCTCTTCAGTAAAATTATCACCCAGAACTCTAACAATCTCAGGCCCTTAGGGTATAGATCATTCTCCAAGCTCAAATCGTAATATCAATCTCAATGTCCTTTGATGGAATAGCGATGATTTTTAATTTTTTAAGAACTTAATCAGATCTATACGGTGGCACAAAGGTGTGCGATTTTTTTCGTGCACAGGTATAACTAAGTCGTGGCAATGAGTTAACTAAATCACACATGTCATCTCTGTGCCACCATAGATCTATCATGCAGAGAGAATAACTTATCATTATGATCATCATCATGGTTGTATCACAATTTACTCTAAGAAATATTGAAAAACGAAATATGAGAATTGAGTTTTGAGACAGATCTCAAGTTTTGTATCCTTAGACCAAGGATTTGAACATTTGAACATTCGATCAATTCTACTATCTAAGCCCACAGGGTATCTTCAAAGTAAGGTAGTGATTTCTTCTAAAGTTCATACTTACTTGCATGGAGGATTCCATCATTGTCACGGCAACCACAGCATCTTGTATAGTAACTTTATCACGGAACATCAAACGTGCATGGGCTGAAATATTTTACAATCAAACCCGAGGTAACAGTCACCGGTAAACAACAAACATTCTTCACTTACTTTTACTAGTTTTAAAGAGCAAATAAATCTTGGTTCAAAGGTCAAACATATATAAAGCTCATATCTATTGTCTCCCTAGAGTGACCTTTCATGACAAGTTTGACTAACCTCAGATGTATACATTTTTGTACTATATTCTAAACCTATCAGCTATTTTATGCTATCTGGTGAATACAGATTTATCAAACTTTCTTATGGCTGCAAATGAAACACTAAGAATAATACAGAATCCAATGTATATATTGCTGAAAGATGTCATTGTAACAGATACATGGTAAATTTTATTGAGTACGGTTTTTTAATTTGCACTGAAGACAACCTAAGAAGCTGTTGTAGACAGCAGCCGCATGACCTGTAGCTGCATTTCCACTTTAATATTTTTAGCAACAGTGAACAAACAAACGAAAAAAGAAAGAAAAACAGAAATTTTAAAGAACAAATGAAGAACAAACAAACAAATAAAGTACAGTAGGAAAATTGAACAGTATCAGAACAATATTGAATTCCAATACATCGAGATACAGGAAATAACAAAATTAATCAACTTGATCTAACAGCAACATCAAGTCCTAATTACCAATAAGTCTCAAGCTTAATTGAACCGCCATTCAAACAGGAATGAAGCCATTTTTGAAGTACATAGTTATTTTGAGATAAAAATGACATGACCTATCCACTGAAAGCTGTTTTAATGTCAAATCACATGATAAAGTACTCTTACATTGTAAAAAAGTTTCCAAGCCTGTCTCTAATGCGATGAAAGGTTCATCACTTAAAACTTTGCAAATAATCAATAGAATAATCCTTGAAATTACCTAAAATAAGTAAAATTTCAAATCAAGGGCAGATAATTAAAAAACAAGACAGAGACCCACAATTTCTTTCACTAAAAAGTGTTTCTGTTATCATGCAAAGTTTGAAAAAAAATCTGTTGATCAGTTTTCATTCTGTCTATATGTCCACAGTCCATGTGAAAACTGCAGCAAACATCTTTAATTCAACAATTCACCATTAACTTGAATACATAGCTTTGAGAAACTGTTCACCTTATTAGACTCTGACAGTGACTGTTTAAAAGAGGCAAAAAGCCAAATGAAACTTGAAACATCAAATGAGACCCCTATGCTGACAAAGTAGATAAACTTGACCTTGAGTGTGTTAGGAAGAATTTCTCTATGAATTCAACACCTGATAAACTAATCATTTAAGTTGTTTATGGAACTTTGTTAAATTATATTAAGGCAGATAAATGGGTCAGATGTCGGAAAGAGGAGTGTAAAGAAGTTGAATGATTATGAAGGACACACATTGCTATATTAATTAGCCCACAAGCTCTTAAGACATCATGTTTCTATTTTTGAAATACTGTCACCATACTTAACATGGATAATTTTGATACATTTAAATGTTATATCGGACAATGTGATGATAAATGCGAAAAAAAAACGAACATGACCATGTGATATAGTCAAAACCTGTGTTAGTGGCCTCCTCCAAATAAAGGCCACCTTGTGAATAAATGCCATTCTTTTAAAAAACTGTCTTTGATTACTAAGAACAAAATGACCTCCGAATAAGAGCCACCTATCAATAAAAAGCCACAATTTGTATTTCCTAAGTTGTGGCTTTTGATCAGAGGTTTGACTGTACATATATACCTTACCTTGTGACAGACGTATCATACTTTGTAATAACCTCATTGTTGTTCTAGCAGCATTTCTATCATCTGATCCTCTCTGAGCATGGTAATATTGTCTTAATACACTAAAATAAACAACATATAACATCTATAAGCACTTTCTAAGTACGGTAATATTGTTGTAATACGAATAACAACAGCAAACATAAACTGAAATGTTCTTATTCATATGCGATGAAAAATTAGAAAAAAAAATTGCGGATACTTCTAAATGGCAATCACTCAATCACTCCGTCTCACCTGCTGGTATCACAATGATAGTTACATAATTTATTAATTAAACAAACAAGCTATTTTTGGAGAGCGTAACATAATCTTAATCATATAATCTGATATCAAAACCATAGATCATGAGGTAATTAATAGTCCTCTTATGTTTAATTTATCAACAACATATTAAGTTCAACTCATGTGTTCTAGCAAGGCTTACCAGGTTGATAGCCAAGTCAAACACAAGCAATATTAATATCGAGGGCTCAGCGCAACACTGTCCTAACTTGTTCTTATTTCAATATGAGTTACAACACTGTTGCGTTAAACCCTCGAATTATAATTATCCTAATTTTGGGTTTTAAGGATCAATGTTGTTACCGGGTAATCTATAAAATTTATCAACAGGTTGATGACTGTTTAATCTATCCAAATAAAGCAACAAATATGGTTACTCTATAATGCCATATTACTCTACTTTACTACTAATATGTTGTTGTAAATATAAAAACCTCCCAGGGAGACCAACATGGTCGAGTGGTTATGGTGGACTAGTAATCACTAGCCCATCACTGCCACGAGTTTGAATCTCATAAAAAAACTGAAAAAGGTCCCATAAGAGGATGTTGATAATTCTTTCACTAAATGACTCAGGTTATAGGTACGACATTAAACCCCGAAGAAAAGTCTAAGCACTTACATAGACTTGCACAGCAACATGAAATGGTAACTAGTTTTACAATTGCATGGTGGGTGTAGATAAACATACTACTTAGGTCAACATACAAATGTGTGCACACTGAGTGACGGCTAGGGAAAGCTAACCTATCATTCAGTTACCAAAAATTACCTCATAGCTCCAGGAGTCAGTTCCGGGTTTATCGTCTTGATGAGTGATATGTATGCTTGCATTTTGTCCATACTCCAGATCACTGAACGCTTATCATCAGGGTCAACTGGATGCTTGCCCTCTAGAATATAACCTGACACAACCCTGTCCCAGTCCTCATTTTGTGTATCCAGTAATACTAACACAAGATCAAATCTGCTCAGTAGTGGACTAGCTAGAGCGATATTGACTGACAGGGACTGAAACAAAACAATCACACAATAACATGCATATGTTCTGTCGGGCCTCAAGGTTATAAAACTTGAGAACAGTCTACAAGCTCAAATCTCAATTCCATTTGCACGAGTATTTTGGCAGAATATATATCACTTTCCAATGTTTGAATACATATTCAGATCAATTTTGATGACATATATATGTATGATCAATATCGTCTTTGTTTTATCATGTTCAACTTGGTAACATTAAATGACAAAATAAGAGGTTTGAGCTTGGAGTCCAATTTGAAGTTTTATAACCTCCGACTCAGGAGTTGTCTTTTCATAGATACTCCTCAACATAGTATCATATAATGTCTTATCACAAAAGATCCAAAATAAGGCTTCTTATTAATAATACTTTGCATTTCTAATGTACATAAAGGATAAAATTATTAGTTATTCTGGAACATGGTTCACATACAGTCAAACCTGTGAAAAAGGCTATTCTATGGTAAGATGTAATGTTACATTTATTGACAGGTGGCCTTCTTTGGAGGTATTTTTGTTCTAAATAATCAATGATGCTTTTTTTGAAAAATGACCTTTACTCAAAGGCAGGCCTTAATTCAGAGGTGGCCACTAACACAGGTTTGACTTTATGTAAGATATGTTTAGGATTAAGGAGATAATACATGACTTTGACTTTCTTGGTAATATTTGATATCTACAGTACAACCTCTCTAGAGCGGCCCTCTCTTGAGCAACAACCTCCCATCAACAACATGATTTTTTTCTGACTGCACATTTTAACTATTAATTTAACCTCTCTAGAGTGACAACCTCTCAACAACAACATAATTTAGCTACTCCCAAAGGGTGTTGCTTTGGAGAGGTTGCACTGTATATCATACCTCGTTGGGATCATACTGTCCTTTAGGATTTGTAGCAGCCAATATTGTGGTTTTTGTGTTTAGTTTACAAACCATTCCTGCCTGTAAACATTAGAAAATGTTAATACATTTGTAATTATATCCACAGAATAAACAGTAAATGATGATACATTTGTATAAATTTCATCATCAACATATTGAATATATCATTGTGCATATTCTCACAAACAAAGTTTCACCATACCTAAGTTCACCTAGCATTTTTGGTCAAGTTACCCTTGTTATGTTTTTAGCTTTAATAACATTTTCAGTTGTATTTGAAGCCCAGTTAATCAAACCAGTATGTTTAGCAAGCAGTATAACCTGTTCCCCTGCTATTAACTGTCAACTCATTATGTGGCAATAACTAAAAGTGGGTGAAAAATGATATACAATGTTCAGTCTCTGCTCACTTAAGCCTATCAGACAGATATCAACAATGATAAATGATTTAATGTTCTCCATCACCTTGGCAACACTTATTGTTTGTTGTTCCATTGCTTCATGTATACTAGCTTTATCATGTTCTCGTATACTGTTGAATTCATCAATACAACACAGTCCTCCATCAGATAGTACCAGGGCTCCAGCTTCCAACTGCCATTCTCCACCATCCTATTATAAATACATACAACAACAAACAGCTTCACAAACATTCATTCAGATGTTAAGTACAACATTCTAAACATAATTTGTTGGGAGAGATTAAATAAATTTTGTGTCTAATAAATCAATGAATGAGAAAGATTGTTTTGAAATCATAATATATTGTCTAGTTTTGGTTCAACAAGAATCCACACACACTTAGGAAATCATGGTAAAGGATGTACAGCAAGTTTGGGCCAAGATGCAATCAATCAGGTCAGAATATGTAAGCGAATGATGTACAAAAGCACAAGTTTGAATCTTTTTTCTTTAGATGCCATCTTCAGATTTATTGACATACGGCAAATTCTGTCCCGATAGTAGTGCACCTTTCACATCTGAGTCAATTAAGTTGACAGTGCACTGATATTTCTTAAAATACCAGATTAGAGATTGAGTCTTTGATTCCAGTAATCTAATACCTTAGCATTAACTAATGACTACAAGAATCTCCAACATTTAAATATTATTTAAACGCAGTGGATCATAATTTGTTCTGCTTATTTGTCTAAATTCTCTACAACTTTATAACTAAAGTTTAACAAAACATGTGTTCTTATATAAACATAGAAAGGATACACAAATGAAACATGGAAGTAAACAAGAACTCACTTTGACAGCAGTTACAGTAAGTCCAGCACTTGTACTACCAATCCCTGTGGTGAGTACTGATCGGGGAGTGATCTTTGATGCATACTTCAGAAACTGAGACTTTCCCGTACCTTTAACAAAATGGCAACAACAACACATTTACATAGCGCTGATACATATAAGAGAAATGCCTGGAAAATATAGGGAAAAAAACATAATTCTAATACTTATTCATGTCAAATAATTAACATGTGTTACAAATACAGTTAATCCTATTGTATTGACATTCAACTTAAAGCCACTTCGAAAGGAATTCAAATTTTGAGATACCTTTAAGTATTATTATCTCCTACTACCTATGAAATACCTCTGATTCAGTGCTTTATATCTAATAACAATAGATCAATAAAAGTTTAGGATTGTCGTGGAATTTATGTTTTACGAACAGTAGGTAAGTGTGAAAAACTTCAGAATCCATTTTGTTTGAGTCGTAGAAAACTTGGGACTGAGTTCTACATCCATGTATTGGACGCACCCAAGTTTTGGTCTTGATTTTGGATGTAAAAAAGTGTGTCCTATACATGGGCGTTTACGTAATCACACACACACCTAAAAGTGTTATTTCTTTTACTAATTACGAGATATCTTAAAGCATGATTTATTTACCTGGATCTCCTACTAACAACATGTGTATCTCACCTCTCACACAAGTCCCACTGTTATCTTGTCTCTGTAAGTACAAGCAATGACATTCTTTTCATATCAAAATGCCTTATCATATATGTTGGTAAAGATTCTGTTTAAGGTTAAATCTAAAGTGACTCCAATTACCTATCTGGTATCAATTTAAACTAAGTATGACCATTTCAATAATTCTCAGACAGTAACTGCGACACAAGTTTACCTTGACAGGATGCCGCTGGTGGTGCCAAGACTTGTCTGTTCACTGACTTAGTGAGATCTATACACCTATGAAGTTTCATGTTGCTAAATCAGAATGCTATTTTTTTTATTGAAAAAAAATCCTGAGTGGCCAAAAAGCTGGGTTGGGGTCTTTTTTGGTGAGAACGTAACAAATTACTACATTACGTAATAAACCGTTAACAAAATATTTTTTAAGGACAGCCTAATTATAACAATTATCAATTAAATAACAGAATCCGATTGAAGAAAATAATGAAAACAACAAACCTGTACGCCTCCAGCTAAAACCATGGCAACAGCCAACTTAACAACATATAGACCATAAACTTGTGGACACAAACATGCCAGTATATGATTTCTACCTGTGAGAGGAGTACTTTGGTGATCTTCCCAAAATTTCTGTATCTCATCTTTCTGGAAGATGATAAATGCTGTATATATATAAACACCAGTTTCAGGGTTTTTAACATGGTTTATTAACAATATTTCAGTTATATAAGTCATTTAACCAGTTTCATGAACATAAAAAAGAAAAAGGTTCTGCCAATCCTAAGACCCTATTTTTGGGATGGGGGGGGGGGGGGGGTGTTATCGGAAACCTAGTGTTTGCGTTTTGGTCTTTAAAGCCCTTGTACTAGTTGAACCACATTCATCTGACATCTACTCCGAAAATTGAATAATAATAAATAAAAAATATCAACTAACCAATTCCTGAGTAACAACTAGAGAGTTTTTCTGTTCATTTGTTACAATGATACTGTTGGCTTTAATGAATAATTCTATATCACATTTATTCTCTGCTGAGACATTACGCCATCTTCTTAAAACTGTACCACTGTAAATCAGAAAAGAAGGTAACTAATGCAAGCTAAAAATGCTATTGAGGATTTTAACAACAAAGCAATCCTTAAAAAAGTATTTTGTTGCTATAACGCTACCTACTCACTAAATAAGGCCACTACTCAACTATTGTTTGGCCGTTCAATAAAAAGTTGCAGTATGACATGTATTTTAGGTTGATTTAAAAAGAAAATTGTAGAAAGAAAAAAAATCCTTCCTACCTACCCACTGAAAATTCTCTGGGTAAGGTTACTGCAAACAAACAGTTTTTTTTCAGAATGGAACAAACTATGTTGCTTTGTTGAGAAAGATAATGATATAACATTTGAAGGTGATGTTTTTTTTCAAGCACAAAACAAGAAAAAACAATTCATAATGCAGGCGTCACACTGTCCCGAAGTAGACACCAGATGGACACACGATTTAGGAAATGTTCAACTTCGGGTGTGATCGTGATAACATCGGGCCATTCGCGAGGGCATCTTAAGCCATCGTATGACCGCCGGTTCAGTTTCCCAGGCTTCGGCACCAACTTCGTGAGCGGTGACAAAATCTTTGGCATGCCAAAAAATTGCCGATGGTCCACGCGAAGTATCATGTTCGTGTTGAATTCGTGTGATCATTTTACCCTTCGTATTGCCATCGTGAGGGCATCTTGTTTAATCGTGTCATCATCGTATTTTCTTCGTGTAATCATCGGTGCTATCGGACATTTTTGCCATACGAAGACAATACGAAGGAAACAAGAAGCCGCCCGATTGTCTTAGGAAGGCAACACGACTACGTGAAGCCTTCTCAATGCCGTCGTGTAGCCATCGTATTACAGTACGATGACATCGAGATGGAACCACGGTGACTACGAAGACAGCCGATTTTGAGTAGCTCAAGCGTTTCACAAGTGTTATGGTCACGAGAATATATAAAACGCAAATCATAGAGTATCTTCCTCGGTCAGTCCTATATGCATTTCTACAGAAGAGCGTTGTGTGTTACTCTCAAAGCTTCAATCACATTTATCCATAATTCACTTTCTGCAGAATGGCATACTTTGAGGATGAGACTTCGATATACCTTAGATAAACATAATCAACAACTCTTACAGGCCAGTACCTCATCTTAAAGGTAAAATTGTCTTATTTCTTTTCGTCATTTCTTGCTATTTGCCTTTGTTAGGTGATAGGTCTATCATGACCATAAGTACATTATCTTATCATTATCATCATCAATACTAGCATTCTTTCAGTCCGAAATAGTACGGTCATATTTATCTTAATAAATAATGATATATGACCCAACCTAGGGTTCACTGTTATAGCACGTACTCGCCATTTTACTTTCATAGCGTATCTGATATGCACTAGGTAGTAAACTTTATCTGCAAAGTGAAAAGCAAGTTAACTTTTGCATTGTGATCTAAATACCATTTATTACTGACTGTTGTTGTTTGATATAATTTTATTTCATATCTTAAACTTGTTGCAACACACTTGCCATTTTGCTTCTGTAGCGTAGAGACGAGTCAGAATCCCTTGGGTTTGTAACATAATAGAGGATTACACTCGCATTTGATAATGTACTTCAATTCGTTTAGCTTTTTATTTCAAGGGCAAGGACAACTCGAGGTGAATGAGGAAACAGAAGTCTATGTGTGTCAGGAAATGGCTCTCTGGTAAAAGAAGACTAAGCAATAACCAACCTTTATTTGCAATCTTCTAACGGAACTGAAGACATATAGATAGGAATACCTTCTACAACTACACAAGCTTTCCAGAGGTCCGGCGAATGCTAGAAAGGTCGTTTAGAAGAGAAGGACACAATTCCATGTCTCAACCTGTCTATCACCCTACGACAACTAGCCGACGGTTACAACTATCCTAGCTTATCCTACAACTTGTCCAAACACCATATCCTTTATCATAAATGAAGTATGTGAAGCCGAGTTTGCTGCTGAGATGATCCAGTGTCCTACTACAACTTAAAAGTTGATCGACCGCCATTGCTGAATAGTTTCAGAAGACAATTTCTACGCTGCTGTGGTGCTCTGGATGGCAGGCATGTGGTGGTCACCTGTTGTTGGAACAGTAGGTCTGCCAACAGAAACTACAAGAGGTTCTTCTCATTGTCCTCATGGCCCTGGTCGACGCAGATTACAAATGTATTTGCATTGATTTTATGGCCCTCTCTGTGGCTGGAGGCTCAGTAAAGTCTACTCAGTTGTCTCTGAACTCTGCATTTACCAGGCAGCCTCATTCCCCTGTTAGTCTATGCATTGGATGTCATGTTAATTGACTCCAGTTTGAGATAATACCAATTGAAATCCAACGATAAGTCAAAGGTTTTATACCATCGGGAGATCACATGACGCCATCTTGACCTTGTTTGAAGGCATCGTACTCACAATACGACGTCGTGAAGCCATCGTGTAAGCTTCGTGTGTCCTGCGGGTAAACATCTTAATAAAATATTACATCATCGTTCTGACTTCGTAAGTGTTTCGGGTGTCATCGTGTCATATTCGGAAGGCATCGTACTTGATTCGGCTGTTGATTCGGCTGTTGACTAGGATCGGGGCCAATTTCGCGCGAAGTTCAAAATTCCACATTCGTGTGGACATCGGCTGTCAACTTCGGGACAGTGTGACGCCAGCATAAGAGGAAGATCAATAGCAGAAATTTGTTGAATAGTGCTTTGAATAACTCAAAGATAAAATACTGCTATTTTTTTTGAAGTACAGTAAAACCTGTGTTAGCAGCAACCTCCTAATAAAGTTCACACTGTGAATAAAGGGCATTGTTAAAAAAATGTCATTAATCATATAGAAAAAAATGACCTCCAAATGAAGGTCACCTGTCAATAAAGGCCACATGCTGTCTTTCCAAATGGTGGCCTTTGTTCACAGGTTTGACTGTACACACAGTAACAACAATTCTGTCTGATGTACTTGTTTTCATACACATTGATAAATGAATTCCTGTAATGGCAGGATATGAACAAACGTAACTTACCATACAATGACATCATCACCAGCTTTACAACAATCAACTATATCATCTTGTAGGACAATCCATATAGATCTAGGTATGGTTCCCATGGTTAAACGTTGAACTTGTTCCTGTATCTTCACTTCTTGGTAATTCTGACATTTTACTGGTTGCCCACCTACAATGCACACCACATTTATAAAACAAGATGTTGTTTTTAAACACAATGCCCCCTCTAGGTGACCTCTGACCTACATACCTTTAAATACACAGGTCCTGTAGAGGTTGTCATGAGGAACCTACATATGAAGTTTGATAATTGTAGGTGGAAGCTTTTTGATTTTATAGACAAGGTTAAAGTTTGGTACAAACAGACAGACAAACAGTCAGGCAAAAAAACAATATACCCCTGATCTGTCGATACGGAAGCATAAAAATATCACCATAAGTAATCCAGCACATTGTGTTGCAAACCAACAGGATGTACATATATTTGGGATGCTAGTTTGAACCTGGTATTTTTGTTTTACAGCCAGTTAGTCTTAAAAGTGATGCTACAACAGTCACATCTATCTTAGCCACCTCTGAATAAGGTCACCATGTGAATAAAGGCCATTAAAAAAAGCATTGATCACTTTAGAACAAAATAAAGGCCACCTGTCAATAAAGGCCACATTTTGATTTTCCCAAAGGTGGCCTATGTTCGACAGTATATGTATGTACATCAGAACCAGAATTTGGAAGAAAAAATTCAAAATCTCACTACTGCTAACATTAATGCAAAGTGAATGCTGTTGACTCTTCAGCACTATATCATTCACGGACAAGTGATTTCTTAAGACAATGTCAATAAACCTTCCACCGCAACTCACATACAACAGAATACTTGTATGACAATCTTCATTTCAGTCAAACCGTTTTCTAAAAAAATACAAGTTTTGTCAACACTAGAAGATAGATTTGGTAAATATAATAACATTAACTAACATCAACAAATTGTTAGCTTAGAAAGTGATTATATTTTCAAGAAACACAAACAATTTAGAACAGCACAAACCTTTCTCTGCCACTAAAGTGAAGTTGGTCGAGTTGCAGACATCATTTGAACATTTACTAGGTTTTCCGATACTACTGTACTGGACCAGATCAGCCTGTGGTATAATTCATACACAAGTAACATAACATATAACACAAGTCCAGAATTCATTCCTTTTCATCAAAATCAATCTAAGCAGGGCTTTCATTTGACCCTTAAAATAGCATTTTGACTCTTGACATTAGTACATTATGGCCTCTGACTCTTGAGAATTTGTACCAATCATTCAGTTTAGAATTGGCACCATTACATGATTTTGTGAATTTTACTTCTTCTGTGATGTTTTAATTCATGATATTTTACATTTATTTCTCGATCGATAGAAAAGAAATTTCTACCAGGTATGTATGATGTGTTGAATTATTCTCATTCTAAATTTCAATGCAATCCGTCCCTGAATACTCCAATTATATTGCATGTAATAAGTGATGCATTAGCTCTGACCTTGAGTGTATACGAGTATAACTGAAATATTATTGAAAACTAAATTATATCCACTTAAATTGTTCCAAAGTATGTCCCAATATAGCAGTTCTACTGTATCTCTGATTGCCTGTATAATGTCTTGAGTGTAATACAGATTTTAAAACTGAAGCGTTTAATTAAATTATATTGAAAACATGCATTCAGAAGGAAAACATTTTGCTGGATAACGAAAATAATGCAAAATTATAACATACCTTCTGTGTTAGTGCAGTTTTACATTTGTTGCAAATAAAATCTTTTTCATACTCCAATACTCGTACAACTGTTGACCTAATTACAGTACCTATTAAAAGATATTTAATATCAATTAAATGCCAACCTTAAAATTAGTTCATTCATACTTTATGTAACTTTATTCAAATATTGGACACAAAAAATTAATTTTACATACTGATCTACACTGACTCATCCTTTAAAACAACTGCCAGCGATTTTTTTCCTTCTTTGTTTGGGTCCTGTAAACAGACCCTTCCCAATAGCATTTAGGCTTCAATTTTCCCAAATCTAAATGGATAACTTCTCGATGAACATTTAAAAAAAGAATTTCAAAATCGGACATAAAATGACCATTTTTTGACAAGAGGTATAATACACTAGAGCTAAGAAAACAGAGACCTCAGTTTATTTGGCATTGTATATTGATAAAATTTCCCAATAACCTATAGTTGTCATGACTCCAAAATTCCCAATCTGACCGGACTCGGACCCATTTCCAAAGAGATAAAAAAATCGCTGACTGCAATAAAAACTATATTGGCTGTTGTTTGTCCACTTTTAAAGGGGCATGCCCTGGAACTGCTGTGTCTTGGGTTTTATACACCAAAAATGCGTTTATAACTTGTAAAAACAATTATTACCGAAAAGTCAAAGAAGAATGTGCCTTCAAAAATGGCCCTATAACGCACTTGTGGGTATTTATATGCCGGTTTTAATAAAAGGCTTACAAGCCTTTTATTGACGACAACGATATTTCCGATTCGTCTGAGATTTTAACTTAGCGTGCGCGCTGCCTTTCAAGCAGCAAAACAATGATATTTACCTATAATTGATTGATAGATAAGCTTTATGTCGCTAACAATGAACATGACATGAGCAATACTTACCATTTCACAGTTTGTTGACATTTTTTCCGCTTTTGACAGATCCCGAAAGGGTCGAGTTATGAAAATGACGAATATTTTCTAAGGCGTAATCGGCAGGTTTGGTAAATTTTGAAATGTGTATTTTGAGTCAAATAGCGGGACATTTCGTAAATATTTTACAGGACTTTCATTAATTGATTTAGGCATTCAAATGATACCAATTTGATTTATATTCGAGACGCTTCAGTTCCAGGGCATGCCCCTTTAAAGCGTAAGACATTATTTATTATGAAAACAAACAATACCTGTAAGAGCTAGAAAATTTCCAACATCTGACGTTTTTGGTACAGTAACACGTGTAAATTCTTGCTGTACAGGAAGTGACGTTATCCTAGCATGCACATTTCTTTTAACAGACTGGAAGACAGACACATATAAATAACTACATTATTGAATATATACAGTTCATTTTATTAAAATGACAGATATGTATGATATAGAAATACACATAAATACATGTACAGGTTAACAGTTTTCAAATACTCAGTCTAATAAGGCTTATCAGTCACTTGTGCTGTATTCATAAAATAAATTTTATGCGGAAACATTTCGAGCACATAAAACATAAAAAGAAACACAGAATGAAATGGATAATAAAACATTACATCATACGTTATATAGACATGGGTCGTAATACCATACCAAATGTGTTGTAATAATTTTATTTCCAAAACGACTGTTACTATGTTTATATCACATAAATTTTCAGTCACCAAGGCTATCCTTAAAAAAATATTTGTTTGCTGTAACCAAACACAGAATATTTTCAGTGGGTAGGTAGGTAGGATTTCATTTTACAATTTATTTTTTATATTTAATCCATAATACATGTCAGATTGCTATTTTTCATGAAAGAAAATCATCTTAAGAGACCAAAAAAGTTGGGTTGGGGCTTTTTTGATGAGTAGGTAGCGTTATGGCAAAAAATAAAAAAATAAGGATGGCCCTGAGTATAACATGATAATTCAGTCAATGCTTATTTTATCTAACAACATACCAGATCATTTTTGTTTTTGTCTTGATCATAGATGATAGTTTGGGCGTCTCTTAGTGCTGAATTGAACACAGGTAGAAGTAAAAGAGGCGATGTACACAACGTGTAACAGATGGTAACACAACTCTCAAATAATGACAAAGCACTGAAATAAAGTGTTAAGTATATGATGAAATTTTTAGATAATAGTTTGTATACTTTGCATTAGACAAATATAGCTGTAGATATTATGTTATTAGGAAGTTTGTATTCGGGTTATTTTAATTCATATTTGAATGATACTTCCAAAATCAAAACTAGAGCTGTCACAGAGATGATTAATACCCCGCCGTCACTTTGACACTAAGAATGCAATAGTACACTATACGGCTAAGTTCAAGGGGACATAACTCTGCAATGAGTGAATCGCTGGGCATAAAAATTGTGTCTTGCACATCTACACTGATGGTGATAACATATTTCAAGTTTCATTGCAATCGTTTAAAGAATGAGGAAGTAGTTCGCTCAACAAACTTTTATGTCGACAGACCGACCGACCAACCGACAGACCAACGACCGACTGACAGAGTAACTCCAATATAACCCCCTCTCAAACTTCGTTTGCGGGGGTAAAATAAACTTTAAAAGATAAACATCCCATTATGATAACAATGCCATGATTTTCTTAAGTCAATCCATATAAGCATCTTTTAGACTTTAGACTTTACATACCTGTCTATAAATACACCGTAATATTAAAATGTATACAGTAACCCGCCTGAAAACCGGACTCTCTGAAAACTGGTATTCTCAGAAAATCAGACGAATTTCAAAATTAATCCATTTCTTTTTTTTTTAAGTAATCAAAGGTTCTCTGAAAACTGGAATTCTCAGAAAACTGGATTTTTTGCCCTGTCTGAAAGTGGTCTGGTTTTTTGGGGATTTACTGTATTAAGTTTATTAACAGAATAAATAGCACATCCAGGGCTTTTTTCCTTCTATAACATAGGCCGAAATTCGGTGACTTCCCAATTGCAAAAAGGCTGTTTTTTTTCCCAATTTGAGGCAAAAAATTCCCAAAAATACAATGCTATTCTAACTCAGTTGTCTAACCTTCTCAAAATTTGGCCAAATACCGTGTTTGAATTTCCCAAAATGAAAGGCTGAGGCCCGTCCCAATTTTTGGAAAAAAAGACCCTGGAATCAAAACACTAATAATTTTGTAGACTGTATAAATGCAAAAAAAATGACCAAATTTACTGACTTAATTAAAGGACATCTCTATTCAATGTCAATATCTGTGGTCACCATTTATCCATCATGATGGTCATGTGGAACACGAATTCTGGTGTTAATAAGGCATAAACACATTGTATATTGAAATAAATTCATTAATCTATCTAAAAAATTGAATGTTTCTGGTTACCCCACCTTAGTCTGACCTACCCAAACTTTTCCCCACGACTCAACTTTTCATTGGCCCGCAGAACAGCTAGTACATCCACTTTCTCAAGCACAATATTTAAAAAAATCCCTAACTACCTGTATATCTAATGAACATGTAACCAGGAATGTTATGTCTAAGCCGTCCAGGCTCCATTAATACAAGAGCTATACAGTACAACACAACGACAATGTTCACCTTGATCAGTATCATTGAATTAAAACTATATTTTGACACTGTGACATAGTTACAGTACTTCATAGGGCTGTCCTGATATAGCTGCGTACCGGTACGTACCGGTACAGTGCTGAACGATATGCGTATCGTATCGGAAGGTCCTGTATCGGCCGTATCGCGTTTTTTTTATTTTATATTAAAAAACTCTTAGAATGTTGAACAACTGAACTAGATTTGCGAATTTACTCTCATATCATCGTCGAAAATGCTTACTCAACTAATTTTCGGGATTCCATACTCTATTTATAGACATTAGCAACGTGAGGTAAAGCTAGACAACGAATTCGATTCGAATATTCAGATTTTGTCAAGTAGATATTGACTTATAAATTGTATTACGCCACCATGTAATGTTACATAAAAATATGGCAGTATTTTGGTTTGCCGATTAATGAAACAAAGAAGCACGTAGTTGTCAACGCGATGTCAAGTATAGTGGTGGGACTAGCAACCTTAGAACTCATAACTGTGTCTCGTCATCATAACGTCCAAGTTGAAGGTTTCAGAAGTTCATTATTAATTTAGTATTTTTAATCAATTTGACAATCATAACCCTGATTCTTTAAACAATTTTATATGGCTAGGTTCTATTCTTGATATAAGGCCATTTATGGGACAGAGATTAAAACTTGCTTCTGTTATAATAACATTTCTCATAATTATTTAATTTACATAATATCAACTAACATATGTGCATCAAATTGATGACCTTATGTACAAGACAATTTTAGTTTTATACCTTTTTAACAGTTAATTAGGACTTTCTAGCACCAAACAAGTGTGCAGTGTTCCCAAAAACACTAATATTGCAAGGTTTTTCATTACTTTGAAATATTTTTATATCGTATCGTTGATATCGCATATCGCTAGTACCGTATCGCAATACGTATCGTATCGCCTGAGATCTGTATCGGGACAGCCCTAGTACTTCAACTTCTAACAGCCAGTATCAAACATTAACCTGATATTTGAACATGTAAGGGCCAAACACTGAAAGATGATTAACATTTATATCAACACTCAAAATTCTTACTTGACAATCACAGAATAATGCTCATCAGCATCTTCTTGCTGAAGGATTTCCCGCAGATCTGGTTCATGTCTCTCTAAGGCATAACATTTCAAAGTTTCTACAAATAGGTAAATAAAAGACAAGTCAAGCTGATATGCTATAAACGAAGATCATAACTTTTTGTTTATCTAGATACCTTTAATCCTGTAATATAACATGGAAGCAAGTCAAACCAGCCACAAAAAAGTTACAGCGGCCACACTTTCATCCTTATTTTGGTCAAACCAGTCACATATTTTTTTATTATATTTTAAGCATGTTTGTTCATATTAATTTCTAGATTTCAATGTTATACTAGGTAACATTAAAATGAATGGTGCTCTCAGTACTTTGATTTTTTTCATACAGATGACGGTTTGACTTGGGGCCGGTTTGACTGTAATCCTATAACATATATGGAAAGTGAAAGTAGGTAGCAGATAGTTTAACTGTTAGCTCGAGCTCTAATGATCTCGTGTTACTTCTGTATATGTTTACCTTTTAGTTCTGCGACATCACTATCACTAAAGGACTTAGCTGATTGGCTCATTTTATCGCTCTGCTGATGGAATACAAGACTTCATCTAGGTTGTAAACATATAGCAATATTCCCGCTACGCTCACACTAACCTTAAACTGGTTCCCGTTGACTAATGCGTACAAAGCCTTTGGTTGCACTGCAAGTTGGAACGGGAACCAGTAGTCCGGCGTCACATGACAGACACGTGATTTCAAAATGGCGACCAACATGTAAAGAAACGAAAATTGATTGTTTATCAGAAAATGACCGAGTACTGTAGCTAAACGGTAGGAAACTGACCTCCTAAAAATTTGCAAAAGACTCGAAATTGCTTGTTGGCGATGAATACATAATTTCAGAGTTGAAAAATTCACATACCTGCGTGTGTCGGAATTGTTACATTATTAAAGTCAATGTGAAAAAAAAACACAAATCCTAACTTGGACAGGGGGTCTGCAAAAGTAACATGGTACTGCATGTTGGGACTGCTGCATGTCCCCCACAATATTATGTGTATGAACAAAGCCACTGCTTCAGCCCTCAAAGTAACAGCAACTGTATTAATTAGCCCTCATAGAGCCTTGACAGAATAAGAGTAAAAAAGTGTAGGACATTTGCCCCCAATAAAAAAATGATCATGTGGACGTTTGCCCCTCAGTGCTTATTTCTAAGTGGACATTTGCCCCCAATGTTTATTACATTAACAGTATATCCTGTTTTGAGTCATTACTTATGCCAACCGCATGAAATTCAATGTTGTTAAATTATGAAACATTGATTACTATCAAATATTCCCAAAATGTTGGTTAAATATTGAATATATCCAATTTCAGATGGATCACACATACGTCAGATCTAGAGAAAGGAATCCTGGTTTCTTGGTGATAAAAAGATGGATGGAGATCAGGATCTGACCACACCTATGTTAGGTACAAAGATGTACCTCTCAGAAACAGGGTAGTAAAAGGCGTGTGTCTACACCAACTGGGATGATGCCTAAACAGGAGAATAAATGGATTGAACTGGTGATTAATTTTATACTGACCACTGTAATCAGTCTCTGAGGTTTTATATTATTTATCAAAATAAGTATTAAAATACTATTAACTTTTAATCGTCATGATTGCTATGCCAAAGGCCTTATTACGCCCATTTATAAACATTGTAAACAAACTTATTTTTATCTTAAACCTATAACCTAGGATGAAAAAATCAAGCATAATAGATGGTCGGCTAATGAGAAATTATTCTTGAAAGAATACCATACTGACATAACCCTTGTGATTACGACCTATTCCCTAGACTAAAATAAAATATACATGTACGGGGTATTCAATTTGCCGACCTAAATGACATTGAAACTGCCGTGGCCGAACAGGTTTGGGTGGGTGAGCATAGTTGCCAAGCAATGGAAATAGATCTTCCGATAAGATCGCAGTCGGTCATTGATTGCAAGGGATGTTACTTTGAAGGATTCTGACAATGTTAGAACGTTTTTTGCTTTTATTTGGAAATTATGTGGTAGTTTGCATTATATATTAAATGACCCTTGTACATGTATATACATGTTCCAAGCTGAAGATTTAGCATGATACGAATATTACAATTAAATGATATAGCTGCATACAATATAATTTTTATGTGTATCAAATGATTTTCAGCTAGTCAAGCTAATGTTATCCATGATAGGTCAACATTTGAGTCATTATCATCATCATTATCAAAAACTTTAATGTAACCATAATTTTGCCATTTTTCATTAGATATTCAGCAAACTTTCAGTAAACAACGTATATGATGCATAATTCATTGATCTCAACCTTGACTGTGAATTCCAAAAAACAAGTGTCATGGCTGCATGCCACTTTCACTAATCTTTAATTAATTTTATGCTAAGGGAAACTTTATGCAACCTGTCAAATTGATCAGTATATGATTATTAATAGGAAAATCCTGTAAGATGGCAGCTTGGTGATTGAATGCTACATTCAGCAAACCTGTCTGTATAACTCTTCAGCTTCTGATGAACTTGGCGATCTGACACTACTGCCTGAGACAATCATGTGGAGACAGTGTGGGAACACAGACTGAGTGGTCTTTTCCTGATCAGAATTGGTAAGAAACATTTCATTTCAGAAGGAATTGCTTACTCTTATTTAAACCAGTGAACAAAATAAGCTGTTGATCAGTTATACAAAGTCATTATACCCCCAGATATGAAATATATGGGGCTATATTGGATTCATGCTTGACGATCGGCCTGTCAGTGGGCGGGTCAGACGGTCTGTGCGTCTGTAGACACAATTTGTCCAGACAAGTTCTCAGCAACTACTGACAGGATTTCAATGAAACTTCACAGAGGTGATCAGTAGTAAGCCTAGTTGTGCATGCATAAACCATTTTTCATTTGGATTAATTTTCACTGAGTTATAGCCCTTTGTTTTTTTCTACAGTATATACAATAGGCACATTTTGTCCTGATTATTTCTTATTAGCTATTGACAGGAATTCAATGAAACTTCACAGAAATAATCAGTAGACGGCTAATTGTGCATGTTGCAACCATTTTTTGTTTGGATTAATTTTCACTGAGTTATAGCCCTTATTTTTTATAAAGTATTGAGCAACTACATGCAGGAATTCAGTGAAACTTTTTGGAAGCGATAAGTAGTTTGCCAAGTTGTGCATGTCCACAATAGGTTTTGTCCAAGTCTGTTTTAAGAAGTTATGGCCCTTTGTTATTTTTTATATGATGTGTATTTAGAAATTGGTCAGAATATTTCTAAGCAACAATTTGCAGGTATTAAAGAAATAAAAATATGTTATATTTCCCTTTGTAAATGTAACAATAACTGTGTCAAGGCGGCATCTAGGGGTATTCATCGCCTTCAGTTATAGTTTTTCATGATTTACTCTCATTGCATTTATATAGAAGCTTTCTTTTGGACTTGGTATGCTGCTTTATTCCAACCAGACAAAGAACTATAATTATTGTCCATGTCTTAAGAATAACTCCCATTTTATAGATATTAAAGTGTTTTGTCTGAAATGTAATATTTTTTACTGTCTTGATCTTGACTTGACAATTTACTACTTACAGTTCCATTAAATAATTCTAGTTAGTGTGTTGATCATCAGTTATTTATAGTATACTGTTTAAAGAAAGGTTTCTTAAAAAATGTTTGCATTGCAGGAGTAGACCATTTCAAAAGTGTTGACAAAGAAAAGCCATGAATACAGTCCCTCATTGACATTTCAATCCTGTCAATATAAAAATGGGAGAGCCAACTTTCATTGCTATTGATCTTAAACCACTGACCAGGTAGTAATAAGTAACAATTCGATACAGTTTTACCATGCTTATAACGTTATGATTTTTGCATTCAGCATAGTATTTATTATTCATTAAGACTGTAAAGTATTGTTGCAATCATTCTTCCTATTCTAATCTCTTCAACAATGAAATTTGTATCAGAAAACAAATTAAATAATATTATCTTATGATTTTTTGTTTCTATCAAATTGTCACTTAGAAGCATATAGCTGATTTAACTCATATATTCTCTGCACTTTGAATATGAAGTATTATGCTCTTATTTTCAATATTTTTCATTTTGTAGTTCCGGAAGGCTTCACTTAACCCAGCTTTCAGCAGTGGAGATCAAGTCTGTTAAACATTTTGGTACTTATGTCCAACCTGTTATGCGAATAACAGCTGAAGCCCAAAGATTTACTGGAATATTTTCGGATGAAACAGGGAAACTGATTGTCACTAAGAAACCTGTTAACCTTTTTGTCTTCAATCAGTATCTAGTTGTATGGACAGTTTGAAAGGAAGCAGATTCCAGGACAGTCCTTGTAACATGAAAATTTTAAGAGAACTGTGGCATATAAGAATAATCTTAAATGCACACAATGCTTATGTGGAGTATCTATGTTTAAATTAGTGATGTATCTGATCTTCTAACTGCAAGGTTTTCACCAGTGGCTGTTAAAATGTTCTGTATTATTTTTTTAACACTGAAAAGTTTAAAGCTTAAGGTCATTAGATCATCTCATAAGTTATGGAATTTGTTTGTGTGTTTGTGGCCAACTGTAGACATCATTACTGGCTCAGGATTGAATATTGTTCATCAAATTATATTTAGACAATCTGGTGTAGATGATAATAATGAGCCAGTACTTCAAATCAAAAGCTTTAGATTAGCTTCTAAGTGAATGATATTTGTTAATAATGCATTTATACTTTATAGTGCTTTTGATTCATTATTTTATATTTGATTTATTAATTGCAATAGCTTTAAAATTAGAGATATGTGATATCTGCAGAAATGAAGTATTTTGAAGAAAAAAATCAATCATTGTATGTAACTGTATTCAATATGATCTACCGTGAACATTGTTGCTAAATAAATTCAAGAATTTGTTTATTGTATATGTATAAAATAATATAACGTTGTAAGTTTAACTTGAACAATTGTATCATTGTATTGCTTGATGATTGACTTCTTACAAAACGTAAGCAATACATGAGGTATTGTGTGCTTTCCTACTACATGATCAGTGCGTCAACTTTTGGAGTATAGTATTATTCAAATTTGTACATCTTAAGTTATAGATGGTATAAGATTTTCTTCTTTTGATAGTTTATTAAATATAGTTTGTATATAAAAAAAAGTGTATGTTATTTCATTTGCACTTCTTTGTTAAGATAAAAAAATTGTAAGTTTTGAACAAACAGTTTTTCCGAAATGCAAGAAGTTTGCTGGATTTTTCATACCTCCTCATTGCGTTATTACATATAGTTTCATGTTTAAGGATTTTAATGTTGTATAGATTCTTTTTGTTATTTGATGTTTATAAAATTATTTAAACCAATCAGAAGAAAAAATTGTGAAAATTGAGTTCTTTTATTATTGTTATTTTTCCAACCATACCCATGACTCACTTTTTCAGAATTCTGAAGTCAGGGGGTGACTGTAATAAAAGTATTATATTTTTTTCTGGATGGTAAAAGTTCAAAATATTTTGCAAATAAATCTGTAGATGCTTGTAGATTTTAAAGATGGTAAAAAATGGAAGTTTGAAAACTTGTCCATTACGATCCCTCTACATTATATGCTTGTCATTAAATTCAGTTTAAAAAAAATGTTTTCTGTTTCGTAAGAATGAAGTTTACTGTCTATGATTGTTTTACTACACTTTTTTAAACTAAACATATACTTGCAATTGCTTAAGGTATATACTTTCTAATAGCTTAATATTTAAGAGGTAAGTTTGGATTTGTCTAAATTTTTGTTTCCTGAAGGCTTAAATGCTTTATGCTTGCTTATTGAGTATTGTAATTTTTTTGTCTTGTCTATTCCATAAAAATGGAGTTGACTGTCTACCCGTAAGACTATTATAGTGCACTCTCTAAACATGTACTTCTAATTAAGTTTTAAAACAACAAAATAATTGGCTATTTATATTGTATGAGAATGAATTTTATTGTTTGAATATTAAGTACGATTAGTATTATTATTTATTATTTAATATAAAGTACACTTATTTTAACTTTACATTATTGATTAACTTTAAAAACTTTGATGATTTGTTTTTTTCTTGCTAAATGCTCTATGCTTGTTGTTAATATTTTTTATAAATCTCTTGTCTGCATTGTCCACTGTATTGTTATCACTGTTCCTTTGCATTTTTTTAAAATATGCACGTGATATTTGAGACTAATTTCTAGAAGTTCTCATTCTGTTAATATATAAAACAATTTCAATTGTTATATGCAGATGTTTTTATAATCATTATACTGTCAAACTTAATTTCACATTTGTAAAGAGCGTGGGCCCATATGCTCTGCAATCTGAATCTTGATATGGGGTACAGGTTTGCGAAGTTTTTTCCTTGAGGGTTTTGATCTCCGTTTTTTCCTTGGCCATTCAGTTTGCACACTAGAATTTTTCCATGATGTGGCAGGGTTATTTATTCATTTCAAGAATCTGTACATGTATGTATCTCATGTTAACCATTGCCTTTGTCGTGCTACATGATTAAATATTTAAAAAAGGATCAATGTTATGTAAATGTCAATTATGATCTTGTTATTGTGATTAAATGTAAAGTACGTTTTTTGTCATCACGAATAAATATTATCATATGTAAATTATGTTTTTGTTTGTATTATCTTGACAGTTATAAGATGTTCATATGAAGTGATATCATGTGTTGGAGTAATGCATGGTGTTAGTGACAGTTTATAACTAAAATTAATCAATATTCCTCAATAATGTATGTTTAGCAAGCAGGAAGGGGCATGTTGTCACCAGTTAGCGTTTCTTACTCACATTACTGTTTCTGACACTATCATCCATAATATTTATGGACAAACTATGAAAGTAGCAATGTTAGTTTTAGTAACAATGGATTCGGAAAATTGTTGACTGGAACAGGGACTACATGGAAAACTCGAAACATTAACTTACGACGAAAAATCCACCATACATAACCATGCAAAAAGTGATGGACCGAACACCGTTTTATGAGTTTGAGTTCCATTTAGATATAATTTACGTAAACAATGACGATGTATTTTGAGGGCCACACTGTGATTATTGAATAACTATTTATTTATCACTATACTTTGTTGTTCCTACATTTCCTACTTTCCACATAATTGAAACATGTTGTGTCTACATATTAAGTCAAACCTGTGAACAAAGGCCACCCTCTGGAAAGATAAAATATGACCTTTTTAACATGTGGCATTTATTCGGAGGTCAATTTACTCTAATTAATCATCACTGACTGTTTTTAAAAGAATGACCTTTATTCACAGTGTGGCCTTTATTCACAGTGTGGCCTTTATTTACAGTGTGGCCTTTCGGAGGTTTGCCACCATTGATGCATCAATATAATTCCTATATACTATTTTGCTAATTAAATCATCAGACTAGAACGTCATTGATAATATTTTATGGGGATAAGTACAGACAATTGGCAATGCTATAAATGGTTTACTACTTTTGTAAACATGCGTGTGTCTGCTTTTATTTCCCCTTCCACAATACTAGACATATTGTTGTACGAAAAATCTGTTGCAATGGTACTCAAATCATCTAACCAGAGCTGCATTAATGTCGAAAATGTAGACATAACATATGTTATTAAAACCTCTGTGTAGATGTCATTGCTTGCAATAGAGCATTATTTGTCAAACAGCCCTGTTAACAAAACTTAGAAACTTACCTCTTTAGAATTCTCTAAATATAGATAGATATTCGTTTCTTTAATGGATTTTATTTAATTCAGGCCTATCACAGACATCCACAAACAACCATAATTACATTACCATCATAAGAATTGTCACTCTCTATGATTAGAGTAACCTCTATGACTCCTCTGTAGGTTTTATCGCTCTGTAGGTAAGACGCCTGTTGAATTTGCCAAGCAAGATAGCCACCAAGGGAGGTAAATATTGTAGATGTGGGAACTATGTATATAATCGTCTTTACGATGGAACTTTACTTAGTGTCAATATACAAGTATATAACATTCTGCGTGTAATGAACATATCCGCATTAATATTTCCCTATATCATTCGTTTATATCCTTGAATGATGTACTTGCCATTCTTAACATTTCTTTGGCATGTTTCCCTCTTTCTCCTTCATTGTCCATAATTTGCTTATCACACCCACAATGTTTTCCAAATCGGCATTGAAAAGTTATATTCAGTAAATCATATCGTAACAACTAAATCATTTCATCTCTGGCACATTTTATAATCGTACAAAAACATTACTTACTAAGTTAGGTTTTTGCATTTTATGTACTATTTATATAACACTACTATACTCATCCCGGTGAACTATGTCAAAATTACAAATCCATGTGATCTGAAATCCGAACATTCTGATAAAAATGTAACATAGGCAGGCCACATTCTAGTATTCAATATTGCCTGATGCAATTTTGCGCCGTACAAACATTTAACTTGTTTAATATTGTAATGATTTTTAGGAACAGAGTTTCTATAGGTATACACCACTTTTTGCTAGTTTTATCTAACACATGTAAACTTCGATCCTGACAGTACTCTCAGTGCTTTGGTTTAGTCTAAGTCCCTCCAGGGGTTTGACCTCAATGGAAGACTGTTAAAGTATTACAGTTACTCTGGAAGGTGTAAGGTTATAGTTCAACTTGTGTTTAGCAGGTATTTTTTCAATTGAAAAAGTCACACTTGCTGTTCAAGGTTTTGTAATTTCAATCATAGTTGTAACATAGACCTTTATTGATGAATATTGTAAATCACTCAAATATTTTGTGGTCAACAGAGGGTGCTGACCAATCAGATTTACTCATGTTTTAGTAGGAAGTGACCCTAGGTTGTTGTTTAGTAGGGGTCAAAAGTATTTAAAAGTTGTGTTTTGTCTATTTATTTCAATGTGTTATTATAATTAATAAATGGATATTGGATTTGTAGCAGGTAGTTTTTGATGTTTCTATTTAAACTTACAATTACTCTGTTTCTTCTGTACACATTTTACAATACAGATTTACCAAATTATGGCTAAGAACAATACTTAACTAATTTCATTGCTCTGTTGCTGATAGTCTGATCTTAAATATTTAGGTTGGCTCAATTAACTCACCTGTTTGTTTTCATCCTACAGGTTTCATAACAATTGGTGTCACATAATTTTTTAGTTAATGAATGAAAACATTGACTTGTAAACAAACTTATGAAATATTTTAATTTCTTCTTCTTCTTCAAACTGCACTCTCTCATTACATTGAGGATTATGTGCAGGCGCTGGTTGAAAAGATGAGTTATTTGTGGTTGAATTTTATAGAAATGCTAAATAATGAATTTCACTGAATTTTTCCTGCTATTGATTTTTCTTTGATATACCTGAGATAATCAGATATGGTCTTGTTTTCTCAATCTCAATTTAAATTATCTGTTTATTGTTGGATTAAGTTGAATTGTACACATGACATTTGGAGCATTGTTGATCTGTGTTGATAACCTTGGGTATTAAGATTAAAAAAGATGCATATTTGATGTATTTTTTCTGATAATCATTGTCTGCTCTATTTTGGTAACAAGAAGGGAATATTTCAATTTTGTTGCAAGATGAAATAATTGAAGTGTCTTACAAGTAGATGTGCAAGACACAACTTTCATGCCCAGTGATTCACTCATTGCAGAGTTATGTCCCCTTAAACTTAGCCTTATGGTGTGCATATTTTTCAATTTTGAGCGTATGAAATATACATGTCATGATGTGACAATGCATAAGCTGGCTGTAAATGGCAAATTTCTGTGCGGGAATTACGCACGTACGCACACTATCTGGAGCAGTTGTGATATAAATTTGACATTTGATATGAATGGCCTGTTTTGATGCATGGCTTTTGATATTATTTTTCAGTGTGTGTAAGGTATGCCTGTTATGTGTGTACACCTGTGCAACATTGAGTCCACTATTGACAGGTTCTTCTTCTATTTCAGCACTAAGATGATTGGTCTTCAGATCTGGGTCCTCACATTGGTGCCAGGGTACATAGTATCTTGACAGTTTTTCTTTCTCTTTTGATTTTTTGAGTGCTGGGCTAGGAATGATTAATTTTGATTGATGTAAAGCATTGATAAGTTTTTTTATAATTAGTGTTTTGTTTTTATTTACTTAACATAATTATAGTAAGGAATAATATCATGGAATGTTCTACTTGTTAACTTGAAAGCTAAATTACAAACAAGGACACTGTTATCTTCACATTTGTTTATTTATTGTATAGCTAAGTTCTCATTTTGCTAGCTTTTGGATCATGACAGACTGAAATAACGATTCTTGGAGCATTTGTTTGATTTTACATTTTGCCTGAACACTGCTGCATGTAGGATGATTATGTTATGTCCAGTAAAAACTTGACTAAGACATTATGGCTACACCATGTATAAAAGCTGCCCGGGCACCGGTAGATTTTCCTACTGGGGTGGTGTTTCTGCATCAGGCCTGTATATGTCTACTTTATTTTTGGATTATATTTAATTGATCTTTTTTAGCATTCTGGCATAGCATTTCCTTCCTGCAATGAAATCAATGAATTTGTCTGATTATATGCAGAAAATGAATAGAAACAAAATTTGTGATTTCTGCATAATGAATTATTTAAGTCATTTTGCACAGTGTTATTTAAGATGATTGCAGGATAAGTTGCACTAAGAGTCAATGTATTGTCATGAGTTGGGTGATAAAAACATCACACAAAGTGTGTGCCAATGAAACAATAGGTGTACGAAAAGACACACACCATAACTTTTTATCCTTTGGTTGGAAATGAACTCTTCTTAAGATGTGGTGTTGACAATGTGCCTTGACACCAATGACATAACCCAGCACCGCCAAGGGAAAACAGCACCATGAGGAGGAAGATCAACGCATGGGTTGTCAGCAAGGTCTTGGTCTCAATGGTTGCCAAGGTCAAGGACAAGAAATGCTACACTGGACCTAAACGTAAGCATTTTTGCATTTAGACTTTGTATTTCTGTCTGTGCTGTTGAATGAGTATGTCATCTGTTTGCATCTTTTAGTAAATTATTTGGTCTATGTGACCAAGTGGGCGAATAGTTGCCCATTGAGGTACACAAGGAAAACAACTCGGCTTGATGGAATCCACTGTACCATTGTTCCTTAATTTTTTGTTTGATACAGAAATATACACAATATTTATTGTGAAGGCCCCTTCTATTGCTTTCTGTGTTTATAGTAAGGTATTATTGATTTCAATTGAATAAGGTATATCCAAACAATGTGTGGATGTATGTTTTATGTAGCTTTTGAGAGATTAGCAATTCAGGGTATGAATGCCTGCCTGTCTAGCTCAGTGGTTAGAGCATTTGTCTACTGATCAAGAGGTTGTGAGTTCAAAATCTGGGCAAGGCTCACACTTTGAGGTCTAAGTAATATAGTGCGAATACTGTAGAACTGGTTCTATTCGCGTTAGTTTTATTTTCGCTATATATTCATAAATGTCGCGAATAAATGCTGAGTTTGAAATATTCGAAAATGAGTATGTCCGAAAATACATATTGAACTTAAGTCAGTTATATTATTTTATCGTAAAAATAATCAGTTTAGTTAATCTGTTGAAAGCAATATATTAACAAAAAACGTGTACCATTAATGTTTACAATCTAATTTTTTATAATATTGCCTTTACTAAACTATCGTTTGTTGAACAATTTTGGACATCGTTTGAACATACCAGTAACAGTTTTTCACACTTAATTACCTACTGTTTGTAAAACATAACTTCTACAACAATTACAAACTATTATCAATCTATTGTTATTAGATATAAAACACTGAATCACATCTTAAATGTCTAACAGATCAGGTGTGACACACACATATCGCGGGCTTAGCGCAAAACGGTTGTAACTCACTTTTTTGTGAAAATGATTTTTCAAGACACTATCAATATACATAACCTCTATAAATATTAAGTTTATATTCCATCATTTATCAGAAATATCATACATTTGTCAAAAGGTTGTAACTTATTTGGCTTTTACTTTTTAGGGCAAAAATTTTTTTTTTGCATAAAAAAGTTATATGATAAGACGGGACGTAACTTATCAGTAGAGTCATATTGTTAATGTCATTTATGACATCACATAACATTGACACTGTGGGGTTTATTTGCTGGATGAAAAAGAAAAAAATGTTAGTGACCAAGTTCCAAAATACATTAATGGAAAGTAGAGACTAGTTAATACATTAACTGAATGTATCTAATTTCTGTAAATGGAATAGTGTTTGGTGCCTATTTTTCTACTTGGTTCAAATGGACAGTCTGGCCATAAGTTTTACAGTGGAAATTAAATACTGTGCCTTTAGGAATCAAAGTACTGAGATTACTGACAAGAGCGAAGTTGAAATGTATTAGATATAACCATCCTTAAAAAAGGCTTGTGTTTTCATCATTATTAATCAGAATTTGACAGTCAAGTATATATAGTCTTGACACAATGAACATCTTTAGGCCAATTAACCACAATTGCCAAGGAAAAGCTACACCTTTTAACTGTTTTTTTTTTGGAAGAAATACTTATATTCCTAATGCTAAAAGTCATGACATACATGGTGACAAATGACAAGATTCTGCACATTTTGAAAATCAAACAAATTCAGTGCCTTCAGCACTTTGATATGTATTGTAAACTCTATAAACTGAATTTCCAACCTTGCATTTTTATGTAATCTCACTACTCTCAGAGACAATATAGTGTTTAAGAACTACTTCAATGAATGTAAGCATTTTCAATATGAAGTATATTTTGTTATTTCAACAGTTTATGAATGAAGTTTTAGTGCAGATGAAATGCATACCGGTAATCATTATACATTGCACTTGTTAGTTTTACAGTTTAAATAGCCAAACTATTTGCATGCTTTCAAAATCAACAGAATCCTGCAAGCATGTATTGCTTCTGATTCCTTAGATACAGTAGTCTCCTTGGTTTCTGATCTGAAAGACTGTGCTAGTGATACATAATAAATAGATGACGAAATCAATGTATACAAAATATGAATGACTGTACAACATTTCTTAGTAATATAAACAGTAATGTGTTAGACCAGCTTTTTGGATGTAACAATTAAAGTAGGACTTATTTTACATGATAACTGTCCCTGTGATTGTTCAGATATACAGATGGTCAGAAGGTACACTGGAATTCTATCAAATTTCTATGACTTCGATTCTTCTGCACCTAAGCAGTTCCAATACCAAAATGATAAATCATGGTTTCATGTTTAATGTTGACCTTTTTACAGGTCCCAATACAATATTCCAAGTTTCTGTAAATGCTATGCCACAGAGCTACATAATCAGTAGAGCTGGGACGGGTAGAAAATTTGTACCCAGGTACCCGAGACCATATTACCTGCGAGTGCCCGAGTACCCACTATTTTTTCTTGAAAGAGTTATCATTCCTGCATCCTGGTACTTACTATTGCTTAAATAAATTTGCAAACAACCGAACTGCTAAAAAAAGCCATGTTTCACAATAGTTCAAGCTCCTTAGCTATAGACAGAAGACAAAATAATCTGTGACCTTCCATGAAAAAAACTTTCAATGTCTGTGTGTCTGCACATGTGTCTGCAAAGTCAGAGTCTGATGTTACTGTAAACCTTCAAGAACTAGTTCAGAACCTACCTTGCCTCCCTTCCCCATGCTCCCAAATTTGCCAACCGTTAATTGCTTATGAGAAATTGATTAAATAACGGTAAATATACATGTACGTGTGGACAATTTACTTGCGGTAAAATGCTCATCACATAAATACTGATGAAGTTAGTTGAAAGTTTAGACTGTATTGCAAATAAATGGATAAAAAAGTCTGTTAATATTTTGATCATTATAATGATAATTCATACTCGCCGGAGCATCACTTAAGTATTAAAAACGGGATAAGTATTCGTTGTTAAGTTAAATTTTCTATAGACATCTACCTTATTGTCGTAAAATAGTGCTCAGCAAGGTAGACAAAAAACATAATTAGGTCTAATCAATGTATGTTTTGGTTGCTAAAAAATCAAAACGAGTTTAATATGGAGTGTTCTGTTTCAAGGGTACCCAGGTAGTAATTTTGTACCCGGGTAATAGTCTTACTCGACCCGATACCTGGATACTCGAGTACTCATCCCAGCTCTAATAATCAGTATTACCACTACCAAGGGCCAGTACCTTGACCTGTAGTCATTGTGTCAAAAAGGTATCATTCCAAGGGTGCATCATAGGTTTACCTGAATAGATTATTGGCCATGAATGACTGAGTGTAGACTGGTATAGCTATTTGATAGTACTATTAATAGCTGTTGCCATAACAGTTTTATTTTTAGGCATTTATCTTTCCTTTAGTGTCTTTGAAACTATTATGTATGTAAGAAACTGGGTATAGGCATCTTTATGCTATACACATGTTTATAACATAGTAAATATTGTATACATAATGACTGTTGTAGTGAAGACACACTGATACAATAGTAACATGCCCATATGACACAGATGCCCCCCCCCCCCCACTCCATTACTGTGGTCATGGTACATTAAGTACAAAACAAGATTTTCATTTATTTAACATCAAAATACAAATTCAAGGCCAGATAACTCCAGAGTCTTCATCCTCTGAAAGAGTTAAAAACCTTTATGCACAACTTCATAATTATGCTGATAAATGTTCCTGTAAAATTTCAGAACTCAGCACCGAGTATACCCTTTAAGACAAGATTGTCATATATTTAATACCAAAATACAAAATCAAGGACAGGTAACTCCAGACTCATCATCATTTTATTTTGTTACAATTCCATTATGCACCATTTAATATGCTGATAAACATTCCTGTGTAATTTTATAACTTTGTCCCTCATACTTTTGGAGATATGCATGACACAAGATTTCGGACAAGGTTAAATTAACCTCTATGCCCCACACCTATCTTTCAGAATGGGGGCACAACAACTGGTTTTATCCCCTGGTTATATCAATTTACATGAAAGACATGCATTATAAACTGTAAACTGAAAAAGTTGTTTTAAATTTTGTGATTTCACTTACTGACAGATAAAATTTTGTATTAAATTTCTTGAACATTTAATATCAGAATTCATTTATTAGAATGAACTTGGGATTTGATTGTTTAGCAAACATTAAAGTGAATAATTTATTGAAAAAATATACATGTATACTATCTATGACTAGTATTATTACTATTATTTTTATTCTGGTTACTTGTTTTTTTATAAATTTAGTCTATTATCTTAGAGCTGGGACAGGTAGACATTTTGTACCCGGGTAACCGGGACCATATTACCCGCGAGTACCCAAGTACTCGCTATTTTTCTAGAACGAGCCATCATTCCTGCATCCTGGTACTTAATATTGTTTAAATAAAATGGCAAACAACCAAACTGCACAAAAAGCCAAGTTTTGGCAAGCAATACATTGTATTTCAGGATTCTTAGCGATGAACCGAAGACAATATGCAATATCTGCGACCTTGAGTTGATTAGATATAGCAGAACAAAGTTACATGTGTCCGACTCAAAGCCTTCCTATATGTCTGTGTGCCACCACCTGTGTCCGTAAAGTCAGAGCCTGACGTTACTGGAAATGTTCAGGAACCTAGTTCCGAACCTTCCCTGCCTCCCCATGCTCCAAAATTTACCAACCTTTACTAATGAGAAATTGGGTTAAATAACGGTAAATATACTTGTATGTGTGGTCATTTTACTTGCAGTATTAAAACTGCTAGTAACATAAATACTGATGAAGTGAGTTAACAATAATAAATGGATGAAAACATATCGGTGTTAATATTTTGACCATTAGAACAATACTTCAAACTCTTCGGAGCAGCTAAACACGGGATTTGTATTCGTTGGTAAGTTAAATTTTATATGGAAATCGGCCATATTGTCGTAAAATAGTGCCCAGTAAGGTAGACAAAAAATCATAAATACGTCGGATCAATGTATGATTTGTTTGATAAAAAATCAAAACGAGTTTAATATGGAGTGTTCTATATCAAGGGTACCCGGGTAGTAATTTTGTACCCGGGTAGTAGCATTACTCGACCCGATACCCGGGTACTCGAGTACTCGTCCCAGCTCTAATGATAATACAAGAAAATGTTAAGATCCTCTACACGGACATGAAATTAAACTGGAATTATGAAATCATGCTAAATCAAATGTTAAATTTGTTTGCTAATTATACCTTAAAGTCTTAACTTACTAAGTGTCTTTTTAAATTGTTTTATACACTAGCATTAACTTTAAAGATAAGTTACTTCCATTTTGCACAAAAAATAAATTTCAGTTTACTCGAATTTTAAGTGCAAAACGGTTGTAACTTAAACTTTCTTAAATAACTCTTTTGAGAAACTCCTTGTAGTATTGAATTAAGGATGTTATAGTCACAGGAACTAATAGCAATGCATGGGTATTAAATCAGATTGTGCAAGTATCTAATAAAATAAAATTATAGTTTTTTGTCTCTCCTGAAAAATTAACAAAGACAGAGTTACAACCGTTTTGCACTAAGCCCGCGATATCAAAGCAATGACAGCATGTCTTTGATCGCACTTTAATGCTGCCTGACGCCGTCGTGAATTCATAAATACGCGAATAAAGAAAACAGCTGATTTTTAACAAAAAAATGCGAAATTTTGACCTCGCGAAATTAAAGCGTTCTACAGTAGTACTGATGACAGATTTTCACCTTTGCATACTCCACAATTGCAGTAAAATAATTGAGATTTTTTTCCATTTAATGAAACACACGACTTTAAATTTGAGTACATTTTTTTAACTAATCTTAAGAATGGAATCAAATGCCTTGGAGAAGTCTTCAAAAAGTCAGAATATTTATTTATTTGATTTTCTTTTAATATCTATAATTGATTTTATGGTAAAAATATGGTCAACAGTTGAGTAGCATTTGCTGATTCCTGCTTGATTTTCTTCAAGTGTTGTATTTTCTTCTAGAAAATTATTTAATCTATGGTTTAAAATTTATGTGAACAATTTTCTTACACAACCAAGTAAAGTAATCGGCCTATACTTCTCAGGAAAGTGAGTATCTCCTTTATTCTTATAAATATAGGTAGTTAGCACCAAGAGACCACTGAAATGGTATAGCACCATTTTTTAACACCAAGTTAAATATTGCTACATATAAAGATGATAATTTATCAGTCGATGATTTAATATATTCGTTCAGAATGCCATCAATGCCTACAGCTTTACCATTTTTAGTTCAACTTTTTGAAAAAAATGAGAGCTATACTACTCACCCTGGTGTCAGCGTTGGTTAAAGTTTTCGATAAAGTACAGTAACTTGAACATTATCAAGTACATTCAACTCAAACTTTGAATACTTCCTTATGGGGACAAGGCGCATCTGTAGGAAAAGCAGCATAACTCTGTCAACAGTATTTTTAGAGTTATGCCCCTTTTTAACTTAGATTTTTTGTTAGAATAGTGCAATATCTTGAAGACTTTCAAAGATATTCAACTCAAACCTTGAATATTTTCTTATGGTGACAAGGTGCATCTGTAGGACAAGCAGCATAACTCTGTCAACAGTATTTTCAGAGTTATGCCCCTTTTTAACTTAGACTTTTTGTTAGAATAGTGCAATATCTTGAAGACTTTCAAAGATATTCAACTCAAACTTTAAATATTTTCTTATGTGGACAAGGTGCATATGTAGGAAAAGCAGCATAACTCTGTCAACAGTATTTTCAGAGTTATGCCCCTTTTTAACTTAGACTTTTTGTTAGAATAGTGCAATATCTTGAAGACTTTCAAAGATATTCAACTCGAACTTTAAATATTTTCTTATGTGGACAAGGCGCATATGTAGGACAAGCAGCATAACTCTGTCAACAGTATTTTCAGAGTTATGCCCCTTTTTAACTTAGATTTTTTTTAAAAATAGGTAAAATTGTACAATATCTTGAAGATTTTCAAAGGTTCTCAACTCAAACTTTAAATACTTCCTGACGGGGACAAGGCCCATCTGTAGGACAAGCAGGATAACTCTGTAAGCAGTATTTCAGGAGTTACGTCCCTTTTTAACTTAAATTTTTTGTAAAAGTAGGTAAAATAGTACAATATCTTGAAGACTCAAAGATATTCAACTCAAACTTTAAATATTTTCTTATGGGGACAAGGTGCATCTGTAGGACAAGCAGCATAAATCTGTCAACAGTATTTTTAGAGTTATGCCCCTTTTTAACTTAGATTTTTTGTTAAAATAGGTAAAATAGTACAATATCTTGAAGACTTTCAAAGACATTCAACTCAAACCTTGAATATTTACTTAAGGGGACAAGGTGCACCTGTAGGACAAGCAGCATAACTCTGTCAACAGTATTTTCAGAGTTATGCCCCTTTTTAACTTAGACTTATGTTAGAATAGTGCAATATCTTGAAGACTTTCAAAGATATTCAACTCAAACTTTAAATATTTTCTTATGTGGACAAAGCGCATATGTAGGACAAACAGAATAACTCTGTCAACAGTATGTTTAGAGTTATGCCCCTTTTTAACTTAGATTTTAAAAAAAATAGGTAAAATTGTACAATATCTTGAAGATTTTCAAAGGTTCTCAACTCAAACTTTAAATACTTCCTGACGGGGACAAGGCCCATCTGTAGGACAAGCAGGATAACTCTGTAAGCAGTATTTCAGGAGTTACTTCCCTTTTTAACTTAATTTTTTTGTAAAAGTAGGTAAAATAGTACAATATCTTGAAGACTCAAAGATATTCAACTCAAACCTTGAATATTTTCTTATGGGGACAAGGTGCATCTGTAGGACAAGCAGCATAACTCAACAGTATTTTCAGAGTTATGCCCCTTTTTAACTTAGACTTTTTGTTAGAATAGTGCAATATCTTGAAGACTTTCAAAGATACTGTTAGTAGATACGGGCTTGTGGGTCTGCGTGACATGCATTTAGGCCTGTGAGACAAGATTATTACCACCCTGTCTGGTTTTGAATTCTCACATCGACTGTTTGTAACTCAAACTGATGATTTTTACTGTCTTCTTTTGCTGGGAATCTTTTCAACCTTTTACTATGTCATTTCCTTTTTCCCTTTGCAAAGACAAGTATTTAATAATTAATTAACATCATACTAATTGCTTTAAAACTATACAGCCCTTTTCTCTTATAAAACAGTACACATTATACGCATGTATAATGGTCCCATGTAACAGCGGTAACTGATATACAATCCAGATATCGATTGTCTGCTGAATTTCAACAACTACAAGAATGTCAAATTCCTATATATAGTGATGGCAAGCTTCAATCCAGTGGATAGAGGTTTTCTGAAGGTTTCTCTTGAAGCCTATGGCATAATTCTTCCACCATTTTTAAGAACTCTGGGTCAATCTTAACAAAGTTCTTGAAAGATAGACTTTTCATCACTTTCTCTGAGGTCTTTCATTAGCTTCTTATACATCTTATTGAAGGTCATTCTCTCACCCATACACTCCTCCGTTTTCTTGACCGTCTTTTTCTCTGTTCTCTGGCTTTGGTCGTAGCTTTTTGGACAGGAGACATACTGTGGACTTCAGCATGGCATTGTCGTTTTTCAACCAAGAGTTGATCCATCTCAAATGATGTCTTCTAATGGCTTGATAATTGGTGAAATTCGAGTTTGTTGCATTTTTATTTCTTAGTTGCTTTGAATAATTGTCGCGCGAATTATGCAAACACAAAAATGTCGCAATTTTGTCAAACAGATGAGGAAAAGGTATCGTGCGATATTCTCGTGACATGTTTGACAACTTCAGCAGATATTAGCAGGAAGTGATTGCAACATTCACGTAACATTCGGATGACATACTCATTCATGTCCTTGGTATAAAGACGTGAAACCCGAGCGAGTTTTGTTGCTAAAATTTGCTGCAAATTTGTGTCTCCATCAGTTCTCCTGGTGTCGCAGTTCAGTGTGACACTACCTTAAGGGGTTTATTTTAAAACTTGACTCAAAATTTCACCCCATTGAGGAGGCGTGCAGCGTGCATGTTTCCAAAGGCTCAATGTCAAGTTGATATTTAGGGGTCATATAAGGGGTCAAATATGACTTATTTTATTTCTGCTCTGTAACTCCTTATTCAGGGTTGAAGGATTGAAGAAACTTGACTCAAATGTTCACCCTATTGAGATGACGTGCAGAGTGCATGTTTGGAGTCTTGCTTCAAGGTCAAGGTTACACTTAGGGGTCAAATATGACTTATTTTGTGTCTGCTCTGTAACTCTTTAAGGCTGCGAAACATTTTGATAGAATTATTATGCAGTGAAAATGAAAATATCTTCAGAAATATTACGAATTTTCAAAGATTCATCAAAGATGAAGATTTTTTATTTCTTTATTTTTTTTTATCTTTTTTTTCCTTCTTTTTTTCTCTTTTTAAGCTCACCAGAGATGGTGAAGAGGATGGTGAAGAGGATGAAGAGGATGAAGAGGATTTAGGAAAAGGTGAAGAATATTTTGTTTATTTTCATGTTTTTGATATGATCACATTCTAATTGTTTTTTTTTCTTTTTTTTCTCTTTTTGAGCTCAACAGAGATGGTGAAGAGGATGGTGAAGAGGATGAAGAGGATTTAGGAAAAGGTGAAGACTATTTTGATTATTTTCATGGTTTTGATATGATCACATTCTAATTGTTTTTTTTCTTTTTTTATCTTTTTAAGCTCAACAGAGATGGTGAAGAGGATGGTGAAGAGGATGAAGAGGATTTAGGAAAAGGTGAAGACTATTTTGATTATTTTCATGGTTTTGATATGATCACATTCTAATTGTTTTTTTTCTTTTTTTCTCTTTTTAAGCTCAACAGAGATGGTGAAGAGGATGGTGAAGAGGATGAAGAGGATTTAGGAAAAGGTGAAGACTATTTTGTTTATTTTCATGTTCTTGATATGATCATATTCTAATTGTTTTTTTTCTTCTCTTTTTAAGCTCAACAGAGATGGTGAAGAGGATGGTGAAGAGGATGAAGAGGATTTAGGAAAAGGTGAAGACTATTTTGATTATTTTCATGGTTTTGATATGATCACATTCTAATTGTTTTTTTTCTTTTTTTCTCTTTTTAAGCTCAACAGAGATGGTGAAGAGGATGGTGAAGAGGATGAAGAGGATGAAGAGGATTTAGGAAAAGGTGAAGACTATTTTGTTTATTTTCATGTTCTTGATATGATCACATTCTAATTGTTTTTTTTCTTTTTTTCTCTTTTTAAGCTCATCAGAGATGGTGAAGAGGGTGGTGAAGAGGATGAAGAGGATGAAGAGGATTTAGGAAAAGGTGAAGACTATTTTGATTATTTTCATGGTTTTGATATGATCACATTCTAATTGTTTTTTTTTCTCTTTTTAAGCTCAACAGAGATGGTGAAGAGGATGGTGAAGAGGATGAAGAGGATGAAGAGGATTTAGGAAAAGGTGAAGACTATTTTGATTATTTTCATGGTTTTGATATGATCACATTCTAATTGTTTTTTTTCTTTTTTTCTCTTTTTAAGCTCAACAGAGATGGTGAAGAGGATGGTGAAGAGGATGAAGAGGATGAAGAGGATTTAGGAAAAGGTGAAGACTATTTTGATTATTTTCATGGTTTTGATATGATCACATTCTAATTGTTTTTTTTTCTTTTTTTCTCTTTTTAAGCTCAACAGAGATGGTGAAGAGGATGGTGAAGAGGATGAAGAGGATGAAGAGGATTTAGGAAAAGGTGAAGACTATTTTGATTATTTTCATGGTTTTGATATGATCACATTCTAATTGTTTTTTTTTCTTTTTTTCTCTTTTTAAGCTCAACAGAGATGGTGAAGAGGATGGTGAAGAGGATGAAGAGGATGAAGAGGATTTAGGAAAAGGTGAAGACTATTTTGATTATTTTCATGGTTTTGATATGATCACATTCTAATTGTTTTTTTTTCTTTTTTTCTCTTTTTAAGCTCAACAGAGATGGTGAAGAGGATGGTGAAGAGGATGAAGAGGATGAAGAGGATTTAGGAAAAGGTGAAGACTATTTTGATTATTTTCATGGTTTTCATATGATCACATTCTAATTGTTTTTTTTTCTTTTTTTCTCTTTTTAAGCTCAACAGAGATGGTGAAGAGGATGGTGAAGAGGATGAAGAGGATGAAGAGGATTTAGGAAAAGGTGAAGACTATTTTGATTATTTTCATGGTTTTGATATGATCACATTCTAATTGTTTTTTTTTCTTTTTTTCTCTTTTTAAGCTCAACAGAGATGGTGAAGAGGATGGTGAAGAGGATGAAGAGGATTTAGGAAAAGGTGAAGACTATTTTGATTATTTTCATGGTTTTGATATGATCACATTCTAATTGTTTTTTTTTCTTTTTTTCTCTTTTTAAGCTCAACAGAGATGGTGAAGAGGGTGGTGAAGAGGATGAAGAGGATGAAGAGGATTTAGGAAAAGGTGAAGACTATTTTGATTATTTTCATGGTTTTCATATGATCACATTCTAATTGTTTTTTTTTCTTTTTTTCTCTTTTTAAGCTCAACAGAGATGGTGAAGAGGATGGTGAAGAGGATGAAGAGGATGAAGAGGATTTAGGAAAAGGTGAAGACTATTTTGATTATTTTCATGGTTTTGATATGATCACATTCTAATTGTTTTTTTTTCTTTTTTTCTCTTTTTAAGCTCAACAGAGATGGTGAAGAGGATGGTGAAGAGGATGAAGAGGATGAAGAGGATTTAGGAAAAGGTGAAGACTATTTTGATTATTTTCATGGTTTTGATATGATCACATTCTAATTGTTTTTTTTTCTTTTTTTCTCTTTTTAAGCTCAACAGAGATGGTGAAGAGGATGGTGAAGAGGATGAAGAGGATTTAGGAAAAGGTGAAGACTATTTTGATTATTTTCATGGTTTTGATATGATCACATTCTAATTGTTTTTTTCTCTTTTTAAGCTCAACAGAGATGGTGAAGAGGATGGTGAAGAGGATGAAGAGGATGAAGAGGATTTAGGAAAAGGTGAAGACTATTTTGATTATTTTCATGGTTTTGATATGATCATATTCTAATTGTTTTTTTTTCTTTTTTTCTCTTTTTAAGCTCAACAGAGATGGTGAAGAGGATGGTGAAGAGGATGAAGAGGATGAAGAGGATTTAGGAAAAGGTGAAGACTATTTTGATTATTTTCATGGTTTTGATATGATCACATTCTAATTGTTTTTTTTCTTTTTTTCTCTTTTTAAGCTCAACAGAGATGGTGAAGAGGATGGTGAAGAGGATGAAGAGGATTTAGGAAAAGGTGAAGACTATTTTGATTATTTTCATGGTTTTGATATGATCACATTCTAATTGTTTTTTTTCTTTTTTTCTCTTTTTAAGCTCAACAGAGATGGTGAAGAGGATGGTGAAGAGGATGAAGAGGATGAAGAGGATTTAGGAAAAGGTGAAGACTATTTTGATTATTTTCATGGTTTTGATATGATCACATTCTAATTGTTTTTTCTTCTTTTTTCTCTTTTTAAGCTCAACAGAGATGGTGAAGAGGATGGTGAAGAGGATGAAGAGGATGAAGAGGATTTAGGAAAAGGTGAAGACTATTTTGATTATTTTCATGGTTTTGATATGATCACATTCTAATTGTTTTTTTTTCTTTTTTTCTCTTTTTAAGCTCAACAGAGATGGTGAAGAGGATGGTGAAGAGGATGAAGAGGATTTAGGAAAAGGTGAAGACTATTTTGATTATTTTCATGGTTTTGATATGATCACATTCTAATTGTTTTTTTCTCTTTTTTTCTCTTTTTAAGCTCAACAGAGATGGTGAAGAGGATGGTGAAGAGGATGAAGAGGATTTAGGAAAAGGTGAAGACTATTTTGATTATTTTCATGGTTTTGATATGATCACATTCTAATTGTTTTTTTCTCTTTTTTTCTCTTTTTAAGCTCAACAGAGATGGTGAAGAGGATGGTGAAGAGGATGAAGAGGATTTAGGAAAAGGTGAAGACTATTTTGATTATTTTCATGGTTTTGATATGATCACATTCTAATTGTTTTTTTCTCTTTTTTTCTCTTTTTAAGCTCAACAGAGATGGTGAAGAGGATGGTGAAGAGGATGAAGAGGATGAAGAGGATTTAGGAAAAGGTGAAGACTATTTTGATTATTTTCATGGTTTTGATATGATCACATTCTAATTGTTTTTTTTCTTTTTTTCTCTTTTTAAGCTCAACAGAGATGGTGAAGAGGATGGTGAAGAGGATGAAGAGGATGAAGAGGATTTAGGAAAAGGTGAAGACTATTTTGATTATTTTCATGGTTTTGATATAATCACATTCTAATTGTTTTTTTTTCTTTTTTTCTCTTTTTAAGCTCAACAGAGATGGTGAAGAGGATGGTGAAGAGGATGAAGAGGATGAAGAGGATTTAGGAAAAGGTGAAGACTATTTTGATTATTTTCATGGTTTTGATATGATCACATTCTAATTGTTTTTTTTTCTTTTTTTCTCTTTTTAAGCTCAACAGAGATGGTGAAGAGGATGGTGAAGAGGATGAAGAGGATGAAGAGGATTTAGGAAAAGGTGAAGACTATTTTGATTATTTTCATGGTTTTGATATGATCACATTCTAATTGTTTTTTTTTCTTTTTTTCTCTTTTTAAGCTCAACAGAGATGGTGAAGAGGATGGTGAAGAGGATGAAGAGGATGAAGAGGATTTAGGAAAAGGTGAAGACTATTTTGATTATTTTCATGGTTTTCATATGATCACATTCTAATGTTTTTTTTTCTTTTTTTCTCTTTTTAAGCTCAACAGAGATGGTGAAGAGGATGGTGAAGAGGATGAAGAGGATGAAGAGGATTTAGGAAAAGGTGAAGACTATTTTGATTATTTTCATGGTTTTGATATGATCACATTCTAATTGTTTTTTTTCTTTTTTCTCTTTTTAAGCTCAACAGAGATGGTGAAGAGGATGGTGAAGAGGATGAAGAGGATGAAGAGGATTTAGGAAAAGGTGAAGACTATTTTGATTATTTTCATGGTTTTGATATGATCACATTCTAATTGTTTTTTTTTCTTTTTTTCTCTTTTTAAGCTCAACAGAGATGGTGAAGAGGATGGTGAAGAGGATGAAGAGGATTTAGGAAAAGGTGAAGACTATTTTGATTATTTTCATGGTTTTGATATGATCACATTCTAATTGTTTTTTTCTTTTTTCTCTTTTTAAGCTCAACAGAGATGGTGAAGAGGATGGTGAAGAGGATGAAGAGGATGAAGAGGATTTAGGAAAAGGTGAAGACTATTTGATTATTTTCATGGTTTTGATATGATCACATTCTAATTGTTTTTTTCTCTTTTTTTCTCTTTTTAAGCTCAACAGAGATGGTGAAGAGGATGTGAAGAGGATGAAGAGGATGAAGAGGATTTAGGAAAAGGTGAAGACTATTTTGATTATTTTCATGGTTTTGATATGATCACATTCTAATTGTTTTTTTTCTTTTTTTCTCTTTTTAAGCTCAACAGAGATGGTGAAGAGGATGGTGAAGAGGATGAAGAGGATGAAGAGGATTTAGGAAAAGGTGAAGACTATTTTGATTATTTTCATGGTTTTGATATGATCACATTCTAATTGTTTTTTTTTCTTTTTTTCTCTTTTTAAGCTCAACAGAGATGGTGAAGAGGATGGTGAAGAGGATGAAGAGGATGAAGAGGATTTAGGAAAAGGTGAAGACTATTTTGATTATTTTCATGGTTTTGATATGATCACATTCTAATTGTTTTTTTTTCTTTTTTTCTCTTTTTAAGCTCAACAGAGATGGTGAAGAGGATGGTGAAGAGGATGAAGAGGATGAAGAGGATTTAGGAAAAGGTGAAGACTATTTTGATTATTTTCATGGTTTTGATATGATCACATTCTAATTGTTTTTTTTCTTTTTTTCTCTTTTTAAGCTCAACAGAGATGGTGAAGAGGATGGTGAAGAGGATGAAGAGGATGAAGAGGATTAGGAAAAGGTGAAGACTATTTTGATTATTTTCATGTTTTTCATATGATCACATTCTAATTGTTTTTTTTTCTTTTTTTCTCTTTTTAAGCTCAACAGAGATGGTGAAGAGGATGGTGAAGAGGATGAAGAGGATGAAGAGGATTTAGGAAAAGGTGAAGACTATTTTGATTATTTTCATGGTTTTGATATGATCACATTCTAATTGTTTTTTTTTTCTTTTTTTCTCTTTTTAAGCTCAACAGAGATGGTGAAGAGGATGGTGAAGAGGATGAAGAGGATGAAGAGGATTTAGGAAAAGGTGAAGACTATTTTGATTATTTTCATGGTTTTGATATGATCACATTCTAATTGTTTTTTTTTCTTTTTTTCTCTTTTTAAGCTCAACAGAGATGGTGAAGAGGATGGTGAAGAGGATGAAGAGGATGAAGAGGATTTAGGAAAAGGTGAAGACTATTTTGATTATTTTCATGGTTTTGATATGATCACATTCTAATTGTTTTTTTCTCTTTTTTTCTCTTTTTAAGCTCAACAGAGATGGTGAGAGGATGGTGAAGAGGATGAAGAGGATGAAGAGGATTTAGGAAAGGTGAAGACTATTTTGATTATTTTCATGGTTTTGATATGATCACATTCTAATTGTTTTTTTTCTCTTTTTTTCTCTTTTTAAGCTCAACAGAGATGGTGAAGAGGATGGTGAAGAGGATGAAGAGGATTTAGGAAAAGGTGAAGACTATTTTGATTATTTTCATGGTTTTGATATGATCACATTCTAATTGTTTTTTTCTCTTTTTTTCTCTTTTAAGCTCAACAGAGATGGTGAAGAGGATGGTGAAGAGGATGAAGAGGATTTAGGAAAGGTGAAGACTATTTTGATTATTTTCATGGTTTTGATATGATCACATTCTAATTGTTTTTTCTCTTTTTTTCTCTTTTTAAGCTCAACAGAGATGGTGAAGAGGATGGTGAAGAGGATGAAGAGGATTTAGGAAAAGGTGAAGACTATTTTGATTATTTTCATGGTTTTGATATGATCACATTCTAATTGTTTTTTCTCTTTTTTCTCTTTTAAGCTCAACAGAGATGGTGAAGAGGATGGTGAAGAGGATGAAGAGGATGAGAGGATTTAGGAAAAGGTGAAGACTATTTTGATTATTTTCATGGTTTTGATATGATCACATTCTAATTGTTTTTTTTTCTTTTTTTCTCTTTTTAAGCTCAACAGAGATGGTGAAGAGGATGGTGAAGAGGATGAAGAGGATGAAGAGGATTTAGGAAAAGGTGAAGACTATTTTGATTATTTTCATGGTTTTGATATGATCACATTCTAATTGTTTTTTTTTCTTTTTTTCTCTTTTTAAGCTCAACAGAGATGGTGAAGAGGATGGAGAAGAGGATGAAGAGGATTTAGGAAAAGGTGAAGACTATTTTGATTATTTTCATGGTTTTGATATGATCACATTCTAATTGTTTTTTTTTCTTTTTTTCTCTTTTTAAGCTCAACAGAGATGGTGAAGAGGATGGTGAAGAGGATGGTGAAGAGGATGAAGAGGATTTAGGAAAAGGTGAAGACTATTTTGATTATTTTCATGGTTTTGATATGATCACATTCTAATTGTTTTTTTTTCTTTTTTTCTCTTTTTAAGCTCAACAGAGATGGTGAAGAGGATGGTGAAGAGGATGAAGAGGATGAAGAGGATTTAGGAAAAGGTGAAGACTATTTTGATTATTTTCATGGTTTTGATATGATCACATTCTAATTGTTTTTTTTTCTTTTTTTCTCTTTTTAAGCTCAACAGAGATGGTGAAGAGGATGGTGAAGAGGATGAAGAGGATGAAGAGGATTTAGGAAAAGGTGAAGACTATTTTGATTATTTTCATGGTTTTGATATGATCACATTCTAATTGTTTTTTTTTCTTTTTTTCTCTTTTTAAGCTCAACAGAGATGGTGAAGAGGATGGTGAAGAGGATGAAGAGGATGAAGAGGATTTAGGAAAAGGTGAAGACTATTTTGATTATTTTCATGGTTTTGATATGATCACATTCTAATTGTTTTTTTCTCTTTTTTCTCTTTTTAAGCTCAACAGAGATGGTGAAGAGGATGGTGAAGAGGATGAAGAGGATTTAGGAAAAGGTGAAGACTATTTTGATTATTTTCATGGTTTTGATATGATCACATTCTAATTGTTTTTTTTCTTTTTTTCTCTTTTTAAGCTCAACAGAGATGGTGAAGAGGATGGTGAAGAGGATGAAGAGGATGAAGAGGATTTAGGAAAAGGTGAAGACTATTTTGATTATTTTCATGGTTTTGATATGATCACATTCTAATTGTTTTTTTTTCTCTTTTTAAGCTCAACAGAGATGGTGAAGAGGATGGTGAAGAGGATGAAGAGGATTTAGGAAAAGGTGAAGACTATTTTGATTATTTTCATGGTTTTGATATGATCACATTCTAATTGTTTTTTTCTCTTTTTTTCTCTTTTTAAGCTCAACAGAGATGGTGAAGAGGATGGTGAAGAGGATGAAGAGGATTTAGGAAAAGGTGAAGACTATTTTGATTATTTTCATGGTTTTGATATGATCACATTCTAATTGTTTTTTTCTCTTTCTTTCTCTTTTTAAGCTCAACAGAGATGGTGAAGAGGATGGTGAAGAGGATGAAGAGGATTTAGGAAAAGGTGAAGACTATTTTGATTATTTTCATGGTTTTGATATGATCACATTCTAATTGTTTTTTTCTCTTTTTTTCTCTTTTTAAGCTCAACAGAGATGGTGAAGAGGATGGTGAAGAGGATGAAGAGGATGAAGAGGATTTAGGAAAAGGTGAAGACTATTTTGATTATTTTCATGGTTTTGATATGATCACATTCTAATTGTTTTTTCTCTTTTTTTCTCTTTTTAAGCTCAACAGAGATGGTGAAGAGGATGGTGAAGAGGATGAAGAGGATGAAGAGGATTTAGGAAAAGGTGAAGACTATTTTGATTATTTTCATGGTTTTGATATGATCACATTCTAATTGTTTTTTTTTCTTTTTTTCTCTTTTTAAGCTCAACAGAGATGGTGAAGAGGATGGTGAAGAGGATGAAGAGGATGAAGAGGATTTAGGAAAAGGTGAAGACTATTTTGATTATTTTCATGGTTTTGATATGATCACATTCTAATTGTTTTTTTTCTTTTTTTCTCTTTTTAAGCTCAACAGAGATGGTGAAGAGGATGGTGAAGAGGATGAAGAGGATGAAGAGGATTTAGGAAAAGGTGAAGACTATTTTGATTATTTTCATGGTTTTGATATGATCACATTCTAATTGTTTTTTTTTCTTTTTTTCTCTTTTTAAGCTCAACAGAGATGGTGAAGAGGATGGTGAAGAGGATGAAGAGGATGAAGAGGATTTAGGAAAAGGTGAAGACTATTTTGATTATTTTCATGGTTTTGATATGATCACATTCTAATTGTTTTTTTTCTTTTTTTCTCTTTTTAAGCTCAACAGAGATGGTGAAGAGGATGGTGAAGAGGATGAAGAGGATGAAGAGGATTTAGGAAAAGGTGAAGACTATTTTGATTATTTTCATGGTTTTGATATGATCACATTCTAATTGTTTTTTTTTCTTTTTTTCTCTTTTTAAGCTCAACAGAGATGGTGAAGAGGATGGTGAAGAGGATGAAGAGGATGAAGAGGATTTAGGAAAAGGTGAAGACTATTTTGATTATTTTCATGGTTTTGATATGATCACATTCTAATTGTTTTTTTTCTTTTTTTCTCTTTTTAAGCTCAACAGAGATGGTGAAGAGGATGGTGAAGAGGATGAAGAGGATGAAGAGGATTTAGGAAAAGGTGAAGACTATTTTGATTATTTTCATGGTTTTGATATGATCACATTCTAATTGTTTTTTTTTCTTTTTTTCTCTTTTTAAGCTCAACAGAGATGGTGAAGAGGATGGTGAAGAGGATGAAGAGGATTTAGGAAAAGGTGAAGACTATTTTGATTATTTTCATGGTTTTGATATGATCACATTCTAATTGTTTTTTTCTCTTTTTTTCTCTTTTTAAGCTCAACAGAGATGGTGAAGAGGATGGTGAAGAGGATGAAGAGGATGAAGAGGATTTAGGAAAAGGTGAAGACTATTTTGATTATTTTCATGGTTTTGATATGATCACATTCTAATTGTTTTTTTTTCTTTTTTTCTCTTTTTAAGCTCAACAGAGATGGTGAAGAGGATGGTGAAGAGGATGAAGAGGATTTAGGAAAAGGTGAAGACTATTTTGATTATTTTCATGGTTTTGATATGATCACATTCTAATTGTTTTTTTCTCTTTTTTTCTCTTTTTAAGCTCAACAGAGATGGTGAAGAGGATGGTGAAGAGGATGAAGAGGATGAAGAGGATTTAGGAAAAGGTGAAGACTATTTTGATTATTTTCATGGTTTTGATATGATCACATTCTAATTGTTTTTTTTTCTTTTTTTCTCTTTTTAAGCTCAACAGAGATGGTGAAGAGGATGGTGAAGAGGATGAAGAGGATTTAGGAAAAGGTGAAGACTATTTTGATTATTTTCATGGTTTTGATATGATCACATTCTAATTGTTTTTTTCTCTTTTTTTCTCTTTTTAAGCTCAACAGAGATGGTGAAGAGGATGGTGAAGAGGATGAAGAGGATGAAGAGGATTTAGGAAAAGGTGAAGACTATTTTGATTATTTTCATGGTTTTGATATGATCACATTCTAATTGTTTTTTTTTCTTTTTTTCTCTTTTTAAGCTCAACAGAGATGGTGAAGAGGATGGTGAAGAGGATGAAGAGGATTTAGGAAAAGGTGAAGACTATTTTGATTATTTTCATGGTTTTGATATGATCACATTCTAATTGTTTTTTTCTCTTTTTTTCTCTTTTTAAGCTCAACAGAGATGGTGAAGAGGATGGTGAAGAGGATGAAGAGGATGAAGAGGATTTAGGAAAAGGTGAAGACTATTTTGATTATTTTCATGGTTTTGATATGATCACATTCTAATTGTTTTTTTTTCTTTTTTTCTCTTTTTAAGCTCAACAGAGATGGTGAAGAGGATGGTGAAGAGGATGAAGAGGATTTAGGAAAAGGTGAAGACTATTTTGATTATTTTCATGGTTTTGATATGATCACATTCTAATTGTTTTTTTCTCTTTTTTCTCTTTTTAAGCTCAACAGAGATGGTGAAGAGGATGGTGAAGAGGATGAAGAGGATGAAGAGGATTTAGGAAAAGGTGAAGACTATTTTGATTATTTTCATGGTTTTGATATGATCACATTCTAATTGTTTTTTTTTCTTTTTTTCTCTTTTTAAGCTCAACAGAGATGGTGAAGAGGATGGTGAAGAGGATGAAGAGGATTTAGGAAAAGGTGAAGACTATTTTGATTATTTTCATGGTTTTGATATGATCACATTCTAATTGTTTTTTTCTCTTTTTTTCTCTTTTTAAGCTCAACAGAGATGGTGAAGAGGATGGTGAAGAGGATGAAGAGGATGAAGAGGATTTAGGAAAAGGTGAAGACTATTTTGATTATTTTCATGGTTTTGATATGATCACATTCTAATTGTTTTTTTTTCTTTTTTTCTCTTTTTAAGCTCAACAGAGATGGTGAAGAGGATGGTGAAGAGGATGAAGAGGATTTAGGAAAAGGTGAAGACTATTTTGATTATTTTCATGGTTTTGATATGATCACATTCTAATTGTTTTTTTCTCTTTTTTTCTCTTTTTAAGCTCAACAGAGATGGTGAAGAGGATGGTGAAGAGGATGAAGAGGATGAAGAGGATTTAGGAAAAGGTGAAGACTATTTTGATTATTTTCATGGTTTTGATATGATCATATTCTAATTGTTTTTTTTTCTTTTTTTCTCTTTTTAAGCTCAACAGAGATGGTGAAGAGGATGGTGAAGAGGATGAAGAGGATGAAGAGGATTTAGGAAAAGGTGAAGACTATTTTGATTATTTTCATGGTTTTGATATGATCACATTCTAATTGTTTTTTTTCTTTTTTTCTCTTTTTAAGCTCAACAGAGATGGTGAAGAGGATGGTGAAGAGGATGAAGAGGATTTAGGAAAAGGTGAAGACTATTTTGATTATTTTCATGGTTTTGATATGATCACATTCTAATTGTTTTTTTTCTTTTTTTCTCTTTTTAAGCTCAACAGAGATGGTGAAGAGGATGGTGAAGAGGATGAAGAGGATGAAGAGGATTTAGGAAAAGGTGAAGACTATTTTGATTATTTTCATGGTTTTGATATGATCACATTCTAATTGTTTTTTTTTCTTTTTTTCTCTTTTTAAGCTCAACAGAGATGGTGAAGAGGATGGTGAAGAGGATGAAGAGGATGAAGAGGATTTAGGAAAAGGTGAAGACTATTTTGATTATTTTCATGGTTTTGATATGATCACATTCTAATTGTTTTTTTTTCTTTTTTTCTCTTTTTAAGCTCAACAGAGATGGTGAAGAGGATGGTGAAGAGGATGAAGAGGATTTAGGAAAAGGTGAAGACTATTTTGATTATTTTCATGGTTTTGATATGATCACATTCTAATTGTTTTTTTCTCTTTTTTTCTCTTTTTAAGCTCAACAGAGATGGTGAAGAGGATGGTGAAGAGGATGAAGAGGATTTAGGAAAAGGTGAAGACTATTTTGATTATTTTCATGGTTTTGATATGATCACATTCTAATTGTTTTTTCTCTTTTTTTCTCTTTTTAAGCTCAACAGAGATGGTGAAGAGGATGGTGAAGAGGATGAAGAGGATTTAGGAAAAGGTGAAGACTATTTTGATTATTTTCATGGTTTTGATATGATCACATTCTAATTGTTTTTTTCTCTTTTTTTCTCTTTTTAAGCTCAACAGAGATGGTGAAGAGGATGGTGAAGAGGATGAAGAGGATGAAGAGGATTTAGGAAAAGGTGAAGACTATTTTGATTATTTTCATGGTTTTGATATGATCACATTCTAATTGTTTTTTTTCTCTTTTTAAGCTCAACAGAGATGGTGAAGAGGATGGTGAAGAGGATGAAGAGGATGAAGAGGATTTAGGAAAAGGTGAAGACTATTTTGATTATTTTCATGGTTTTGATATGATCACATTCTAATTGTTTTTTTTTCTTTTTTTCTCTTTTTAAGCTCAACAGAGATGGTGAAGAGGATGGTGAAGAGGATGAAGAGGATGAAGAGGATTTAGGAAAAGGTGAAGACTATTTTGATTATTTTCATGGTTTTGATATGATCACATTCTAATTGTTTTTTTTTCTTTTTTTCTCTTTTTAAGCTCAACAGAGATGGTGAAGAGGATGGTGAAGAGGATGAAGAGGATGAAGAGGATTTAGGAAAAGGTGAAGACTATTTTGATTATTTTCATGGTTTTGATATGATCACATTCTAATTGTTTTTTTTTCTTTTTTTCTCTTTTTAAGCTCAACAGAGATGGTGAAGAGGATGGTGAAGAGGATGAAGAGGATGAAGAGGATTTAGGAAAAGGTGAAGACTATTTTGATTATTTTCATGGTTTTCATATGATCACATTCTAATTGTTTTTTTTTCTTTTTTTCTCTTTTTAAGCTCAACAGAGATGGTGAAGAGGATGGTGAAGAGGATGAAGAGGATGAAGAGGATTTAGGAAAAGGTGAAGACTATTTTGATTATTTTCATGGTTTTGATATGATCACATTCTAATTGTTTTTTTTTCTTTTTTTCTCTTTTTAAGCTCAACAGAGATGGTGAAGAGGATGGTGAAGAGGATGAAGAGGATGAAGAGGATTTAGGAAAAGGTGAAGACTATTTTGATTATTTTCATGGTTTTGATATGATCACATTCTAATTGTTTTTTTTTCTTTTTTTCTCTTTTTAAGCTCAACAGAGATGGTGAAGAGGATGGTGAAGAGGATGAAGAGGATGAAGAGGATTTAGGAAAAGGTGAAGACTATTTTGATTATTTTCATGGTTTTGATATGATCACATTCTAATTGTTTTTTTCTCTTTTTTTCTCTTTTTAAGCTCAACAGAGATGGTGAAGAGGATGGTGAAGAGGATGAAGAGGATGAAGAGGATTTAGGAAAAGGTGAAGACTATTTTGATTATTTTCATGGTTTTGATATGATCACATTCTAATTGTTTTTTTCTCTTTTTTTCTCTTTTTAAGCTCAACAGAGATGGTGAAGAGGATGGTGAAGAGGATGAAGAGGATTTAGGAAAAGGTGAAGACTATTTTGATTATTTTCATGGTTTTGATATGATCACATTCTAATTGTTTTTTTCTCTTTTTTTCTCTTTTTAAGCTCAACAGAGATGGTGAAGAGGATGGTGAAGAGGATGAAGAGGATTTAGGAAAAGGTGAAGACTATTTTGATTATTTTCATGGTTTTGATATGATCACATTCTAATTGTTTTTTCTCTTTTTTTCTCTTTTTAAGCTCAACAGAGATGGTGAAGAGGATGGTGAAGAGGATGAAGAGGATTTAGGAAAAGGTGAAGACTATTTTGATTATTTTCATGGTTTTGATATGATCACATTCTAATTGTTTTTTTCTCTTTTTTTCTCTTTTTAAGCTCAACAGAGATGGTGAAGAGGATGGTGAAGAGGATGAAGAGGATGAAGAGGATTTAGGAAAAGGTGAAGACTATTTTGATTATTTTCATGGTTTTGATATGATCACATTCTAATTGTTTTTTTCTCTTTTTTTCTCTTTTTAAGCTCAACAGAGATGGTGAAGAGGATGGTGAAGAGGATGAAGAGGATGAAGAGGATTTAGGAAAAGGTGAAGACTATTTTGATTATTTTCATGGTTTTGATATGATCACATTCTAATTGTTTTTTTTTCTTTTTTTCTCTTTTTAAGCTCAACAGAGATGGTGAAGAGGATGGTGAAGAGGATGAAGAGGATGAAGAGGATTTAGGAAAAGGTGAAGACTATTTTGATTATTTTCATGGTTTTGATATGATCACATTCTAATTGTTTTTTTTTCTTTTTTTCTCTTTTTAAGCTCAACAGAGATGGTGAAGAGGATGGTGAAGAGGATGAAGAGGATTTAGGAAAAGGTGAAGACTATTTTGATTATTTTCATGGTTTTGATATGATCACATTCTAATTGTTTTTTTTTCTTTTTTTCTCTTTTTAAGCTCAACAGAGATGGTGAAGAGGATGGTGAAGAGGATGAAGAGGATGAAGAGGATTTAGGAAAAGGTGAAGACTATTTTGATTATTTTCATGGTTTTGATATGATCACATTCTAATTGTTTTTTTTTCTTTTTTTCTCTTTTTAAGCTCAACAGAGATGGTGAAGAGGATGGTGAAGAGGATGAAGAGGATGAAGAGGATTTAGGAAAAGGTGAAGACTATTTTGATTATTTTCATGGTTTTGATATGATCACATTCTAATTGTTTTTTTTTCTTTTTTTCTCTTTTTAAGCTCAACAGAGATGGTGAAGAGGATGGTGAAGAGGATGAAGAGGATGAAGAGGATTTAGGAAAAGGTGAAGACTATTTTGATTATTTTCATGGTTTTGATATGATCACATTCTAATTGTTTTTTTTTCTTTTTTTCTCTTTTTAAGCTCAACAGAGATGGTGAAGAGGATGGTGAAGAGGATGAAGAGGATGAAGAGGATTTAGGAAAAGGTGAAGACTATTTTGATTATTTTCATGGTTTTGATATGATCACATTCTAATTGTTTTTTTCTCTTTTTTTCTCTTTTTAAGCTCAACAGAGATGGTGAAGAGGATGGTGAAGAGGATGAAGAGGATTTAGGAAAAGGTGAAGACTATTTTGATTATTTTCATGGTTTTGATATGATCACATTCTAATTGTTTTTTTCTCTTTTTTTCTCTTTTTAAGCTCAACAGAGATGGTGAAGAGGATGGTGAAGAGGATGAAGAGGATTTAGGAAAAGGTGAAGACTATTTTGATTATTTTCATGGTTTTGATACGATCACATTCTAATTGTTTTTTTCTCTTTTTTTCTCTTTTTAAGCTCAACAGAGATGGTGAAGAGGATGGTGAAGAGGATGAAGAGGATTTAGGAAAAGGTGAAGACTATTTTGATTATTTTCATGGTTTTGATATGATCACATTCTAATTGTTTTTTTTTCTTTTTTTCTCTTTTTAAGCTCAACAGAGATGGTGAAGAGGATGGTGAAGAGGATGAAGAGGATGAAGAGGATTTAGGAAAAGGTGAAGACTATTTTGATTATTTTCATGGTTTTGATATGATCACATTCTAATTGTTTTTTTTTCTTTTTGTGTCTTTTCAAGCTCAACTGAGAAGAAGACGATGAAGAAGACGATGAAGAAGAAGATCTGGGTTTTCATGTTGGTGCCAGGGCACCCAGTTTCTTGACAAATTGTTTTTCTCTTATGGTTTTTTAATGCTGGGCTAGGAAAGATTAATTTTGATTGATGTTAGTCAATTACAAACAATGACAGTAATCTTCACATTCGTTTATTTAGAATATTTCTGAGATCACATTTTACTAGCTTTTGGCGCCTGACTCCGATTCTTGGAGCATTTGTTTGATTTTACATTTTGCCTGTCGGAACACTGCTGCTTGTAGGATGATTATGTTATGTCCAATTACAACTTTATTAAGACATCATGGCTACACCATGTCGAAAGCTGCCCGGGCACCTGTAGAAATTCCTACTGGGGTAGTGTTTCTGCATCAGGCCTGTATATGTCTACTTAATTTTCTGATTATATATAATTGATCACATTTAGCGTACTGGCATAGCATTTTCTTCCTGCAATAAAATCAATAAGCGTGTCTGATTGTGCAGAAAATGAATTGAAACAAAATTTGTGATTTCTGCATAATGAATTAAATAAGTCATTTTGCACAGTGTTATATAAGATGATTGTAGGTTAGGTTGCACTAAGAGTCAATGTATGAGTTGGGTGATAAAAGCATCACGCAAAATGTGTACCAATGACACAATAGGTGTATGAAAAGACAGACATCATTACTTTTTATCCTTTGGTTGGTAATGAACTCTTCTTGAGATGTGGTGTTGACAATGTGCCTTGACACCAATGAGATGACCCTGCATCATCTTGAAGGAGCTGGCGCATGGATTGACGGCTGGGCCTTGGTCTCAATGGTCACCAAGGTCAAGGCTATGGTACTGTGCACAGCATGAAAACGTAAGCATTTGTTCATTCGATGGAACTGTTGAATTTGGTTTTGTTCATCATGCAATTTATATTTCCTGCCAACAGATCCCTCTATATTAATGGGTTATTTTCTTTATTTCAGCAGTCGGATGTGTTGACTCCTGGAAGTGGACCTCATCAATGGATACCAACTTCAGATGGAAGCTTGGCACACAGATTGATGGCAAGGCCGGACTTGGTCTCAATGGTCACCAAAGTCAGGGTCACCGTAATGCATACAGCATTTCAACGTAAGTATTCTTGCTTTATTCCTGCGTGCAGCGTTTCATCGTAAGTATTTTTGCTAAGTCCTGGCATTTGCAGTTCTGTCAAGCTGTTGGAGAAGGCATCTGCTTGCAGTCTTTTGTCTGTTTTAAAACCTTTATTGAAATGAGCCTGTGCTGATTCATTCCGTTTTATCTAATTTTTCATCAATAATTGTGTGCTATATATGCCTGTGAACTGATTTTGCCAGTTTACCATAGCAAGGCTCTTTTTTATATTTGCAGTTGGTTGTGTTGACTCCTGATCATTGACATGTCACTGGATTTATTATTGTGATTCAATATTTACAAGTATATATTTACATCTTAAAAAACTTTATTTGTATGCCAGCAATTACTACTATTAGGTAAAATGTCTTGAAATTTCACAATTTGTATCTATATTTATGTAAGTTTATGATTCTTTTTTAAAGTTCTGGTTTAATAATTATCCAATTTTAAGTTCTATTTATGCCCCGATTTCAATGAAATAGAGGTATATTACTGTGCACTTGTCATTCCCCCCCCCCTCCCTTTCAAAGAAATGGAGAATGAGGGTATATTGCTTTGCTCAATGTCCTTGTCGGAGGAATTTGACTGTATCGGCCCCTTAGGTCTTCACTTGGTTTGAAGGTTAGACATCTATAGACAGATGACCCCTGTTGATTAGGTCTATCAATAGTTAAAATATATCCAGTAACTTTAAAAAAAAGAAAAGATTGTTGATGGCCTTTTTTTTCAGAGGTAAATTTTTACTTTTCTAAGTTTTTGTTTACTGCTTACTTCAATGCTTTATGCTTGCTATTAAGTTTTTTTTAAATTACTATCTATTGTATGAGAATGAAGTTTATTGTTTGAACATTATTTAAGTACACGTATTTTAACCTAACGTACATGGATTAACTTTAAAAACTTAGGTAGTTGGTTTTTTTCTTAGCTTTATTTTTGTATTTGTAAATTCTGTATTTTCTTAATATTTGTCTATCACTTACTAAATGCACTAAGCTTGTTGTTTATGTAGATTTTTTATGATATTTATACTGTCAAACTGTAATTTCCAATTTGTAAAGAGTGTGGCCCCATATGCTCTGCAATCTGAAACTTGACATGGGGTACAGGTTTCCAGAGATTTTTTCCTGCAGGGTTTTGATCTCTGGTTTTCCTGGGCCATTCAGTTTGCACACTAGTTTTTCCATAATGTGGCAGAATTATTTATATCATGAATCTGTACATGTTTGTATCTCATGTTAATATTGCAAGTTTATCACCTAACATGATTAAATGTTTATTTGTTGAAAGAATAATGTTATGTAAATGTCAGTTATGTCTTTGTTATTATAAATAAATGTTATGTAAATTTTGTTTTTGTTTTGTATTATTTTGACAGTAATAGAATGTGCGTATGAAGTAATGTCATGTGTTCTTTTCTTTGGCAGGTATTCAAATCAAATATAGATAGAAACCAGACATGCATGCGTTTGATTGAAAGCAGAATTTTTAAGTACATTTGTATCAACAAACATATAATCTAATGTCAATTAGGGTCACATAAAAGCTCTTATGACAAGTAATAATACTAAAATATTATAGGTGGCAATTTTGTTGAGTACGTATTCTAGATACAATACAATCCTGTGAACACATTGATAACCAGCAGTCATACAAACAAACACATTTATTCAATAATACCACATTCGGTTATATATGAATCAGTGTACAGTTCCGTCTTGTCTCATGTGCAAAGTTTAAAGGTTCTGCTAATAAAATATAGTTTGACATGAGACAAGATGCAACTTTGCACTGACAGTTTGACAACAGATTGATAGCACTCGGATTTTATGCATCTGGATGCTTTCTTCAGTTGGTAGGGGACATGTTTTGGTGTCCCGTGTGACTAACATTCTTTTTTTTTATGAGACACTCACATTGAGCCTAATTTGATACTTATGTTTCATATTGTAGCGTTGGTGAATTATGATTTATAATTTAAAACAAGACAGGGTTGTAGTTCTGAAAACAATTTTAGACACATACATTCCTGAAAAGACTCATACAAATTATTTTTTAATCACAAAACAAGACAATGGAATAGTAGTTCAGATGGGGACACAGAAATTTGAAAGGCAGAGTCAAGAATCAAACCCATGACCTTTTGTTTAGTAGTCTAGCATGTAACCACTTGATAACCAATCACTCCAGATCCAAATACAAGTAACCATTATGGTTAAATAATATTTAGAAACTCAAACACAAGACTTAAATGCAAATATAACTTTTTATTACAAAATAATGACACAATGTTGAGACATAGTTCATATCGTGTTAACTGTCATTGCACCAAGCATTGATGGCATAAGAAGAGTCTGGCCATTTTCCAAAAACAAGAAATCTAACAAAATAGCTGAAAGAAGGTAAAACTTAACCACTTTATAATAATAACAGTGTTCATCTATTGCCATGGTTATTGTTCGCAGAGACATCATTCATCATCTACTCAGCAAAAAGAGCAATATTGTTCAAAATGATGTAACACCCAATTATCCACTTACTTATATGAAAGCTACAGGAAAATACTACTGAGCCAGATCGAGGTTGTAAAACTTGAGAACAGTCTCTGAGCTCAAATCTCAATTCCATTTTCAAAGAGACAGTTGATTAATAAATATCTAAATACATAGTCAGGTCAATAATACTGTCAGGCTAATTTATCAGATATATCTTTATTATTTGATCATATTTAACTTAGAAAAAATAAAAATCAAGATATGAGATTTGAGCTCGGAAACCAATCTCAAGTTTTTCTCAATCGGGCCTCAGGTAACTGTTACATTATCAAAGTGATAAGGAACAAGTACAATAATAACAAATGCTGACAAATCAATGTTAGCATACAGACACATTGTATATCTTTCTTAATTTTAAACTTCATCCCAATGAAATTAACATTTCAGTACATATTCTTTAACAATATTATACTACATCCATTCTAACAAATTGGAACAATTTTTTCTTGGAATGCACATCTTTTGTGGGTTTATAAGTATGTAGTATCAGCTTAAAATGAATGAGAGTAAATATTGTTACTCAGGTTATTAAGATACTTCAAAGAACAGTTAATTTTTAAAACTAATGTACTTTTCTCCAAAGTTTTCAGTCCTTATCAACATTATAGGCCAAATAAATAATGATTTCTAGTTTAGTTTCCAGTTTAAAATTAACAAATGAACGTTACGTCCTCAAAACATTTGAACTTTGTTTCACTGTATTTCCACATTTCTGTTTGTTGCCCTGGAATGAAAACAATTTGAGTATTTAAATGATACAATTTAAAACAAAATCATAATTATGTTGGTCAATGTGGAAAACATACTTTCAATCAACTATATAAATAATGTAGAGGAATGAGTCGACTTAGCAAGTGGTGTTTTAGAAGAGTGTATCAGTATAGGTGAATACTATCAGAATTTCAAAGTCATCTAATTGACTATAATGTTAATTTCTCCAGTTAGACAAAACTATTACAAAACATTGACCAAAACCACACACATCAACAGGCCATACACAAGGCCACATAATTATCCTGTGTTAATCTGTGACATGTACGTGTCCTTTATGAAGCCTACTCATTCATTATCACAAAAGAGTTCTTCAAAAGTTTGAAATATTATCACTTGTGTATAAAAAACATAAAATTTAAAAACAAGTAGATTATGAATGCCTCAAATTTATCCACTTCTGCTTTTAATGAGTGCACTTTGGAAAGTTCTTTTTCTAATTCAGATGTTAGTTCTGATACGTTTATATATAAAAAAACACATAAGATACGTCATGTACAGTCAAACCTGTGAACAAAATACACTGTTGGGAAAGACATAGTGTGGCCTTTATTTGTAGGTCATTTTATTCACAATAAGCAATGATGTTTTTACAACAATGACCTTATTCACAGGGTGGCCTTTATTTGGAGGTCACTTTATTCACAATAATCAATGATGTTTTTACAAGACTGACCTTATTCACAGAGTGCCCTTTATTTGGAGGTGGCCACTAATACAGGTTTGAACTGTACAAAGAATAATTCCACAGTGTTTCAATTCAAGTTAATGAAGTAGTCTTTCCATCATTTTCAGTACATGAAAATAAATGTTATAAACAAACAAATACCTACCAACTATTAATAGTTTCGGTCACAAACAAATACCTGCCAACTATTAATAGTTTCGGTCACAAACAAATATCTGCCAACTATTAATAGTTTCGGTCACAAACAAATATCTGCCAACTATTAATAGTTTCGGTCACAAACAAATACATGCCAACTATTAATAGTTTCGGTCACAAACAAATATCTGCCAACTATTAATAGTTTCGGTCACAAACAAATATCTGCCAACTATTAATAGTTTCGGTCACAAACAAATATCTGCCAACTATTAATAGTTTCGGTCACAAACAAATATCTGCCAACTATTAATAGTTTCGGTCACAAACAAATATCTGCCAACTATTAATAGTTTCGGTCACAAACAAATACCTGCCAACTATTAATAGTTTCGGTCACAAACAAATATCTGCCAACTATTAATAGTTTCGGTCACAAACAAATATCTGCCAACTATTAATAGTTTCGGTCACAAACAAATACCTGCCAACTATTAATAGTTTCGGTCACAAACAAATATCTGCCAACTATTAATAGTTTCGGTCACAAACAAATATCTGCCAACTATTAATAGTTTCGGTCACAAACAAATATCTGCCAACTATTAATAGTTTCGGTCACAAACAAATATCTGCCAACTATTAATAGTTTCGGTCACAAACAAATATCTGCCAACTATTAATAGTTTCGGTCACAAACAAATATCTGCCAACTATTAATAGTTTCGGTCACAAACAAATACCTGCCAACTATTAATAGTTTCGGTCACAAGCAAATCAACATTTTTTTAGGATAACCTGATTAATCACGTTTGAGTGTTTTATTAAAAAAGGAGTTAAGAATATTTGTGAATTAAGTTGAAGATGTGTTATATATACATGCTAATATGTTTCAGATAAAGTCTTATTTGTTCTGTGAGTTCATCTTTTACTCCTGTAAGTTAGTCCACCTGCATTAATACTTCAGCATAATTAAGTAATAACAAACAATTAAATGAGCGGTTGATGTTTTTTCGAGTGAGAACAGATTTAGTTCAATCTGGTGGTAGTATTTCTGGTAGGAAAGCAAGAGTTGTGCGTGATAGAAACTGCCTTGTCATGGCAAGGTAAGAACTTATGAGAGAACAATTTGATTAACTAGATTTATGTCACCAACATTTCTTTGGTTTGGCTGATTCTGCTTGGAAGCTCAGAACATGTGGAATTAGAACTTAAGGTTTATTAAAAAAAAATTCTAAGCAAAAAATCGACTGCCAAAGCACGTCAGGATGCCTAAGCACACATATTCGAAAGAGCATAATATATTAAATTAAAAAAAAAGAAATGTTGATTCAAGTAACAAGAAACATTTGCAGATCCACTGTTATAGTTAGTATGGCCATAATATTCCCACTGTTGAGTGTGCTTTAAATTTCCACAAGTCTTAGTATATACTTGGCTTTAAATTCAGATTGCAATCCTGATACAATCTAATCATCATAAACAAGGCGTCTTTATATAATAAAATATTATCAATTTCTAAAACAATAAAAGCACACTTCAAGTGTTTTCTTTGACCAGGGATGCTATATTACATGTAATACAGCATCCCTGCTTTGACACACAATAAGAAGGCATGTGAAAAAGTATTGATACTTTACTAAATTTCCAACCAATATAAAAATTAGGTCGAAACTAAGATTACTACGGCTAACATCAAATGCTACTAGGTAAGTCACTTGGTACTGGTACTGGTCTAAACTTCGAACCAATATTCATGCCAAGAAATTAGGTCAAAGGTGAGAACAGACCGCTGCGCTGAACAAGAAATTAGGTCACGTGTGAGAACAGACAGCTACGCTGAAAAAAGTGACAACAGATAAAATCAAAGTACTGAAAGTACTGTCGGACTTGATTTTTACCGTACGAGGCAAAAGAGAGAAATGTGTACCCACATCGTTCGAGCCCATACAAATATCTTAACATTTAAAATTACGGACCGATTTTTCATTCATATTGTAATGCAGGTCATATGCATGTACTATGGTAAATGAAATACGCTAAGGCTTTACTATAGTCCCTTTGCTAAAATTTTAAGTTGAAAAAAGTCTGATATTGGAAAGTTTAATGATTAGCACATTAATTGAAGACAATGTAATTGCATTAAAACTCTTTATTGTACAAAACTAGTAAACAACACTTCAGTAACAGTAAATACAAACATTGATTCTTCTGGTTTTAACACAACAGAACATCGTCGCATTGAACACATTCAGGGTCACTTAAATCAAAAAGGTCCTGACACAGTAGAGTAAGACCTATATGACCTATAGTTAACCCGATGTTGCATGAAATTTAGACGTGATTATGTAATTCTAAATAATCTGGCGTAAAAGGAACTCTTAAACAGCAATTTTTAAAAGCACGTATCCAGTAATTTACGTTCGTATTTAGCGACTCGAATTATTATTCGTAAGCCGCAGTTTAAACATTCAACCTTCTTATCATCAAACTCCCCACACCGACTACGCTTTGCAACTAGCCACTGCGGGGAGCGAGTCTATAAATAGCGATTCCGTCATCAAACTAACACTAGTTGGTGTGAATATCACGGAAATACGATTAGATATAAATTCGCTTTGTAATATCAAGAAATGTTAGAAAGGCACAAAACACATACATGTACATCGATGGTAGATTGTTGCAAATGCATGAATACGTCCGTAGAGATGTTTCTGAACTATCGAACGAAAACCGAAAGTAGAACTACTTTTACGGCAAGAAATTTCATTGGACAGTGAATACGCGGTTTCAATTCTACGCATTTGAATATCTCATGTATCTACCGACAAGCACTTATTTAGATACATGACTCTTTCCATGTAGTTACAATAAAATGATTTGAAATATATTTAGATCTGACACACTTAATTGGGGAAATATTCCAGATACTTCTATATAAACACACCATTTAGTTGCGTACTATTTCCTTTATATGGCATTCTTTTAACCAAGCTGTTATGGAGTCCAGCGACAAAATATAAGTCAACGATTACAAAGGACTTGATTTTGATAAAAATCAAGTCCAAAAACTGTTTTGAACGTTCAAGTCATATGAAAACAGTATAGTCGTTTTTGTTTATTTTTATGATTTTTCACTCTCGGTATAGTATTTTTCAATTCGCTTATGGTTTCATATGACCATTCATTGGAAATAAGCACACCCGCGAACCGACTTAAGGATATTTGTAAAAATAAGTGTTGCTTGTCGTATCTGTCACAGAAGATGTTGTCTCTAGCAATTCGCATGTTCCAGTCATTGTGCTGTAGTTAACACCTGCACATCTAGAAGTTGCCTTACATAATAAACAGCAATGTATACTTGATGTTGTTGTTTGGGATTGCAGGACATTTCCAGTTCCAATTAGGTTTGACACCAATTGAAGACGCACTGTAAAATAAAGGTATCGAGATTATAATATAAAGCCTATGGTGCTTCGATTATCACTGCATCTGTGGAATAAATTTAGTAATTGATAACTAAAATACATTTTTATTACACTGAGTTGGCCTTATTGAATAATCTCGTACATAGATTGAAACAAAACGAACAAAACTCCAAACTAAAGTGAGTAAACATACTTTTCCGAGTGTTGTTTCCATACACCTGGACTTCACACATACATAAAAATGAATTTTCAAGGCCAACGACACGTGTTATTCTAATCCATAGCCCGTAAACATTCGATGTCATCTGAAATGTATAGGTTGATCCAATGGCGCCCGGATGGTATCCTCGTAGAACATAGTCATTGTGACCATATCCAATATACAGTTGTACGTCTGCTAGCCGGTCAGCTGCAAAGTTATCAAGAACAAATTGATATAGAAACAAGAGGGTCGCAAACGGTGCCAACGCTTGTCTGTTCACCGCGTATCAGTGAGGTCTATCCAAGTTTCATGTTGCTACTTCTTCCAGTTAGAGACTTAGATAACGTTATCTATGTCTCTGGTGATGAGCTTCATTTAAGTTTTTGCTAAGACGCAGACGACGCAGTGATCACAATAGCTCGACTTGTTCTCCGAAAATGCCGAGTTGATAAATAGTGAAGCAGAATTAAATTAGAATTAAATGCCTGGTTAAACTTATAAAATGAGAAAAATGTTTCATACACATCAGAGTTATCAAAACATATCTCATCACATGTTGCGCTTTGAATAAAATAACTCCCATTGCAATAAATTCTTGATTTAACCGACACAAACAATAATCATATCGTCATCATGTGGTCCTATGATGTGGATGTGACTTTTAACTACTAAGATCATAATGGACTGGGGCACGTCGTTTGAAATTTAACAGTTTAGCACTTGTGATTCCGTAAAAGATTTAGAATTTCATAATTTTAATTCGTCAAAGTTCGGACAGGCGTTGCTATACAAATATACAAATAAAGAGTACAGCAACAATCCATCCTGTTGTATATCTTGACGTTATCTATATTGTATGTATCACCAAGATCCACTTCCCACCATGCTCCGTTGACAGACCAAGTGTTTGAACATGAGCTGTCGGGCAAGTTCTGGGTAGTAACACCATCTACACTTCTACCAGCCACGTGACTATAGTAAGTGTCTTTTTGATATGCATCTTTTCCAAGAGCAAGATTCTGAAGTCCTGAAAATTTCACGAAATCTTTCAATTATCACGCACGTATAAAATTTGCCTCCATTCATTATGCATGCATATGCATGTGTATTAAGCACATGGATTTGTGAACATATCGTGATTATTACTAATACAAATGCATTGATTATGATGAATTTGATTTCAAGAAGAATGAAATAAAATGATTACAATGTGTTATATTTCAATTAGTAATAAAACGCCAAGTCTTAGCACGAGAAATTGAGGAGTTATGTTTAGGTTCAAATTCTAATATACATTGTACAATTATCTGGAATAGAAAGCCCCTTTAAACATCTAAAAACTTATTATAATAAGGGTACTAAATTAGTTCATGAATTGTATAAAATCTTTGAAACAAACAAAATACTAGTATATAGTATACTAGTCCCATTTATTTATTTATTTAAAAACAGTGTTCGCCATCGGAAAAATACACCTTAGATCTTTCAGAACTATCGGTACTGTTATTTTACTGAAAGCATTCATTTGGCATCCACTGTCGGATTCAGATGATTAAATCCCAGAAATGTGATAATTATATAATAACATAAGTACTAGAATAACTAGAATTGAATAAATAATATACCAACCATTTATCAATGATATCCGAATAAAGGCGACAAACACGATTAAGAACATGATGTCAGTTTTAATATTCTGTTCGAACGTTTCTTTTCCGATCAGTTCGTGACACAGTGTACCGCCGCCGTGTAGTGTTAGTTATGAGGCGTAAGTTTTTATTTAAAATAAAACAGTAAATATTAATGATCGGTATCCATGGAACTGACAAGTAGATGAAAAAAGGTCGCGCAAATGAACACCGATAAAACACAACGACATTTACATATATATAGCTGACGTAAGTAAAATTGTTAAATGTTTATCACTTTTTCTAAAATATATCTCCATTCATTATTGAACAGCCTCATTGATTAGACACCACTGAATATTCTTAAAAAGCCATAAAGTATCGTCGGTGAAATGTTAGGATAAATGCTCTCCTGCTTACTGGCATATTCAATGAGCTATTTGAGTGCGAATGGGGCGAATGCCGAGAAATGTTGGGCGATAGCAGGTCTTTTAATTTTGCAGCGCAGATGAAGTACAGCTATGTACTGTTGAAGTACAATTGAAGCAGAGACTTTAACCAAAGTCTCCGCTTCTTTTGTGGCGGTATATATATATTTTAAGAAGACTGAATATTTAGTTATTGCGTCCTTGTTCTTGAAAATTGTCATTTCAATGACAGTAATTAAGCTCCTATTCCAATGAACACGACTTTTAAAAAAAATATTTCTTCTCAATTACACAATACAGTATATTGTATGTATACACTATTTTTTGTTCAGACAATGTTTCATTGACACTGTTTGTAGTTTGTATATTGGGAGATAGTCCTATTTTATTATAGGTCCAAATAGTGAAACTTGTTTGATATAAGCAGTGTGCAAACCTCTTATTTTAATGTAACGCTAACAGCCAGGGTAATCTGGTGACCTGTCAGCTTTAATGGTGGGGACACGAATCCATGAGTACACCTGAGCAGAACCACCGGACTTCCATAAGCAAGCTACACAGCTTCCTTATATATGAATTTAACGGGATTCGAACTCACAGCATACGGTGATGGGCTAGTGACATAAAATCTGAAGTCTTAACCAGTCCACAACGGAGGCCCGAAATCAGACCAGTAGGGAACAATGCGCGTAATATGACTACTGAATTCCCTTACATGTAATCTTACTTACAAATAGTATCACCATGGTCAAATGTTTAACCAAACTATCATGGGCCTATTGCTACAAGGAATCACATGTCACGTTGTTAGCACATTTCATCACCAATTCAAAGAAATCAAAACAGCTCATAATACCGATGTATGGTTTACAGATAGAACTTCATTACAACAACAAAATAATTACACAAAGAAATCATGGGTTAATATTTAATGACTCCAAATGTTACATATACAATGACTAGCTATATTTTCAAATGGAATATATTCGTAACATACGAATAGTTTTGATAGGTTTTGACGACAAATGAATGTACAACATTGCTAAACGCAAACATGAATAACTAAAATTAATATATAACAATGAACAACATTCTACAAGGCGTAATATATACGTGCATTGGGTTCATATATACATCACACAACTATATAAAATGACATACACCACTTAGAGATCATTATTATTATTGACAGCGCGTCTCATTATAACGACCACGTAGTTTTAGAAAGGTTAACACTAATTCATATCTGCTTCAACTTCATAATGAGACTACATTGTACATACATATTTCAGAAGCGGACACAATCCGCATTTACTGACATAAACTTCATTCTTTCAATCACAGTCATAAATAACGCACGATTCCAACATCGATCTTAATGTCAAAATGAAAAATAGAAATCCTAGACTGTACCAGAATAAACATTGTTCTCCTCATATAACTACAAAACGCTGTGCCTATTGAGCAACACGTGTGATATAAAAAAGAAATGTCTAGATGAATAAAAACTGGTTAATACGTCTGGGCTCTTCCTCAACCGCTAAAATTTTGGAAAAAAAACTAACAAGATGTGTTTTTAAAACACATTGATTCCTCAGGATGACTTTGACCTACTGACCTGAAAATGCACAGGTCTTGTAGAGTTTGTCATGCTGAACCAACATACAAAGTTTGATGACTATAGAAGCGTTTTGACTTAATATATAGGCAAGGTTAAAATTTGGTACATACAAACAGGCCAAAAACAATAGGGCATACAAATCGCTGTTTTACCCTGCCTCTCGGCCACCAATGAAATTATACTATAATGTAATATACATTGTAAGTTAACATGTTAATAGACCATTAATAATGTTCATAACGTGTATAGGAGGATTCATATAATCAAAAACAATTTAATCACAAATAAAATGTTTCTAGTTTTTACACTTTTAACACATTGGCCAGAGGTTAACTTTATCATAAACATCATGGTTGCAGAAGGAATACGCTCATCATAGTACTTCATAGTCTTCATCAAAATCCATGCGCACAGAGCTAGTAGTGGCTACGGAGGTTGATCCAGAAATCATGTTTTACTAAGAGTAGCTTCAAAAGTCAGATTTAAAATTATTGATAATGAAGAACAGTCGGAATCAAAATATATTACAACCGAGTATGTCTGATTGTTTTTAAATGTAAGACACTGGAATATCTCTAAACGATTACTACAAAGTCATAAGTGAGTAATCGAGAGCGGTCTCATTTGGTAAATATCTATTTTAACAAAACAAAAAATATAATATTTTTATATTCTTTCTTTTTCATTTTATATATTTTAGAATTTGGTTCAGAGAATTTTCTAGATCAACCAAACCAGGTCCTGAGTTTTAGTGAAGTCAAGATTCATATTCTTCATCTTTATAGAAATGGTCGGTATTCAAACTTTGAACCGAAACGGCACTTGTAATTGGCTTCAACTCATCTTCGTACCTACTCGTGTAAAATTTCCTCCGACGAACGCATACGTACGCTACCACTCCGATGATAATAAGTCCAGCAACAATTCCCACTCCAAGACCAATCATTAGCGGTTTTAAAGTGTCATCATCGGGATGTTTCGATCTTTGTTCAACAACAGATATGGAGTTATCTTTTGTCGTATTTGAAGCTGTCAATGTTTTGGTTGTTAATGAATTCGGTCTTTTTGTTACCTTTGGTGTTTTCTGTGATGTTGTGCTATTGGGTGCTATCGCTTTAGTTGAACTTGAAGTCGATTGTGTTCGGGGTCTACTCGTAGACATTGGTCGGGAAGTGGGCAAAGATATGGTTGATCTTGTTGTTGTTAATGCTACCTTTTTTGTAGGAAGTGTGGTTGTAGACAAAGAAGTCGTGGGAGTCGTTGTTAAAATAGTTGTTCGTTTAGTCACTGGTGCAGATGTCGTTGGTGAATTAGTAGAAACGGTTGTAGGAGAAGCTGTTGTAGTCACAGGTGGGACTGGCGTCGTGGTAGTGCTTTCCATTGGTTTGAATGTTGTAGGTGACAATGTCGTAGTTGATGGTATTGTATGTGGCGCTGTAGATTAAACAAAAATTCGAATCATATTACGTGATCACAGACAAGCAGTCTTTCGTCAACATATTTACTTGTGTAAATAATATAAATATCTAAGCGGTGTTAAATGAAATAACAGCATAATGATGTATTCAGCTTTACAATGATGAACAGGGACATTAACCACGTCTCAAAGAAATCGAACTAATTTTAGGTACACATGTATGTACCTTACTGATAATAAGCAAATCTCGTATTTCAGTGGTGACAAAATTTATTCATATACAAACCTGTTGTACGTCGTGTTGTCCTTGTTGTTACTAATGGTGTCGTTGTCGCTTCGGTTGTTGTTTTTGGTGGTGTTGTTTGTTTAAGGGTTGTTTGTGGCATGGTGGTGCTTGTCGTTGGCAACTCAGTTGTTGTTGCAACTGTTGCTTTTTCAGTAGTTGGTGCCATTGTTTGCTTTGAGGTTGTAGTCGAGGCTGGTGTGGATGTTGTCAACGTCGGTGCTCTAGTAGTTGTTTGTTTTGCTGTTACTGGTGGTTTGGTAATTGATTTATTCGGTACAGAAGAAATCTCGGGAGAAGTAGGTGCTATTGATGATGCATATGTGGATGAAGATGCTGTTGTACTTGGTTGAGTTGATGCTGGTATTGTAGTAGTTACACCGATTGTTGAATTGTCAGTACAATTGTAAAGACGGACATCATCAATTGCTATATCACCTTTGTAACTATCGCGTTTTGTAGCTACCATAACAATCTGTAACAGAAAAAGACATGAGAAAACATTTAGTCATTTTTCTAAGCCTTGACAAAGTAAACATCGTTTGATATGGTTTGCAATTTGAGCAACATTAAATGTTTGATAACATATAAGCTATGAAAACAATACAGAAGAAGATTATTTATATTTTCAGTAAGTTCGATAAAATTTTATGATAATCTTTATTTTACAACATGAAAAAGTGAAGGTTAATTGACTGAATTCATTTTACCTGGAATGGTTCATCCTGCTGGCCAATATTCATCTCTCCTCTTTGCCAATCTGGACCTTGGTTTCCAGACCTTGTAAAGACGGGTTGTACATCGTCATCATCAATGAACTCAGACTCATCAATAACATAAGCGTCTAGTTCCCCAACATCTGTTGATAATAAGTGAATATCTGTACTCGTATATAAGTATTCAATGTACATGGATTTTATAGAAACTTGAATATATTTGACTCCAAGAGTACCATACTTGTCTAAATCTAACAAGTACATTGTGAAAGTAATGGAATTATACACGGTGCCACAAACAAGTATAACTTGGGTTATCTGCCATTTGTAAAAGACGTGCATGACCACTTATTACCACATGTATATGCTTATTGCAATATTTGACCATATATAAACTTCCGAATTATTAATAATGCTAACTGCTTGTTAAGACCAGATGCCCTTCTCATTACTCTATCTTGATGACCATGATTCACAGGTTTATTTGCAAGTATTTGAATTTCAATTGTTTGACATGAATGTGCGGGTTATTTTTGATAAGAAGAACACACGGATCTGCATTATAATACATCAGTAATTCTATGTTATCTCGACAATCTATATAGGAGGTGCCTAAAAGAGGGGTTAAAGTGAACGTACGACCAGTCACATCCGATCCTTCCATGTGATACCAAAAATCGAAGCATAGCGGTGATAAATCGCTTGGGTAGGATGGAGATTTAAGTACAGCTGTATCACCAGTCTCTGTGGGTGCCGAAGTCTCAAAATACATATAATGTCCTGAAATTAACATATATAAACACGTTACGACAGTATGTATTTATAATAGTTCTTATATTTATTGATGAGTCAGGAACAAATGGACAGGTTTTGGGTTACTTGACAAAACACTGTTTCATTTAGGCGTAAAAAATATTTGTTTCCAATAACCAGACCTATTCTAATTTTCAAAGCGTCCCTAAGCTTTCATTTAGCCAGAGGAAAACAAAACACTTAATGTTAGACCAAACATCGGCTTTTAAGAATAAGAAAAAAGGATTCGAGATAGATTCTTCCGAAAAATAGTTTATTGCTTCGGATTTTGCTGTTAGAAATTTTGCGTCGGCGCCAATTAATATCGTCCTTTGGGTAAATGTAAACACGTCCTTGCAAGTGCAAGTGATAAATGGGTTAGGCCGAGTTTCGATAAAATAACTATCATGAACAACATTTTCAATCATAATTCCTTCGCACCTAAAGCCATGTGAGAGATAATCATATAGTTTATGTTCATACGTGCCAAAACAAAAACCTACCGTTTCTTCCATCCATGAATGTATGGTCATGTATAGGCCCCGTGTCTCCTGTAGGAGTTATACCACTGTTCCTTATCCAGTCACTCTCATCTGTATCATCCTGTGTCCATCCACATAAATCCAATTCAAAATCACATTCTGTCATTTCGTGAGGTGCTAAAACAATTATATAATATGGCTTTATGTTAGCTATATCATAATATAATGATTATATTACGATTACAATTCCTTTGACATTAATAAAAACATAACACAGTGGACGATATTGAACATGGTGATGATAACGAAAAGGATGGTCAATAATGATGAAAGTGCATGGTGGTACTGTCACATGTGACTCTGGTATATGTAGCTACATATTACTGCTATTGGAATAATTCACTTTGTTGACGTCTGGGATGACGTTTAGTAAAGAAACATTCTTGTTATATCCTTAAATCAGGACATCAATGATCTTGGTATATTTGTTAATATACCAACCTGCGCATCTCGGAAGAGGCCCGCTCCATTTCACCCCATCGCAGTGTATCATATCATTTCCAATAAGCACATAATTTTCCAGACATTTAAACGTAACTACTCCACGTTGTACGTCCATATCCAAATTGTAAACCTTGCTAGCATCAAGTGGAATACAACCGTCCCCTGAAATAGTCAATAAAATAGTTCAAACATGGATAACAAAAGCACAAGTCCTGTTTTCTTACTTTTAAATGAGATCTTGTATATTGTTGTTATAGAATAAATGGCCATGAATTGATATGTGTATGACGTAATTAAGATCGATGTTACAATAAATTATTGGCCTTGGCTTGATTCCAATTCACTCCTTCAAAGTCATGGTTAAATATGGGTACTCACTGACACAAATTGGTGGTTCTTTGTCCCATGTACCATCAGGCTGACAAACTGCAAATTTTGGACCATACCGCGAAGTCGGTTTTTTACATCTAAACTGTGCCCTCATTCCTTTCTTTCTGTACCTTACACGTCCAGTAAATCCTACAATCTTTGGACATTTTGCTGCTCGTTTTTCTGTAAAACAAAAACAAAACGTGGACTCACTGTTATAATGAATAAGTAAATTTTACGATCCTTTTATGTACAACTCGTGAAGCATCGGTTTAATTAAGAGGCAGCTTGTTAATTGCTCTATGTTGTCTAATTCCTTAATTACTAAACCTTATCATATCGAATAATCTGTAATTACATAGCCTCTTAACGACACGGTGAAGCATGTTTCATTTAGTTGGTGTCAGAATTAAGATGGCATGTAGTAGTCACCAAACCAATTAATACAGATTAATACCGTACACTTTCTCTGAGTGGAAATACTTATTTTCCTAGTGCTTGGCTATTGTTTAATTAGTGTTAGTTGTGTAATTGTTGTTTTCCACTAGGGATTTTACGTCTCGTCAACAGGCAGTGCCATTTCAGCGGAGAGTGGCTAGTAATTACTAGTAATAGACATAACCACTTAAATACATTGGCTCCGCATTTTAGTTAAATTAAAATGCTTCTAAAGTACTGCTCTAGTATCAGAATTTATTACGTTATGTATTAAAAATCATGGGTTACATAGTTCTGCTAAAACACAATGGTTGCATTATGTTGTTTTAATTGATACAGTTTAAAGCGGTAGGTAATCATATCGGCCTATTAGTATCGTGATACGTGCCATATCCTAATTAATGCAAGTACACTCGCGTTGCACAGCCTGCGTACCAATCTGTTTGAAGACGTTGAACCAGGAATGCGAGGCATGTGCCTTATGGACCAACAGTCTTCTATATTCCACAGTAGCGGATAATAAAACGGATAGGGTCATTTATCGACTAGCTTTGTTAACATAATCAGTTACTATTTGCTTATAAAAACAACAGAAAGCTAGTAATAAACTTTTTATCACCATAAATCAATATTGATGACCCTAATTTTCACTAGTTGTCAAGTGTACAGACACTAAGCTGACCGTGACCACAGACACTTGTTTAGTCAAAATTACCCCTCCCACAACGGTCGCCATTACCACTTCCAATGTATATAGAAAAGTACTTTATTATATACATGTACATTGATAGTGGTAATAGATATTTTTGTGGGTGGGGTAATATTGACTAACTAAAAAATTGACTGTGACCGAGACCAGTCAGAATTAGAGGGACAATAAAACGATTAAGAAATTAGACTTCCTGTGGCTTTGGTGGACGCTGTTAAATGTCTTTAAGGATGGAACTAACCATTGCATCACATGAGCGTTACATGTATTTATATTCATTCAAGACAATTCATGTGTGGCGGAATAACTGAAAAAAGTCTGAGTATATACGAGAACATATTCATTATTGACCGACTTTCAGCAAGGTACATACTCTATGATATAAGTGAGAAACTGACTGTTTGATGGTACAGGTCAGTCATCTTTTAATTTATATTCTTGACCCACACACTAGATGTTAAATAACTTATAAACCACCATATGTAACACTCAGTAGAGCAAAGATGATAACTGATTTCTCTGTAAATCGTACAGATGAAATTTATGAAACTCCAGACGACGTGGTAAAGGACGATGAAACGTTTTAGAAATGTATGTAAACATTGATATATCGTTGTTGATTAGAATAACACTGGGACATGAATAGATACTCTCATCTGCACGAAGCGAACTTTAATTGTTCAAGAATTAATTAATTTATGAACACGTCAGTCCATTGTGATGTGAAAGATCTAATTTATGATTTTCGTATTCCAGTAAAGCGATATTTTATAAGTGACGCTTCTGCTTTCAACAAATAATACAAAACGATTGCCCATGCATTACATATTTTTTTGTTAAATATAACGTAGTTTAGTACAAGCGATTCAAGTTATATATTCATGTACATGTATATTAAACAGAGCCTAAACTAACGAGAGCATAAATAATGAACTCTACTTAATATGGTATACTTTTCCCCAAGCTTCCTCGCTTCTGATTGTATAATACATGTACATGACTGATATTGATTTACTATACAAAAAAACAAACAAACAAAAAGGTATAATATCTCTTGATTATGATTGATGGCCGACAACGAGTCTGACACCACAATCGCAGGTATGATATTTTGACTATGAATTTTAGTTATTCCGCAACATACGTGCAGTTAACCCTCCGACCTTGTATAATGCCTCAGGCTGACAATAATGAGTACACTTTGCAACTTAGTCAGTCCCGTGACATTAACCGCTAACAAAATGTGTGATGGCTAAATCAGTCTCAGGTCTGACTTGGAAAGTATTTAGTCACCGAAATTAAATGACAACCGGGACAATATCCAATTCTGAGCAACTCTGCAGCTTATGATATTGTCCTTCTTGTTATATAAACTCTTAGAGTTAATCACATATTTATTTTTATTCTAATATCGTACCACTCCTTCAGAATGGCCAAATCTAATATTGAGCCCATTTACCGTCGCCCCCAGAACAATCAAATATAGGCGAGGTTCATCTTGTTATTGAGTTTGCTTACCCTCGTCACCGGAGTCTGTTACCTATATACGTACACCCAGTGCAACATGTAATAATCAATTTGATTGGCAATTTGTTTTTGATTGGCTAATGAAAATAATGTCTTGAACAGAACAAAATAGGAATTATCGTTGTCATCTCATCGATTAATTAAAGCTCTAGGAATATAAATACGTGCGAAATTTGAAAAATGTTGCAACTATGTTGAAGTTGTAAGTTTGTAATAATAAAGGCTAACTTCATTACACAAATAATAAATCCTATAAATATGTTTTTTTAAATGTGTATTTTTTTTCAATTCAGAATTTTATGTTCGTAGAATGATTTATTATAATCATCGTCAAAGTCAATTGTCAGTCAATATATCTTTCATTCTGTATTCGGTGTTTCTTTATGTTGTAGGGAAGGCACCCTCAATATGGGAATGAAGCCACTTCTGGGGGAAATTTTTGTCTGAAACCAATTTGGGGAATAAAATTGTTCAAGGAGTAAATTTGAAATTATGGGAAAATTGCATGACTTCAAAGAAATCTTCAGAGGGGAAGGTACCTTTTATAGGCTACAACCATAGTAGTGTAAGAAAGAAAAATCCTGTTATAAATTTGCTCAATATATGATTATAAATAGATTGGCTTCCATAACGAGGAAACCTATTTGTCAATGAGTATTTTGTTCCGTTGTACATGAATGCTGAAAGGTACAGCTAGAGCCGCAAAGACTTGTAAACAAGTAATTAGTGGCCGACTGCTTGAGAGCTGTTTCCTGTGTAAATCTCTAATTTGGGAAAATCTACGTCTTGTCTAAATACGAACTAATATATCACCCTCTGTGTTAATGCTCCGAAGTGTACTGTAGGAGACCTAAACATCAGGGGCTTGTTTCATAGAAATATCTTAGTTAGGAGTAGTAATGTTAAAACTTTAAAATCTAGCAATTTGGTATACATTTCAGGCATTTACCTCTAACAGCTAATTATAGATGCCTAAACCAATATGTTGGTTAAAAACAAGAGGCAGCAATAAACAGGGACCCATTTAATAGACATAGCCTCATTAAGAGGGCACTTTTTAAACCCGAAAATGTCGCCATCCGTTGTATGAAAATAAAGTTGTTTCATCCTATTGTTTGTTTTGTTGATCTATTAATTGTTGGCTTTTAAAATGTGTATCACTATCAATTTTTTAAAGTTTATAAACTTATAAGTTTGTTATCTCGGCAAAGTATATGTACTAGTATATGAAACGGTCCCAAGTAGTTTAAACAATACACTAATAATTCTAAACAAATTTCAATTAGGTTGAAAAATAGATGCCCATTCTGAAATACAATCGAGGAACATATGCATACAATCAGACTTTAATAATTCAATTAATCAGTCAGATCTCCATTGTTAACATTCCGGTAGAAGTAGTTCGACAATCAGTGATACTATGACAATACAGGTATGTCACTTATTTCTATGAACAATGTATTACAAACCCTATCGTTAATGATGAAATCAACTTGATAGAGCCATTTGATTCGCGGACATTGTAATTATGGTAAAGTGTACTAAAACATGTTCAGATGTTCTCACACGAGCGTGTCGGCCAGGATAGGACGGGATGGGACGTCCGTGTCTAAATACCATAATATGGACAAGAACATTTTAGAAGTCTTGATAACATGAGGAAAGATACGTATATGAGTATGTGAGAGATAGCAAGATTTGGACCTATGGTGACACGTTTAAACATCTGTGATTTTTTTAAATCATTCGGGTCCAGCTCTGTTCATAGTAATACTGGACATTCAAATCACATTCCCGCATTGTTCTGTTCTGTTCAGGTAGATTTGGCTCTGAGGTTATAAACTTAAGACACAGTTATAATGACTGAGAAAATAAATTTCCATTCATGAGTTGCAGTGATTTTTTCAAATTTTTATCACTACCCATGCCCGTCAAAAGCGGAAATTTAGCACACCAAATTCAAAAATGGTAAACATTAAATGACATTTATTTCCAAAGGAATATGTGTATCTTATCTATTTTTTTAGATCATAAACTACACTGTTACTGGTGACAATGGTGCGAAAACCATATATGTTTCTTCTATTTGCATGATCATGTGGGAAACTTGACATTTCTTGTCGGGTGATATTCTGACCATTTTCGGGTGAAAATGAAGGAAATTTTGCAAGGGGAAACTGCACATATAAGGCAGTAAACATAGGGGCGGGGGGAGCACGAGTTGTCACGATATCCTTGATACTGTAGGATGAACGACAGACTGACATCTGTGAATAAGAACACAGGCAGCGGTAACAGCAAGGGTTTGTTGGCTACTTTTTCCAGCTTTAATACGATTGAGACCCAAATAGGACTATATCTGTGAAGCAGAATCATCGATCGATCTTCAGCAAGATAGCTTGACAGCTTCCAGACATATGATTTTTTTCCGGTCCTGATTGGGATTTGAACTGACAGCTCTAGGTAAAGTGATTACTAGTCGGAGACTTTAACCAATCCACCACACCGTATTTTGTAGCTCGCCATAAGTAGGTACACATCTTAGATACATGTATATACATGTAACAAGAGGGTGGAAATTTATCCGATGTTTTCTTGGTACATACATTTTCATGCGATGGTTCTCACTAACTGATGGTTTTCTACCCTTTTTATGCCATAGGTCTTTTTGTCAGCACAGTGTTTAATCATGAGTAACAAAATACATATGCACTATATCAATATCTAGATCGTCATAAAAAACTAAATAATACTTGGCAAGATGTAGTTGGCACGACCAAAACATTGTTTCAATTATCAATGCTTACATTAGTGTGTCGATCTCTCGTAAGGAATCTGCCTTTGATTTCAATGAATAACTTTGATTTAAAGAAGCCCTTTTTCTGATTTATTTTGTAATTGCTGTTTGTGGAGTTCTATGATAATTTCTTTTCAATGGGAAATATGACTTCAATTCGGGAAAAAATATAGCATTTTTATAGGGGGGAATATAATTGTTCTTCGACTAGGGGAAACATCCGATAATTATAAGGCTGTAAAATATACGAAAGAAATCACAGTACATAATTTAACTTCCATCATGTTTCTTTGCAATACATCAGATTTCTAGTAGATCTACGCTTATTTTTAGAAGTTTTTTTTAAAATAAAAATGCATTGGACATTCATGCAGTGTTGGTCCGAAGTACAAATGTAGTGATGTATCAATGAGTAACGCCATGATTTTTGTAGCACGTCTATAAATTTATATTAAGACATCGTGCATAAATGTAACAGCATTAATTATATAATATAGTTCTTACCTAGAGTGTGAGCCTCAGCCGCCCAGTTCAATACAACGACGAAATAGATAATGAACGACAGATTCATGACTTGTCCCAGAACAACTGTCAAATGTTTAAAAAAACGTTAAATACCTCCACACAGTTCTTCAACAAAAACAACACTCGTAGCTGTAACTGCAGCCTCCAGTCACGACATATGCATGTTTTTTGTCGTCACTAAGTCTTAACGGAAGTTGAGATTTAACTCAAGAGGTAATTACCTTACTTAACAAAATCAGCTAAGTGAATGTACTACAGTCGTACTGTGTTGTGTCACAATATCACATAGTCAATAAAGATCTAAGTATGTTTATTTCTTCATTTAAGAAATTTACTAATTTTTGCTCTGTATATTTTTACCAGTATAATCTATGGTAAAAAGGGACCTCTGTAGTTATGGTTTCTGACTAGTTATCTCGAAGCCTGACAGCTGTAAGTTCAAATCTCACACAGGAACAAACTTAACACGTGGGGTAGCTGTCCATCTAGTCAGGGACGCTGTATTACCTGTAATATTATATTGTATCCCTGAGATAGCTAATGGATGGTCGGTGGATCTATTCAGGTTTAAACCTGTGGTCTTCCTCCATCATTATGCTAGAAGGTGTCAAAATGACCCTGGCTGTTGTTGCGATATTAAACACCAGTGGAAAAAGATGTAGCAGTAGGCATATGGTATAAAGTATTTGTATTTATAAACTGGCTGAAATGTTAACCGCCCGATAAGCTCATTTGGTAGAGCATCTGATTTGCAAGCAGGTCGTGAGTTTAAGTGCACCCCATATCGGGTACATTATTTTCCTCCTCTTATTACATTTGGTGCCGTGTGTGACTAGCCTTGGGATCCTAGAGCTAGGGTGATGCAATGGCTGGGTTAGTCTAAAGAGCGTTGTGGTTGTCGCAATTTATTACTTTGAGAAAAAGGAAGGGTGAATGTATCAGTAGGCACATGGTATGTCGTATAATGCAACCTCTCCAACTTTGGGAGTAGCAAAATTATGTTGTTGTTGAGAGGTTGTTGCTCTAGAGAAGTCAATTGAATAGTTAAATTGTGCAGTGGGGGAGAAATCATGCTGTTGTTCATGGGAGGTTGTTGCTCAAGAGAGGGCCGCTCTGGAGAGGTTGTACTATATATATGTTTTATAGATTGGCTGTAAAATTTAGAGCCCGATTAGCTCAGTTGGTAGAGCATGACTTGCATGCAGGAGGTCGAGGGTTTCAGTCCTGCATCCGTTACATAATTTTCTTCCTCCTATTACAAGGACACAGAAAAGCCTTAAAATACAAAATTTTATTTACAGTTGGAAGAAATTTAACAAAATAACATTAGCTATGTATAGCTATTGACCGATAGAATACTAAATAGGTGTAAATGATTATTTTGTTAGTTTTTTAGGTTGAGGTGGGATCACAACTTTAAATTAGTGTCCTTGGTTTGTGTTTGCTTTTAGTTATCATGATCTTGGGGGAGATTTTGCAGCTCAATAAATAAGCAAAATAATATGTACCGCACTGATTTAGTATTTCTGTTGCCACATGTTGGTACTTTCATGACATAGCGCTAGATCTAGTTTCGCAGAAAACGCTACTTATATTCCATGATCAGTAAACACTTACATGTGGTAACGGCTCAGTTTTATTTACAAGCTGTTATAACTTCTGTTAGTTTCGGGCACAGTTTATTCACTTTTCAAGAGCCAAAAATCCTGACCTATACCTACCGATCAAACCAAACATTTCTTAGGCCTAAGGGCAAACAATATATTCAGCGATGCCTTACAAGAGCCAGACAGTATCTCCTTGAAGACAGAATTTTGTCTTCATATGTTTGTATGTTCCAATATGTTGAGTGCAGAGTTAAGGGTTGGTGGGCTTTGGGGAATGTGGTACTTTTTTGCATGTTTCTTTTCAAAAAGAATGCATAAGTATATAAAATAACACAAAGGTAAATAAAATAACACAAAGGTATATAAAATAACACAAAGGTATATAAAATAACACAAAGGTATATAAAATAACACAAAGGTATATAAAATAACACAAAGATATATAATTCAGTGTAAGCAGTTTATTTATAGACTTATTGTATGGACAAATGTAAGATGACAAACATGGGTTAAATCTCAACCCCAACTTTTTGTTCTGTACATAAACTATATTTTTTTCAGTTGCTTATCAACAATCCAATAATTTTCTACATCAATAAAGTGACACTAAACATGTAGTAGTCTCATTAAGTGTGTACTTCCTCACCATAAAGTTTGACATCACTGCATCCATGTCAAGTACAGTGTACAACTAGCCTTTAATATTCATTACTAGTAACTTATGAGACAAAAAATGCTACTTTATTGGCAGGAGAAAATTATCAAAAAATATTTGGCCGAAGTTTCACATAAAAATCAGACAGTTACTTAACATTGCTTTACCTAATTAATACACAATAATGAATAATTTCAGTAATAAGCTAGGTAAAGTAATATCAAGGATGATCGATTTTTATTCTAAAACTGGGGCCAGTAGCTTAATTGATAGATATGTATCTACATACAAAAATCTCCTGTGTAGATGTGGTTATCTATCTTAACAAGCTATGTATATGATATTGAGCTATAATTCAGTAACATAATAAGTAACATTCATTTCAAGTATAACTCCTAAAAGATATGATGAAAAGTAAAGACACCGATCTCTCTTTTTACAGGACTGAAAATAAAACAAGTTTGTTTGGAATGTGCTCCGACCTAGAATTTTAGCATTGGGTAGATAGGTAGGTTGGTAGGGATTTTTTTTACTATACAACAGTAGTAAAAAAAAATGCCCCAAAATTTAATTTCATTTATTTGCTAGGATTTTCGTGGGTAGGTAGGAGCACTCCAAACAAACTTATCTTTATTTTCAGCCTAGTGACACTCAAGTTACACACAAGATATTCTTTATATCATACAATTTATGATTACCAAGAAAAGATTTTAAACAATACTTATCGTGAATATACTCAACACATCATGTAAATAAGTTAGTATATAAGAGCTTAAGTATTGTATGACTATAAATTGTGTGTAAAGTAGTTTGTACTAACATGTGAATACACTAGATGTGTATTTCGTATCAAATTATGACTGTAACTTAGTATAGGTAAACCTGCAAGAAGATACAGTCCTTATATTCCTGTGACAGTGAAGCTTTACTTTTCAACAGATTATAGGAGTGACACAGAAATGGTTTACACATTTTTTTTAGAAATATTATTTTCTTCTTACATCAGGGGAGGTAACCTCTGCCAAATAGCTGCTGAGTCCATATATAGTATAGCATAATTGTGAATAAATCCATGTTAATTTTGATAAACCACAAACTTGAGAACAAAGGCCACCCTTGATAATTACAAAATGTCTCCTTTATTGACAGGTAGCTTTAATCTTGAGGAAATGATGTTCTAAAAAATCAGAGATTAGATTCATTTCATTACAAAATGTCACTAGAAAAAGACGATTTGCAAATGAATGACCTTTATTCACAGGGTGGCCTTTATTTGGAGGTTGTTGCTTACACAGGTGTGACTGTATATGCTTTTATTTGCTTGTAACATTACAAAAATCTGTAAGTCACTATTGTATTTGTATAATTGGATTTAAATCTATTTACTCAACAATTTATCAGATCAGGCTATTGGCAGAGGCTATGGGTTATACAGAAATAAAGATATTCTATAAAGACACAATACAGATATAAATGGGTACAAGGTTACTACACACTACATTATGATACGCTACACAAAGTTAGGATGCTGAAAATTGGCTAACTTTCAAGCAAACTTTCTAAATCTTAAACATGTTAAAATCTTCATCAAAATACAATACTCAACCAGCATTACATTCGCACATAAACAACATACATGGTAAACCTGCACTTTTATTTGCTTCTTTAAACAAAAAATTCTATTCTAATTTATTTTTCTTACACTGACAGCAGTAAAAAAGAGTTTCATTTTAGTTACATCAATTATTGCATATCATCAAAGCAATGACTTTATTATATGATAAACGACAAGTCCAGACAATATGACTACAAGATTTCAGGCCACAAATAAATAAATATATACATCCTATACCACACATTCTAAATGAATTAATTGAGAAAAATAAGCATTAAATATGACTGAAAAATCTTTACAGAATGATGCCCCAAGAGTTCCATGCATTGTAGAAATGCCTATTCGAGCAAAATAAGTTTCATACGATTTTAAGAAGTAATCTTGCGCAGTTCAATGAAGAGAAATGTGGAAAGGTAAATCATAGCATTATATTCCCATGACTTACAGCTATTAAGAAATGATAAAAAAATGAATCTACGATATATAAACCTCCACCACAAGAATACAAGTATAAACACACCTTTTTACATACATATTATATAAATAGTGAAGTTTCTACACAAAACATGATCTTACTACATAAGAATCTAGCTAGTTCATAACAGACACCAAGGCTACAAAAAAATAGAACATTTTTTAATTTCTAGTCATTAAAAGTATGATAATATGGCAGGTGGAAATTGCTTTGAGATTAAAAAATCTTCCTTGACACAATGGCTCTAAAATCTGATTTCTTAATTACCCAAAACATCTGAGACACTGACACTTGCTGATAGTGATATGGAAGATTTAGATATGCACACTTAATGGTCAGCAAAATCAATAAAATATATAACTACCCACAATGTATTAATTACATGAGTTAAAGCATGAACTCGAGTTTGAAGACTTGTTTATTAAAATTTATGATACTTAACTTAAAGCAATAAATAGGAGATCAAACAATGGTACAGAAACAAATCAGTCTTTGGTATGGTTTGCTGTGGTTATGTAGTACAAAACCACAGCACCTTACAGATATAAGATGATAAATTGCTGATGAAATCTAAAGAACCATTGGATTTTTTTTAACACAACTTAATAGATGACATCATTATAGTATACAGTCATGAAAAAAGCCAATTAAATGCAAAACCATATTCATCATGAGCAATGAAGATAAATTGGTGTGTATTTGTTGACTGAAAAAGCTATCATTCATTGTAATTAATTAAAATAGGTACAACTTTAAATGAATACATTCAGATACTGTGATGTTTCTTCTGATATGTGAGTATTATAAAATGATCCGTCACAAAATATCTGTTATTAGTAATAGGTCGACTATGAACGCAATTATAGTAGTTTAAAACTTGACTCTTTAAAGCAAATTTTATTAAAAATAACATAAACAGATTAGGGGTAGGCCTTTAAAAGTAAGAAAATCTATTAAAATTGAAGTATTCTGAATGATATTACAAATGTTCTACAATGTAAGATGTAAACCAACTTCGGGCATTTTTTTACAAAGTAAACCCGAGTATCTAGTTCTAATTAAAATTTTAATTAAAATGTAAATCAAAATGAAAATAAAAGAAATTTCATAAATGATAAAAATTTACATACAATAAGATAAACATACTAAACGTTACCCTCATTTCCAGACCAAAGCCTATACTGAGGCAGATATACAGCATAAATGCTGAAAATTGTAACAAACAAACAGTGCATAAGCTTAGGACAGTAAATTTGCTTAATGCATAAACATGTAAACAGTAATTTAAATAGATGTAACAATTAAAAATATATATGTTAATTCAACATATTGAATAAATGGCGTTTTAATATATACTATGTAAAGATTACAAACTGATTATGTGAGTTGAGTATAAAATCTAAAACATGACTGAGATTCACTAGTTTTGTACCACAGGTATATTTATAATCTTAAATAAACAGAAAATGATTGAGATTCTATGCTTACAGACCTAATATCTGAATCTTAGCAACAACAAACTAACGAGGAATCTTGGTTCCAATTTAAGGTTAAAAACTTGAGAACCATCTCTGTGCTCAAATCTAAAAGTATTATGATTAAAACTATATTACTGTGTATTGATTACACCTGTATTTCAGATCAATTATTAAGCTTGCATAATGACATAAGATTAATACCACCAATGTTAAGTCATAGATCACTCAGAAACATTAAACAACAGAAATACGATCAATCAAGTTTTATAATCTCATGCCCAGACACTTCATTCATTCATATCAAAAACCATACAATGCACAATACCATATTTTAATACCCAGTTCAAGCAGCTACCTGAAGAGCAGTATACATGAATACCATCTAAGTACATGAGCACTAAGTTCCATATTGAGCCATCCATTATGTACAGGTGTCTATGTACAATTAAGTGTCAAACTGTAAAGGTTTGAAATTCACAAATACTCATTTTATAGGACTTGTAGTAGATTACTGTGGTAAAAATTACGCTTCAAACACTATCTACTAATTAGAAAGCACTTTCAATAAAGAGCATAATATACAGAAAAATACAATTAAGCAATTAAGTCTGATCAATTAACTTACATTAAACCAATACATCACACACGTCACAAGCTAATTTAGTTCTAACATCAAAAATACTAATTTTCTTGAATCAAACAAATTAAAGAAGAATCACTTGTAAGTTCTGAAAATTAACACTTTACAAATGAGAAACTAATGAATGTAGCAGCTTTTAATGGCTCAACAAAGCAGTCATAGAATTGGTTGAATGAAAAAAAAACACAACACATTAATCTTACTCTACTGACAAATAATCTACATGATTATGAGAATTCATTAAAAATGACTGTATGATAAAAAATAGAAATATATATTGTAATTACTGTTAAAAGCAAGAAATGAACAATTTTGAGCAATTAAACAACGACTTAATAAAAATGCCACACCAAACAAAATAAATTCACACAGCTATTTAAAACAAATCATCTTCTAACACATTCATTTAATAAACACACACGAGATATGACAAAATGTACCGGTAGTAATGTTTCACACTCAACACCATTCTGCTACATCCAACATATAAATTATGTAAGAAAACAACTAGGGCCTCCATGGTCAAGAGGTAAGGATCTCTGATCAGTAATCAATAGTTCAAGTCGAATCCCAACTAGGACCGACAAATTTCAAATTTAAAGAAGCTGTCAAGCTAGCTTATGAAAGGTTGGCAGTTTTACCCTGGTGTACGCATGTACACTACTTGAGATAAATATGCGGTAACAGCAATTATATCTAACCATTAACAACGAAATTAAAAGTTCAACCATAAATAAAATGCAACGGGTGTATAATTAAAATCAATGTTTAAAATAGCACTATCCGAGAATACAGTAAAAACACAGCAGACAGTAAAATACAAGCACTTCTCCAAATATTCATTTAAAAATGTAGCGCATCTCGTGGGAAAGGAAACGTGGATACCTGAAGCACGTTAACAGTTAAAAATGAAAATAATAAAAATATTTCAGTACTCAAGCACTTAATTCTGATAAAAAGAATAACAACAACAACAAAAATATTATAACAATCTCCCAATACAAGACAACTTTTTGTTCAAATGCTATATAATCAGTAGTAAATATGTTCTGAGATTCAAACTGATTGTCACATTCAATCTTTTACAAAGAACTAAACATGGGTTATAATTAGACAGACATTACGTTATAACCCTGAGATTTCTGAATGAGACCAGTAATTACCTATACATCACATTTAAAACAAGAAGTAAATATAGTGTTTTTTTAACATTTCCACATAATTAAGGTTTAGCTCACACGCATAATTCTGTTTAAAAATGCCACAAATAAAATGCAACAACAGAAAACAACAGAAAAACAACAACATGAAAATATAAAGAATGTTTGTGGTATTTATAATGAAATAAAGTAAAGTGTTGATTATGTAAAACATCAAATAATCACAAAATGATTTATCAAGCACTTAGCACCAAAAAAAAACAGTTCATTATAATTTAAGTTCATTCATATTCAAACAAAGAGTTTTAACCAGCCAATTGATATTCATCCTTAAATAATGTTCATGAGGCTCTCTTGAGATTTTAAATAAAACAACACAACAAGATTTTGTTCAATTCATTCATTTGTAATGAATAATGTCAACATCATCATTTTACTGAATAATTCAGACAAAACTTTACCCTGACTTTTATATTCAACAAATTCTACCCCATTCAACAAAACAATGACTTGATATCAGCATGCATCACCCAGTCCTCAATATTACTATATTTAGGCATAATTTAATACTTGATTTTCCCAGCGGTATCTGATTATTAATATGTTTAATGAATCATGTGTTAACTGATAAATAGTAATATTCGAATGAACACATTAAATAATGCCCAAAATTAAATGAGTGCATGCAAGAAGGGGCCTATCTCTTTCTTTGTCATCATTGAAATAGGCTGTCCTTGCATGACTATGTTCAATTGATCATCATTGTCATGGCAACCAAATAATAAAACTTTGTTCGAACTGTGTGAAAAGTATGCATAATATTACCTGAATCACACATAATACTGACAAAAAATTAAACCAATAATCATCTTCTCTCTATTCTATACAAAAAAAGTCTCATTTTTTAAACACTTGCTACATCAATCTGTTGAATAATCATTTTGTATCAACATCACAAAAGTTAAGGCATTATTTCCAAGTTTGTTAAGCTTACAAGTTCCAATGGTGGTCACATTAATTGGGCCATGGCAGATTCAATCAGTAAACCAGACTTGAGACCCGGAGAGCTCGCTCCACTGGTCGTCCAGTAAATTGATCTGTAAGTTTTAAGGACAGGAGACCAGTACAGGCAACTATCAGCCCAGGGTGAAACTTCTTCAATCCATGATGTAAAGTATCATAGTTCAAAGATCACTCTTATATTTATCTTGTTCATGTAGTCAAGTAAATGACTTTGAAAGACTTAAAAAATGCTAAAATTAAAGCTCTTTCCATTTCTTAAAAAAACCCTTAAACTTTTGAATACACACTTGCTCAAAATCGTCTCAACCTTTACCATTGATAATCATCATAACAACACCTTTTAACAGTATTATAAATAATAAATACTACCACAAACAATCCTTTAGTCTTCTCTTTTAGAAATTAGCTAATCAATAATAAACTCATCAAATAAATTCAAATTAAAACTGATCATGTGAGTCTATGTTTCAAATTTTGTGCTCCTTTTTAGCTTGTTCAACATTCCATGTCTGCGTGACGGTACACTCGTAGAAAAAGATCAAACCTCTCATATTTTGGTAACACTGTCATTACTGCTTATAAAATTTGGATTTTCAATATTCTTCTCTCCTTCAATATCTTGTAAGTCAAACTTGGGTACTTTATGGGCTGGTCCCCATTCTGGGCTGGGTTTCAGAAGGAATTTCACTTTCTGCAATAAAAAAAAGATTTTCTTAAAAAAACACGGGACTCGAGTTAACCTTAGAGAAACACAACATTTAAGTAACAACATTACCTTTGAGAGGCAAGCTGTATTCTCTTATGGCCAATCAAGATCGAACCAAAAAAATACAACATTTAATCCAATGGACCTTTCTTTGTATACAATCATGCAGATACAAACTATCAATGGTACTGGACATGAGTTGTCAATACATGTCTTCATGCTAACCCACTAGCCCAAAGCCAGGTGCTAGTAAATTTCTAATGGGACAACTTACCTTGGTCAGACTAAACACTTGAGATCTTTCTCATCAGTAGCTGGAATCATTTTCAAGTTGCTGTTGTTTTTTCATCATAACAATATTAAACTTAAAGATTAAAACCTAGTTGCCTGTCAACCTTATAAGGTCTTTGCTAAAGTGAACAGAAATATAAAAAAATCTGATTTTTTGTTACCAAAGTATTAATTCTTTTTAATCATATTAACAAAAAAGTTACCTCCAAAATTGTCCAGTCTTCCTTTACCGTGGTAATTTTCCAGATCATAGAACCAAGAATCCATAGCAATGGAAACAAGGCCAGTATCCAACCAACACCATCTGCCCAAGCAGGGTAATGGTATTCATCATACTTGATTGGTGAATATTGTATAAGGTTGAATACAAACACAGCCTGTGAAAATATCAAACATATTTTTACAACATAATCAATTTCCGGGTAAACTGAAAATAGAAACTCACAGACTTCATTCAATGTATGAACCTTAGCATTCCACAACAAGTAAGTAAGATATAGCCATGAAAAATATAAAACACAACATAAAGACAGTATTAAAATACCAGATTTGCAAAAAATACCCAACTATACATCCTTTTTACTTAACTAACAAGGGAGATAACTAGTTAAAAACATACATTCTGAAAATAATGTCTGGAAAAACTGAAATGTTTTTTTCACCCCACCTAACCAAATTTTTTGGGTCAATTTATGGTGAACAATACACATTTTTTAGCTTAAGCTATCAAGCCAGTGTAATGCAAACGAAGATATACATATATATATCACAATTTATATTAAATACATAGGAGAACTTACCACAAGTGTGAATGGTGACAAGTATTGCCAGAATAGCTTGAAGAACCATCTCCACCTTGCCATTGATCCAATCATTAACTCTATATCTTGTAGAAATCTGTCAGTACCTGTAATACGTCAGAAATAAAGGGTATACAAAAATAATCCTACCAACAGATCCTTAACAAGTGTGAATTTGTCAAGCATTGATGGTAATAGGATATCATCTTTTTTCTTTGAATCTTGAGCACTAAAAAGCTTTTTGTTAAAGTGTTATTTGTCAGTTAGTTTGATAAACATCCTGCCAATATAAAAGCATCAGTAATTTCATAGTCACACAAGGATTTATAAGGGTTATACATTTAATGGTCTGGATTTTCTTTCATAGACAATCTAGCTATTTCAAATATTTTAATCAATGATAGCTAAGACTTAAGAATATATATCTAAGCACAGGTAATGCTACCAGTGAATGAACCCATACTCATTAAATCAAAGCTTTGACAGATTATCTTGCAATATAGTTCAACTTCTGGTATGTCAGAGAGGTAACATATGGTTGGTAACATATGGGAAACAAACACCTGATTATTTTATTCAAAAAGTCCAATCAGGGACTTCTTAAGAAGGAATTCAATGACCATGCTGGCAAGATAATGAATGATACATGTATCTATATTGTCGGAACTGTAACATAGCATTGGTTGTAGGATGTAAATGGGAAAAAAAGAACACATAAACACTGTATAGAGTGTAACAAAGTATCCTTAACCACATTTATCACATATCTTCTGATATAAAGTTTTATCATCTTTATATGTTCTAGCTAACTATACTAATCCATTTCCATGACAGGTACATTTACAGGAATGCCTAAATAATACAATATCCACCAAGGTAATAAATAAAAAACACTTTTCTTTTCATTCCAAAGGTTAACAAAAAGTGTTTGTGAAACACGAATGCCCCTTGCAACCTTTTGACCTCAAAATCAATAGGGGTCATCTACATGTAATGACCAACATCCCTACCAAATTTTAAGAGCTTAGGCCAAATCATTCTCTAGTTATTGGTCGAACAAGGTTTGGTAACAGACAGACAGACGGATCGACCAACATACATGCAAAGCAATATACCCCCTTTTCTTTGAAAGGGGGCATAATTAAATGCACATGAATTAAAGGAATACTGCTCTTGATAATTTTTCCTGATATTTTTATCATACAAGCACAGACAAGATGGGAGCTATATCTATATATATGAGTATAAATATGGGATTATAAGTAACAAATTACCAAAACTACTGAAAACAAATGAAACAAAGCATAAGATATAAGTTAGTAACACAAAATGGGAACAAACAAATTAGTACGAAAGAGCACATCATTAAGTATGAGAAAAACACAGCATTTTCTACCATTTATTGACTTGCTGATACTAAATGATACCAAACAAAATATAGTAAAACCCTCTGAAAACCAGACCCCTTCTAGACTTGGCCAAAAGTCTGGTTTTCTGAGAATTCCGGTTTTCAGAGAACTTTTCATGAATTCCAAAAATAATGGGACTTTTAAACAAGAGGGCCATGATGGCCCTGTAAATGCTCACCAGGAAAAAAGGTCATTTGGAGACGAACATTGTTAAAATATTTCTACACGAGTCCAAGTAAAATCAAGTGACCCTAAAGTCAGGGCCAATTTTGACCCCGGGGCCATAATTTGAACAAACTTGGTAGAGGTCCACTAGACAATGCCACATACAAAATATCTAAGCTCTAGGACTTGCGGTTTCGGAGAAGAAGATTTTTTAAATTTTCCTATATAAGTCTATATAAATCAAGTGACACGCGGGCGGGGCCAATTTTGACCCTAGGGAAATAATTTGAACAAACTTGGTAGAAGTCCACTAGACAATGCTACATACCAAATATCTTAGCTCTAGGCTTTGTGGTTTCGGAGAAGAAGATTTTTTAAAATTTTCCTATATAAAACAGAATAAACCCCAGGGCAGGGCCAATTTTGACCCTGGGGCCATAATTTGAACAAAGTTGGTAGAGGTCCACTAGACAATGCCACATACAAAATATCTAAGCTCTAGGACTTGCGGTTTCGGAGAAGAAGATTTTTTAAATTTTCCTATATAAGTCTATATAAATCAAGTGACCCCCGGGGCGGGGCCAATTTTGACCCTAGGGCAATAATTTGAACAAACTTGGTAGAGGTCCATTAGACTATGCTACACACCATATATCAAAGCTCTAGGCATTGTAGTTTTTGACAAGAAGATTTTTTAAATTTCCTATATAAGTCTATGTAAAATCAAGTTACCCCCGGGGCGGAGCCAATTTTGACCCCAGGGGAATAATTTGAACACACTTTGTAGAGTTCCATTAGACAATGCTACACACCAAATATCTCAGCTCTAGGCCCTGTGATTTTGGACAAGAAGATTTTTAAAGTTGTTTCTATTTGTTGCCATAGCAACCAGAGTTTTTAATGAAATTTAATTTTTTGAACAACTTTGAAAGGGGACCACCCAAGGATCATTCCAGCAAAGTTTGGTTGCAATCGGCATAGCGGTGTAGGAGGAGATGTTGTTTTAAGTAAATATGGATGCCACTTCACGACGAACGCAGAGCGATCACAAAAGCTCACCCTGAGCACATTCGTGCTCTGGTGAGCTAAAAATCAGATGGTTTTCATAGAATTCCAGTTTTCTCGAGGTCCATTAATGTAAAACAAATCGCTCGCAATAAATAGCATTTCACGCCATATAGAAATAACAAAATAATAATGAACAGAAATTAGTAAGAGATATTTTTTATATGGGTAGGTTCAGTTTAAACAAAGAAAGAAACATACATAGGTGATAGAAGTTCAAAGAATTATTAGAGTTACTCTGAAAATGTAAATCCATCCCAAATTGCATGTTTACAATAGACTAAGTATACACTCACCATAAACCCATCCAAAAAGACAACTCTCAGTAGCAGCCATTACAAACACAGACCAACTTGATACATAGGTGTCCATCAACTGTAGGACGTAAATACCTCCCTGAAAAAAGGTAAATACTGAGTTTATTACACATATCCAGGGACTTTATCATAATAGTTGTAGCGTGTATAGGGTGCCTTCCCATCTGAATTATATTTCAAAATCATGCAATTTTCCCCAAATTTCCGACTTATTCCTTGTAACTTTATTCCCAAAATTGGTTCCAGACAACAACGTTTTCACCAAACACTATTTCATCCCAATATTTACGAGTAGTAAGCCTTCCCAAAAACATTAAGAAAACTGCTGACATCTAACCTTCATGATGGTACACAACTTGAAACATAGTATATAATTTAAAATTCTTCATTTTGTAGTATGCGATCATAATCTTTGAAAATTCAAAATCTGAGGGTCTCAAATTTTATTCTATGGATTTAGTGATTTGCAAAAAATAATAAAAAAAATTATTCTGGTTTCAAAATTACTAAGAAAAGCTTTACTAGTATATATACATGTACAGTCAAACCTGTTGAAGCTACCATCTCCAAAATAAAGGCCACCCTGTGAGTAAAGGCCTTTTTTTTAAAACTGCCATTGATTATTAAGAACAAAATGACCTCTGTATAAAGGTCACATGCTAACAAAGGTCATATTTCATCTTTCCCAAGGGTGGCCTTTATTCACAGATTTGACTGTACATGTACAACACTCCACATTAAAAGACCTCACCTCACAAGTGACAACAATCCCACCCAGAAATCCAAGGATTGATACACAAAGCACAACCCATGTCTTCTTCTGTCTGAGAGATGGCCATGTGTCTTGTATAGCAGTCATTACAGTTTCCAACAATGCAAACTGAAATAAGAAAATAGAGTATAAAATCATGCCAATGTTCACACTTCAAATATCTCTTTCCATAAGGTTATATATTAGTTGATTGTGTAATTTGATGTTTTGCTTTACTGCATCTTGGCAGTCTAAATGGGTCCAAGGCAATCACGAATCATTGTAAATACAGATGTTTCACAAACATAAAGTTTATGATAAACTGTGTCATACTGATGTTAAAGAATGCTAGCAGAATATGAAGGAGATGATATTTTAACACACAGAAACTGAAAATAAATGATACACAAAAAAATGAAAATATGCATTTTTTCACAAAACTTTGTTCAAAATGACATCTAGCAAAGAATGGTGAATGATACCACAGACAGATCATGTCTACTAAGATTTAATGTGAGACATAGAAACTATGTAATACCTCACTACCCATGCCTAATGTGATCATCATAACAAAGAAGAGAATGGCCCAGAGTGGAGAGATTGGTAACCTGGTAACCACATCAGGATACACAATGAAAGCCAGACCAGCACCTGAATACATAGAAAATCAATCATGATATTCATATAATATGGAAACACAAGTCATATGATCTTATTCAAACCGAGAAATGACAGCACATGAAAATACAGTACTACCTCTGTAGAGCAACATCCTGTGGGAGCTAGCCAGTGTTAAATGTTCAGAGGTTGTTGCTGTACAGAGGTTAAATTTATGGTAAATATCAGCTTAGGGATATTTTGAAGGTGCTGTTATAGAGAGGATGTTGCTCTACAGAGGGCCACTCTGGAGAGGTTGCACTGTATGTTCTTATTTCAAAAGTCATCAATCTCAGATCAGTGATATCTATTATTGAAACAATCACCCATCTTCTGGCATCACATTCATTGTTCTTTAAGAACTACCTATCATTGTAATTAACGGTTGATTAATACTGGAAATCTAACTGCTGAAATTTTGTTGAAACGGCGTTAAACAAAAATAAACTAGGGCTGACACAGAGGTGACAAATACCCCTGCAGCCGCTTTGACACTAATACTGCAATAGTATACTATACGGCTAAGTTCAGGGGGACATAACTCTGCAATGAGTGAATCGCTGGGCATGAAAATTGTGTCTTGCACATCTACACTTCATGGTGATAACCTATTTCAAGTTTCATTGCAATAGCTTAAAAAATGTGGAAGTAGTTCGCTCCACAAACTTTATGCGGACGGACGGACGGACCGACCAACCAACCAACCGACAGAGTGACTCCAATATACCCCCTCTCAAACTTCATTGCGGGGGTATAATAAATTGCTAGATATAATATAATATGTAATTCTTACCTTCGTCGACGACATCTTCTATTTTCATATCAAGTTCCGTAGCAAGGTAACCAATAATAGCAAAGATGACAAATCCAGCAAATAAACTTGTACATATATTACCAAAGGCCACAATCAATGTATCCCTGAAACATAGACAGTCATCATGTAAACGGAATTCTTGAAAGTTTGGTAAGCGCAATATTAACTTCCAATGGAAATGATAATATTAATTGATTTTGATCTGAGACCAAATAAGTAATCTAAGTCACCTATTAAAAACATTGTTCCTGAAAATAATAAAACAACAACCACAGGTTCTATGTAATTGTTAAGCATAGTCCAATGGCTTACAAATATTTCAACAGGATACATGGAAAACAGAATTCTGGAAACATTAAATATGAATCATACTCATTCCATTCTAAAACAAACCAACTATGTTTAGATACTTACTTCAGACAGTTATTATGAAACTTATTATAACTGGATAAGGTGATCAGACCTCCCCATGCTGGACTCAAGGCAAAAAAAATCTGAGCTGCGGCATCAGACCATACCTACAATGTAGCACATAAATACAAATGAACATTACTGACCTGCCAGGATCGAGAATCAACCAGGGTTACAAATCCAGTGCACTAACAGAAAATATGTTTTGCACATGATACATTCCTCAACATGGGAATTAACATTCAAAATATTTAGCTTACATGGTTTTGCTTTGTGAACATGATAAAACATTTAAGAATGACATCTAAATGTTCGATAACATGAGACAAAATTCTCATAGGAAACTTTAGTTAAAAAGCATAAATATTACTGGGAATTTATTCAAAGATGTTAATCAAATAAAGGATTTGATATCAGACATCAAGTAAGACAAGAAAACAGTAGCAAACAATACACATACAGGGTTTGCCAAATTTGCATCAATATTACATTTCATAAATACCATGGGGAAGTCCCCCAAATGTCAATTATAAAATGGCAAGTATCTTACAGTGTAAATTGGCCAAAAAGAAATATTTAGCTTGACAACAGACAATTTTAGTTAGTGATAAGTCTTTTAACAACATCAGTATGAATTATACCCCTTTGAGATAGTTGCTATTAAAGCGATGCAGGAAGCTATGAGTTATTTACCTTGGCACTGCCAAGTTTCTCAAATCTAGGTGTGATGTAATACATGATTCCTTGACTGGCTCCAGGTAGAGTGACTCCTCTAAAGAAGAGAATGAACAGAACCACGTACGGGAACAAAGCAGTGAAATAAACAACCTGAAATGTACAACACACAATTAATATGTCATGAAAACAAAAATCTGTGAAGTTGTTTTGTTTGTTTGCTGTTTGAGTTTTACGCCCCTTTTCAACGGTCAGAGTCAGTTCACCTTATCATCGTTCCTAGGAAGAATCAGTATAAGACTCCCATCCTCGGTAAGGAACTGCCTACTTTCCCACATAAAGAGACATGTATGGTAAGTAGCTGGGCTCGAACCCACAACCCTCTATCAGTGAGAAGTTAAGATGATTATGGGTCTTGTGCAGTTGTAAAGTGTAATGCTTTATTTTGAAACGCAACCAAAGATAGGCTGATACAGCATTATTACTATATTACAGACCATGGTCATCAAATGGAACTTTTCTAATCAATTTATTTTCAAAGGAACCAGCTGTTCTGTATAAAGTCATTTTAGGCATGACAGGAGCACCAGTCTACTTCATAAGTGAATGCAAGATGTAGAATGGTTCTCAACATATTATGAAGGACTTACCTTGCCAGTAGACTTGACACCTTTTGACAAAGCCAAAAAGGTCAATGTCCAAGCAGCTGCCAAACATAACACAATAGGCCATTGTGGAATACCCATATGTTCAATGCCTCCCGACATATGTAACACACCACGTCTGTAACAAGAAAATACCCAATATAATGTTTTCATTTATATGGGTTTAGTTTCAATTGTGGAATAGAATTTCTCAAGCTCTTTATGAGTGGCATTTCTCAGTAGAATCTCTGAATTAATCAGGGTTCTCAATAACCGGCTGCAGGCCCATTTAGCTGCTAAGAAACGGGTTTTGGCCGGTTAGAAATCACAAGTTTTAAAAATAATGCTGGAAAAATGCCTGGACCCCCCCCCCCCCCCCAGCAGGACCGTTAGTCTAGCTTTTGGGTCTGCTTGCCACAAACTTATTGAGATCCCTGATTAATGTTTATTATTTAACAGCTAAACAAGAGGGCCACATTGGCCCTTTTTCGCTCACCTGAGAACAAAGGCCAATGATCAATGACCAGGTAATATAGTTTCCAGCTCGTAAACTCATTTTTACGTAGATTTTGAGATCAAAACCAACAATGAAGGTATAATACTGTTAAACAAGCTAAAACATAGCAAATTTTCTAATCCAAGGGTCCATAACTCTTGAAGCTGTGGTCCAATTCCACCCATAACTTAACATGTCCAAAACCATAAAGTCATACACATTCATTGTAAATATGATTAGGATCGGTGAATAAATGAAGGTGCTAGAGTGTAAACAAGCTAAAATATAGCAAATTGGCTAAGTCAAGGGCCCATAACTCTTGAAGATGTGGTCCGATTCCGCCCATAATCAAACTTGTTAGAGATCTTTTGGTTATACTCATTTACTGAAAATATTATTAGGATCGGTGTATCAATGAAGGAGCTAGTGTGTAAACAAGCTAAAATACAGCAAATTTTCAAAATCAAGGGCCCATAACTCTTGAAGTTTGGGTCCGATTCCATCCATAATCGAACTTGTCCAAGATCTTTTGGTTATACTCATTTACTGAAAATATTATTAGGATCGGTGAATAAATGTAGGTGCTAGAGTGAAAACAAGCTAAAATATAGCAAATTTTCAAAGTCAAGGGCCCATAACTCTTGAAGTTCTGGTCCGATTCCGCCAATAATCGAACTTGTCCAAGATCTCTTGGTTATACACATTTACTGAATATATGATTAGGATTGGTGAATAAATGAATGCGCTAGAGTGTAAACAAACTCAAATATAGTAAATTTTCTAAGTCAAGGGCCCATAACTCTTGAAGTTCTGGTCCGATATTGCCCATAATCGAACTTGTCCAAGTTCTTTTGGTTATACACATTTACTGAAAATATGATCAGGATTGGTGAATAAATGAAGGCCCTAGAGTGTAAACAAGCTAAATATAGCAAATTTTGTAATTCAAGGGCCCATAACTCTAGAAGTTATTATCAGATTTTGCCCATAATCGAACTTAGCCGAGACATTGTGGCCATATACATTGTGAGCAAGTTAAATCAAGATTCGTAAAGAGTTGCGGTTGCTAGAGTGTAAACAAACTAATTGTGGACGGATGACGGACGCCGGACATTCACCGATCCTAAAAGCTCACCTGATGAATCAGGTGAGCTAAAAAAAAACAAAAAATGTATAAAAATGTGACAAACTTCAGTTTCATACCATTCAATGTGAAATCTTTTTATATCAAGGCAGTGAAAATATAATATAATGAAACATGAGTTTCTTTATAGTATGTGTACAAGTCATGTTTCTATAACTCTAATGATGCAAGTAGAGTCAGCATGGCCTAAGGAATGTCTTCTGTTAGCATGAAATTATTACAAAAACTTCTGTATTCTATTTTCATACAGTATAGGACTGAGCACTAATATATTTACTGTATTTCATTCATACACAGTAATTATATCAACACACAACTCAATGTAGATAAAATCTTATTCACCTACGATATTTCCTACATATCACAGCTAAATATTATGTCAATACACATAGCCAAATAAGACCCAATGTCAAGTGGAGTTTAATTACTTTGTTATGAACCAGTAACAAGAATCAATGCTATTTTTAATGAAGAAAAAAAAAATACAGAGATAAAATAGATATGATAAACAGGTAAATGAATTGGCTGTAGGCTAAGGTGATTACTCTGGAGGCAAATACTTAGCTTGAGGTCACGTACATCAGAATGACCAAGATAAATAGTGACCACACACTTATCCACCTACACCACTGACTAAATACATCTACAACTCTCAGGTTATTAACAAGCAAGTGTAGGTAGACCTATATTTATCAAATATTCATATGTCAGTCAGTACATGTCAAAGGTCATACTACAATAATATGTTGCTGTCTTTTTATAATGTTTCCTATAATATACAATGATACTAAGCTCAGAAACCAACATTAAAATCAAAGCTTAGAGCTTTGATCTCAAGAGCACAGGGTCCAAGGCTATAAAACTTGAGATCAGTTCCTATGCTCAAATCTCATATCTATAATTTTGAATAATTACGATAAATCAAAAATGGTACATTGAATCATATACTATTCTGCAGGTTAAATTGACATGAACCTGTATATATCAACATTGAGGCGCACTTTCTTTACGATCAGAATACTGCTTGAATGAAATCAAGATTTGAACTTGGTCAGATTGAAGACTAGTCATGTCAACAGGGAAAAACATGTGACAAAATCTTTACTTACTCAAAGTAATCTTGTGCAGGAGCATGTTTTGTTATATTCTTGGCAAGCTCGTATGTTATGTTGCTTGCAGTAGCCTGTGTTCTATTGTAGCACTGCATTTTGTAATAAATACTACCATTAGTTTGTTGACAGCTATCAGCTTCAGTGTAGCTGAAGCAATCTGAAATATATCATACACAATGGTGAAAATTGAAATCCCCAAATAATATCTTCATATAGTATGATTACTAACTTCGCTTAAGACAAACTACAAACAATATACAAAGAATTTTTTCCGCCACCATAGTAATGTAATACATATTACAATTTTAAGAAATACCTACTTATAAGCATTTTCTGAAGACTGCAAGAGCACTACTTATTGGTGCTAATTACAATGCTGATAATTACCCCATGGTACTTTGAACAAGAGGGCCACATTGGCCCTTTATCGCTCACCTGAGAACCAAGGCCAATAATCAATGACCAGGTAATATAGTTTCTATCTCGTAAAACTAATTTTTACGTAGATTCTGAGATCAAAACCAACAATGAAGGTATAATACTGTTAAACAAGCTAAAACGTAGCACATTTTCTAATCCAAGGGTCCATAACTCTTGAAGTTGTGGTCCAATTCCACCCATAACTTAACATGTCTAAAACCATAGGGTCATACACATTCATTGTAAATATGATTAGGATCGGTGAATAAATGAAGGCGCTAGAGTGAAAACAAGCTAAAATGTAGCAAATTTGCTAAGTCAAGGGCCCATAACTCTTAAAGATGTGGTCCGATTCTGCCCATAATCGAACTTGTCCAAGATCTCTTGGTTATACACATTTACTGAAAATATGATTAGGATTGGTGAATAAATGAATGCGCTAGAGTGTAAACAAACTCAAATATAGTAAATTTTCTAAGTCAAGGGCCCATAACTCTTGAAGTTCTGGTCCGATATTGCCCATAATCGAACTTGTCCAAGTTCTTTTGGTTATACACATTTACTGAAAATATGATCAGGATTGGTGAATAAATGAAGGCACTAGAGTGTAAACAAGCTAAATATAGCAAATTTTGTAATTCAAGGGCCCATAACTCTAGAAGTTATTATCAGATTTTGCCCATAATCGAACTTAGCAGAGACATTGTGGCCATATACATTGTGAGCAAGTTTAATCAAGATTCGTAAAGAGTTGCGGTTGCTAGAGTGTAAACAAACTAATTGTGGACGGACGATGGATGCCGGACATTCACCGATCCTAAAAGCTCACCTGATGAATCAGGTAAGCTAAAAACTGCAAACTGGGTATGAACTGGAAAACTTGCACCTTTGCAAATATTGTTTCAAAGTCTAATATTTTATTCCAATTTGACAACAATCACTTTAATTTTGTTGACAAGTGTTTAAATCACATTTTTGTTGACTGTATCACAGCATGGATAGATATCAAGCCTAGTTCCCTTTGTCACCAAAATAGGTGCTCTATCCTAAGCACAGGAGTGTGAAAAAGAATCCAAAATATCTCAGAAGAAATGAGAGCCTAGAAGAACAAGAAGTGTTTGTGAAACACGATTGCACTCATGTGACCTTGACTTTTGACCTACTAACCTCAAAATCATTAGGGGTCATCAACATGTGATGACCAACCTCCCAACCAAATCTGAAGAGCTTAGGCCAAATTGTTCTCTAGTTATTGGTCGAACAATGTTTGGTTATGGACGGACCCACATGCGCAAAGCAATATCTCCCTTTTCTTAGAAAGGAGCATAATAACAGTCCTTCTAACTACCAAATATATTTAACAAACTGGCTGACACCTCAATAGCATAAATATAACAAACATTAACTTACAATCAGAAGCCCATGGTTCATGGCATCTTTCCCAGAGTAATTCTGATCTAATTGACATAATCAAGTACAGTATACACCAAGCAATAATACATGTATAATACAGGGAGACAATAGCAGATATGAAGATCATTCCATAGCCAAGCCCTGAAAAAACAAAGAAAAGTACATTGTTGTATTCTATTTGCCTAAAATATATAACATTAAATTTTGAGTCTGATCAAATAAACTGGAACAAGTATATCATGCGTTTGAACCAAGCTTTAAACATTCTATAAACAGACAAAAATTTGTAAGCACTGAAATGCTGTATCCTTTCAAGTCCATTAAATTGACGACAAAGGGTAAAGCATAAAAAAATAATCAAATGAATATTAATTAATATTTTCAGATAACGAAGAGCTTTTTCTATTGAAAAATATATACTCAAGGTGTGAATGTTTTATGTAAAAGATACTCACCATGAAACAGTGGACAAAATCTACCAAATACAACAGATGGTCCGAGTCCAGCAAATTGACCAAATGATAGCTCCAGAAACATCAGAGGTAAGCCAAGTAAAAACAACATCAACACAAATGGGAAAACAAATGCTCCTGAAATATATCAACTTACAGTCATACCTGTGAACAAAGACCATTGTTTGTTAATACAAAATGTGGCCTTTATTCAGAGGTGATTTTGTTCTTAATAATCACTGGAAGTTTTTAAAAGGATGGCCTTTATTCACATGGTGACCTTTATTCGGAGATGGCTGTTAACACAGGTTTTACTGTACTTATATTAATTATGGCAATTAAGTCTTTGAGCTAACTTACTAACACAATACACGGGGCTAGTAAATTTCTAAGCAAGCTAGTGAAATTTCTCAAGTTATGTATTTGGGCTAGCGGTGAATTGTTTATTTTCAATAGCAGTCTTACAGTTTGGGCAAGTGCTTTAAAAAAATTAGTCCCAACTCTGTCATATGGTAACCATAAACTCCCAAAGGCTAAAACATGTAACTGTACATGTCGCAGAATTTACTGTTGGTACCAATGAAAAATATTATAACAATATCTATCACTGTAACCATAGACTACCTTTCAATGCTCAAACAACTAACTGAATATGTAATGTAATTTCACTATTGGTATTGTGTGATTTTATTAAACTGTCAAAACTGCATAATTTCATGGTCAATGTTTGCATTTATTTTTAGCTTCGACGAGATTCAATTAATTTCTTAAGTTACACAATATTTATCAGTATATCGGTTGTTGAATGTACAAATATGTATTTAAAGATACGCTTAATAATATGATAAATACATGCGAAATTGGGATATTCCCAACTGACTGAAAGGGGGCATAAAAAACAATACATGAAGAAAAAGCTATGATGAACAAGACGTGTTTTTGAAACACAATGCCCCCTCCAGATGACCTTGTCCTTTGACCTACGGACCTGAAAATGCAAAGGTCCTGTAAAGGTTGTCATGAGGAACCTACATACATTTGTATGAAGTTTGATGAATGTAGGTGCAAGCGTTTTGATTTTATAGGCAAGGTTAAAGTTAGGTACAAAAACAGACAAACAGACAGAGAGACAAAAAACAATATGTCCCCGATCTATTGATACGGGGGCATAAAAAGGGAACATTTGGTATCCTACGATAGTTCAGTCTGTCAACCAATTGTCGCAACCAATATAAACATATGATTCTTACTTTATTTAAAATACTTCACTGGTTTATAAGCAGGTTTATATTCCAGAACAAGTCATTAAGATTTGTGACACAGAGATTTCAGTATCTCCACAGAATATAAGCTGACAGTTCATTATGAACCAAATACTGGACATCTTAGTGAATTCCATTATGTGTATATTATAAATATTTTATTGGCAATCATTGTCAGGATAACCTTGGCTACATGTAGATATATATATGCAACCTGTACGTAAAATGTAACACATCAGACAAAACAAAACAATCTGTATTATTATAGCTTACAATTGGTAAATAAGACAATAAGTCAATCATAAAACCTCAGTTGTCTCAACAGAAGACTGATCCAGTTTATAGGACTCTATCGATTTCAATAAACATGGTATTTGTCACATAACTGATCAAGTTTTAATGAATAGGTAATTTTGGAACAAAACCAGGTTAGTTTATGTACTTCTAGTACAATACTTCTTCATATTCATTCAAAACATGATAATAGGTCAAGTTTTTTGGGGTGAATAACGTGTCACCAAAATCAGGTGATTTTCCATAAGCGTGTACATGTGTACATTGTACGTAATTAGATATACAAGAATAAATATGAAAATCATGAGTGATCGATCTATAGCCTTGAGAACATGACAAATAAAAACTTCAAAATAATAAATTCTACACTGATTAGAGGATGAATTAATTTAAGCCTAATTTGAATATTTCCTCAATTTCAAATTATGATAAACGTACATACTTGTAGTATTAACTAAGTGACACAACAATAGGAGAGATCGTGTTTGTATACAGGGGTATTCATACATGTATATGCAAATGTGCCCACCAGCTAGCTATTGGTGAATGGCAGATTATTTTTGTTCTTTTATCCAACAGACTGCCGGTGGGCACTTTGCAGATGAATAAGCGATCTCTCCTATTCAATAATAAATTAGGAATCTATTCTTAAAATTAACATTTTAATTTTATACGGACTCCTGTAGTCATAATCTCTCTCTGTTTAATTTTTAACAAACTTGGTACAACTTCAAATAAGAGAAATTAAACTTTGGTTTATAAATAAAACAACATTTTTACTAACTTCAATGGATTAATGTCAGCTGAATGCCATTTTGATCAATGTTTTATACATGACAAATGTTTTGTGTGGGAGAATTTATACCATTCATTATATTAATTATGTTGGCGAGCCTCCAGATTCAGACAATCTCGTTAATATAAGCCAAACACAGCACAGTTAGATATTGCATCATTTTATACTTATATCCACTCCATATAGTAAACATGAACTTTATGTGACCCACTAACTTTAACAGTACTTATTCACATTATGTGTATACAACAAGGCCATAGATACATACAATCCAATGGGACAAAATCAGTTCTTATCAGATTGCTGTTTTCTTTGACAGTCCTTCAAGCATGAACAAATGTATAATACGGTCGCATACATGACAAAACCCTTGTTCCATAAACAAGTCATATCAATTGTCGTCAATAGATAATGATAGATCAACCATAATTACACAAAAAACACTATTTTTTTAACCACTAAGAATCATAACAAACAGATGAAAACACTCCCGTATGTCCAATTAATTCGAACACAGGCCATTGTGTTCTTTTTTTGTTATTTTTTTAAAAAGAATAATTCGGGTATCATTTGACAAACATTAAAAAACATTTCGACATACAAATGTGAAATTCAATGTACTGAATGCCAAAAGTCAAATATCTATAATACTCAGTTCATTATGCCAATCATTATCACCACTGTAATTCAAAACTTACATTACCTTCACATCTAATGACATCATGAAATTGATTGATAAACCTGTTTTTTCTTTCTTTGATTTCATTGATGGATTATTTATCAAAACATTTATATCACAACCGATCTTCCTAATTTCTACAAAGACATGAACTAAATAATAAAACCTCATATCAACCACCAAGACCAATATTTCGGAGGGTTTTACTGTTATTTGAAAGATCATTAGTTACCTCCTCCATTGCTGTACGCTAGGTACGGAAATCTCCATACGTTCCCAAGTCCGACGGAGTATCCAAGCAGGGACATAAGGAAATCAAACCTTCCACCCCAGTTACCACGATCTGGTACATCAGTAATGTTACCCACCAAGTCATCATCTAAAGGTGTCAGGACCGCAGTACTTGATACATCTTGTACTAAACTCTCATTTGGGTTCTGAAATTAATATGATTATAATAATAATCATACAGTATTGTCATCAGTCAGCTTGTCACTGGGGCCGCAGCCAGGGTTCAATGGTTAGTGTGCTGGACTTGTAACTCAGCAAGCTGGGTTTGAATCCTGGTAATAGCATGTCATACCCTAGCTGCTATGAAATGTCATACTATGAAAATTTGACAAAAGAAGGGTAAGTTAGAACTAGTAAGAATACAGTCAAGGAAAACTGATTAAATACAATGTAACCAGCCAATGTACACTATATACATATAACTGACACATTGATTAAATACAGCATTAAACCCACTGAAACTATGTTACACCCCGGACAATCTACAGGTTGTGATTGGACCATTTTAAGAATGATATCATCACCCACACGTTTCAAATAAGGTCAACCAAACAGCAGTAGATTTGTATACACAAAGACAAGTACAGGAAACAGTAGAATAAGGATGTTGTGGTTAGATATATTTAAAGTGGTTCACTTCTTGATCATACTCACTCATACGCAGTAGATATTAATGTCCTTCATTCCGAGAACTATCTACAATTATTACATTGATCACTTAGATTACAATATAAATATGCATACAAGAGATCTTTTCATACAAGCCACTGTTTGTAACTAGCTACCATTCATTGTTAAGTGCTACTGAATAAGCACAGGGCACAACATGCTTTGTGAACATATACTTTGAAAAAAAGAGAGACAAATTTAGCAATAAAAGAAACTAGGGACCTATTAATACAGATTGAGATGTGAACAAGCAAATAAATTTGACACATGCCAAAAAACTTTCATCCACAGAATATACAATACAAGCTTTAACTGACCCTAACATGTCATGGTCTCAGCAGCAATGAGCACCAGACGACAAGAGCATGTACAATAGAAATATTATTAACATATAAAACAATATAGACACAATGTGGGAGTCAACATGAAAAAAAATTGTTTGCCAATGAGGTACCCCTAAACACACACATCTTTTGGCCTCAAAACTAAAATACATCTTCATCTTTCCAACACCTACATTATCTTAAAACAAAATTAAAACTTTAATTATTTATCATTATTTCATTCCCTAGACACTTATAAATAGCATAGCTATATTTGGATTATGACACAACAGATTAAATAAATGATCATTAAATAAACGTATAAATATACAACAGACATTTTGCATTGTCATCGTGACACATCCAGACATTTTGACTTCTGTATAACAGTACATAAGATAACTTAAAGTAATGAATACTATGATTTAAATAAGGCAGAAAATAAAAATAAGTTTGTAATGAGTGCTCTAACCAAACGCTAATTAAATACAATTTTTTTTTAATTATTATTATGTCGTAAAAAAAATAATGGAGGAAAGCTGTTAAGTCCGAAAGCCTTGCTTAATTTTCTTAATATTATTTTGGCACTAACCAAACATGAAAGACTGTTACACAAAGTTATACAAAGGTTACATGTAAATAATGATATATTAGCACAACATAAAAAGCACAAGCTATATTTGTAAGGTATTCAGTATATGTATCTGATATTTAGACTGGATGATGCAACAAGATAAAATGCACGAGAAACTATTGATTTTCAAATATTTTTCAAACCACCAATGACTCATTGACAGACTCATTATTGGAAAGAATGATGCTTGTTTACATATATTGCTGACAGATGTATGTAAATGCTAAGTTCCAGGTGATATCACTGACCGAAATAAATACAACACATCTATCATAATATATAAATCCCTAAACTATAAGATAAGTTCTATAAACCCATGACATTCTATGCCATGACCTTAAGTCAATTGCGTTGCCTCTATAAATTAAGTCTTTCTTATTATTACATATTGAACCAGTGGGACAAGTATTCAGGGTTCTTAATAAGTTTGATGCCAACAGGCCCAAAAACTAGACTAACTGGCCTGCTAGGGGGTCTGGGCATTTTCCAGCAATATTTGATGAACTTGAGATTCCTAACCGGCCCAAACACATTTCTAAGTGGCTAAATTGGCCTGTATCCTGCTATTATTGAGAACCCTGAATACCTATCTATTTGTTATAATAATGATATATTGTGATGATTATCTATGTTTGTATGTACACGTCACTTTAAAATATCTACAATTATTAAACAGAAAATGGAATGGTGGCACCTATTTATAATCATACATACAATTAGCATTTCAATGTCTACAGGTCTTGTTTCTGGCTGGAAATCATGCAATTCAAGTCTCATTACATATTCATGCCTCACACAACAGGCATAAGGAAATATTCAAGTCTAGAAGTTTATCTTAGCTTATGTCAAGTCAAAAATAGAACTATTGCGTAAACGTGAATGATTTTGTGTTTATTTAATCTCAAGAAAACAAGATATTTATGCACTGAGAATTCTAACAATTAACATTCACCGAATTTTAAGAGGGCATACTCTGCACGTAGGCACAAACAAGGCATGAATACAACACTGACTGTTAGATATTCTGTTAACAATTCAGTGCAATTTATTGTTTAAATCCAAAAATACATCAAGCGATAAAGACTCAAAATAGAATATTTTTTTGTTTGTTTACGTGAGATTAACGCCCTTTTTCATAGATATAAACAATGCAGCTTATTCATTTTACAAGATTTTAAGGATGTATTCTAAACATATAGCAAAAAGATCAGATAAATTAATCACATGAAGAACTAAAATTTGGACAGAGCTTGTGGTTTCAAGAATTCACTGACACATCAACTTTATATTGATTGAACCATCTATACACTTTTGTCAAATTTTCGTAGTTAACCTGCCGCAACTTGGTGACCGGGATACAAGTCTCGAGCACTCACCACTGGACCACTGTCCCTAACTACATGTAGAATGTATCAACAACTTAAGTTTTAGTAGCTGAGGTGTGTAGATGTTTTTATCTAAAATGATCATAATAATTAACCACATTTTCATCCCCTGAGACCCATATTTGTTGCTTTAAGCTTAGAGGGGGTTAACTCAGCAGTGCTAAATTCCTTGAGGTTGCTTTAGAACTAAGTTAACTTGTTAAATAGTCATTGAAGTTTGGTTTCACTGAAATGAAATTCCCAGCTTGGACAAGGAAATTCATCCTAAAATTATTAAGAAACATCATCAAGGCATAACCTTAGGTCACACCCACCCACCCACCCAAATGCAGCCCTTTATAGAATCATACCTCATCTTCCAATGGGTACTGTCCCTTTGTTTCTGTATCCTTATACCAAGTCACGCCATACTTATTTTTATCCTCTTTCTTTTCATGGTCGGAGTACTTCTCAGTTCCTCTCTGAAAAAATACAGAAATAAATGCCAAGTGAATAATATGAATGGAAAAAACTTTACATGTACACATCACACTGATGATTTCAACTACATGTACATGTATTACTGCAGAAATAATAGAATATCAATACAAATTTACCATCCGGACATATTAATGTCTGAGAAAAAAATCAAATATATATTGGATAAAATGGAAAGAACAAACAGTGCAACAAAAAGCACTATCATATAATATCACACCATGTACTTGCCTGGTCATATAGCGACTTAACAATCTCAAACACACATGGTCAATGAGGTGCAATTAATTATGTCCCTAGCCACTGAATTTGAAAACATTTTTAGGAGGAAATGGGTCTAGACTCTATGAACAATGGAGAGGTTTTATGGACTGCTCCAAAGATGGTAAAATTGATGTTTAGGATAAAATATGACAGGACACATTAATTCATTAATTTTGTACCATAAATTATCTTATCACTTATAGAAAATAACTCAACAATAAACCTTTACCTAATGTCCAGTTCGAAAATAATGAGCTATCTATGATATCCAACAAAAAGACGATTATTTCTTATCCAAAAGGCCAGAAAATAAATAGTCATGTCAATGGTTATTTGTGTAAATTGATAAAAAAAAATAGGTTACATAGGTTGAAACACATTTTTTTATACTTTTGAGGCATGATTTGTCTCCAAATTATTTATTTCATCGGATTTAATGCAATTTTCAACATTTCAGTTATATCCTGGCAGGCAGTTATCCTAACCAGCTTCCCTGGACTTCTTAAGGCCTTAACAATGAGTACTACAGCCAAACTACCCCTCATAATTCAGGGGATGTAATGTATCTTCAGTCAAATTTGCCACAGACAGTGTGAGCCTCACCCGGGGTTCGACTATATTTTTGTAACACCATGTTTTGATCAGGTTGCAATCTTTATAATGCTACTGTTAGAAACTTCTAGTTTGGTACAAAAATGGGGCAGGGCCCAGGGGTCAGTTTGGTACAAATATGGGACAGGGCCCAGGGGTCAGTTGGGTAACCAGAAACATAACCGTCATTTTTCTGGCCTCATCTGTCAATGTTTAATTGTACCAGCTAAACATGACACAAGGCCCTAGCTGCACTTTAGGGGAAGGGGCCCGGGGCCCTCAGCTAGGGGAATTTTGCGTCATTTTGAGGAAAAAGGGGAATTTCAGGGGATTTTTTCATCTGCCTTATAACCCTGCAATAAACATTTTAAGCTTAAAATAGCTGTATTTGAATATATTACATGCATTAATATACAATTAATCAAAGGTTAATAACTTACTATCAACCATTTTAGTAAAAAAAAAGTTATTTTTTTTTAGGGGAATTTTTATCAAAAATAGGGGAAAAAGTATATTATTTTAGGAGGGGAATGAGGCCGAATTTCGGCCCCAAAAACAGTCAAATGAGGGCCCTGCATGACAGCATATTTTACCCTAACCACCACAAGCACTATAGAGACACTAGACATCAGACTAGATCATGTTCATCAACCTTGTAACATATTCAGATATCATGATATACTACTTACATTAAATGGCTAACATAAACATGATTATGTATTCTCTTAAACATTTTACAACTCATAACAGCAACATGTGGTATGCAATATGCAATGAAAGGATTTTATGAACATTACAAAATGTCAGCCCCCAAAAAACACTTTCCACAAGCATCAATATATATTTCAACATAACATCTAAATTCTAATAGGACTGGTTTTATGTTTAATAAAGTTGCAAATACCACTCGGTACATTTGTTGTACATGTTAACATTTAAGTCTTTTATTTATCAATAAAACATCATGCAATCAGTCTTAATGCTACAGAACAGAACAGCAAGTTTCAAAGTGATGTAAAAATCTCATACCATTTATCAGTTGGATACACAATAAAACAAAAATCTATGAATACAAACAGAAATAATTACAATAAACCAGTTTCAAAGCTTTTATCATAGATTTCTTGAACTAACATATTACGTGTACTTACTTATAAGTTCGAAAAACACTTTGTACAACAATAACTTGGTAATAATGCTCGAAAAAATTTGTATCATAGGACTTTTCTCAGAAACATAAAATATACTGGGCGATTAATTCTTAAGTGCCAATACATAAATTTGCGAAATGGTAGGCACATCAAATAATTTATGAACCAAACTTATGAAGTCATTAAGTTAGGTCTAAGTCCATGCATTATACATGATCAACAAAATAAAAGCAATTCATTTGTAAATGCACAGTATAAAACAACCTTGACATTAGAAATATACCTATTGCATCATATTGCATCATCAGCGCACATAGGAGAATAATGTCTGACAATATTGACATACACTGAAACAACTTAGATACAATGCAATCTATCAACACAAGTTAGATAAAAGATCGTAGGTAACTATTAAATGTAGAAAGAATTACGAAAAAAATCGATTCAATTTAATTTTAAGGTACCGTAAGCGTTCTTTATGATCGCTAAACAATTTTCAGTCAATGGTGTTAAAACCATACAATGGTTTGTTGACATAAGATAAATCATTACTTCAATACGTACCTAATGTACACACACAGGTTTGGTATTAACTATTAATACACAATTCATGTGACTTTAATTTCAACTTTTTTGCCAATAGTCTACTAGTTAAGTGTGACAGTCTAAGAATGTGTAAGTCACAGGTCTCACAAATATGCGGCTAAAGTTACCAGTCTGAATCCTTCATCTATTGAGACTGTAGAACACAGTTTCGTAAAGATTGTGCCCTTAAAACTAGGTAAAAACAAGAATTATCCTACCATCATTGAGCCCGCCCGACTAGCTCAGTGGTTAGAGAATTTGTCTGATGATCGAGAGGTTGTGAGTTCAAACCCAGACGAAGCTCACACTGTCCGTGACAAATTTGACTGAAGATATTACATCCTATGTTAAATTGACCTCAACTCAAAATTATGTGGGGTAGCTTGGCAGAAGTTTAAAGATAGAATGTGGTTAGTACTGGTTAAGGCTTAATTGAAGTCCAGGAAAGCTGGTTAGGATAACTGCCCGCCACAATATCATGACTGATATAATGTTGAAAATGGCGTAAAACCCGATGAAACAAACGAGCATTATTTGAGGATCATGTCAAGAAAAACAGCACTTATAATACAGCTGTATACAATGTCCTCATTCAATTGTATAATCCCTCAGGGAGTCTGGTATAAAGATACATTACCAAAAGTCTATCATTCATCATCATAGAATCACTAAAAGCAACATTATAACATGTTTACGAAGATCTCCACCAAGAAGTATTGCATACTAAATGGAACCCTATCCTGTCATTCAACAACATTGTGTCTTTATAAGAATGCTAACATATTACATACAGGGGGCTATCTGATGTCTGCTTACAACAAGGACAGCATTAAGAAGTTCCTGACAATCTTACTCCAGACTTGTAATATAATATAATTCATACTCTGTATTTAGAGGGACATTCATGAATAAAAGATCTGAACAAAAACAGGCTATACAATCCGCACGACAAATAAGAATTCTGTAAGGAAACAATCATTTTCTCGGCAGCATAATTATCATCTGGTGAAACATGTATGTATATATAATGCCTCGTGATATATTGGCAGTAAACTCATGATGGAAAACTTTTGAGTGATGCAATCCACAAAAAGACTAAAATTTATTTATAAGAACAAAACAAAAACAACCCCCAAAAAGCTCTAAGTATTTTACTCATAAACATTAATTACTGGTATAAGTGGATTCCAAACAAAAACTTAACAAATGCTAGTTCAGCAATTTAAACTTTTTGTAAACAAATACAGATATCTGCCAAGACACAATTACTAATTAATCAAGAAACTTACTGATCTATTGTCCAGATTTTCATTCATTCCAGAAAAAGTTCCCACCTTTTACATGAGTCACTTAACTAGTATAATATATACAGCTGTGTATTTACTCACTCAGCCACATAACAAGCATGCTGGTATAAAGTGTAACAAGAGAATAGATTTCTTGGAATTTCCTAGAAAGCCATCATTACCTACACTGCTAAATAAAACTTTGCAGCCTGAAGCTGTGTAAGCATAGCCCTATGCTGTATGCTCTGACTTATCTGAGAGCATCTAACACATAACAGCATACACACAAAAAAGAAGCCAATTAAACCTCTTTGCTGGACTGACCAGTAACAATTATCTGAAGGAAGTTAATTGGCATACCAATCAGTGCCCAGTTGGCGAAGTTATGTACTATGAATTGAGACATTTATAGCTGGTGGACAATTACAATGACCAAACAATTACAATGTCCTTTAAAGATATTTATATAATCTAATTGATCTACATGTTTCTCAGACTGAAGTTCTAGAAACTTCTTAATAAATTAAAGGGATTCCTATAGTTATCCAGACTGGATGGATTTCTGTGAGAATGGACAATTTTCCATTCAGGTAAGAATTCCTTATATCCACAATTAAGGTAAGCTAAGCTTTCACATTAAACACAGAATGGTTGATTTCAATGAGCAATATTTCGTTACTTCATCAAGATTTTAGCTGCCGTTCCATTAGGAATATTGAACACATGAATGAATTAACAACAAGATGATGATAGCCGATAACAGTTTCCAGTGCTTAAAATGTTTCAGAATAGTTTGATACAGCAGCAGATTGCATGCAATGTTTATGGAAAACTTTAACAATGAAACCATATGGTGCTGAAACAGAAGAGTTCTTATCATGCTAAAGGAATCCTCTAACCTAAATTCACTAAGTAGAAACAGGTGTGGTTTCAGGAGTAAAAACAAGTTCAAAGGTCACATTAGATATACTAAGGTCACCCATTCAATTTAGTCAATAGAAACTTACAACTCAAGGATTCAGCGCAACAGTGTAGTAACTCATATTGAAATAAGAACAAGTTACGACAGTGTTGTGCTGAGGCCTCGAACTACTCAACAATAAAAACGGTTCAGTAGTTTAAAAAGATAAAACCATTGGTCCAAATACAAACATAGGAGATACGGGAACCAGAGAAGGTACTACTTGGCTCGCAATTGGTTCCCTTAACATATTTGTTTCCCATGATTGAATACAATCAGCAGGGTCATTGGTTTAGTAGCATCATTAAACAGTTAAATGGATCATACATTTTTGTAAGGCTTTTTATTAACTTAGCAATTTTTATTGACCCATGATATCATATTACCATTATAACATGTCATGAACTTCATTTTACAACTTTTCACATTTTTTCAGTAAGTGCAGACAATAATTACTGGATAATAAAACCAATAAAATTTAGGCAATGTTATAATTATACTTATGTTAAAGAGGGGCAACAGTGATGTAGCAGAAAGTATATAAGGCTTAGGGTCATATTATTGTTGACTGAATTGACTGGAATGTTTTGAATAAAAAAACTCTTCTTTTTATTTACTTTTTTCTTTAACAACCTCTCAATGATTATTGAAGGCCATGAGTTAGACTCATTTGTTTCCCGATATATATCTTGCTTGCACTTATCTGTATGCGCAACAGAATATTAAGTTTCTGATGTAATAGGAGGAGGCAAACGATGTACCCGATGCCAGGCTTGAACCTGTGACATCCTGCCTGGAAGTCAACTGAGCCGATCGGGCTGGTGAATATCCCAGCCAATTTATAAATACAATATACCACACATATACACTGAATTTATGCATTTTCATTTATGATTTGAATAAACACTGTGAGTCACCAAATTTAAGTAATGAATCAAGGTGTCCAGACCATTGATCAAACATTTAGAAGTAAAAGGCTGACTATTTAGAGCTGGAAACTAGGATAAACACAAAATGACCTACAGACATATATTGTGAACAAAAACCAAAGTATAATCAAGTATGGTACAATTAACAAGTAATAGACTACATTAAATGACTCCACAATGGGCTGATGTCCGAAAGCCAGAATAATAAAAGACATGAAGCAATTTCTTTAGGATAAGCATCCTGGCACAGCCCTGTGGAATGCTCTGTATGATTTCACCATGCTGTATACAACAGTCCAGCCAAAATACTGTCAAATACAGAACAGACATAAACAACCATTATATACCACAGTACAAAGCAAGTTTCCTGTAAATGATTATGCAGATACAAACGCAGAAATTGATGATGATCCAATATAGGACAATAAAGTTATCTACATTAAACTTAATTGTTCCTGTGTGATTTACTGCTGTGTCTGATGTGGTGTTTTACATTTCTTTCATGCCATCATGTCATTTATAAACTTATTAAGTTACAAGGCCATAAAGAGCCACAAAAAGTGAAATGTGAAATGTATTGCAGTCCTTATAATGTTTATTAACTTCTGGCATAAAACATGAAGCAAATCATGTACATGTTCATACACATATAAAGATCTCATAAGACGAATATACTGAGACAAAAAAGATTAATACAAACAGCTTAGTACTAAAACAGCTGTCATCAGTATTAAACACAGTATGAATATGTATATGCAAGATATTATACAGAATATTTTTCTATGACATATTGTACGCACATAGTTGTAATAGCAAATATTCAAGATCACCAACACTTACTGGCCTGAGTGGCACCAATTTTGATGTGGACCACAGTAGCAAGCTTTACTACAGGTTTAACCTACGTTGCAGTGCATTGTTCTAATAAATTGTAAATTCAGTTTCCATGATTACTTTCAGTACTTTGATTTGTTTTATAACTTTTTTTGTAACTTTTATACTTATTTAATAGCTTTGAGTTACAAGTTAGCCAAACAAGCTATAGATTCTACAGATTGTCACCAAGAACATGATGTATTAATTGTATACTTGTGTGTGAATCTGTCCCAAGAAAACACAGGGTTTATGCTCAAAATTACACAAATAAAAAAATAAAGTTAAGATTCAAGTAAATGATAGCTAATTTAAATTATGTTTCCACAATATAAAGTAGAAGTTTTAACAACCACAATTTATACATTAAACTATAAAACATAAAATCACCAACCTCTCGTAGCAAGTCTGTTCCCATTTCAGACGGCATGTATAACAATTCACATATAAAATCAATCAAATAAATGGATACAATAAAATAAAATCACAAAAATAAGAAAACAATAGGGAGAAGATGAATGGAGTTAATCTACAACTATTCCTACTTAATCATTGCTCAAATGAAGAGAAAGTTAATGCTGTTATATTCTATTCAAGTACTGTATTTTTGCTTTTAAATGCACTACATTCAGTGTTATTATTTTTCAGTATTTTGGGAACATGACCCATTGGTTTGGGAATTTCAGCGATGTTTTGTTAAAAATTGGGAAAATATGTGTGACTTCAATTTTTCAATGTTTAAATGAACATAAACAATCACTGTCCATTATAGGTACTTTCAATCATAGACATACAGTGAAAGATCTCTTGTTTTTGAAGATTTTAATATTCTTTTTAATTTTGGGAATTGGAAATAATGACTAAATTTCAGTCATAAAATTAGCCCCAAAACCCTGTATGTATAGACAATTTGACTATCACCAGACCAGTAGATAGAACAATCTTGAAAACATTACTGGACTGCATTAAATATTACAGACCCCATAATTTAGACTTAAATTTTCATTTAAGAATGAAAGGAATTTTACTGAAATTGAGGGCTAGAATTTCTAAATTTTACAAGACCTTGTCCAAATCTTTTTACCTAAGGACTCTTTTATCAGCTGTTAAGTAAATACCCAGGCTTATTAGCTAATTAAGCTACTTTACACACAGGCTGGGTAAATTGGATTAACACAAAAGTGAAACAGCTATGCATGCAAACACACAGCATAATACTTATATTAAGATTTCTTTTTCTAGAATCTATCAGCTAATACAATGCCATGCATTGTTATAAACATGTTTTGTTCTGTACTTTGTCATCAATTTTGTCTTAAGCATAAAATCATTGATGACGTCATTTCCTGTTTATTGTCCCATTAACCTGATGAAGGCCAACATCGCCGAAACAATGATAATGTAAAAACATTTCTTATTTAAATTTAAAATATCTTTTTTACCGATATTAGTCTTTAAGCATCAAATAACACAATTAACATCTGATTATATTTAATAGGGCAGTTTCCATCATTTATGTCAATTTAATTGTCAAATATATTTTTACAACAATTAACTTACAAATCACTCACTTAGGGACTCACTTAATATAAGTAATATGGTAATCACACAAACCATACTGAGTCTATAGTAATGGACTTTTAAGGCTTTTTTTGTATGTTTACAATGTATGTGGTCAACAACTTGACCTAGGAGATTAAATATTTGACCAACAAGGTAATACTGGATTACTGAATAGACCTTTGATGTAAGAGAATTTTCCTGTTCATTGAAAGTTGTCCACTTTTAAATGGTTTTAACATTGAACTAACATAACTGACCTCCGTTTTGAGTGTTCCACCTTAAATCTATAGGTAGCTTTACTAATGTTAACCCGAGTTGGCTTAAGCTATCTTATTTATGCTTAATTGAATGGGAAATCAGAATGTTTTTGTTTGATTTATATTGAGGATTAAAATATTTGAATATTGTGCTGAAAAGGTCACAATTTATAATCCAATACCTGATATATTTCATGTTTACATTTTCCCCAAAATTGACAAATCAAAAACACATTTTTATTTAGCTGCAAGTTGAAAAAATTAAAATTTACATTTAAAATTGCTACTAATGAGATACTTATATATCAGTTGATTACTGATTATAATCTTTAAATAGATGTTCAATGGACTGAATTCAAATGTAATCTTGAATGAGAAAATGCTAATTAATTTTGGATACTTCACATAAATCTTTTCATTGCAACAATAAAATGTAGTATGATCCATCAAAATTAATCAAGAAATTCATTTGGATGCAAAATTTACCAAATATGTTTTCAACAAAAACAAAGAATGAAAAAACTTACTGTGTCTGTAATATCTCGTGTGGCAATGCCTTCGAAGTCTGACATATCTCGAACGTTTCCTGACATTGCCAGCCCTCTTATGGCCACGCAAATACTACCTGCTACCTTTTAAAAAGTTTTTAGCTGGCACAATTTAGCACAGTTAAAGCGAGAAATAAGAAGAAATCACTCCTTTTTAGGACCCGCACCAAAGTGTTCTGTTTGATCCCGATACGAAATTTTGTCTTTAAATACTAAGATCAAATGATTAATTTATAAACTTTGCCAATCCCAGGAAACTAACAGGGAGATTAACAAAATGTTATCACGGATAATCACATAATCCTTAAAAAAGAAGCTAACCTATTTTGACAGATTATAATCGTACAAATGTTTTGGTTCTGAAATGTTGAACAAAAGTCTTTATCTATCTTGGCAGCACATACGTGGTCGTATAAATTGCCATATACTCAGCGCTGTGAACAGCTACACAAAATATTGCATCATCAAAACACTAGCTGGCACTACATAAAAATGTCACATGGGATTATTACAAGAATGCAATGAAAACATAACACAGACTGTTAAAAATTTTCCAATTGTGTGCTGTACTTATTTCCACCACATCCACACACCATAAAATAAAACACTAACATGAAAGAAATGAGTAAATAAATATTTCAGATATTGATCAAAGAATAAAATTATAACTAACTGAATTTATTTTAAAAATATTTATGATAAATTTTTTCTAACACGTTTTTACAAGAATTTCCTCCCACAGCCGGTTAAGGTTCAACCACAATCAATATTTCCACCATGAAGTTTATATAGAAAATAACATCTGTCGACATGAGACATTATATTGTTATTATATTAATTTACCATAGGCCAAATGATAGACAAACATGGTTCCTGCGTCAGTAAATGTCATTAAACAAATATCAACTATGTATTATATTCAAAGTTCTCCCATGTTAGCAAAAAGCATTAAATAAGAATTATACATATTGATCAAACATCAACAGTTATTAGTACTGTGAAACGCTTAAGGTTAATACTAGAATGAAATTTGTATTAACATTTAAAAATATCTACTGAATTTTCCTGTTTCATGAAATGACTAGACATTAATGCATACTATTTGTAAGCCTAAACAATCATAAAAACAGACAAAAGAAAATGACAAATATGTTGTTTTTTTTCCAAAAGGATAAGACATTAACCAAACTTACTTCTTTCTGCCCTTAAAAGCCAAGCAAGGAATGCTAACACTGAGTCTCAATTGAAAATACTTACATGTATCTTAAGCCAAAAAAGATAGACAGATAGCTAATTAAACAAACAAATAATATAAATAAATTTAAATCAAAATAATCAAATCTAAACAAAGAAATTCAAAACCACATTGAGACAATATATTCACATTCTATCTCAAGATTAAAATCTTGATAGAAGATTTATATACCTAAATCACTGATTCATACATTAAACAACAACAAAAGACACCGTAAGAATAAAAAAAATAACCAAAGCACTGCTGAGAACACAATTACCAAATCATCAATATGTACCTAAAAATCATCTAGTTAGATCAAGTTAGAATACAATAAAGACTTAACACTAAATTTTGTCATAAATAAACACTTCACAACGACAAACATTATCATTCACGTTACAAATAAAACCATGATTTTATAAAATCTACGTTCACAGAACAAATGCTAGTTCATTGATAAAAGACAAATTATTGTCAACCAATAGGCTAACAAGCCAATACAGAATACATCACAGTAGGCTGACATCAGGTAGGCTTGTCACCATCTTATAGGTTACGATCTCAAAAAAGCCAGAACATAAATCATAATTGGCAGATATTTCTAAAATACAAAGACTTTAATTTTATGCTACATGCCATAACATACCACCTTGTACATAAACATTCACCCCTAACTCAAATATTGTTATTTTTTAATATCCTCAAACCTTACAGACGCCCATTTTTTATTACATGGAACAGTTCACGAGGTCATTTCAACAAGTGAAAACGTGACAGAATATAGATGAATAGACAGAATATATTAAAACTCTAATTCAATATACCAACAACTTTCACAAGCAACAGAATTAAGCATTAAATATGCATTGACCATTCGTCCTAGGGAAAATAACAACAACAGGAGCCCATGGGTTGTTTCATAAGGTCTAACATTAATATTAACATATTAATTCCAGTGTCTGTCAAGAATGCTATGAAGATGGACAGATTCTTATAAATAATGTTTATTTTACATGGAGGGAGCATTTATACATGACAAGACATCATACCATCACTTATGTTTATAAAATAACTTATTCACAATAGGGTTAACAATAAATATAGAAAATTGAAAAGTCACTGTGTGAATGAATGTATTCATTTTACTTGTTGTGACATAATGGGTATATTTTGAAGACTGAAAAATCTGACATGAATATAATGTAGGAGGGGTGTTAATCTTAGTGTAGGTGTTGAATGATCCTCTATCATGTATACAGACATCTCATTTTCATCAAGTCATGAAACATAAATGTTTATTGTAAACATGGAAAGCATTCATTACAGACTCCATTCAGTAGTGTACTTTACTGTGAGCTGTTCATTATTGTGAATTTTAAATTTATCCTCATCCAGCTCCCCTCCAAAAGCATAGGGGGGCTAGAAATACTTTTTAGAATGGTGTATATCAGCTAGCTTGGATGCTTCACCTTGTAATTATGAGTTGAAATCCACTCTAAGGATGAGTTGAAATTGCTGCAGAAGTCTGAACTAGTTAATATTCTAAGCTGAAAGTCAAGCAGGATGAATGAACAGGCTTGTCAAATTTTAGTAATCATGTTTATATATCTGATTTTAGTCTGTATGTCCATTTTAGGCCAAATTATGCCAAGCATGCAATGTATCATCCCTCATTATAATATAAAGTACATACATACACAAACACACTTTTAAAATTTGAAATTCAACTAAAAATGAATTGAAAAACCACCAAATGTCAAGTACCGTAAACCATTGAAACAAAATTCTAAATTAACACTTGAACTGGTCAGCTAGTGAAGAGAGCTAGTGGCTGCCACTGTCAAATAGTTATTAATACTTCATGAATTATTCATGAAGTATACAAGAAAAGTTCAAGAAAAATTCATGTTTTCATAAATTCTATTTGAAGGGGAAATTCATGCTGTTGATGATGATGACATTAACTAAATGAATAGAATTCTATACAGTATAGATTCAAACATATTTTGAAGCAAGTATTCACCAGAGAATATTCCAAAGAATTGTAATACAAAATTTGCATCTTTTCTCCCAGCTTCTCAGATACATTCAAATATTGTATTTCCCATTAATTCTTTAATAGGAAGGAGAATGTTGAGAATTTCTATGAATCTTAAAGAAAAGTCAATAGGCCATTGTCAAAAGTTCTTGTCAATGCCTCCAGACCCACACATTAGCTGTTAAATGCTTCAAACTGCCAAGTAATTGCGGGGCCTCTGTGGTTGTTGAGTGGTGACTGTGAGTCCCTGACATGCTATCACTAGCCTATTACCACTGTGAGTATGAATCCCAGCCTGATCCAAATTTCACATTATGTGGGAAGCTGTCCAACTGGCTCACTAAAAATTGGTTCCTCTCAGGTGTCAGCCTTTCTTTTACTGCTTTGGGGAACAGGTATCGGGTCTGTTTGATGGGGTGAAATTTGCATCATGAAAAACTAAATTTGGGGACTTTTTAATTACGAGATTTTTTTTCTCTCTGTGGGGAAAAATATATACTTCATTACTTGGGGAATAGGGGAGAATACCAGATCCAAAGATGGCATAAAAAGGGCCTGGGTGTAAAAATCCTGGGGTCATTCCCCACTGTTGAAGCTGGCAAGTTGCCTAACGACTAAAGCTGTTGGTGGGACTTCAAACTCCGGTGAAAAAGAATTGTCAAGCAATATATGTTTTTCCCTTCAAACCAAAAGAGCAATTTTAAAGGTAACTTGTATTAGCATTGCATTACTTTTTCAAAATTCAGAGAAATGTGATTTTTTCTGAATTTTCTAGAAATATAAAAATGAAATTACGCAAAACCAAGTCGAAAGATACTTCACACTGGGTGACATCAGACACAAGTTATAGTTGGTATTGCATGCGTCATAAACATAAATTAAAATAGTTTTCCATCAATTAATGAAAACAGAAAAAAAAACAGAAATACCGAGGTACACAAATAAGTGCATTTTACAAGTTTAAGATGTCTACAAAAGAATGATACCAGAGATCAAAAATGCATTTATCAGCCAGTAAAAATCCATCAAATGTATGTATGACATTTCCTCAACATTAACTTTTGATTCATTCATTCATATTGCTTTAGCAATTCATAATGAAACAAGTTTGTTGAACTGTCACCTAATTTGTGCACGTCATGGTATGGCTTTTTGGCATGGTCATAAAAACACAACTGAAGTGTAAACAAACTCATTTTTGAGGTGAAAAGGTTATGCAATAAAAAAACATTTCCTTTATTATCAAAGTCTATATAGATTACGCCTGAAGTTATTTACAAGTCAAATCTCAGTAAAAATAAAATTATATTACAATTTGACAGTTACTATTAATAATGTTCTGATTAATCATTTATTCAACGAATCATTGACGAATGGTCTTAAACGTGACGATGCTCCCATTTCATCAACGGATTGTTGATTTCTGTACATAGTTGTTGTTCTGGACTATAGTACTGCAGACCTTACTCGGTTTTACTTTCTGTTTAAGCTTAACAGTAAATGCAACATAATTCTGGCCCAGTGTAGTTTGTTTAATAATCAGTATATTTTGATGTGATATTTACTCAAATATTTACTCAAACGTTTGGTTAACTCATTTAATATTTCAATTCTTATTGATTTTGTGCTATTCGATCGGTGTAAGGGACGTAAATTCATGCAACAGTAACATATTTGATCATTTCTTAATATTCAATCAGTTTTAATCGATTAATTTACCTCTGATTAATCAACAAAATTTTCATGGACTGATTACAATCACTAGTTACTATGCATTTAATTTTAAGAAATTATAAGGGCCATAACCTGATCAACTAACATCATAACAAGGTAAAAGCTGTTTAATTTACTAAGAGGACAAATCTCTTCTCTGAGAATATTTGTGTAATTCAGGGGGAGCTACTCCAGACTTCAAAACTAAAGAGACTTATTAAGCAAGATTTTATCAACCATTTTGAGATCATATTTAGTAAGGGTAACATGAATTATTGAACTTCTATAATGATTTAATCACATTCCAAATGTACTGTTAATATAACATTTCCCACCAATATAAATTCAGTGCAGATAAATGAAATTAAATAA